>CATKUP010000029.1:2400000-3600000 GCA_949786385.1 Onychomys leucogaster
AAATCCCATGCTCTGAGTCTTCCTACAAGGAAGACTTCAATTCAAGTAAGGGCAGTTACTTTACAGCTCAAACAAACTACATCGTTCACGAAGCTCACACGTTTCTCATCTAAACTGACAAGCATTGGATGTTAGAGGACCTCTAGTTTGTTTCAGTTTCAGAAGCAGAGGTGAACTAGATATGGCCCTATGTGTAGGAAACACACTTCTTTTGTTCTGAGCACACTCAAGTTTCCTGCTGTTTTAGAGACTCTAGAAAGCAAGAGCGAGCTTCTTACATTAAAGCAGAGTGTGATCCCTCGATGAGAACTATGCTGTGTGTTTCCCTTCAGAAATGGAGTTGTATTCCAGGCTCTGTGTCTTCGTACAAGCAAGACTTCATTTCAAGTAAGGGCAGTCACACTTCAGCTCAAACAATCTCCATCGTTCACGAAGCTCACACGTTTCTCATCTTAAATGACAAGCATTGGATGTTAGAGGACCTGTGCTTTGTATCAATTTCAGAGGCAGATTTGTACTAGATATGGTCTGTACGTATAGGGAACACCCTTCTTTTGTTCTCATCACACTCACATTTCCTGCTGTCTTAGAGACCCTGGAAAGCAAGCGCGTGCTTCTGGCTCTAAAGCAGAGTGTGATCAATGGATGAGAACTCTGTTGTGTGTTTCACTTCAGAAATGGAGTTAAATCCCAGGCTCTGAGTCTGCCTACAAGCAAGAGTTCATTTTAGGTAAGGGCAGTTACTTTACAGCTCAAACGAACTCCATCGTTCACGAAGCTCACACGTTTCTCATCATAACTGACAAGCATTGGATATTAGAGGACCTGTGGTTTGTTTCAGTTTCAGAAGCAGAGTTGAACTAGATATGGCCCTATGTGTAGGAAACACAGTTCTTTTGTTCTGAGCACACTCAAGTTTCCTGCTGTATTAGAGACTCTAGAAAGCAAGAAAGTGCTTCTTGCTCTAAAGCAGAGTGTGATCCATCGATGAGAACTATGCTGTGTGTTTCCCTTCAGAAATGGAGTTATATTCCTGGCTCTGTGTCTTCCTACAAGCAAGACTTCGTTTCAAGTAAGGGCTGTCCCTCTTCAGCTCAAACGATCTACATCGTTCACGAAGCTCACACGTTTCTCATCTTAACAGACAAGCATTGGATGTTATAGGACCTGTGCTTTCTATCAATTTCAGAGGCAGAGTTGTACTAGATATGGTCCGTATGTGTAGGGAACTACGTTCTTTTGTTCTCATCACACTCACATTTCCTGCATTCTTAGAGACCCTGGAAAGCAAGAGCGTGCTTCTAGCTCTAAAGCACAGGGTGATCAATGGATGAGAACTGTGCTGTGTGTTTCCCTTCAGAAAGGGAGTTAAATCCAAGGCTCTGAGTCTCCCTACAAGCAAGACTTCGTTTCAGGTAAGGACAGTCACTCTTCTGCTCAAACGAACTACATCGTTCATGAAGCTCACACGTTTCCATCTTAACTGACAAGCATTGGATGTTAGAGGACCTGTGGTTTGTTTCAGTTTCAGAAGCAGAGTTGAACGAGATATGGCCCATATGTGTAGGAAACACCGTTCTTTTGTACTGAGCACACTCATGTTTCCGGCTGTATTAGACACTCTAGAAAGCAAGAGCGTGCTTCTTGCTCTAAAGCAGACTGTGATCCATCGAAGAGAACTATGCTGTGTGTTTCCCTTCTGAAATGGAGTTAAATTCCAGGGTCTGTGTCTTCCTACAAGCAAGAATTCGTTTCAAGCAAGTGCAGTCATTTTTCAGATTAAAAGAACAACATCGTTCACGAAGCTCACACGTTTCTAATCTTAACTGACAAGCCTTGAATGTTAGAGGACCAGTGCTTTGTATCAGTTTCAGAAGCAGAGTTGGACTAGATATGGTCCGTATGTGTAGGAAACACCGTTCATTTGTTCTCAGCAAACTCATGTTTCTTGCTGTCTTACAGACTCTAGAAAGCTAGGGCGTGCTTCTTGCTCTAAAGCAGAGTGTGATCAATGGATGAGAACTCTGTTGTGTGTTTCACTTCAGAAATGGAGTTAAATCCCAGGCTCTGAGTTTTCCTACAAGCGAGACTCGTTTCAGGTAAGGGCAGTTACTTTACAGCTCAAACGAACACCATCGTTCACGAAGCTCACATGTTTCTCATCTTAACTGAGAAGCATTGGATGTTAGAGGACCTCTGGTTTGTTTCAGTTTCAGAAGCAGAGTTGAACTTGATATGGTCCGTATGTATAGGAAACACCATTCTTTTCTTCTGAGCACTCTCACGTTTTCTGAGGTATTAGAGAATCTAGAAATCAAGAGCATGCTACTTGCTCTAAAGCAGAATGTGATCCATCGATGAGAACTATGCTGTGTGTTTCCCTTCAGAAATGGAGTTAAATCCCATGCTCTGAGTCTTCCTACAAGGAAGACTTCAATTCAAGTAAGGGCAGTTACTTTACAGCTCAAACAAACTACATCGTTCACGAAGCTCACACGTTTCTCATCTAAACTGACAAGCATTGGATGTTAGAGGACCTCTGGTTTGTTTCAGTTTCAGAAGCAGAGTTGAACTAGATATTTCCCTATGTGTAGGAAACACACTTCTTTTGTTCTGAGCACACTCTAATTTCCTGCTGTTTTAGAGACTCTAGAAAGCAAGAGCGTGCTTCTTGCTCTAAAGCAGAGTGTGATCCATCGATGAGAACTATGCTGTGTGTTTCCCTTCAGAAATGGAGTTATATTCCAGGCTCTGTGTCTTCGTACAAGCAAGACTTCATTTCAAGTAAGGGCAGTCACTCTTCTGCTCAAACGATCTCCATCGTTCACGAAGCTCACACGTTTCTCATCTTAAATGACAAGCATTGGATGTTAGAGGACCTGTGCTTTGTATCAATTTCAGAGGCAGATTTGGAGTAGATATTGTCTGTACGTATAGGGAACACCCTTCTTTTGTTCTCATCACACTCACATTTCCTGCTGTCTTAGAGACCCTGGAAAGCAAGAGTGTGCTTCTGGCTCTAAAGCAGAGTGTGATCAATGGATGAGAACTCTGCTGTGTGTTTCACTTCAGAAATGGAGTTAAATCCCAGGCTCTGAGTCTTCCTACAAGCAAGACTTCGTTTCAGGTAAGGGCAGTTACTTTACTGCTCAAACGAACTACATCGTTCATGAAGCTCACACTTTTCTCATCTTAACTGACAAGCATTGGATGTTAGAGGACCTGTGGTTTGTTTCAGTTTCAGAAGCAGAGTTGAACGAGATATGGCCCATATGTGTAGGAAACACCGTTCTTTTGTACTGAGCACACTCATGTTTCCGGCTGTATTAGACACTCTAGAAAGCAAGAGCGTGCTTCTTGCTCTAAAGCAGACTGTGATCCATCGAAGAGAACTATGCTGTGTGTTTCCCTTCAGAAATGGAGTTAAATTCCAGGCTCTGTGTCTTCCTACAAGCAAGACTTCATTTCAAGTAAGTGCAGTCATTTTTCAGATTAAAAGAACAACATCGTTCACGAAGATCACACGTTTCTAATCTTAACTGACAAGCCTTGAATGTTAGAGGACCAGGGCTTTGTATCAGTTTCAGAAGCAGAGTTGGACTAGATATGGTCCGTATGTGTAGGAAACACCGTTCATTTGTTCTCAGCAAACTCATGTTTCTTGCTGTCTTAGAGACTCTAGAAAGCTAGGGCGTGCTTCTTGCTCTAAAGCAGAGTGTGATCAATGGATGAGAACTCTGTTATGTGTTTCACTTCAGAAATGGAGTTAAATCCCAGGCTCTGAGTTTTCCTACAAGCAAGACT
This sequence comes from Onychomys leucogaster, assembly GCA_949786385.1. NCBI lineage: Eukaryota > Metazoa > Chordata > Mammalia > Rodentia > Cricetidae > Onychomys > Onychomys leucogaster. Next base: position 2,403,805 of record CATKUP010000029.1, read on the forward strand.
TCGTTTCAGGTAAGGGCAGTTACTTTACAGCTCAAACGAACACCATCGTTCACGAAGCTCACATGTTTCTCATCTTAACTGAGAAGCATTGGATGTTAGAGGACCTCTGGTTTGTTTCAGTTTCTGAAGCACAGTTGAACTAGATATGGTCCGTATGTATAGGAAACACCATTCTTTTCTTCTGAGCACACTCACGTTTTCTGAGGTATTAGAGAATCTAGAAAGCAAGGGCATGCTACTTGCTCTAAAGCAGAGTGTGATCCATCGATGAGAACTATGCCGTGTGTTTCCCTTCAGAAATGGAGTTAAATTCCAGGCTCTGTGTGTTCCTACAAGCACGACTTCTTTTCAGGTAAGGGCAGTCACTTTTCAGCTCAAACGAATTACATGGTTCACGAAGCTCACACGTTTCTCATCTTAACTGATAAGCATTGGATGTTAGAGGACCTCTGGTTTGTTTCAGTTTCAGAAGCAGAGTTGAACTAGATATGGACCGTATGTATAGGAACCACCATTCTTTTGTTCTCATCACACTCACGTTTTCTGCTGTCTTAGAGACTCTAGAAAGAAAGAGCGTGCTTCTTGCTCTAAAGCAGAGTGTGATCAATGGATGAGAACTCTGCTGTGTCTTTCACTTCTGAAATGGAGTTAAATCCCATGGACTGAGTCTTCCTACATGGAAGACTTCGATTCAAGTAAGGGCAGTTACTTTACAGCTCAAACGAACTACATCGTTCACGAAGCTCACACGTTTCTCATCTAAACTGACAAGCATTGGATGTTAGAGGACCTCTAGTTTGTTTCAGTTTCAGAAGCAGAGGTGAACTAGATATGGCCCTATGTGTAGGAAACACACTTCTTTTGTTCTGAGCACACTCAAGTTTCCTGCTGTTTTAGAGACTCTAGAAAGCAAGAGCGAGCTTCTTACATTAAAGCAGAGTGTGATCCCTCGATGAGAACTATGCTGTGTGTTTCCCTTCAGAAATGGAGTTGTATTCCAGGCTCTGTGTCTTCGTACAAGCAAGACTTCATTTCAAGTAAGGGCAGTCACACTTCAGCTCAAACAATCTCCATCGTTCACGAAGCTCACACGTTTCTCATCTTAAATGACAAGCATTGGATGTTAGAGGACCTGTGCTTTGTATCAATTTCAGAGGCAGATTTGTACTAGATATGGTCTGTACGTAAAGGGAACACCCTTCTTTTGTTCTTATCACACTCACATTTCCTGCTGTCTTAGAGACCCTGGAAAGCAAGCGCGTGCTTCTGGCTCTAAAGCAGAGTGTGATCAATGGATGAGAACTCTGTTGTGTGTTTCACTTCAGAAATGGAGTTAAATCCCAGGCTCTGAGTCTGCCTACAAGCAAGAGTTCATTTTAGGTAAGGGCAGTTACTTTACAGCTCAAACGAACTCCATCGTTCACGAAGCTCACACGTTTCTCATCATAACTGACAAGCATTGGATGTTAGAGGACCTGTGGTTTGTTTCAGTTTCAGAAGCAGAGTTGAACTAGATATGGCCCTATGTGTAGGAAACACAGTTCTTTTGTTCTGAGCACACTCAAGTTTCCTGCTGTATTAGAGACTCTAGAAAGCAAGAAAGTGCTTCTTGCTCTAAAGCAGAGTGTGATCCATCGATGAGAACTATGCTGTGTGTTTCCCTTCAGAAATGGAGTTATATTCCTGGCTCTGTGTCTTCCTACAAGCAAGACTTCGTTTCAAGTAAGGGCTGTCCCTCTTCAGCTCAAACGATCTACATCGTTCACGAAGCTCACACGTTTCTCATCTTAACAGACAAGCATTGGATGTTATAGGACCTGTGCTTTCTATCAATTTCAGAGGCAGAGTTGTACTAGATATGGTCCGTATGTGTAGGGAACTACGTTCTTTTGTTCTCATCACACTCACATTTCCTGCATTCTTAGAGACCCTGGAAAGCAAGAGCGTGCTTCTAGCTCTAAAGCACAGGGTGATCAATGGATGAGAACTGTGCTGTGTGTTTCCCTTCAGAAAGGGAGTTAAATCCAAGGCTCTGAGTCTCCCTACAAGCAAGACTTCGTTTCAGGTAAGGACAGTCACTCTTCTGCTCAAACGAACTACATCGTTCATGAAGCTCACACGTTTCCATCTTAACTGACAAGCATTGGATGTTAGAGGACCTGTGGTTTGTTTCAGTTTCAGAAGCAGAGTTGAACGAGATATGGCCCATATGTGTAGGAAACACCGTTCTTTTGTACTGAGCACACTCATGTTTCCGGCTGTATTAGACACTCTAGAAAGCAAGAGCGTGCTTCTTGCTCTAAAGCAGACTGTGATCCATCGAAGAGAACTATGCTGTGTGTTTCCCTTCTGAAATGGAGTTAAATTCCAGGGTCTGTGTCTTCCTACAAGCAAGAATTCGTTTCAAGCAAGTGCAGTCATTTTTCAGATTAAAAGAACAACATCGTTCACGAAGCTCACACGTTTCTAATCTTAACTGACAAGCCTTGAATGTTAGAGGACCAGTGCTTTGTATCAGTTTCAGAAGCAGAGTTGGACTAGATATGGTCCGTATGTGTAGGAAACACCGTTCATTTGTTCTCAGCAAACTCATGTTTCTTGCTGTCTTACAGACTCTAGAAAGCTAGGGCGTGCTTCTTGCTCTAAAGCAGAGTGTGATCAATGGATGAGAACTCTGTTGTGTGTTTCACTTCAGAAATGGAGTTAAATCCCAGGCTCTGAGTTTTCCTACAAGCAAGACTCGTTTCAGGTAAGGGCAGTTACTTTACAGCTCAAACGAACACCATCGTTCACGAAGCTCACATGTTTCTCATCTTAACTGAGAAGCATTGGATGTTAGAGGACCTCTGGTTTGTTTCAGTTTCAGAAGCAGAGTTGAACTTGATATGGTCCGTATGTATAGGAAACACCATTCTTTTCTTCTGAGCACTCTCACGTTTTCTGAGGTATTAGAGAATCTAGAAATCAAGAGCATGCTACTTGCTCTAAAGCAGAATGTGATCCATCGATGAGAACTATGCTGTGTGTTTCCCTTCAGAAATGGAGTTAAATCCCATGCTCTGAGTCTTCCTACAAGGAAGACTTCAATTCAAGTAAGGGCAGTTACTTTACAGCTCAAACAAACTACATCGTTCACGAAGCTCACACGTTTCTCATCTAAACTGACAAGCATTGGATGTTAGAGGACCTCTGGTTTGTTTCAGTTTCAGAAGCAGAGTTGAACTAGATATTTCCCTATGTGTAGGAAACACAGTTCTTTTGTTCTGAGCACACTCTAATTTCCTGCTGTTTTAGAGACTCTAGAAAGCAAGAGCGTGCTTCTTGCTCTAAAGCAGAGTGTGATCCATCGATGAGAACTATGCTGTGTGTTTCCCTTCAGAAATGGAGTTATATTCCAGGCTCTGTGTCTTCGTACAAGCAAGACTTCATTTCAAGTAAGGGCAGTCACTCTTCTGCTCAAACGATCTCCATCGTTCACGAAGCTCACACGTTTCTCATCTTAAATGACAAGCATTGGATGTTAGAGGACCTGTGCTTTGTATCAATTTCAGAGGCAGATTTGGAGTAGATATTGTCTGTACGTATAGGGAACACCCTTCTTTTGTTCTCATCACACTCACATTTCCTGCTGTCTTAGAGACCCTGGAAAGCAAGAGTGTGCTTCTGGCTCTAAAGCAGAGTGTGATCAATGGATGAGAACTCTGCTGTGTGTTTCACTTCAGAAATGGAGTTAAATCCCAGGCTCTGAGTTTTCCTACAAGCAAGACTCGTTTCAGGTAAGGGCAGTTACTTTACAGCTCAAACGAACACCATCGTTCACGAAGCTCACATGTTTCTCATCTTAACTGAGAAGCATTGGATGTTAGAGGACCTCTGGTTTGTTTCAGTTTCAGAAGCAGAGTTGAACTTGATATGGTCCGTATGTATAGGAAACACCATTCTTTTCTTCTGAGCACTCTCACGTTTTCTGAGGTATTAGAGAATCTAGAAATCAAGAGCATGCTACTTGCTCTAAAGCAGAATGTGATCCATCGATGAGAACTATGCTGTGTGTTTCCCTTCAGAAATGGAGTTAAATCCCATGCTCTGAGTCTTCCTACAAGGAAGACTTCAATTCAAGTAAGGGCAGTTACTTTACAGCTCAAACAAACTGCATCGTTCACGAAGCTCACACGTTTCTCATCTAAACTGACAAGCATTGGATGTTAGAGGACCTCTGGTTTGTTTCAGTTTCAGAAGCAGAGTTGAACTAGATATTTCCCTATGTGTAGGAAACACACTTCTTTTGTTCTGAGCACACTCAAGTTTCCTGCTGTTTTAGAGACTCTAGAAAGCAAGAGCGAGCTTCTTACATTAAAGCAGAGTGTGATCCCTCGATGAGAACTATGCTGTGTGTTTCCCTTCAGAAATGGAGTTGTATTCCAGGCTCTGTGTCTTCGTACAAGCAAGACTTCATTTCAAGTAAGGGCAGTCACACTTCAGCTCAAACAATCTCCATCGTTCACGAAGCTCACACGTTTCTCATCTTAAATGACAAGCATTGGATGTTAGAGGACCTGTGCTTTGTATCAATTTCAGAGGCAGATTTGTACTAGATATGGTCTGTACGTATAGGGAACACCCTTCTTTTGTTCTCATCACACTCACATTTCCTGCTGTCTTAGAGACCCTGGAAAGCAAGCGCGTGCTTCTGGCTCTAAAGCAGAGTGTGATCAATGGATGAGAACTCTGTTGTGTGTTTCACTTCAGAAATGGAGTTAAATCCCAGGCTCTGAGTCTGCCTACAAGCAAGAGTTCATTTTAGGTAAGGGCAGTTACTTTACAGCTCAAACGAACTCCATCGTTCACGAAGCTCACACGTTTCTCATCATAACTGACAAGCATTGGATGTTAGAGGACCTGTGGTTTGTTTCAGTTTCAGAAGCAGAGTTGAACTAGATATGGCCCTATGTGTAGGAAACACAGTTCTTTTGTTCTGAGCACACTCAAGTTTCCTGCTGTATTAGAGACTCTAGAAAGCAAGAAAGTGCTTCTTGCTCTAAAGCAGAGTGTGATCCATCGATGAGAACTATGCTGTGTGTTTCCCTTCAGAAATGGAGTTATATTCCTGGCTCTGTGTCTTCCTACAAGCAAGACTTCGTTTCAAGTAAGGGCTGTCCCTCTTCAGCTCAAACGATCTACATCGTTCACGAAGCTCACACGTTTCTCATCTTAACAGACAAGCATTGGATGTTATAGGACCTGTGCTTTCTATCAATTTCAGAGGCAGAGTTGTACTAGATATGGTCCGTATGTGTAGGGAACTACGTTCTTTTGTTCTCATCACACTCACATTTCCTGCATTCTTAGAGACCCTGGAAAGCAAGAGCGTGCTTCTAGCTCTAAAGCACAGGGTGATCAATGGATGAGAACTGTGCTGTGTGTTTCCCTTCAGAAAGGGAGTTAAATCCAAGGCTCTGAGTCTCCCTACAAGCAAGACTTCGTTTCAGGTAAGGACAGTCACTCTTCTGCTCAAACGAACTACATCGTTCATGAAGCTCACACGTTTCCATCTTAACTGACAAGCATTGGATGTTAGAGGACCTGTGGTTTGTTTCAGTTTCAGAAGCAGAGTTGAACGAGATATGGCCCATATGTGTAGGAAACACCGTTCTTTTGTACTGAGCACACTCATGTTTCCGGCTGTATTAGACACTCTAGAAAGCAAGAGCGTGCTTCTTGCTCTAAAGCAGACTGTGATCCATCGAAGAGAACTATGCTGTGTGTTTCCCTTCTGAAATGGAGTTAAATTCCAGGGTCTGTGTCTTCCTACAAGCAAGAATTCGTTTCAAGCAAGTGCAGTCATTTTTCAGATTAAAAGAACAACATCGTTCACGAAGCTCACACGTTTCTAATCTTAACTGACAAGCCTTGAATGTTAGAGGACCAGTGCTTTGTATCAGTTTCAGAAGCAGAGTTGGACTAGATATGGTCCGTATGTGTAGGAAACACCGTTCATTTGTTCTCAGCAAACTCATGTTTCTTGCTGTCTTACAGACTCTAGAAAGCTAGGGCGTGCTTCTTGCTCTAAAGCAGAGTGTGATCAATGGATGAGAACTCTGTTGTGTGTTTCACTTCAGAAATGGAGTTAAATCCCAGGCTCTGAGTTTTCCTACAAGCAAGACTCGTTTCAGGTAAGGGCAGTTACTTTACAGCTCAAACGAACACCATCGTTCACGAAGCTCACATGTTTCTCATCTTAACTGAGAAGCATTGGATGTTAGAGGACCTCTGGTTTGTTTCAGTTTCAGAAGCAGAGTTGAACTTGATATGGTCCGTATGTATAGGAAACACCATTCTTTTCTTCTGAGCACTCTCACGTTTTCTGAGGTATTAGAGAATCTAGAAATCAAGAGCATGCTACTTGCTCTAAAGCAGAATGTGATCCATCGATGAGAACTATGCTGTGTGTTTCCCTTCAGAAATGGAGTTAAATCCCATGCTCTGAGTCTTCCTACAAGGAAGACTTCAATTCAAGTAAGGGCAGTTACTTTACAGCTCAAACAAACTACATCGTTCACGAAGCTCACACGTTTCTCATCTAAACTGACAAGCATTGGATGTTAGAGGACCTCTGGTTTGTTTCAGTTTCAGAAGCAGAGTTGAACTAGATATTTCCCTATGTGTAGGAAACACACTTCTTTTGTTCTGAGCACACTCTAATTTCCTGCTGTTTTAGAGACTCTAGAAAGCAAGAGCGTGCTTCTTGCTCTAAAGCAGAGTGTGATCCATCGATGAGAACTATGCTGTGTGTTTCCCTTCAGAAATGGAGTTATATTCCAGGCTCTGTGTCTTCCTACAAGCAAGACTTCATTTCAAGTAAGGGCAGTCACTCTTCTGCTCAAACGATCTCCATCGTTCACGAAGCTCACACGTTTCTCATCTTAAATGACAAGCATTGGATGTTAGAGGACCTGTGCTTTGTATCAATTTCAGAGGCAGATTTGGAGTAGATATTGTCTGTACGTATAGGGAACACCCTTCTTTTGTTCTCATCACACTCACATTTCCTGCTGTCTTAGAGACCCTGGAAAGCAAGAGTGTGCTTCTGGCTCTAAAGCAGAGTGTGATCAATGGATGAGAACTCTGCTGTGTGTTTCACTTCAGAAATGGAGTTAAATCCCAGGCTCTGAGTTTTCCTACAAGCAAGACTCGTTTCAGGTAAGGGCAGTTACTTTACAGCTCAAACGAACACCATCGTTCACGAAGCTCACATGTTTCTCATCTTAACTGAGAAGCATTGGATGTTAGAGGACCTCTGGTTTGTTTCAGTTTCAGAAGCAGAGTTGAACTTGATATGGTCCGTATGTATAGGAAACACCATTCTTTTCTTCTGAGCACTCTCACGTTTTCTGAGGTATTAGAGAATCTAGAAATCAAGAGCATGCTACTTGCTCTAAAGCAGAATGTGATCCATCGATGAGAACTATGCTGTGTGTTTCCCTTCAGAAATGGAGTTAAATCCCATGCTCTGAGTCTTCCTACAAGGAAGACTTCAATTCAAGTAAGGGCAGTTACTTTACAGCTCAAACAAACTGCATCGTTCACGAAGCTCACACGTTTCTCATCTAAACTGACAAGCATTGGATGTTAGAGGACCTCTGGTTTGTTTCAGTTTCAGAAGCAGAGTTGAACTAGATATTTCCCTATGTGTAGGAAACACACTTCTTTTGTTCTGAGCACACTCAAGTTTCCTGCTGTTTTAGAGACTCTAGAAAGCAAGAGCGAGCTTCTTACATTAAAGCAGAGTGTGATCCCTCGATGAGAACTATGCTGTGTGTTTCCCTTCAGAAATGGAGTTGTATTCCAGGCTCTGTGTCTTCGTACAAGCAAGACTTCATTTCAAGTAAGGGCAGTCACACTTCAGCTCAAACAATCTCCATCGTTCACGAAGCTCACACGTTTCTCATCTTAAATGACAAGCATTGGATGTTAGAGGACCTGTGCTTTGTATCAATTTCAGAGGCAGATTTGTACTAGATATGGTCTGTACGTATAGGGAACACCCTTCTTTTGTTCTCATCACACTCACATTTCCTGCTGTCTTAGAGACCCTGGAAAGCAAGCGCGTGCTTCTGGCTCTAAAGCAGAGTGTGATCAATGGATGAGAACTCTGTTGTGTGTTTCACTTCAGAAATGGAGTTAAATCCCAGGCTCTGAGTCTGCCTACAAGCAAGAGTTCATTTTAGGTAAGGGCAGTTACTTTACAGCTCAAACGAACTCCATCGTTCACGAAGCTCACACGTTTCTCATCATAACTGACAAGCATTGGATGTTAGAGGACCTGTGGTTTGTTTCAGTTTCAGAAGCAGAGTTGAACTAGATATGGCCCTATGTGTAGGAAACACAGTTCTTTTGTTCTGAGCACACTCAAGTTTCCTGCTGTATTAGAGACTCTAGAAAGCAAGAAAGTGCTTCTTGCTCTAAAGCAGAGTGTGATCCATCGATGAGAACTATGCTGTGTGTTTCCCTTCAGAAATGGAGTTATATTCCTGGCTCTGTGTCTTCCTACAAGCAAGACTTCGTTTCAAGTAAGGGCTGTCCCTCTTCAGCTCAAACGATCTACATCGTTCACGAAGCTCACACGTTTCTCATCTTAACAGACAAGCATTGGATGTTATAGGACCTGTGCTTTCTATCAATTTCAGAGGCAGAGTTGTACTAGATATGGTCCGTATGTGTAGGGAACTACGTTCTTTTGTTCTCATCACACTCACATTTCCTGCATTCTTAGAGACCCTGGAAAGCAAGAGCGTGCTTCTAGCTCTAAAGCACAGGGTGATCAATGGATGAGAACTGTGCTGTGTGTTTCCCTTCAGAAAGGGAGTTAAATCCAAGGCTCTGAGTCTCCCTACAAGCAAGACTTCGTTTCAGGTAAGGACAGTCACTCTTCTGCTCAAACGAACTACATCGTTCATGAAGCTCACACGTTTCCATCTTAACTGACAAGCATTGGATGTTAGAGGACCTGTGGTTTGTTTCAGTTTCAGAAGCAGAGTTGAACGAGATATGGCCCATATGTGTAGGAAACACCGTTCTTTTGTACTGAGCACACTCATGTTTCCGGCTGTATTAGACACTCTAGAAAGCAAGAGCGTGCTTCTTGCTCTAAAGCAGACTGTGATCCATCGAAGAGAACTATGCTGTGTGTTTCCCTTCTGAAATGGAGTTAAATTCCAGGGTCTGTGTCTTCCTACAAGCAAGAATTCGTTTCAAGCAAGTGCAGTCATTTTTCAGATTAAAAGAACAACATCGTTCACGAAGCTCACACGTTTCTAATCTTAACTGACAAGCCTTGAATGTTAGAGGACCAGTGCTTTGTATCAGTTTCAGAAGCAGAGTTGGACTAGATATGGTCCGTATGTGTAGGAAACACCGTTCATTTGTTCTCAGCAAACTCATGTTTCTTGCTGTCTTACAGACTCTAGAAAGCTAGGGCGTGCTTCTTGCTCTAAAGCAGAGTGTGATCAATGGATGAGAACTCTGTTGTGTGTTTCACTTCAGAAATGGAGTTAAATCCCAGGCTCTGAGTTTTCCTACAAGCGAGACTCGTTTCAGGTAAGGGCAGTTACTTTACAGCTCAAACGAACACCATCGTTCACGAAGCTCACATGTTTCTCATCTTAACTGAGAAGCATTGGATGTTAGAGGACCTCTGGTTTGTTTCAGTTTCAGAAGCAGAGTTGAACTAGATATGGTCCGTATGTATAGGAAACACCATTCTTTTCTTCTGAGCACTCTCACGTTTTCTGAGGTATTAGAGAATCTAGAAATCAAGAGCATGCTACTTGCTCTAAAGCAGAATGTGATCCATCGATGAGAACTATGCTGTGTGTTTCCCTTCAGAAATGGAGTTAAATCCCATGCTCTGAGTCTTCCTACAAGGAAGACTTCAATTCAAGTAAGGGCAGTTACTTTACAGCTCAAACAAACTACATCGTTCACGAAGCTCACACGTTTCTCATCTAAACTGACAAGCATTGGATGTTAGAGGACCTCTGGTTTGTTTCAGTTTCAGAAGCAGAGTTGAACTAGATATGGCCCTATGTGTAGTAAACACACTTCTTTTGTTCTGAGCACACTCAAGTTTCCTGCTGTTTTAGAAACTCTAGAAACCAAGAGCGTGCTTCTTGCTCTAAAGCAGAGTGTGATCCATCGATGAGAACTATGCTGTGTGTTTCCCTTCAGAAATGGAGTTATATTCCAGGCTCTGTGTTTTCGTACAAGCAAGACTTCATTTCAAGTAAGGGCAGTCACTCTTCTGCTCAAACGATCTCCATCGTTCACGAAGCTCACAAAATTCTCATCTTAAATGACAAGCATTGGATGTTAGAGGACCTGTGCTTTGTATCAATTTCAGAGGCAGATTTGGAGTAGATATGGTCTGTACGTATAGGGAACACCCTTCTTTTGTTCTCATCACACTCACATTTCCTGCTGTCTTAGAGACCCTGGAAAGCAAGAGTGTGCTTCTGGCTCTAAAGCAGAGTGTGATCAATGGATGAGAACTCTGCTGTGTGTTTCACTTCAGAAATGGAGTTAAATCCCAGGCTCTGAGTCTTCCTACAAGCAAGACTTCGTTTCAGGTAAGGGCAGTTACTTTACTGCTCAAACGACCTACATCGTTCATGAAGCTCACACGTTTCCATCTTAACTGACAAGCATTGGATGTTAGAGGACCTGTGGTTTGTTTCAGTTTCAGAAGCAGAGTTGAACGAGATATGGCCCATATGTGTAGGAAACACCGTTCTTTTGTACTGAGCACACTCATGTTTCCGGCTGTATTAGACACTCTAGAAAGCAAGAGCGTTCTTCTTGCTCTAAAGCAGACTGTGATCCATCGAAGAGAACTATGCTGTGTGTTTCCCTTCAGAAATGGAGTTAAATTCCAGGCTCTGTGTCTTCCTACAAGCAAGACTTCATTTCAAGTAAGTGCAGTCATTTTTCAGATTAAAAGAACAACATCGTTCACGAAGCTCACACGTTTCTAATCTTAACTGACAAGCCTTGAATGTTAGAGGACCAGGGCTTTGTATCAGTTTCAGAAGCAGAGTTGGACTAGATATGGTCCGTATGTGTAGGAAACACCGTTCATTTGTTCTCAGCAAACTCATGTTTCTTGCTGTCTTAGAGACTCTAGAAAGCTAGGGCGTGCTTCTTGCTCTAAAGCAGAGTGTGATCAATGGATGAGAACTCTGTTATGTGTTTCACTTCAGAAATGGAGTTAAATCCCAGGCTCTGAGTTTTCCTACAAGCAAGACTTCGTTTCAGGTAAGGGCAGTTACTTTACAGCTCAAACGAACACCATCGTTCACGAAGCTCACATGTTTCTCATCTTAACTGAGAAACATTGGATGTTAGAGGACCTCTGGTTTGTTTCAGTTTCTGAAGCACAGTTGAACTAGATATGGTCCGTATGTATAGGAAACACCATTCTTTTCTTCTGAGCACACTCACGTTTTCTGAGGTATTTGAGAATCTAGAAAGCAAGGGCATGCTACTTGCTCTAAAGCAGAGTGTGATCCATCGATGAGAACTATGCCGTGTGTTTCCCTTCAGAAATGGAGTTAAATTCCAGGCTCTGTGTGTTCCTACAAGCACGACTTCTTTTCAGGTAAGGGCAGTCACTTTTCAGCTCAAACGAATTACATGGTTCACGAAGCTCACACGTTTCTCATCTTAACTGACAAGCATTGGATGTTAGAGGACCTCTGGTTTGTTTCAGTTTCAGAAGCAGAGTTGAACTAGATATGGACCGTATGTATAGGAACCACCATTCTTTTGTTCTCATCACACTCACGTTTTCTGCTGTCTTAGAGACTCTAGAAAGAAAGAGCGTGCTTCTTGCTCTAAAGCAGAGTGTGATCAATGGATGAGAACTCTGCTGTGTCTTTCACTTCTGAAATGGAGTTAAATCCCATGGTCTGAGTCTTCCTACATGGAAGACTTCGATTCAAGTAAGGGCAGTTACTTTACAGCTCAAACGAACTACATCGTTCACGAAGCTCACACGTTTCTCATCTAAACTGACAAGCATTGGATGTTAGAGGACCTCTAGTTTGTTTCAGTTTCAGAAGCAGAGGTGAACTAGATATGGCCCTATGTGTAGGAAACACACTTCTTTTGTTCTGAGCACACTCAAGTTTCCTGCTGTTTTAGAGACTCTAGAAAGCAAGAGCGAGCTTCTTACATTAAAGCAGAGTGTGATCCCTCGATGAGAACTAGGCTGTGTGTTTCCCTTCAGAAATGGAGTTGTATTCCAGGCTCTGTGTCTTCGTACAAGCAAGACTTCATTTCAAGTAAGGGCAGTCACACTTCAGCTCAAACAATCTCCATCGTTCACGAAGCTCACACGTTTCTCATCTTAAATGACAAGCATTGGATGTTAGAGGACCTGTGCTTTGTATCAATTTCAGAGGCAGATTTGTACTAGGTATGGTCTGTACGTATAGGGAACACCCTTCTTTTGTTCTCATCACACTCACATTTCCTGCTGTCTTAGAGACCCTGGAAAGCAAGCGCGTGCTTCTGGCTCTAAAGCAGAGTGTGATCAATGGATGAGAACTCTGTTGTGTGTTTCACTTCAGAAATGGAGTTAAATCCCAGGCTCTGAGTCTGCCTACAAGCAAGAGTTCATTTTAGGTAAGGGCAGTTACTTTACAGCTCAAACGAACTCCATCGTTCACGAAGCTCACACGTTTCTCATCATAACTGACAAGCATTGGATGTTAGAGGACCTGTGGTTTGTTTCAGTTTCAGAAGCAGAGTTGAACTAGATATGGCCCTATGTGTAGGAAACACAGTTCTTTTGTTCTGAGCACACTCAAGTTTCCTGCTGTATTAGAGACTCTAGAAAGCAAGAAAGTGCTTCTTGCTCTAAAGCAGAGTGTGATCCATCGATGAGAACTATGCTGTGTGTTTCCCTTCAGAAATGGAGTTATATTCCTGGCTCTGTGTCTTCCTACAAGCAAGACTTCGTTTCAAGTAAGGGCTGTCCCTCTTCAGCTCAAACGATCTACATCGTTCACGAAGCTCACACGTTTCTCATCTTAACAGACAAGCATTGGATGTTATAGGACCTGTGATTTCTATCAATTTCAGAGGCAGAGTTGTACTAGATATGGTCCGTATGTGTAGGGAACTACGTTCTTTTGTTCTCATCACACTCACATTTCCTGCATTCTTAGAGACCCTGGAAAGCAAGAGCGTGCTTCTAGCTCTAAAGCACAGGGTGATCAATGGATGAGAACTGTGCTGTGTGTTTCCCTTCAGAAAGGGAGTTAAATCCAAGGCTCTGTGTCTCCCTACAAGCAAGACTTCGTTTCAGGTAAGGACAGTCACTCTTCTGCTCAAACGAACGACATCGTTCACGAAGCTCACACGTTTCTCATCTTAACTGACAAGCATTGGATGTTAGAGGACCTGTGGTTTGTTTCAGTTTCAGAAGCAGAGTTGAACGAGATATGGTCCGTATGTGTAGGAAACACCTTTCTTTTGTTCTGAGCACACTCATGTTTCCGGCTGTGTTAGAGACTCTAGAAAGCAAGAGGGTGCTTCTTGCTCTAAAGCAGAGTGTGATCCATCGAAGAGAACTATGCTGTGTGCTTCCCTTCTGAAATGGAGTTAAATTCCAGGGTCTGTGTCTTCCTACAAGCAAGAATTCGTTTCAAGCAAGTGCAGTCATTTTTCAGATTAAAAGAACAACATCGTTCACGAAGCTCACACGTTTCTAATCTTAACTGACAAGCCTTGAATGTTAGAGGACCAGTGCTTTGTATCAGTTTCAGAAGCAGAGTTGGACTAGATATGGTCCGTATGTGTAGGAAACACCGTTCATTTGTTCTCAGCAAACTCATGTTTCTTGCTGTCTTACAGACTCTAGAAAGCTAGGGCGTGCTTCTTGCTCTAAAGCAGAGTGTGATCAATGGATGAGAACTCTGTTGTGTGTTTCACTTCAGAAATGGAGTTAAATCCCAGGCTCTGAGTTTTCCTACAAGCAAGACTCGTTTCAGGTAAGGGCAGTTACTTTACAGCTCAAACGAACACCATCGTTCACGAAGCTCACATGTTTCTCATCTTAACTGAGAAGCATTGGATGTTAGAGGACCTCTGGTTTGTTTCAGTTTCAGAAGCAGAGTTGAACTTGATATGGTCCGTATGTATAGGAAACACCATTCTTTTCTTCTGAGCACTCTCACGTTTTCTGAGGTATTAGAGAATCTAGAAATCAAGAGCATGCTACTTGCTCTAAAGCAGAATGTGATCCATCGATGAGAACTATGCTGTGTGTTTCCCTTCAGAAATGGAGTTAAATCCCATGCTCTGAGTCTTCCTACAAGGAAGACTTCAATTCAAGTAAGGGCAGTTACTTTACAGCTCAAACAAACTACATCGTTCACGAAGCTCACACGTTTCTCATCTAAACTGACAAGCATTGGATGTTAGAGGACCTCTGGTTTGTTTCAGTTTCAGAAGCAGAGTTGAACTAGATATTTCCCTATGTGTAGGAAACACACTTCTTTTGTTCTGAGCACACTCTAATTTCCTGCTGTTTTAGAGACTCTAGAAAGCAAGAGCTTGCTTCTTGCTCTAAAGCAGAGTGTGATCCATCGATGAGAACTATGCTGTGTGTTTCCCTTCAGAAATGGAGTTATATTCCAGGCTCTATGTCTTCGTACAAGCAAGACTTCATTTCAAGTAAGGGCAGTCACTCTTCTGCTCAAACGATCTCCATCGTTCACGAAGCTCACACGTTTCTCATCTTAAATGACAAGCATTGGATGTTAGAGGACCTGTGCTTTGTATCAATTTCAGAGGCAGATTTGGAGTAGATATTGTCTGTACGTATAGGGAACACCCTTCTTTTGTTCTCATCACACTCACATTTCCTGCTGTCTTAGAGACCCTGGAAAGCAAGAGTGTGCTTCTGGCTCTAAAGCAGAGTGTGATCAATGGATGAGAACTCTGCTGTGTGTTTCACTTCAGAAATGGAGTTAAATCCCAGGCTCTGAGTCTTCCTACAAGCAAGACTTCGTTTCAGGTAAGGGCAGTTACTTTACTGCTCAAACGAACTACATCGTTCATGAAGCTCACACGTTTCCATCTTAACTGACAAGCATTGGATGTTAGAGGACCTGTGGTTTGTTTCAGTTTCAGAAGCAGAGTTGAACGAGATATGGCCCATATGTGTAGGAAACACCGTTCTTTTGTACTGAGCACACTCATGTTTCCGGCTGTATTAGACACTCTAGAAAGCAAGAGCGTGCTTCTTGCTCTAAAGCAGACTGTGATCCATCGAAGAGAACTATGCTGTGTGTTTCCCTTCAGAAATGGAGTTAAATTCCAGGCTCTGTGTCTTCCTACAAGCAAGACTTCATTTCAAGTAAGTGCAGTCATTTTTCAGATTAAAAGAACAACATCGTTCACGAAGCTCACACGTTTCTAATCTTAACTGACAAGCCTTGAATGTTAGAGGACCAGGGCTTTGTATCAGTTTCAGAAGCAGAGTTGGACTAGATATGGTCCGTATGTGTAGGAAACACCATTCATTTGTTCTCAGCAAACTCATGTTTCTTGCTGTCTTAGAGACTCTAGAAAGCTAGGGCGTGCTTCTTGCTCTAAAGCAGAGTGTGATCAATGGATGAGAACTCTGTTGTGTGTTTCACTTCAGAAATGGAGTTAAATCCCAGGCTCTGAGTTTTCCTACAAGCAAGACTTCATTTCAGGTAAGGGCAGTTACTTTACAGCTCAAACGAACACCATCGTTCACGAAGCTCACATGTTTCTCATCTTAACTGAGAAGCATTGGATGTTAGAGGACCTCTGGTTTGTTTCAGTTTCTGAAGCACAGTTGAACTAGATATGGTCCGTATGTATAGGAAACACCATTCTTTTCTTCTGAGCACACTCACGTTTTCTGAGGTATTAGAGAATCTAGAAAGCAAGGGCATGCTACTTGCTCTAAAGCAGAGTGTGATCCATCGATGAGAACTATGCCGTGTGTTTCCCTTCAGAAATGGAGTTAAATTCCAGGCTCTGTGTGTTCCTACAAGCACGACTTCTTTTCAGGTAAGGGCAGTCACTTTTCAGCTCAAACGAATTACATGGTTCACGAAGCTCACACGTTTCTCATCTTAACTGACAAGCATTGGATGTTAGAGGACCTCTGGTTTGTTTCAGTTTCAGAAGCAGAGTTGAACTAGATATGGACCGTATGTATAGGAACCACCATTCTTTTGTTCTCATCACACTCACGTTTTCTGCTGTCTTAGAGACTCTAGAAAGAAAGAGCGTGCTTCTTGCTCTAAAGCAGAGTGTGATCAATGGATGAGAACTCTGCTGTGTCTTTCACTTCTGAAATGGAGTTAAATCCCATGCTCTGAGTCTTCCTACAAGGAAGACTTCGATTCAAGTAAGGGCAGTTACTTTACAGCTCAAACGAACTACATCCTTTACGAAGATCACACGTTTCTCATCTAAACTGACAAGCATTGGATGTTAGAGGACCTCTGGTTTGTTTCAGTTTCAGAAGCAGAGTTGAACTAGATATGGCCCTATGTGTAGGAAACACACTTCTTTTGTTCTGAGGAGACTCAAGTTTCCTGCTGTTTTAGAGACTCTAGAAAGCAAGCGCGAGCTTCTTACACTAAAGCAGAGTGTGATCCCTCGATGAGAACTATGCTGTGTGTTTCCCTTCAGAAATGGAGTTGTATTCCAGGCTCTGTGTCTTCCTACAAGCAAGACTTCATTTCAAGTAAGGGCAGTCACTCTTCAGCTCAAACGATCTCCATCGTTCACGAAGCTCACACGTTTCTCTTCTTAAATGACAAGCATTGGATGTTAGAGGACCTGTGCTTTGTATCAATTTCAGAGGCAGATTTGTACTAGATATGGTCTGTACGTATAGGGAACACCCTTCTTTTGTTCTCATCACACTCACATTTCCTGCTGTCTTAGAGACCCTGGAAAGCAAGCGCGTGCTTCTGGCTCTAAAGCAGAGTGTGATCAATGGATGAGAACTCTGTTGTGTGTTTCACTTCAGAAATGGAGTTAAATCCCAGGCTCTGAGTCTGCCTACAAGCAAGAGTTCATTTCAGGTAAGGGCAGTTACTTTACAGCTCAAACGAACTCCATCGTTCACGAAGCTCACACGTTTCTCATCATAACTGACAAGCATTGGATGTTAGAGGACCTGTGGTTTGTTTCAGTTTCAGAAGCAGAGTTGAACTAGATATGGCCCTATGTGTAGGAAACACAGTTCTTTTGTTCTGAGCACACTCAAGTTTCCTGCTGTATTAGAGACTCTAGAAAGCAAGAAAGTGCTTCTTGCTCTAAAGCAGAGTGTGATCCATCGATGAGAACTATGCTGTGTGTTTCCCTTCAGAAATGGAGTTGTATTCCAGGCTCTGTGTCTTCCTACAAGCAAGACTTCATTTCAAGTAAGGGCAGTCACTCTTCAGCTCAAACGATCTCCATCGTTCACGAAGCTCACACGTTTCTCTTCTTAACAGACAAGCATTGGATGTTATAGGACCTGTGCTTTCTATCAATATCAGAGGCAGAGTTGTACTAGATATGGTCGGTATGTGTAGGGAACAACGTTCTTTTGTTCTCATCACACTCACATTTCCTGCATTCTTAGAGACCCTGGAAAGCAAGAGCGTGCTTCTAGCTCTAAAACACAGTGTGATCAATGAATGAGAACTCTGCTGTGTGTTTCCCTTCAGAAATGGAGTTAAATCTCAGGCTCTGAGTCTCCCTACAAGCAAGACTTCGTTTCAGGTAAGGACAGTCACTCTTCTGCTCAAACGAACTACATCGTTCACGAAGCTCACACGTTTCTCATCTTAACTGACAAGCATTGGATGTTAGAGGACCTGTGGATTGTTTCAGTTTCAGAAGCAGAGTTGAACGAGATATGGTCCGTATGTGTAGGAAACACCTTTCTTTTGTTCTGAGCACACTCATGTTTCCGGCTGTGTTAGAGACTCTAGAAAGCAAGAGGGTGCTTCTTGCTCTAAAGCAGATTGTGATCCATCGAAGAGAACTATGCTGTGTGCTTCCCTTCAGAAATGGAGTTAAATTCCAGGGTCTGTGTCTTCCTACAAGCAAGAATTCGTTTCAAGCAAGTGCAGTCATTTTTCAGATTAAAAGAACTACATCGTTCACGAAGCTCACACGTTTCTAATCTTAACTGACAAGCCTTGAATGTTAGAGGACCAGTGCTTTGTATCAGTTTCAGAAGCAGAGTTGGACTAGATATGGTCCGTATGTGTAGGAAACACCGTTCATTTGTTCTCAGCAAACTCATGTTTCTTGCTGTCTTACAGACTCTAGAAAGCTAGGGCGTGCTTCTTGCTCTAAAGCAGAGTGTGATCAATGGATGAGAACTCTGTTGTGTGTTTCACTTCAGAAATGGAGTTAAATCCCAGGCTCTGAGTTTTCCTACAAGCAAGACTCGTTTCAGGTAAGGGCAGTTACTTTACAGCTCAAAAGAACACCATCGTTCACGAAGCTCACATGTTTCTCACCTTACATGAGAAGCATTGGATGTTAGAGGACCTCTGGTTTGTTTCAGTTTCAGAAGCAGAGTTGAACTAGATATGGTCCGTATGTATAGGAAACACCATTCTTTTCTTCTGAGCACTCTCACGTTTTCTGAGGTATTAGAGAATCTAGAAATCAAGAGCATGCTACTTGCTCTAAAGCAGAATGTGATCCATCGATGAGAACTATGCTGTGTGTTTCCCTTCAGAAATGGAGTTAAATCCCATGCTCTGAGTCTTCCTACAAGGAAGACTTCAATTCAAGTAAGGGCAGTTACTTTACAGCTCAAACGAACTACATCGTTCACGAAGCTCACACGTTTCTCATCTAAACTGACAAGCATTGGATGTTAGAGGACCTCTGGTTTGTTTCAGTTTCAGAAGCAGAGTTGAACTAGATATGGCCCTATGTGTAGGAAACACACTTCTTTTGTTCTGAGCACACTCAAGTTTCCTGCTGTTTTAGAGACTCTAGAAAGCAAGAGCGTGCTTCTTGCTCTAAAGCAGAGTGTGATCCATCGATGAGAACTATGCTGTGTGTTTCCCTTCAGAAATGGAGTTATATTCCAGGCTCTGTGTCTTCGTACAAGCAAGACTTCATTTCAAGTAAGGGCAGTCACTCTTCTGCTCAAACGATCTCCATCGTTCACGAAGCTCACACGTTTCTCATCTTAAATGACAAGCATTGGATGTTAGAGGACCTGTGCTTTGTATCAATTTCAGAGGCAGATTTGGAGTAGATATGGTCTGTACGTATAGGGAACACCCTTCTTTTGTTCTCATCACACTCACATTTCCTGCTGTCTTAGAGACCCTGGAAAGCAAGAGTGTGCTTCTGGCTCTAAAGCAGAGTGTGATCAATGGATGAGAACTCTGCTGTGTGTTTCACTTCAGAAATGGAGTTAAATCCCAGGCTCTGAGTCTTCCTACAAGCAAGACTTCGTTTCAGGTAAGGGCAGTTACTTTACTGCTCAAACGAACTACATCGTTCATGAAGCTCACACGTTTCTCATCTTAACTGACAAGCATTGGATGTTAGAGGACCTGTGGTTTGTTTCAGTTTCAGAAGCAGAGTTGAACGAGATATGGCCCATATGTGTAGGAAACACCGTTCTTTTGTACTGAGCACACTCATGTTTCCGGCTGTATTAGACACTCTAGAAAGCAAGAGCGTGCTTCTTGCTCTAAAGCAGACTGTGATCCATCGAAGAGAACTATGCTGTGTGTTTCCCTTCAGAAATGGAGTTAAATTCCAGGCTCTGTGTCTTCCTACAAGCAAGACTTCATTTCAAGTAAGTGCAGTCATTTTTCAGATTAAAAGAACTACATCGTTCACGAAGCTCACACGTTTCTAATCTTAACTGACAAGCCTTGAATGTTAGAGGACCAGTGCTTTGTATCAGTTTCAGAAGCAGAGTTGGACTAGATATGGTCCGTATGTGTAGGAAACACCGTTCATTTGTTCTCAGCAAACTCATGTTTCTTGCTGTCTTACAGACTCTAGAAAGCTAGGGCGTGCTTCTTGCTCTAAAGCAGAGTGTGATCAATGGATGAGAACTCTGTTGTGTGTTTCACTTCAGAAATGGAGTTAAATCCCAGGCTCTGAGTTTTCCTACAAGCGAGACTCGTTTCAGGTAAGGGCAGTTACTTTACAGCTCAAATGAACACCATCGTTCACGAATCTCACATGTTTCTCATCTTACATGAGAAGCATTGGATGTTAGAGGACCTCTGGTTTGTTTCAGTTTCAGAAGCAGAGTTGAACTAGATATGGTCCGTATGTATAGGAAACACCATTCTTTTCTTCTGAGCACTCTCACGTTTTCTGAGGTATTAGAGAATCTAGAAATCAAGAGCATGCTACTTGCTCTAAAGCAGAATGTGATCCATCGATGAGAACTATGCTGTGTGTTTCCCTTCAGAAATGGAGTTAAATCCCATGCTCTGAGTCTTCCTACAAGGAAGACTTCAATTCAAGTAAGGGCAGTTACTTTACAGCTCAAACAAACTACATCGTTCACGAAGCTCACACGTTTCTCATCTAAACTGACAAGCATTGGATGTTAGAGGACCTCTGGTTTGTTTCAGTTTCAGAAGCAGAGTTGAACTAGATATGGCCCTATGTGTAGGAAACACACTTCTTTTGTTCTGAGCACACTCAAGTTTCCTGCTGTTTCAGAGACTCTAGAAAGCAAGAGCGTGCTTCTTGCTCTAAAGCAGAGTGTGATCCATCGATGAGAACTATGCTGTGTGTTTCCCTTCAGAAATGGAGTTATATTCCAGGCTCTGTGTTTTCGTACAAGCAAGACTTCATTTCAAGTAAGGGCAGTCACTCTTCTGCTCAAACGATCTCCATCGTTCACGAAGCTCACACGTTTCTCATCTTAAATGACAAGCATTGGATGTTAGAGGACCTGTGCTTTGTATCAATTTCAGAGGCAGATTTGGAGTAGATATGGTCTGTACGTATAGGGAACACCCTTCTTTTGTTCTCATCACACTCACATTTCCTGCTGTCTTAGAGACCCTGGAAAGCAAGAGTGTGCTTCTGGCTCTAAAGCAGAGTGTGATCAATGGATGAGAACTCTGCTGTGTGTTTCACTTCAGAAATGGAGTTAAATCCCAGGCTCTGAGTCTTCCTACAAGCAAGACTTCGTTTCAGGTAAGGGCAGTTACTTTACTGCTCAAACGAACTACATCGTTCATGAAGCTCACACGTTTCTCATCTTAACTGACAAGCATTGGATGTTAGAGGACCTTTGGTTTGTTTCAGTTTCAGAAGCAGAGTTGAACGAGATATGGCCCATATGTGTAGGAAACACCGTTCTTTTGTACTGAGCACACTCATGTTTCCGGCTGTATTAGACACTCTAGAAAGCAAGAGCGTGCTTCTTGCTCTAAAGCAGACTGTGATCCATCGAAGAGAACTATGCTGTGTGTTTCCCTTCAGAAATGGAGTTAAATTCCAGGCTCTGTGTCTTCCTACAAGCAAGACTTCATTTCAAGTAAGTGCAGTCATTTTTCAGATTAAAAGAACAACATCGTTCACGAAGCTCACACGTTTCTAATCTTAACTGACAAGCCTTGAATGTTAGAGGACCAGGGCTTTGTATCAGTTTCAGAAGCAGAGTTGGACTAGATATGGTCCGTATGTGTAGGAAACACCGTTCATTTGTTCTCAGCAAACTCATGTTTCTTGCTGTCTTACAGACTCTAGAAAGCTAGGGCGTGCTTCTTGCTCTAAAGCAGAGTGTGATCAATGGATGAGAACTCTGTTGTGTGTTTCACTTCAGAAATGGAGTTAAATCCCAGGCTCTGAGTTTTCCTACAAGCAAGACTCGTTTCAGGTAAGGGCAGTTACTTTACAGCTCAAACGAACACCATCGTTCACGAAGCTCACATGTTTCTCATCTTACATGAGAAGCATTGGATGTTAGAGGACCTCTGGTTTGTTTCAGTTTCAGAAGCAGAGTTGAACTAGATATGGTCCGTATGTATAGGAAACACCATTCTTTTCTTCTGAGCACTCTCACGTTTTCTGAGGTATTAGAGAATCTAGAAATCAAGAGCATGCTACTTGCTCTAAAGCAGAATGTGATCCATCGATGAGAACTATGCTGTGTGTTTCCCTTCAGAAATGGAGTTAAATCCCATGCTCTGAGTCTTCCTACAAGGAAGACTTCAATTCAAGTAAGGGCAGTTACTTTACAGCTCAAACGAACTACATCGTTCACGAAGCTCACACGTTTCTCATCTAAACTGACAAGCATTGGATGTTAGAGGACCTCTGGTTTGTTTCAGTTTCAGAAGCAGAGTTGAACTAGATATGGCCCTATGTGTAGGAAACACACTTCTTTTGTTCTGAGCACACTCAAGTTTCCTGCTGTTTTAGAGACTCTAGAAAGCAAGAGCGTGCTTCTTGCTCTAAAGCAGAGTGTGATCCATCGATGAGAACTATGCTGTGTGTTTCCCTTCAGAAATGGAGTTATATTCCAGGCTCTGTGTCTTCGTACAAGCAAGACTTCATTTCAAGTAAGGGCAGTCACTCTTCTGCTCAAACGATCTCCATCGTTCACGAAGCTCACACGTTTCTCATCTTAAATGACAAGCATTGGATGTTAGAGGACCTGTGCTTTGTATCAATTTCAGAGGCAGATTTGGAGTAGATATGGTCTGTACGTATAGGGAACACCCTTCTTTTGTTCTCATCACACTCACATTTCCTGCTGTCTTAGAGACCCTGGAAAGCAAGAGTGTGCTTCTGGCTCTAAAGCAGAGTGTGATCAATGGATGAGAACTCTGCTGTGTGTTTCACTTCAGAAATGGAGTTAAATCCCAGGCTCTGAGTCTTCCTACAAGCAAGACTTCGTTTCAGGTAAGGGCAGTTACTTTACTGCTCAAACGAACTACATCGTTCATGAAGCTCACACGTTTCTCATCTTAACTGACAAGCATTGGATGTTAGAGGACCTGTGGTTTGTTTCAGTTTCAGAAGCAGAGTTGAACGAGATATGGCCCATATGTGTAGGAAACACCGTTCTTTTGTACTGAGCACACTCATGTTTCCGGCTGTATTAGACACTCTAGAAAGCAAGAGCGTGCTTCTTGCTCTAAAGCAGACTGTGATCCATCGAAGAGAACTATGCTGTGTGTTTCCCTTCGGAAATGGAGTTAAATTCCAGGCTCTGTGTCTTCCTACAAGCAAGACTTCATTTCAAGTAAGTGCAGTCATTTTTCAGATTAAAAGAACTACATCGTTCACGAAGCTCACACGTTTCTAATCTTAACTGACAAGCCTTGAATGTTAGAGGACCAGTGCTTTGTATCAGTTTCAGAAGCAGAGTTGGACTAGATATGGTCCGTATGTGTAGGAAACACCGTTCATTTGTTCTCAGCAAACTCATGTTTCTTGCTGTCTTACAGACTCTAGAAAGCTAGGGCGTGCTTCTTGCTCTAAAGCAGAGTGTGATCAATGGATGAGAACTCTGTTGTGTGTTTCACTTCAGAAATGGAGTTAAATCCCAGGCTCTGAGTTTTCCTACAAGCGAGACTCGTTTCAGGTAAGGGCAGTTACTTTACAGCTCAAACGAACACCATCGTTCACGAAGCTCACATGTTTCTCATCTTAACTGAGAAGCATTGGATGTTAGAGGACCTCTGGTTTGTTTCAGTTTCAGAAGCAGAGTTGAACTAGATATGGTCCGTATGTATAGGAAACACCATTCTTTTCTTCTGAGCACTCTCACGTTTTCTGAGGTATTAGAGAATCTAGAAATCAAGAGCATGCTACTTGCTCTAAAGCAGAATGTGATCCATCGATGAGAACTATGCTGTGTGTTTCCCTTCAGAAATGGAGTTAAATCCCATGCTCTGAGTCTTCCTACAAGGAAGACTTCAATTCAAGTAAGGGCAGTTACTTTACAGCTCAAACAAACTACATCGTTCACGAAGCTCACACGTTTCTCATCTAAACTGACAAGCATTGGATGTTAGAGGACCTCTGGTTTGTTTCAGTTTCAGAAGCAGAGTTGAACTAGATATGGCCCTATGTGTAGGAAACACACTTCTTTTGTTCTGAGCACACTCAAGTTTCCTGCTGTTTCAGAGACTCTAGAAAGCAAGAGCGTGCTTCTTGCTCTAAAGCAGAGTGTGATCCATCGATGAGAACTATGCTGTGTGTTTCCCTTCAGAAATGGAGTTATATTCCAGGCTCTGTGTTTTCGTACAAGCAAGACTTCATTTCAAGTAAGGGCAGTCACTCTTCTGCTCAAACGATCTCCATCGTTCACGAAGCTCACACGTTTCTCATCTTAAATGACAAGCATTGGATGTTAGAGGACCTGTGCTTTGTATCAATTTCAGAGGCAGATTTGGAGTAGATATGGTCTGTACGTATAGGGAACACCCTTCTTTTGTTCTCATCACACTCACATTTCCTGCTGTCTTAGAGACCCTGGAAAGCAAGAGTGTGCTTCTGGCTCTAAAGCAGAGTGTGATCAATGGATGAGAACTCTGCTGTGTGTTTCACTTCAGAAATGGAGTTAAATCCCAGGCTCTGAGTCTTCCTACAAGCAAGACTTCGTTTCAGGTAAGGGCAGTTACTTTACTGCTCAAACGAACTACATCGTTCATGAAGCTCACACGTTTCTCATCTTAACTGACAAGCATTGGATGTTAGAGGACCTTTGGTTTGTTTCAGTTTCAGAAGCAGAGTTGAACGAGATATGGCCCATATGTGTAGGAAACACCGTTCTTTTGTACTGAGCACACTCATGTTTCCGGCTGTATTAGACACTCTAGAAAGCAAGAGCGTGCTTCTTGCTCTAAAGCAGACTGTGATCCATCGAAGAGAACTATGCTGTGTGTTTCCCTTCAGAAATGGAGTTAAATTCCAGGCTCTGTGTCTTCCTACAAGCAAGACTTCATTTCAAGTAAGTGCAGTCATTTTTCAGATTAAAAGAACAACATCGTTCACGAAGCTCACACGTTTCTAATCTTAACTGACAAGCCTTGAATGTTAGAGGACCAGGGCTTTGTATCAGTTTCAGAAGCAGAGTTGGACTAGATATGGTCCGTATGTGTAGGAAACACCGTTCATTTGTTCTCAGCAAACTCATGTTTCTTGCTGTCTTAGAGACTCTAGAAAGCTAGGGCGTGCTTCTTGCTCTAAAGCAGAGTGTGATCAATGGATGAGAACTCTGTTATGTGTTTCACTTCAGAAATGGAGTTAAATCCCAGGCTCTGAGTTTTCCTACAAGCAAGACTTCGTTTCAGGTAAGGGCAGTTACTTTACAGCTCAAACGAACACCATCGTTCACGAAGCTCACATGTTTCTCATCTTAACTGAGAAGCATTGGATGTTAGAGGACCTCTGGTTTGTTTCAGTTTCTGAAGCACAGTTGAACTAGATATGGTCCGTATGTATAGGAAACACCATTCTTTTCTTCTGAGCACACTCACGTTTTCTGAGGTATTAGAGAATCTAGAAAGCAAGGGCATGCTACTTGCTCTAAAGCAGAGTGTGATCCATCGATGAGAACTATGCCGTGTGTTTCCCTTCAGAAATGGAGTTAAATTCCAGGCTCTGTGTGTTCCTACAAGCACGACTTCTTTTCAGGTAAGGGCAATCACTTTTCAGCTCAAACGAATTACATGGTTCACGAAGCTCACACGTTTCTCATCTTAACTGACAAGCATTGGATGTTAGAGGACCAGGGCTTTGTATCAGTTTCAGAAGCAGAGTTGGACTAGATATGTTCCGTATGTGTAGGAACCACCATTCTTTTGTTCTCATCACACTCACGTTTTCTGCTGTCTTAGAGACTCTAGAAAGAAAGAGCGTGCTTCTTGCTCTAAAGCAGAGTGTGATCAATGGATGAGAACTCTGCTGTGTCTTTCACTTCTGAAATGGAGTTAAATCCCATGGTCTGAGTCTTCCTACATGGAAGACTTCGATTCAAGTAAGGGCAGTTACTTTACAGCTCAAACGAACTACATCGTTCACGAAGCTCACACGTTTCTCATCTAAACTGACAAGCATTGGATGTTAGAGGACCTGTGGTTTGTTTCAGTTTCAGAAGCAGAGTTGAACTAGATATGGCCCTATGTGTAGGAAACACACTTCTTTTGTTCTGAGCACACTCAAGTTTCCTGCTGTTTTAGAGACTCTAGAAAGCAAGAGCGAGCTTCTTACACTAAAGCAGAGTGTGATCCATCGATGAGAACTATGCTGTGTGTTTCCCTTCAGAAATGGAGTTGTATTCCAGGCTCTGTGTCTTCCTACAAGCAAGACTTCGTTTCAAGTAAGGGCAGTCACTCTTCAGCTCAAACGATCTCCATCGTTCACGAAGCTCACAGGTTTCTCATCTTAAATGACAAGCATTGGATGTTAGAGGACCTGTGCTTTGTATCAATTTCAGAGGCAGATTTGTACTAGATATGGTCTGTACGTATAGGGAACACCCTTCTTTTGTTCTCATCACACTCACATTTCCTGCTGTCTTAGAGACCCTGGAAAGCAAGAGCGTGCTTCTGGCTCTAAAGCAGAGTGTGATCAATGGATGAGAACTCTGCTGTGTGTTTCACTTCAGAAATGGAGTTATATTACAGGCTTTGTGCCTTCCTACAAGCAAGACTTCGTTTCAAGAAAGGGCAGTCACTCTTCAGCTCAAACGATCTACATCTTTCAAGAAGCTCACACGTTTCTCATCTTAACTGACAAGCATTGGATGTTAGAGGACCTGTGCTTTGTTTCAATTTCAGAGGCAGAGTTGTACTAGATATGGTCCGTATGTGTAGGGCACACCGTTCCTTTGTTCTCATCAGACTCACATTTCCTGCTGTCTTAGAGACCCTGGAAAGCAAGAGCGTGCTTCTGGCTCTAAAGCAGAGTGTGATCAATGGATGAGAACTCTGTTGTGTGTTTCACTTCAGAAATGGAGTTAAATCCCAGGCTCTGAGTCTGCCTACAAGCAAGAGTTCATTTCAGGTAAGGGCAGTTACTTTACAGCTCAAACGAACTCCATCGTTCACGAAGCTCACACGTTTCTCATCATAACTGACAAGCATTGGATGTTAGAGGACCTGTGGATTGTTTCAGTTCCAGAAGCAGAGTTGAACGAGATATGGTCCGTATGTGTAGGAAACACTTTTCTTTTGTACTGAGCACACTCATGTTTCCGGCTGTATTAGACACTCTAGAAAGCAAGAGCGTGCTTCTTGCTCTAAAGCAGACTGTGATCCATCGAAGAGAACTATGCTGTGTGTTTCCCTTCAGAAATGGAGTTAAATTCCAGGCTCTGTGTCTTCCTACAAGCAAGACTTCATTTCCAGTAAGTGCAGTCATTTTTCAGATTAAAAGAACTACATCGTTCACGAAGCTCACACGTTTCTAATCTTAACTGACAAGCCTTGAATGTTAGAGGACCAGTGCTTTGTATCAGTTTCAGAAGCAGAGTTGGACTAGATATGGTCCGTATGTGTAGGAAACACCGTTCATTTGTTCTCAGCAAACTCATGTTTCTTGCTGTCTTACAGACTCTAGAAAGCTAGGGCGTGCTTCTTGCTCTAAAGCAGAGTGTGATCAATGGATGAGAACTCTGTTGTGTGTTTCACTTCAGAAATGGAGTTAAATCCCAGGCTCTGAGTTTTCCTACAAGCGAGACTCGTTTCAGGTAAGGGCAGTTACTTTACAGCTCAAACGAACACCATCGTTCACGAAGCTCACATTTTTCTCATCTTAACTGAGAAGCATTGGATGTTAGAGGACCTCTGGTTTGTTTCAGTTTCAGAAGCAGAGTTGAACTAGATATGGTCCGTATGTATAGGAAACACCATTCTTTTCTTCTGAGCACTCTCACGTTTTCTGAGGTATTAGAGAATCTAGAAATCAAGAGCATGCTACTTGCTCTAAAGCAGAATGTGATCCATCGATGAGAACTATGCTGTGTGTTTCCCTTCAGAAATGGAGTTAAATCCCATGCTCTGAGTCTTCCTACAAGGAAGACTTCAATTCAAGTAAGGGCAGTTACTTTACAGCTCAAACAAACTACATCGTTCACGAAGCTCACACGTTTCTCATCTAAACTGACAAGCATTGGATGTTACAGGACCTCTGGTTTGTTTCAGTTTCAGAAGCAGAGTTGAACTAGATATGGCCCTATGTGTAGGAAACACACTTCTTTTGTTCTGAGCACACTCAAGTTTCCTGCTGTTTTAGAGACTCTAGAAAGCAAGAGCGTGCTTCTTGCTCTAAAGCAGAGTGTGATCCATCGATGAGAACTATGCTGTGTGTTTCCCTTCAGAAATGGAGTTATATTCCAGGCTCTGTGTTTTCGTACAAGCAAGACTTCATTTCAAGTAAGGGCAGTCACTCTTCTGCTCAAACGATCTCCATCGTTCACGAAGCTCACACGTTTCTCATCTTAAATGACAAGCATTGGATGTTAGAGGACCTGTGCTTTGTATCAATTTCAGAGGCAGATTTGGAGTAGATATGGTCTGTACGTATAGGGAACACCCTTCTTTTGTTCTCATCACACTCACATTTCCTGCTGTCTTAGAGACCCTGGAAAGCAAGAGTGTGCTTCTGGCTCTAAAGCAGAGTGTGATCAATGGATGAGAACTCTGCTGTGTGTTTCACTTCAGAAATGGAGTTAAATCCCAGGCTCTGAGTCTTCCTACAAGCAAGACTTCGTTTCAGGTAAGGGCAGTTACTTTACTGCTCAAACGAACTACATCGTTCATGAAGCTCACACGTTTCTCATCTTAACTGACAAGCATTGGATGTTAGAGGACCTGTGGTTTGTTTCAGTTTCAGAAGCAGAGTTGAACGAGATATGGCCCATATGTGTAGGAAACACCGTTCTTTTGTACTGAGCACACTCATGTTTCCGGCTGTATTAGACACTCTAGAAAGCAAGAGCGTGCTTCTTGCTCTAAAGCAGACTGTGATCCATCGAAGAGAACTATGCTGTGTGTTTCCCTTCAGAAATGGAGTTTAATTCCAGGCTCTGTGTCTTCCTACAAGCAAGACTTCATTTCAAGTAAGTGCAGTCATTTTTCAGATTAAAAGAACAACATCGTTCACGAAGCTCACACGTTTCTAATCTTAACTGACAAGCCTTGAATGTTAGAGGACCAGGGCTTTGTATCAGTTTCAGAAGCAGAGTTGGACTAGATATGGTCCGTATGTGTAGGAAACACCGTTCATTTGCTCTCAGCAAACTCATGTTTCTTGCTGTCTTAGAGACTCTAGAAAGCTAGGGCGTGCTTCTTGCTCTAAAGCAGAGTGTGATCAATGGATGAGAACTCTGTTATGTGTTTCACTTCAGAAATGGAGTTAAATCCCAGGCTCTGAGTTTTCCTACAAGCAAGACTTCGTTTCAGGTAAGGGCAGTTACTTTACAGCTCAAACGAACACCATCGTTCACGAAGCTCACACGTTTCTCATCTTAACTGAGAAGCATTGGATGTTAGAGGACCTCTGGTTTGTTTCAGTTTCTGAAGCACAGTTGAACTAGATATGGTCCGTATGTATAGGAAACACCATTCTTTTCTTCTGAGCACACTCACGTTTTCTGAGGTATTAGAGAATCTAGAAAGCAAGGGCATGCTACTTGCTCTAAAGCAGAGTGTGATCCATCGATGAGAACTATGCCGTGTGTTTCCCTTCAGAAATGGAGTTAAATTCCAGGCTCTGTGTGATCCTACAGGCACGACTTCTTTTCAGGTAAGGGCAGTCACTTTTCAGCTCAAACGAATTACATGGTTCACGAAGCTCACACGTTTCTCATCTTAACTGACAAGCATTGGATGTTAGAGGACCAGGGCTTTGTATCAGTTTCAGAAGCAGAGTTGGACTAGATATGTTCCGTATGTGTAGGAACCACCATTCTTTTGTTCTCATCACACTCACGTTTTCTGCTGTCTTAGAGACTCTAGAAAGAAAGAGCGTGCTTCTTGCTCTAAAGCAGAGTGTGATCAATGGATGAGAACTCTGCTGTGTCTTTCACTTCTGAAATGGAGTTAAATCCCATGGTCTGAGTCTTCCTACATGGAAGACTTCGATTCAAGTAAGGGCAGTTACTTTACAGCTCAAACGAACTACATCGTTCACGAAGCTCACACGTTTCTCATCTAAACTGACAAGCATTGGATGTTAGAGGACCTGTGGTTTGTTTCAGTTTCAGAAGCAGAGTTGAACTAGATATGGCCCTATGTGTAGGAAACACACTTCTTTTGTTCTGAGCACACTCAAGTTTCCTGCTGTTTTAGAGACTCTAGAAAGCAAGAGCGAGCTTCTTACACTAAAGCAGAGTGTGATCCATCGATGAGAACTATGCTGTGTGTTTCCCTTCAGAAATGGAGTTGTATTCCAGGCTCTGTGTCTTCCTACAGGCAAGACTTCGTTTCAAGTAAGGGCAGTCACTCTTCAGCTCAAACGATCTCCATCGTTCACGAAGCTCACACGTTTCTCATCTTAAATGACAAGCATTGGATGTTAGAGGACCTGTGCTTTGTATCAATTTCAGAGGCAGATTTGTACTAGATATGGTCTGTACGTATAGGGAACACCCTTCTTTTGTTCTCATCACACTCACATTTCCTGCTGTCTTAGAGACCCTGGAAAGCAAGAGCGTGCTTCTGGCTCTAAAGCAGAGTGTGATCAATGGATGAGAACTCTGCTGTGTGTTTCACTTCAGAAATGGAGTTAAATCCCAGGCTCTGAGTCTCCCTACAAGCAAGACTTCGTTTCAGGTAAGGACAGTCACTCTTCTGCTCAAACGAACTACATCGTTCATGAAGCTCACACGTTTCTCATCTTAACTGACAAGCATTGGATGTTAGAGGACCTGTGGTTTGTTTCAGTTTCAGAAGCAGAGTTGAACGAGATATGGTCTGTATGTGTAGGAAACACCTTTCTTTTGTTCTGAGCACACTCATGTTTCCGGCTGTGTTAGAGACTCTAGAAAGCAAGAGGGTGCTTCTTGCTCTAAAGCAGAGTGTGATCCATCGAAGAGAACTATGCTGTGTGTTTCACTTCAGAAATGGAGTTAAATCCCAGGCTCTGAGCCTTCCTACATGCAAGACTTCTTTTCAGGTAAGGGCAGTTACTTTACTGTTCCAACGAACTACATCGTTCATGAAGCTCACACGATTCTCATCTTAACTGACAAGCATTGGATGTTAGAGGACCTGTGGTTTGTTTCAGTTTCAGAAGCAGAGTTGAACGAGATATGGCCTGTATGTGTAGGAAACACCGTTCTTTTATTCTGAGCACACTCATGTTTCAGGCTGTATTAGAGACTCTAGAAAGCAAGAGCGTGCTTCTTGCTCTAAAGCAGACTGTGATCCATCGAAGAGATCTATGCTGTGTGTTTCCCTTCAGAAATGGAGTTAAATTCCAGGCTCTGTGTCTTCCTACAAGCAAGACTTCATTTCAAGTAAGTGCAGTCATTTTTCAGATTAAAAGAACAACATCGTTCACGAAGCTCACACGTTTCTAATCTTAACTGACAAGCCTTGAATGTTAGAGGACCAGGGCTTTGTATCAGTTTCAGAAGCAGAGTTGGACTAGATATGGTCCGTATGTGTAGGAAACACCGTTCATTTGTTCTCAGCAAACTCATGTTTCTTGCTGTCTTAGAGACTCTAGAAAGCTAGGGCGTGCTTCTTGCTCTAAAGCAGAGTGTGATCAATGGATGAGAACTCTGTTGTGTGTTTCACTTAAGAAATGGAGTTAAATCCCAGGCTCTGAATTTTCCTACAAGCAAGACTTCGTTTCAGGTAAGGGCAGTTACTTTACAGCTCAAACGAACATCATCGTTCACGAAGCTCACATGTTTCTCATCTTAACTGAGAAGCATTGGATGTTAGAGGACCTCGGGTTTGTTTCAGTTTCAGAAGCAGAGTTGAACTAGATATGGTCCGTATGTATAGGAAACACCATTCTTTTCTTCTGAGCACACTCAAGTTTCCTGCTGTATTAGACACTCTAGAAAGCAAGAGCGTGCTTCTAGTTCTAGAGCAGAGTGTGATCCATGGATGAGAACTATGCTGTGTGTTTCCCTTCAGAAATGGAGTTATATTCCAGGCTCTGTGCCTTCCTACAAGCAAGACTTCGTTTCAAGAAAGGGCAGTCACTCTTCAGCTCAAACGATCTACATCTTTCAAGAAGCTCACACGTTTCTCATCTTAACTGACAAGCATTGGATGTTAGAGGACCTGTGCTTTGTATCAATTTCAGAGGCAGAGTTGTACTAGATATGGTCCGTATGTGTAGGGCACACCGTTCCTTTGTTCTCATCAGACTCACATTTCCTGCTGTCTTAGAGACCCTGGAAAGCAAGAGTGTGCTTCTGGCTCTAAAGCAGAGTGTGATCAATGGATGAGAACTCTGCTGTGTGTTTCACTTCAGAAATGGAGTTAAATCCCAGGCTCTGAGTCTTCCTACAAGCAAAACTTCGTTTCAGGAAAGGGCAGTTACTTTACTGCTCAAATGAACTACATCGTTCATGAAGCTCACACGTTTCTCATCTTAACTGACAAGCATTGGATGTTAGAGGACCAGTGGTTTGTTTCAGTTTCAGAAGCAGAGTTGAAGGAGATATGGCCCGTATGTGTAGGAAACACCGTTCTTTTGTTCTGAGCACACTCATGTTTCCGGCTGTATTAGACACTCTAGAAAGCAAGAGCGTGCTTCTTGCTCTAAAGCAGACTGTGATCCATCGAAGAGAACTATGCTGTGTGTTTCCCTTCAGAAATGGAGTTAAATTCCAGGCTCTGTGTCTTCCTACAAACAAGAATTCATTTCAAGTAAGTGCAGTCATTTTTCAGATTAAAAGAACAACATCGTTCACGAAGCTCACACGTTTCTAATCTTAACTGACAAGCCTTGAATGTTAGAGGACCAGGGCTTTGTATCAGTTTCAGAAGCAGAGTTGGACTAGATATGGTCCGTATGTGTAGGAACCACCATTCTTTTGTTCTCATCACACTCACGTTTTCAGCTCTCTTAGAGACTCTAGAAAGAAAGAGCGTGCTTCTTGCTC
The DNA here is from genome assembly GCA_949786385.1 of Onychomys leucogaster. Lineage (NCBI taxonomy): Eukaryota > Metazoa > Chordata > Mammalia > Rodentia > Cricetidae > Onychomys > Onychomys leucogaster. Next base: position 2,436,941 of record CATKUP010000029.1, read on the forward strand.
TAAAGCAGAGTGTGATCAATGGATGAGAACTCTGCTGTGTCTTTCACTTCTGAAATGGAGTTAAATCCCATGGTCTGAGTCTTCCTACATGGAAGACTTCGATTCAAGTAAGGGCAGTTACTTTACAGCTCAAACGAACTACATCGTTCACGAAGCTCACACGTTTCTCATCTAAACTGACAAGCATTGGATGTTAGAGGACCTCTAGTTTGTTTCAGTTTCAGAAGCAGAGTTGAACTAGATATGGCCCTATGTGTAGGAAACACACTTCTTTTGTTCTGAGCAGACTCAAGTTTCCTGCTGTTTTAGAGACTCTAGAAAGAAAGAGCGAGCTTCTTACACTAAAGCAGAGTGTGATCCATCGATGAGAACTATGCTGTGTGTTTCCCTTCAGAAATGGAGTTGTATTCCAGGGTCTGTGTCTTCGTACAAGCAAGACTTCATTTCAAGTAAGGGCAGTCACTCTTCAGCTCAAACAATCTCCATCGTTCACGAAGCTCACACGTTTCTCATCATAAATGACAAGCATTGGATGTTAGAGGACCTGTGCTTTGTATCAATTTCAGAGGCAGATTTGAACTAGATACGGTCTGTACATATAGGGAACACCCTTCTTTTGTTCTCATCACACTCACATTTCCTGCTGTCTCAGAGACCCTGGAAAGCAAGAGCGTGCTTCTGGCTCTAAAGCAGAGTGTGATCAATGGATGAGAACTCTGCTGTGTGTTTCACTTCAGAAATGGAGTTAAATCCCAGGCTCTGAGTCTTCCTACATGCAAGACTTCTTTTCAGGTAAGGGCAGTTACTTTACTGCTCCAACGAACTACATCGTTCATGAAGCTCACACGATTCTCATCTTAACTGACAAGCATTGGATGTTAGAGGACCTGTGGTTTGTTTCAGTTTCAGAAGCAGAGTTGAACAAGATATGGCACGTATGTGTAGGAAACACCGTTCTTTTATTCTGAGCACACTCATGTTTCAGGCTGTATTAGAGACTCTAGAAAGCAAGAGCGTGCTTCTTGCTCTAAAGCAGACTGTGATCCATCGAAGAGAACTATGCTGTGTGTTTCCCTTCAGAAATGGAGTTAAATTCCAGGCTCTGTGTCTTCCTACAAGCAAGACTTCATTTCAATAAGTGCAGTCATTTTTCAGATTAAAAGAACAACATCGTTCACGAAGCTCACACGTTTCTAATCTTAACTGACAAGCCTTGAATGTTAGAGGACCAGGGCTTTGTATCAGTTTCAGAAGCAGAGTTGGACTAGACATGGTCCGTATGTGTAGGAAACACCGTTCATTTGTTCTCAGCAAACTCATGTTTCTTGCTGTCTTAGAGACTCTAGAAAGCTAGGGCGTGCTTCTTGCTCTAAAGCAGAGTGTGATCAATGGATGAGAACTCTGTTGTGTGTTTCACTTAAGAAATGCAGTTAAATCCCAGGCTCTGAATTTTCCTACAAGCAAGACTTCGTTTCAGGTAAGGGCAGTTACTTTACAGCTCAAACGAACATCATCGTTCACGAAGCTCACATGTTTCTCATCTTAACTGAGAAGCATTGGATGTTAGAGGACCTCTGGTTTGTTTCAGTTTCAGAAGCAGAGTTGAACTAGATATGGTCCGTATGTATAGGAAACACCATTCTTTTCTTCTGAGCACACTCAAGTTTCCTGCTGTATTAGACACTATAGAAAGCAAGAGCGTGCTTCTAGTTCTAGAGCAGAGTGTGATCCATGGATGAGAACTATGCTGTGTGTTTCCCTTCAGAAATGGAGTTATATTCCAGGCTCTGTGCCTTCCTACAAGCAAGACTTCGTTTCAAGAAAGGGCAGTCACTCTTCAGCTCAAACGATCTACATCTTTCAAGAAGCTCACACGTTTCTCATCTTAACTGACAAGCATTGGATGTTAGAGGACCTGTGCTTTGTATCAATTTCAGAGGCAGAGTTGTACTAGATATGGTCCGTATGTGTAGGGCACACCATTCCTTTGTTCTCATCAGACTCACATTTCCTGCTGTCTTAGAGACCCTGGAAAGCAAGAGCGTGCTTATAGCTCTAAAGCAGAGTGTGATCAATGGATGAGAACTCTGCTGTGTGTTTCACTTCAGAAATGGAGTTAAATTCCAGGCTCTGAGTCTTCCTACAAGCAAGACATCTTTTCAGGTATGGGCAGTTACTTTACTGCTCAAATGAACTACATCGTTCACGAAGCTCACACGTTTCTCATCTTAACTGACAAGCATTGGGTGTTAGAGGACCTGTGGTTTGTTTCAGTTTCCGAAGCAGAGTTGAACTAGATATGACCCTTATGTGTAGGAAACACCGTTCTTTTGTTCTGAGCACACTCATGTTTCCAGCTGTATTAGAGATTCTAGAAAGCTAGGGCTTGCTTCTTGCTCTAAAGCAGAGTGTGATCCATCGATGAGAACTATGCTGTGTGTTTCCATTCAGAAATGGAGTTAAATTCCATGCTCTGTGTGTTCCTACAAGCACGACTTCATTTCAGGTAAGGGCAGTCACTTTTCAGCTCAAACTAACTACATCGTTCACGAAGCTCACACGTTTCTCTTCTTAACTGACAAGCATTGGATGTTAGAGAACCAGTGCTTTGTATCAGTTTCAGAAGCAGAGTTGGCCTAGATATGGTCCGTATGTGTAGGAACCACCGTTCTTTGTTCTCAAAACACTCACGTTTTCGGCTCTCTTAGAGCCTCTAGAAAAAAGAGCGTGCTTCTTGCTCTAAAGCAGAGTGTGATCAATGGATGAGAACTCTGTTGTGTGTTTCACTTCAGAAATGGAGTTAAATCCCATGCTCTGAGTCTTCCTAGAAGGAAGACATCGATTCAAGTAAGGGCAGTTTCTTTATAGCTCAAACGAACTACATCGTTCACGAAGCTCACATGTTTCTCATCTTAACTGACAAGCATTGGATGTTAGAGGACCTGTGCTTTGTATCAAATTCAGAGGCAGAGTTGTACTAGATATGGTCTGTATGTATAGGGAACACCCTTCTTTTGTTCTCATCACACTCACATTTCCTGCTCTCTTAGAGACCCTGGAAAGCAAGAGCGTGCTTCTGGCACTGCAGCAGAGTGTGATCAATGGATGAGAACTCTGCTGTGTGTTTCACTTCAGAAATGGAGTTAAATCCCAGGCTCTGAGTCTTGCTACAAGCACGACTTCGTTTCAGGTAAGGGCAGTTACTTTACTGCTCAAACGAACTACATCGTTCACGAAGCTCACACGTTTCTCATCTTACCTGACAAGCATTGGATGTTAGAGGACCTCTGGTTTGTTTCAGTTTCAGAAGCAGAGTTGAACGAGATATGGCCCGTATGTGCAGGAAACACCGTTCTTTTGTCCTGAGCACACTCATGTTTCTGGCTGTATTAGAGACTCTAGAAAGCAAGAGCGTGCTTCTTGCTCTAAAGCAGACTGTGATCCATCGAAGAGAACTATGCTGTGTGTTTCCCTTCAGAAATGGAGTTAAATTCCAGGCTCTGTGTCTTCCTACAAGCAAGACTTCATTTCAAGTAAGTGCAGTCATTTTTCAGATTAAAAGAACAACATCGTTCACGAAGCTCACACGTTTCTAATCTTAACTGACAAGCCTTGAATGTTAGAGGACCAGGGCTTTGTATCAGTTTCAGAAGCAGAGTTGGACTAGATATGGTCTGTATGTGTAGGACACACCGTTCATTTGTTCTCAGCAAACTCATGTTTCTTGCTGTCTTAGAGACTCTAGAAAGCTAGGGCGTGCTTCTTGCTCTAAAGCAGAGTGTGATCAATGGATGAGAACTCTGTTGTGTATTTCACTTCAGAAATAGAGTTAAATCCCAAGCTCTGAGTTTTCCTACAAGCAAGACTTCGTTTCAGGTAAGGGCAGTTACTTTACAGCTCAAACGAACACCATCGTTAACGAAACTCACATGTTTGTCATCTTAACTGACAAGCATTGCATGTTAGAGGACCAGTGCTTTGTATCAGTTTCAGAAGCAGAGTTGGACTAGATATGGTCCGTATGTGTAGGAACCACCGTTCTTTTGTTCTCAGCACACTCACGTTTTCTGCTGTCTTAGAGACTCTAGAAAGAAAGAGCGTGCTTCTTGCTCTAAAGCAGAGTGTGACCAATGGATGAGTACTCTGCTGTGTGTTTCCCTTCAGAAATGGAGTTAAATCCCATGCTCTGAGTCTTCCTACAAGGAAGACATTGATTCAAGTAAGGGCAGTTACTTTACAGATCAAACGAACTACATCGTTCACGAAGCTCACACGATTCTCATCTTATCTGACAAGCATTGGATGTTAGAGGACCTGTGGTTTGTTTCAGTTTCAGAAGCAGAATTGATTGAGATATGGCCCGTATGTGTAGGAAACACTGTTCTTTTGTTCTGAGCACACTCATGTTTCTGGCTGTATTAGAGACTCTAGAAAGCAAGAGCGTGCTTCTTGCTCTAAAGCAGACTGTGATCCATCGAAGAGAACTATGCTGTGTGTTTCCCTTCAGAAATGGAGTTAAATTCCAGGCTCTGTGTCTTCCTACAAGCAAGACTTCATTTCAAGTAAGTGCAGTCATTTTTCAGATTAAAAGAACAACATCGTTCACGAAGCTCACACGTTTCTAATCTTAACTGACAAGCCTTGAATGTTAGAGGACCAGGGCTTTGTATCAGTTTCAGAAGCAGAGTTGGACTAGATATGGTCCGTATGTGTAGGAAACACCGTTCATTTGTTCTCAGCAAACTCATGTTTCTTGCTGTCTTAGAGACTCTAGAAAGCTAGGGCGTGCTTCTTGCTCTAAAGCAGAGTGTGATCAATGGATGAGAACTCTGTTGTGTGTTTCACTTAAGAAATGCAGTTAAATCCCTGGCTCTGAATTTTCCTACAAGCAAGACTTCGTTTCAGGTAAGGGCAGTTACTTTACAGCTCAAACGAACATCATCGTTCACGAAGCTCACATGTTTCTCATCTTAACTGAGAAGCATTGGATGTTAGAGGACCTCTGGTTTGTTTCAGTTTCAGAAGCAGAGTTGAACTAGATATGGTCCGTATGTATAGGAAACACCATTCTTTTCTTCTGAGCACACTCAAGTTTCCTGCTGTATTAGACACTCTAGAAAGCAAGAGCGTGCTTCTTGTTCTAAAGCAGAGTGTGATCCATGGATGAGAACTATGCTGTGTGTTTCCCTTCAGAAATGGAGTTATATTCCAGGCTCTGTGTCTTCCTACAAGCAAGACTTCGTTTCAAGTAAGGGCAGTCACTCTTCAGCTCAAACGATCTAAATCTTTCAAGAAGCTCACACGTTTCTCATCTTAACTGACAAGCATTGGATGTTAGAGGACCTGTGCTTTGTATCAATTTCAGAGGCAGAGTTGTACTAGATATGGTCCGTATGTGTAGGGCACACCATTCTTTTGTTCTCATCAGACTCACATTTCCTGCTGTCTTAGAGACCCTGGAAAGCAAGAGCGTGCTTCTAGCTCTAAAGCAGAGTGTGATCCATGGATGAGAACTCTGCTGTGTGTTTCACTTCAGAAATGGAGTTAAATCCCAGGCTCTGAGTCTTCCTACAAGCAAGACTTCGTTTCAGGTAAGGGCAGTTACTTACAGCTCAATCGAACAACATCGTTCACAAAGCTCACACGTTTCTCATCTTAACTGATAAGCATTGGATGTTTGATGTCCTGTGGTTTGTTTCAGATTCAGAAGCAGAGTTGAACTAGATATGGCCCGTATGTGTAGGAAACTCGTTTCTTTTGTTCTGAGCACACTCATGTTTCCGGCTGTATTAGAGACTCTAGAAAGCAAGAGCGTGCTTCTTGCTCTAAAGCAGACTGTGATCCATCGAAGAGAACTATGCTGTGTGTTTCCCTTCAGAAATGGAGTTAAATTCCAGGCTGTGTCTTCCTACAAGCAAGACTTCATTTCAAGTAAGTGCAGTCATTTTTCAGATTAAAAGAACAACATCGTTCACGAAGCTCACACGTTTCTAATGTTAACTGACAAGCCTTGAATGTAGAGGACCAGGGCTTTGTATCAGTTTCAGAAGCAGAGTTGGACTAGATATGGTCCGTATTTGTAGGAAACACCGTTCATTTGTTCTCAGCAAACTCATGTTTCTTGCTGTCTTAGAGAATCTAGAAAGCTAGGGAGTGCTTCTTGCTCTAAAGCAGAGTGTGATCAATGGATGAGAACTCTGTTGTGTGTTTCACTTCAGAAATGGAGTTAAATCCCAGGCTCTGAGTTTTCCTACAAGCAAGACTTCGTTTCAGGTAAGGGCAGTTACTTTACAGCTCAAACGAACACCATCGTTCACGAAGCTCACATGTTTCTCATCTTAACTGAGAAGCATTGGATGTTAGAGGACCTCTGGTTTGTTTCAGTTTCAGAAGCAGAGTTGAACTAGATATGGTCCATATGTATAGGAAACACCGTTCTTTTCTTCTGAGCACTCTCACGTTTTCTGAGGTATTAGAGACTCTAGAAAGCAAGAGCGTGCTTCTTGTTCTAAAGCAGAGTGTGATCCATGGATGAGAACTATGCTGTGTGTTTCCCTTCAGAAATGGAGTTCATTCCAGGCTCTGTGTCTTCCTACAAGCAAGACTTCGTTTCAAGTAAGGGCAGTCACTCTTCAGCTCAAACGATCTACATCTTTCAAGAAGCTCACACGTTTCTCATCTTAACTGACAAGCATTGGATGTTAGAGGACCTGTGCTTTGTATCAATTTCAGAGGCAGAGTTGTACTAGATATGGTCCGTATGTGTAGGGCACACCGTTCTTTTGTTCTCATCAGACTCACATTTCCTGCTGTCTTAGAGACCCTGGAAAGCAAGAGCGTGCTTCTAGCTCTAAAGCAGAGTGTGATCCATGGATGAGAACTCTGCTGTGTGTTTCACTTCAGAAATGGAGTTAAATCCCAGGCTCTGAGTCTTCCTACAAGCAAGACTTCGTTTCAGGTAAGGGCAGTTACTTACAGCTCAATCGAACAACATCGTTCACAAAGCTCACACGTTTCTCATCTTAACTGATAAGCATTGGATGTTTGATGTCCTGTGGTTTGTTTCAGATTCAGAAGCAGAGTTGAACTAGATATGGCCCGTATGTGTAGGAAACTCGTTTCTTTTGTTCTGAGCACACTCATGTTTCCGGCTGTATTAGAGACTCTAGAAAGCAAGAGCGTGCTTCTTGCTCTAAAGCAGACTGTGATCCATCGAAGAGAACTATGCTGTGTGTTTCCCTTCAGAAATGGAGGTAAATTCCAGGCTGTGTCTTCCTACAAGCAAGACTTCATTTCAAGTAAGTGCAGTCATTTTTCAGATTAAAAGAACAACATCGTTCACGAAGCTCACACGTTTCTAATGTTAACTGACAAGCCTTGAATGTAGAGGACCAGGGCTTTGTATCAGTTTCAGAAGCAGAGTTGGACTAGATATGGTCCGTATTTGTAGGAAACACCGTTCATTTGTTCTCAGCAAACTCATGTTTCTTGCTGTCTTAGAGAATCTAGAAAGCAAGGGAGTGCTTCTTGCTCTAAAGCAGAGTGTGATCAATGGATGAGAACTCTGTTGTGTGTTTCACTTAAGAAATGGAGTTAAATCCCAGGCTCTGAGTTTTCCTACAAGCAAGACTTCGTTTCAGGTAAGGGTAGTTACTTTACAGCTCAAACGAACACCATCGTTCACGAAGCTCACATGTTTCTCATCTTAACTGAGAAGCATTGGATGTTAGAGGACCTCTGGTTTGTTTCAGTTTCAGAAGCAGAGTTGAACTAGATATGGTCCGTATGTATAGGAAACACCGTTCTTTTCTTCTGAGCACTCTCACGTTTTCTGAGGTATTAGAGACTCTAGAAAGCAAGAGCGCGCTTCTTGTTCTAAAGCAGAGTGTGATCCATGGATGAGAACTATGCTGTGTGTTTCCCTTCAGAAATGGAGTTATATTCCAGGCTCTGTGTCTTCCTACAAGCAAGACTTCGTTTCAAGTAAGGGCAGTCACTCTTCTGCTCAAACGATCTACATCTTTCAAGAAGCTCACACGTTTCTCATCTTAACTGACAAGCATTGGATGTTAGAGGACCTGTGCTTTGTATCAATTTCAGAGGCAGAGTTGTACTAGATATGGTCCGTATGTGTAGGGCACACCGTTCTTTTGTTCTCATCAGACTCACATTTCCTGCTGTCTTAGAGACCCTGGAAAGCAAGAGCGTGCTTCTAGCTCTAAAGCAGAGTGTGATCCATGGATGAGAACTCTGCTGTGTGTTTCACTTCAGAAATGGAGTTAAATCCCAGGCTCTGAGTCTTCCTACAAGCAAGACTTCGTTTCAGGTAAGGGCAGTTACTTTACAGCTCAATCGAACAACATCGTTCACAAAGCTCACACGTTTCTCATCTTAACTGATAAGCATTGGATGTTTGATGTCCTGTGGTTTGTTTCAGATTCAGAAGCAGAGTTGAACTAGATATGGCCCGTATATGTAGGAAACACGTTTCTTTTGTTCTGAGCACACTCAAGTTTCCTGCTGTATTAGAGACTTTAGAAAGCAAGAACGTGCTTCTTGCTCTAAAGCAGAGTGTGATCAATGAATGAGAACTCTGCTGTGTGTTTCCCTTCAGTAATGGAGTTAAATCCCAGGCTCTGAATCTTCCTACAAGCAAGACTTCGTTTCAGGTAAGGGCAGTTACTTTACAGCTGAATCGAACAACATCGTTCACAAAGCTCACACGTTTCTCATCTTAACTGATAAGCATTGGATGTTTGATGTCCTGTGGTTTGTTTCAGATTCAGAAGGAGAGTTGAACGAGATATGGCCCGTATGTGTAGGAAACACCGTTCTTTTGTCCTGAGCACACTCATGTTTCTGGCTGTATTAGAGACTCTAGAAAGCAAGAGCGTGCTTCTTGCTCTAAAGCAGACTGTGATCCATCGAAGAGAACTATGCTGTGTGTTTCCCTTCATAAATGGAGTTAAATTCCAGGCTCTGTGTCTTCCTACAAGCAAGACTTCATTTCAAGTAAGTGCAGTCATTTTTCAGATTAAAAGAACAACATCGTTCACGAAGCTCACACGTTTCTAATCTTAACTGACAAGCCTTGAATGTTAGAGGACCAGGGCTTTGTATCAGTTTCAGAAGCAGAGTTGGACTAGATATGGTCCATATGTGTAGGAAACACCGTTCATTTGTTCTCAGCAAACTCATGTTTCTTGCTGTCTTAGAGACTCTAGAAAGCTAGGGCGTGCTTCTTGCTCTAAAGCAGAGTGTGATCAATGGATGAGAACTCTGTTGTGTATTTCACTTCAGAAATGGAGTTAAATCCCAAGCTCTGAGTTTTCCTACAAGCAAGACTTCGTTTCAGGTAAGGGCAGTTACTTTACAGCTCAAACGAACACCATCGTTCACGAAGCTCACATGTTTCTCATCTCAACTGACAAGCATTGCATGTTAGAGGACCTGTGGTTTGTTTCAGTTTCAGAAGCAGAGTTGAACTAGATATGGCCCTATGCGTAGGAAACACAGTTCTTTTGTTCTGAGGACACTCAAGTTTCCGGCTGTATTAGAGACTCTATAAAGCAAGAGCGTGCTTCTTGCTCTAAAGCAGAGTGTGATCCATTGATGAGAACTATGCTGTGTGTTTCCCTTCAGAAATGGAGTTATATTCCAGGCTCTGTGTCTTCCTACAAGCAAGACTTCGTTTCAAGTAAGGGCAGTCACTCTTCAGCTCAAACGATCTACATCTTTCAAGAAGTTCACACGTTTCTCATCTTAACTGACCAGCATTGGATGTTAGAGGACCTGTGCTTTGTATCAATTTCAGAGGCAGAGTTGTACTAGATATGGTCCGTATGTGTAGGGCACACCGTTCTTTTGTTCTCATCAGACTCACATTTCCTGCTGTCTTAGGGACCCTGGAAAGCAAGAGCGTGCTTCTACCTCTAAAGCAGAGTGTGATCCATGGATGAGAACTCTGCTGTGTGTTTCACTTCAGAAATGGAGTTAAATCCCAGGCTCTGAGTCTTCCTACAAGCAAGACTTCGTTTCAGGTAAGGGCAGTTACTTTACAGCTCAATCGAACAACATCGTTCAAAAAGCTCACACGTTTCTAATCTTAACTTATAAGCATTGGATGTTTGATGTCCTGTGGTTTGTTTCAGATTCAGAAGCAGAGTTGAACTAGATATGGCCTGTATGTGTAGGAAACACGGTTCTTTTGTTCTGAGCACACTCAAGTTTCCTGCTGTATTAGAGACACTAGAAAGCAAGAGCGTGCTTCTTGCTCTAAAGCAGAGTGTGATCAATGAATGAGAACTCTGCTGTGTGTTTCCCTTCAGAAATGGAGTTAAATCTCAGGCTCTGTGACATCCTACATGCAAGACTTCCTTTCAAGTAAGGGCAGTCACTTTTCAGCTTAAACGATCTACATCATTCTCGAAGCTCACACGTTTCTCATCTTAACTGACAAGCATTGGATGTTAGAGGACCTGTGCTTTGTATCAGTTTCAGAAGCAGAGTTGGACTAGATATGGTCTGTATGTGTAGGAAACACTGTTCATTTGTTCTCAGCAAAGTCATATGTCTTGCTGTCTTAGAGACTCTAGAAAGCTATGGCGTGCTACTGGCTCTAAAGCAGAGTGTGATCAATGGATGAGAACTCTGTTGTGTGTTTCACTTCAGAAATGGAGTTAAATCCCAGGCTCTGAGTCACCCTACAAGCAAGACTTCATTTCAGGTAAGGGCAGTTACTTTACAGCTCAAACGAACTCCATCCTACACGAAGCTCACATGTGTCTCATCTTAACTGAGAAGCATTGGATGTTAGAGGACATCTGGTTCGTTTCAGTTTCAGAAGCAGTATTGAACTAGATGTGGTCCGTATGTATAGAAAACACCGTTTTTCTCTTCTGAGCACACTCAAGTTTCCTGCGGTATTAGAGACTCTAGAAAGCAAGAGCATGATTCTTGCTCTAAAGCATAGTGTGATCCATCGATGAGAACTATGCTGTGTGTTTCCCTTCAGAAATGGAGTTAAATTCCAGGATCTGTGTTCCTACAAGCAAGACTTCGTTTCAGGTAAGGGCAATCACTTTTCAGCTCAAACGAACAACATCGTTCACGAAGCTCACACCTTTCTCATTTTAACTGACAAGGATTGCATGATAGAGGACCAGTGCTTTGTATCAGTTTCAGAAGCAGAGTTGGACTAGATATGGTCCGTATGTGTAGGAACCACCGTTCTTTTGTTCTCAGCACACTCACGTTTTCTGCTTTCTTAGAGACTCTAGAATGCAAGAGCGTGCTTCTTGCTCTAAAGCATATTGTGATCAATGGATGAGAACTCTGCTGTGTGTTTCACTTCAGAAATGGAGTTAAATCACATGCTCTGAGTCTTCCTACAAGGAAGACTTCGATTCAAGTAAGGGCAGTTACTTTACAGCTCAAACGAACTACATAGTTCACGAAGCTCACACGTTTCTCATCTAAACTGAGAAGCATTGGATGTTAGAGGACCTCTGGTTTGTTTCAGTTTCAGAAGCAGAGTTGAACTAGATATGGCCCTATGTGTAGGAAACACAGTTCTTTTGTTCTCATCACACTCACATTTCCTGCTACTTAAAGACCCTGGAAAGCAAGAGCGCACTTCTGGCTCTAAAGCAGAGTGTGATCCATGGATGAGAACTCTGCTGTGTGTTTCACTTCATAAATGGAGTTAAATCCCAGGCTCTGAATCTTCCTACAAGCAAGACTTCTTTTCAGGTAAGGGCAGTTACTTTACTGCTCCAACGAACTACATCGTTCATGAAGCTCACACGTTTCTCATCTTAACTGACAAGCATTGGATGTTAGAGGGTCAGTGCTTTGTATCAGTTTCAGAAGCGGATTTGGACTATGTATGGTCTGTATGTGTAGGAAACACCGTTCTTTTGTTCTTAGCACACACACGTTTCCTGCTGTCTTAGAGACTCTAGAAAGCAAGAGCGTGCTTCTTGCTCTAAAGCAGAGTGTGATCCATGGTTGAGCACTATTCTGTGTGTTTCCCTTCAGAAATGGAGGTAAATTCCAGGCTCTGTGTCTTCCTGCAAGCACTACTTCGTTTCAGGTAAGGGCAGTCACTTTTTAGCTGAAACGAACTACATGGTTCACGAAGCTCACACGTTTCTCATCTTAAATGACAAGCATTGGATGTTAGAGGACCTGTGCTTTGTATCAATTTCAGAGGCAGAGTTGTACTAGATATGGTCTGTATGTGTAGGGAAAACCGTTCTTTTGTTCTCAGCACACTCAGGTTTCCTGCTGTCTTAGAGACTCTAGAAAGCAAGAGCGTGGTTCTTGCTCTAAAGCAGAGTGTGATCAATATATGAGAACTCTGCTGTGTGTTTCCCTTCAGAAATGGAGTTAAATCCCATGCTCTGAGACTTCCTTCAAGCAAGACTTCGTTTCAGGTAAGGGCAGTTTCTTTACAGCTGAAATGAACAACATCGTTCACAAAGCTCACACGTTTCTCATCTTAACTGACAAGCATTGGATGTTTGATGACCTGTGGTTTGTTTCAGATTCAGAAGCAGAGTTGAACTAGATATGGCCTGTATGTGTAGGAAACACGGTTCTTTTGTTCTGAGCACACTCAAGTTTCCTGCTGTATTAGAGACACTAGAAAGCAAGAGCGTGCTTCTTGCTCTAAAGCAGAGTGTGATCAATGAATGAGAACTCTGCTGTGTGTTTCCCTTCAGAAATGGAGTTAAATCTCAGGCTCTGTGACATCCTACAAGCAAGACTTCCTTTCAAGTAAGGGCAGTCACTTTTCAGCTTAAACGATCTACATCATTCTCGAAGCTCACACGTTTCTCATCTTAACTGACAAGCATTGGATGTTAGAGGACCTGTGCTTTGTATCAGTTTCAGAAGCAGAGTTGGACTAGATATGGTCTGTATGTGTAGGAAACACTGTTCATTTGTTCTCAGCAAAGTCATATGTCTTGCTGTCTTAGAGACTCTAGAAAGCTATGGCGTGCTACTGGCTCTAAAGCAGAGTGTGATCAATGGATGAGAACTCTGTTGTGTGTTTCACTTCAGAAATGGAGTTAAATCCCAGGCTCTGAGTCACCCTACAAGCAAGACTTCATTTCAGGTAAGGGCAGTTACTTTACAGCTCAAACGAACTCCATCCTACACGAAGCTCACATGTGTCTCATCTTAACTGAGAAGCATTGGATGTTAGAGGACATCTGGTTTGTTTCAGTTTCAGAAGCAGTATTGAACTAGATGTGGTCCGTATGTATAGAAAACACCGTTTTTCTCTTCTGAGCACACTCAAGTTTCCTGCGGTATTAGAGACTCTAGAAAGCAAGAGCATGATTCTTGCTCTAAAGCATAGTGTGATCCATCGATGAGAACTATGCTGTGTGTTTCCCTTCAGAAATGGAGTTAAATTCCAGGATCTGTGTTCCTACAAGCAAGACTTCGTTTCAGGTAAGGGCAATCACTTTTCAGCTCAAACGAACAACATCGTTCACGAAGCTCACACATTTCTCATTTTAACTGACAAGGATTGCATGATAGAGGACCAGTGCTTTGTATCAGTTTCAGAAGCAGAGTTGGACTAGATATGGTCCGTATGTGTAGGAACCACCGTTCTTTTGTTCTCAGCACACTCACGTTTTCTGCTTTCTTAGAGACTCTAGAATGCAAGAGCGTGCTTCTTGCTCTAAAGCATATTGTGATCAATGGATGAGAACTCTGCTGTGTGTTTCACTTCAGAAATGGAGTTAAATCCCAGGCTCTGAGTCTTCCTACAAGGAAGACTTCGATTCAAGTAAGGGCAGTTACTTTACAGCTCAAACGAACTACATAGTTCACGAAGCTCACACGTTTCTCATCTAAACTGAGAAGCATTGGATGTTAGAGGACCTCTGGTTTGTTTCAGTTTCAGAAGCAGAGTTGAACTAGATATGGCCCTATGTGTAGGAAACACAGTTCTTTTGTTCTCATCACACTCACATTTCCTGCTTCTTAGAGACCCTGGAAAGCAAGAGCGCACTTCTGGCTCTAAAGCAGAGTGTGATCCATGGATGAGAACTCTGCTGTGTGTTTCACTTCATAAATGGAGTTAAATCCCAGGCTCTGAATCTTCCTACAAGCAAGACTTCTTTTCAGGTAAGGGCAGTTACTTTACTGCTCCAACGAACTACATCGTTCATGAAGCTCACACGTTTCTAATCTTAACTGACAAGCATTGGATGTTAGAGGGTCAGTGCTTTGTATCAGTTTCAGAAGCGGATTTGGACTATGTATGGTCTGTATGTGTAGGAAACACCGTTCTTTTGTTCTTAGCACACACACGTTTCCTGCTGTCTTAGAGACTCTAGAAAGCAAGAGCGTGCTTCTTGCTCTAAAGCAGAGTGTGATCCATGGTTGAGCACTATTCTGTGTGTTTCCCTTCAGAAATGGAGGTAAATTCCAGGCTCTGTGTCTTCCTGCAAGCACTACTTCGTTTCAGGTAAGGGCAGTCACTTTTTAGCTGAAACGAACTACATGGTTCACGAAGCTCACACGTTTCTCATCTTAAATGACAAGCATTGGATGTTAGAGGACCTGTGCTTTGTATCAATTTCAGAGGCAGAGTTGTACTAGATATGGTCTGTATGTGTAGGGAAAACCGTTCTTTTGTTCTCAGCACACTCAGGTTTCCTGCTGTCTTAGAGACTCTAGAAAGCAAGAGCGTGCTTCTTGCTCTAAAGCAGAGAGTGTTCAATATATGAGAACTCTGCTGTGTGTTTCCCTTCAGAAATGGAGTTAAATCCCATGCTCTGAGACTTCCTTCAAGCAAGACTTCGTTTCAGGTAAGGGCAGTTTCTTTACAGCTGAAATGAACAACATCGTTCACAAAGCTCACACGTTTCTCATCTTAACTGACAAGCATTGGATGTTTGATGACCTGTGGTTTGTTTCAGATTCAGAAGCAGAGTTGAACTAGATATGGCCCATATGTGTAGGAAAAACCGTTCTTTTTTTCCTGAGCACACTCAAGTTTCCTGCTGTATTAGACACTCTAGAAAGCAAGAGCGTGCTTCTTGTTCTAAAGCAGAGTGTGATCCATGGATGAGAACTATGCTGTGTGTTTCCCTTCAGAAATGGAGTTATATTCCAGGCTCTGTGTCTTCCTACAAGCAAGACTTCGTTTCAAGTAAGGGCAGTCACTCTTCAGCTCAAACGATCTAAATCTTTCAAGAAGCTCACACGTTTCTCATCTTAACTGACAAGCATTGGATGTTAGAGGACCTGTGCTTTGTATCAATTTCAGAGGCAGAGTTGTACTAGATATGGTCCGTATGTGTAGGGCACACCGTTCTTTTGTTCTCATCAGACTCACATTTCCTGCTGTCTTAGAGACCCTGGAAAGCAAGAGCGTGCTTCTAGCTCTAAAGCAGAGTGTGATCCATGGATGAGAACTCTGCTGTGTGTTTCACTTCAGAAATGGAGTTAAATCCCAGGCTCTGAGTCTTCCTACAAGCAAGACTTCGTTTCAGGTAAGGGCAGTTACTTACAGCTCAATCGAACAACATCGTTCACAAAGCTCACACGTTTCTCATCTTAACTGATAAGCATTGGATGTTTGATGTCCTGTGGTTTGTTTCAGATTCAGAAGCAGAGTTGAACTAGATATGGCCCGTATGTGTAGGAAACTCGTTTCTTTTGTTCTGAGCACACTCATGTTTCCGGCTGTATTAGAGACTCTAGAAAGCAAGAGCGTGCTTCTTGCTCTAAAGCAGACTGTGATCCATCGAAGAGAACTATGCTGTGTGTTTCCCTTCAGAAATGGAGTTAAATTCCAGGCTGTGTCTTCCTACAAGCAAGACTTCATTTCAAGTAAGTGCAGTCATTTTTCAGATTAAAAGAACAACATCGTTCACGAAGCTCACACGTTTCTAATGTTAACTGACAAGCCTTGAATGTAGAGGACCAGGGCTTTGTATCAGTTTCAGAAGCAGAGTTGGACTAGATATGGTCCGTATTTGTAGGAAACACCGTTCATTTGTTCTCAGCAAACTCATGTTTCTTGCTGTCTTAGAGAATCTAGAAAGCTAGGGAGTGCTTCTTGCTCTAAAGCAGAGTGTGATCAATGGATGAGAACTCTGTTGTGTGTTTCACTTCAGAAATGGAGTTAAATCCCAGGCTCTGAGTTTTCCTACAAGCAAGACTTCGTTTCAGGTAAGGGCAGTTACTTTACAGCTCAAACGAACACCATCGTTCACGAAGCTCACATGTTTCTCATCTTAACTGAGAAGCATTGGATGTTAGAGGACCTCTGGTTTGTTTCAGTTTCAGAAGCAGAGTTGAACTAGATATGGTCCATATGTATAGGAAACACCGTTCTTTTCTTCTGAGCACTCTCACGTTTTCTGAGGTATTAGAGACTCTAGAAAGCAAGAGCGTGCTTCTTGTTCTAAAGCAGAGTGTGATCCATGGATGAGAACTATGCTGTGTGTTTCCCTTCAGAAATGGAGTTCATTCCAGGCTCTGTGTCTTCCTACAAGCAAGACTTCGTTTCAAGTAAGGGCAGTCACTCTTCAGCTCAAACGATCTACATCTTTCAAGAAGCTCACACGTTTCTCATCTTAACTGACAAGCATTGGATGTTAGAGGACCTGTGCTTTGTATCAATTTCAGAGGCAGAGTTGTACTAGATATGGTCCGTATGTGTAGGGCACACCGTTCTTTTGTTCTCATCAGACTCACATTTCCTGCTGTCTTAGAGACCCTGGAAAGCAAGAGCGTGCTTCTAGCTCTAAAGCAGAGTGTGATCCATGGATGAGAACTCTGCTGTGTGTTTCACTTCAGAAATGGAGTTAAATCCCAGGCTCTGAGTCTTCCTACAAGCAAGACTTCGTTTCAGGTAAGGGCAGTTACTTACAGCTCAATCGAACAACATCGTTCACAAAGCTCACACGTTTCTCATCTTAACTGATAAGCATTGGATGTTTGATGTCCTGTGGTTTGTTTCAGATTCAGAAGCAGAGTTGAACTAGATATGGCCCGTATGTGTAGGAAACTCGTTTCTTTTGTTCTGAGCACACTCATGTTTCCGGCTGTATTAGAGACTCTAGAAAGCAAGAGCGTGCTTCTTGCTCTAAAGCAGACTGTGATCCATCGAAGAGAACTATGCTGTGTGTTTCCCTTCAGAAATGGAGTTAAATTCCAGGCTGTGTCTTCCTACAAGCAAGACTTCATTTCAAGTAAGTGCAGTCATTTTTCAGATTAAAAGAACAACATCGTTCACGAAGCTCACACGTTTCTAATGTTAACTGACAAGCCTTGAATGTAGAGGACCAGGGCTTTGTATCAGTTTCAGAAGCAGAGTTGGACTAGATATGGTCCGTATTTGTAGGAAACACCGTTCATTTGTTCTCAGCAAACTCATGTTTCTTGCTGTCTTAGAGAATCTAGAAAGCAAGGGAGTGCTTCTTGCTCTAAAGCAGAGTGTGATCAATGGATGAGAACTCTGTTGTGTGTTTCACTTCAGAAATGGAGTTAAATCCCAGGCTCTGAGTTTTCCTACAAGCAAGACTTCGTTTCAGGTAAGGGTAGTTACTTTACAGCTCAAACGAATACCATCGTTCACGAAGCTCACATGTTTCTCATCTTAACTGAGAAGCATTGGATGTTAGAGGACCTCTGGTTTGTTTCAGTTTCAGAAGCAGAGTTGAACTAGATATGGTCCGTATGTATAGGAAACACCGTTCTTTTCTTCTGAGCACTCTCACGTTTTCTGAGGTATTAGAGACTCTAGAAAGCAAGAGCGCGCTTCTTGTTCTAAAGCAGAGTGTGATCCATGGATGAGAACTATGCTGTGTGTTTCCCTTCAGAAATGGAGTAATATTCCAGGCTCTGTGTCTTCCTACAAGCAAGACTTCGTTTCAAGTAAGGGCAGTCACTCTTCTGCTCAAACGATCTACATCTTTCAAGAAGCTCACACGTTTCTCATCTTAACTGACAAGCATTGGATGTTAGAGGACCTGTGCTTTGTATCAATTTCAGAGGCAGAGTTGTACTAGATATGGTCCGTATGTGTAGGGCACACCGTTCTTTTGTTCTCATCAGACTCACATTTCCTGCTGTCTTAGAGACCCTGGAAAGCAAGAGCGTGCTTCTAGCTCTAAAGCAGAGTGTGATCCATGGATGAGAACTCTGCTGTGTGTTTCACTTCAGAAATGGAGTTAAATCCCAGGCTCTGAGTCTTCCTACAAGCAAGACTTCGTTTCAGGTAAGGGCAGTTACTTTACAGCTCAATCGAACAACATCGTTCACAAAGCTCACACGTTTCTCATCTTAACTGATAAGCATTGGATGTTTGATGTCCTGTGGTTTGTTTCAGATTCAGAAGCAGAGTTGAACTAGATATGGCCCGTATATGTAGGAAACACGTTTCTTTTGTTCTGAGCACACTCAAGTTTCCTGCTGTATTAGAGACTTTAGAAAGCAAGAACGTGCTTCTTGCTCTAAAGCAGAGTGTGATCAATGAATGAGAACTCTGCTGTGTGTTTCCCTTCAGTAATGGAGTTAAATCCCAGGCTCTGAATCTTCCTACAAGCAAGACTTCGTTTCAGGTAAGGGCAGTTACTTTACAGCTGAATCGAACAACATCGTTCACAAAGCTCACACGTTTCTCATCTTAACTGATAAGCATTGGATGTTTGATGTCCTGTGGTTTGTTTCAGATTCAGAAGGAGAGTTGAACGAGATATGGCCTGTATGTGTAGGAAACACCGTTCTTTTGTCCTGAGCACACTCATGTTTCTGGCTGTATTAGAGACTCTAGAAAGCAAGAGCGTGCTTCTTGCTCTAAAGCAGACTGTGATCCATCGAAGAGAACTATGCTGTGTGTTTCCCTTCAGAAATGGAGTTAAATTCCAGGCTCTGTGTCTTCCTACAAGCAAGACTTCATTTCAAGTAAGTGCAGTCATTTTTCAGATTAAAAGAACAACATCGTTCACGAAGCTCACACGTTTCTAATCTTAACTGACAAGCCTTGAATGTTAGAGGACCAGGGCTTTGTATCAGTTTCAGAAGCAGAGTTGGACTAGATATGGTCCATATGTGTAGGAAACACCGTTCATTTGTTCTCAGCAAACTCATGTTTCTTGCTGTCTTAGAGACTCTAGAAAGCTAGGGCGTGCTTCTTGCTCTAAAGCAGAGTGTGATCAATGGATGAGAACTCTGTTGTGTATTTCACTTCAGAAATGGAGTTAAATCCCAAGCTCTGAGTTTTCCTACAAGCAAGACTTCGTTTCAGGTAAGGGCAGTTACTTTACAGCTCAAACGAACACCATCGTTCACGAAGCTCACATGTTTCTCATCTCAACTGACAAGCATTGCATGTTAGAGGACCTGTGGTTTGTTTCAGTTTCAGAAGCAGAGTTGAACTAGATATGGCCCTATGCGTAGGAAACACAGTTCTTTTGTTCTGAGGACACTCAAGTTTCCGGCTGTATTAGAGACTCTATAAAGCAAGAGCGTGCTTCTTGCTCTAAAGCAGAGTGTGATCCATTGATGAGAACTATGCTGTGTGTTTCCCTTCAGAAATGGAGTTATATTCCAGGCTCTGTGTCTTCCTACAAGCAAGACTTCGTTTCAAGTAAGGGCAGTCACTCTTCAGCTCAAACGATCTACATCTTTCAAGAAGTTCACACGTTTCTTATCTTAACTGACAAGCATTGGATGTTAGAGGACCTGTGCTTTGTATCAATTTCAGAGGCAGAGTTGTACTAGATATGGTCCGTATGTGTAGGGCACACCGTTCTTTTGTTCTCATCAGACTCACATTTCCTGCTGTCTTAGGGACCCTGGAAAGCAAGAGCGTGCTTCTAGCTCTAAAGCAGAGTGTGATCCATGGATGAGAACTCTGCTGTGTGTTTCACTTCAGAAATGGAGTTAAATCCCAGGCTCTGAGTCTTCCTACAAGCAAGACTTCGTTTCAGGTAAGGGCAGTTACTTTACAGCTCAATCGAACAACATCGTTCAAAAAGCTCACACGTTTCTAATCTTAACTTATAAGCATTGGATGTTTGATGTCCTGTGGTTTGTTTCAGATTCAGAAGCAGAGTTGAACTAGATATGGCCTGTATGTGTAGGAAACACGGTTCTTTTGTTCTGAGCACACTCAAGTTTCCTGCTGTATTAGAGACACTAGAAAGCAAGAGCGTGCTTCTTGCTCTAAAGCAGAGTGTGATCAATGAATGAGAACTCTGCTGTGTGTTTCCCTTCAGAAATGGAGTTAAATCTCAGGCTCTGTGACATCCTACAAGCAAGACTTCCTTTCAAGTAAGGGCAGTCACTTTTCAGCTTAAACGATCTACATCATTCTCGAAGCTCACACGTTTCTCATCTTAACTGACAAGCATTGGATGTTAGAGGACCTGTGCTTTGTATCAGTTTCAGAAGCAGAGTTGGACTAGATATGGTCTGTATGTGTAGGAAACACTGTTCATTTGTTCTCAGCAAAGTCATATGTCTTGCTGTCTTAGAGACTCTAGAAAGCTATGGCGTGCTACTGGCTCTAAAGCAGAGTGTGATCAATGGATGAGAACTCTGTTGTGTGTTTCACTTCAGAAATGGAGTTAAATCCCAGGCTCTGAGTCACCCTACAAGCAAGACTTCATTTCAGGTAAGGGCAGTTACTTTACAGCTCAAACGAACTCCATCCTACACGAAGCTCACATGTGTCTCATCTTAACTGAGAAGCATTGGATGTTAGAGGACATCTGGTTCGTTTCAGTTTCAGAAGCAGTATTGAACTAGATGTGGTCCGTATGTATAGAAAACACCGTTTTTCTCTTCTGAGCACACTCAAGTTTCCTGCGGTATTAGAGACTCTAGAAAGCAAGAGCATGATTCTTGCTCTAAAGCATAGTGTGATCCATCGATGAGAACTATGCTGTGTGTTTCCCTTCAGAAATGGAGTTAAATTCCAGGATCTGTGTTCCTACAAGCAAGACTTCGTTTCAGGTAAGGGCAATCACTTTTCAGCTCAAACGAACAACATCGTTCACGAAGCTCACACCTTTCTCATTTTAACTGACAAGGATTGCATGATAGAGGACCAGTGCTTTGTATCAGTTTCAGAAGCAGAGTTGGACTAGATATGGTCCGTATGTGTAGGAACCACCGTTCTTTTGTTCTCAGCACACTCACGTTTTCTGCTTTCTTAGAGACTCTAGAATGCAAGAGCGTGCTTCTTGCTCTAAAGCATATTGTGATCAATGGATGAGAACTCTGCTGTGTGTTTCACTTCAGAAATGGAGTTAAATCACATGCTCTGAGTCTTCCTACAAGGAAGACTTCGATTCAAGTAAGGGCAGTTACTTTACAGCTCAAACGAACTACATAGTTCACGAAGCTCACACGTTTCTCATCTAAACTGAGAAGCATTGGATGTTAGAGGACCTCTGGTTTGTTTCAGTTTCAGAAGCAGAGTTGAACTAGATATGGCCCTATGTGTAGGAAACACAGTTCTTTTGTTCTCATCACACTCACATTTCCTGCTACTTAAAGACCCTGGAAAGCAAGAGCGCACTTCTGGCTCTAAAGCAGAGTGTGATCCATGGATGAGAACTCTGCTGTGTGTTTCACTTCATAAATGGAGTTAAATCCCAGGCTCTGAATCTTCCTACAAGCAAGACTTCTTTTCAGGTAAGGGCAGTTACTTTACTGCTCCAACGAACTACATCGTTCATGAAGCTCACACGTTTCTCATCTTAACTGACAAGCATTGGATGTTAGAGGGTCAGTGCTTTGTATCAGTTTCAGAAGCGGATTTGGACTATGTATGGTCTGTATGTGTAGGAAACACCGTTCTTTTGTTCTTAGCACACACACGTTTCCTGCTGTCTTAGAGACTCTAGAAAGCAAGAGCGTGCTTCTTGCTCTAAAGCAGAGTGTGATCCATGGTTGAGCACTATTCTGTGTGTTTCCCTTCAGAAATGGAGGTAAATTCCAGGCTCTGTGTCTTCCTGCAAGCACTACTTCGTTTCAGGTAAGGGCAGTCACTTTTTAGCTGAAACGAACTACATGGTTCACGAAGCTCACACGTTTCTCATCTTAAATGACAAGCATTGGATGTTAGAGGACCTGTGCTTTGTATCAATTTCAGAGGCAGAGTTGTACTAGATATGGTCTGTATGTGTAGGGAAAACCGTTCTTTTGTTCTCAGCACACTCAGGTTTCCTGCTGTCTTAGAGACTCTAGAAAGCAAGAGCGTGGTTCTTGCTCTAAAGCAGAGTGTGATCAATATATGAGAACTCTGCTGTGTGTTTCCCTTCAGAAATGGAGTTAAATCCCATGCTCTGAGACTTCCTTCAAGCAAGACTTCGTTTCAGGTAAGGGCAGTTTCTTTACAGCTGAAATGAACAACATCGTTCACAAAGCTCACACGTTTCTCATCTTAACTGACAAGCATTGGATGTTTGATGACCTGTGGTTTGTTTCAGATTCAGAAGCAGAGTTGAACTAGATATGGCCTGTATGTGTAGGAAACACGGTTCTTTTGTTCTGAGCACACTCAAGTTTCCTGCTGTATTAGAGACACTAGAAAGCAAGAGCGTGCTTCTTGCTCTAAAGCAGAGTGTGATCAATGAATGAGAACTCTGCTGTGTGTTTCCCTTCAGAAATGGAGTTAAATCTCAGGCTCTGTGACATCCTACAAGCAAGACTTCCTTTCAAGTAAGGGCAGTCACTTTTCAGCTTAAACGATCTACATCATTCTCGAAGCTCACACGTTTCTCATCTTAACTGACAAGCATTGGATGTTAGAGGACCTGTGCTTTGTATCAGTTTCAGAAGCAGAGTTGGACTAGATATGGTCTGTATGTGTAGGAAACACTGTTCATTTGTTCTCAGCAAAGTCATATGTCTTGCTGTCTTAGAGACTCTAGAAAGCTATGGCGTGCTACTGGCTCTAAAGCAGAGTGTGATCAATGGATGAGAACTCTGTTGTGTGTTTCACTTCAGAAATGGAGTTAAATCCCAGGCTCTGAGTCACCCTACAAGCAAGACTTCATTTCAGGTAAGGGCAGTTACTTTACAGCTCAAACGAACTCCATCCTACACGAAGCTCACATGTGTCTCATCTTAACTGAGAAGCATTGGATGTTAGAGGACATCTGGTTCGTTTCAGTTTCAGAAGCAGTATTGAACTAGATGTGGTCCGTATGTATAGAAAACACCGTTTTTCTCTTCTGAGCACACTCAAGTTTCCTGCGGTATTAGAGACTCTAGAAAGCAAGAGCATGATTCTTGCTCTAAAGCATAGTGTGATCCATCGATGAGAACTATGCTGTGTGTTTCCCTTCAGAAATGGAGTTAAATTCCAGGATCTGTGTTCCTACAAGCAAGACTTCGTTTCAGGTAAGGGCAATCACTTTTCAGCTCAAACGAACAACATCGTTCACGAAGCTCACATGTTTCTCATCTTAACTGACAAGCATTGGATGTTAGAGGAACTGTGCTTTGTATCAATTTCAGAGGCGGAGTTGTACTAGATATGGTCCGTATGTGTAGGGAACACCGTTCTTTTGTTCTCCTCACACTCATGTTTCCTGCTGTCTTAGAGACTAGAAAGCAAGAGCGTGCTTCTTGCTCTAAAGCAGAGTGTGATTCATCGATGAGAACTCTGCTGTGTGTTTCACTTCAGAAATGGAGTTAAATCCCAGGCTCTGAATCTTCCTAAAGCAAGACTTCGTTTCAGGTAAGGGCAGTCACTTTTCAACTCAAACGAACTACATCGTTCACGTAGCTCACACGTTTCTCATGTTAACTGACAAGCATTGGATGTTAGAGGACCAGTGCTTTGTATCAGTTTCAGAAGCAGAGTTGAAATAGATGTGGCCCGTCTGTGTAGGAAACATCATTTTTTTTGTTCTGAGCACACTCATGTTTCCTGCTGTATTAGAGACTCTAGAAAGGAAGAGCGTGTTTCTTGCTCTAAAGCAGAGTGTGATCCATGGATGAGCACTATTCTGTGTGTTTCCCTTCAGAAATGGAGGTAAATTCCAGGCTCTGTGTCTTCCTGCAAGCACTACTTCGTTTCAGGTAAGGGCAGTCACTTTTTAGCTGAAACGAACTACATGGTTCACGAAGCTCACACGTTTCTCATCTTAAATGACAAGCATTGGATGTTAGAGGACCTGTGCTTTGTATCAATTTCAGAGGCAGAGTTGTACTAGATATGGTCCATATGTGTAGGGAACACCGTTCTTTTGTTCTCAGCACACTCATGTTTCCTGCTGTCTTAGAGACTAGAAAGCAAGAGCGTGCTTCTTGCTCTAAAGGAGAGTGTGATCTATATATGAGAACTCTGCTGTGTGTTTCCCTTCAGAAATGGAGTTAAATCCCAGGCTCTGAATCTTCCTACAAGCAAGACTTCTTTTCAGGTAAGGGCAGTTACTTTACAGCTGAATCGAACAACATCGTTCACAAAGCTCACACGTTTCTCATCTTAACTGACAAGTATTGGATGTTTGATGTCCTGTGGTTTGTTTCAGATTCAGAAGCAGAGTTGAACTAGATATGGCCCGTATGTGTAGGAAACACCATTCTTTTGTTCTGAGCACACTCAAGTTTCCTGCTGTATTAGAGATCTTAAACGATCTACATCGTTCACGAAGCTCACACGTTTCTCATCTTAACTGACAAGCACTGGATCTTAGAGGACCTGTGCTTTGTATCAGTTTCATAAGCAGAGTTGGACTAGATATGGTCTGTATCTGTAGGAAACACCGTTCATTTGTTCTCAGCAAAGTCATATTTCTTGCTGTCTTAGAGACTCTAGAAAGCTAGGGCGTGCTTCTGGCTCTAAAGCAGAGTGTGATCATTGGATGAGAACTCTGTGGTGTGTTTCCCTTCAGAAATGGAGTTAAATCCCAGGCTCTGAGTCTTCCTACAAGCAAGACTTCGTTTCAGGTAAGGGTAGTTACTTTACAGCTGAATCGAACAACATCGTTCACAAAGCTCACACGTTTCTCATCTTAACTGACAAGCATTGGATCTTTGATGTCCTGTGGTTTGTTTCAGATTCAGAAGCAGAGTTGAACTAGATATGGCCCGTATGTGTAGGAAACACCATTCTTTTGTTCTGAGCACACTCAAGTTTCCTGCTGTATTAGAGACACTAGAAAGCAAGAGCGTGCTTCTTGCTCTAAAGCAGAGTGTGATCAATGAATGAGAACTCTGCTGTGTGTTTCCCTTCAGTAATGGAGTTAAATCCCAGGCTCTGAGTCTTCCTACAAGCAAGACTTCGTTTCAGGTAAGGGCAGTTACTTTACAGCTCAAACGAACTCCATCCTTCATGAAGCTCACATGTTTCCCATCTTAACTGAGAAGCATTGGATGTTAGAGAACCTCTGGTTTGTTTCAGTTTCATAAGCAGAATTGAACTAGATATGCTCCGTATGTATAGGAAACACCGTTCTTTTTTTCTGAGCACACTCACGTTTTCTGCGGTATTAGAGACTCTAGAAAGCAAGAGCATGCTTCTTTCTCTAAAGCAGAGTGTGATTCATCGATGAGAACTCTGCTGTGTGTTTCACTTCAGAAATGGAGTTAAATCCCAGGCTCTGAATCTTCCTACAAGCAAGACATCGTTTCAGGTAAGGGCAGTCACTTTTCAACTCAAACGAACTACATCGTTCACGAAGCTCACACGTTTCTCATGTTAACTGACAAGCATTGGATGTTAGAGGACCAGTGCTTTGTATCAGTTTCAGAAGCAGAGTTGAAATAGATATGGCCCGTATGTGTAGGAAACACCATTTTTTTGTTCTGAGCACCCTCAAGTTTCCTGCTGTATTAGAGACTCTAGAAAGCAAGAGCGTGCTTCTTGCTCTAAAGCAGAGTGTGATCAATGAATGAGAACTCTGCTGTGTGTTTCCCTTCAGTAATGTAGTTAAATCCCAGGCTCTGAATCTTCCTACAAGCAAGACTTCGTTTCAGGTAAGGGCAGTTACTTTACAGCTCAAACAAACTACATCGTTCACGAAGCTCACACGTTTCTCATCTTAACTGACAAGAATTGGATGTTGGAGTACCTGTGGTTTCTTTCAGTTTCAGAAACAGAATTGAACTATATATGGCCCATATGTGTAGGAAACCCCGTTCTTTTCTTCTGAGCACACTCAAGTTTCCTGCTGTATTAGAGACTCTAGAAAGCAAGAGCGTGCTTCTTGCTCTAAAGCAGAGTGTGATCAATGAATGAGAACTCTGCTGTGTGTTTCCCTTCAGTAATGGAGTTAAATCCCAGGCTCTGAATCTTCCTACAAGCAAGACTTCGTTTCAGGTAAGGGCAGTTACTTTACAGCTCAAACAAACTACATCATTCACGAAGCTCACACGTTTCTCATCTTAACTGACAAGCATTGGATGTTGGAGGACCTGTGGTTTCTTTCAGTTTCAGAAGCAGAATTGAACTATATATGGCCCATATGTGTAGGAAACCCCGTTCTTTTCTTCTGAGCACACTCACGTTTCAGGCTGTATTAGAGACTCTAGAAAGCAAGAGCGTGCTTCTTGCTCTAAAGCAGAGTGTGATCCATGGATGAGCACTATTCTGTGTGTTTCCCTTCAGTAATGGAGTTAAATCCCAGGCTCTGAATCTTCCTACAAGCAAGACTTCGTTTCAGGTAAGGGTAGTTACTTTACAGGTCAATCGAACAACATCGTTCACAAACCTCACACGTTTCTCATCTTAACTGACAAGCATTGGATGTTTGATGTCCTGTGGGTTCTTTCAGATTCAGAAGCAGAGTTGAACTAGATATGGCCCGTATGTGTAGGAAACACGGTGCTTTTGTTCTGAGCACACTCAAGTTTCCTGCTGTATTAGAGACTCTAGAAAGCAAGAGCGTGCTTCTTGCTCTAAAGCAGAGTGTGATCAATGAATGAGAACTCTGCTGTGTGTTTCCCTTCAGTAATGGAGTTAAATCCCAGGCTCTGAGTCTTCCTACAAGCAAGACTTCGTTTCAGGTAAGGGCAGTTACTTTACAGCTCAAACGAACTCCATCCTTCACGAAGCTCACATGTTTCCCATCTTAACTGAGAAGCATTGGATGTTAGAGGACCTCTGGTTTGTTTCATTTTCAGAAGCAGAATTGAACTAGATATGGTCCGTATGTATAGGAAACACCGTTCTTTTATTCTGAGCACACTCACTTTTTCTGCGGTATTAGAGACTCTAGAAAGCAAGAGCATGCTTCTTGCTCTAAAGCAGAGTGTGATTCATCGATGAGAACTCTGCTGTGTGTTTCACTTCAGAAATGGAGTTAAATCCCAGGCTCTGAATCTTCCTACAAGCAAGACTTCGTTTCAGGTAAGGGCAGTCACTTTTCAACTCAAACGAACTACATCGTTCACGTAGCTCACACGTTTCTCATGTTAACTGACAAGCATTGGATGTTAGAGGACCAGTGCTTTGTATCAGTTTCAGAAGCAGAGTTGAAATAGATGTGGCCCGTCTGTGTAGGAAACACCATTTTTTTTGTTCTGAGCACACTCATGTTTCCTGCTGTATTAGAGACTCTAGAAAGGAAGAGCGTGTTTCTTGCTCTAAAGCAGAGTGTGATCCATGGATGAGCACTATTCTGTGTGTTTCCCTTCAGAAATGGAGGTAAATTCCAGGCTCTGTGTCTTCCTGCAAGCACTACTTCGTTTCAGGTAAGGGCAGTCACTTTTTAGCTGAAACGAACTACATGGTTCACGAAGCTCACACGTTTCTCATCTTAAATGACAAGCATTGGATGTTAGAGGACCTTTGCTTTGTATTAATTTCAGAGGCAGAGTTGTACTAGATATGGTCCGTATGTGTAGGGAACACCGTTGTTTTGTTCTCAGCACACTCATGTTTCCTGCTGTCTTAGAGACTAGAAAGCAAGAGCGTGCTTCTTGCTCTAAAGGAGAGTGTGATCTATATATGAGAACTCTGCTGTGTGTTTCCCTTCAGTAATGGAGTTAAATCCCAGGCTCTGAATCTTCCTACAAGCAAGACTTCGTTTCAGGTAAGGGCAGTTACTTTACAGCTCAAACAAACTACATCGTTCACGAAGCTCACACGTTTCTCATCTTAACTGACAAGCATTGGATGTTGGAGGACCTGTGGTTTCTTTCAGTTTCAGAAGCAGAATTGAACTATATATGGCCCATATGTGTAGGAAACCCCGTTCTTTTCTTCTGAGCACACTCACGTTTCAGGCTGTATTAGAGACTCTAGAAAGCAAGAGCGTGCTTCTTGCTCTAAAGCAGAGTGTGATCCATGGATGAGCACTATTCTGTGTGTTTCCCTTCAGTAATGGAGTTAAATCCCAGGCTCTGAATCTTTCTACAAGCAAGACTTCGTTTCAGGTTAGGGTAGTTACTTTACAGGTGAATCGAACAACATCGTTCACAAAGCCCACACATTTCTCATCTTAACTGACAAGCATTGGATGTTTGATGTCCTGTGGGTTCTTTCAGATTCAGAAGCAGAGTTGAACTAGATATGGCCCGTATGTGTAGGAAACACGGTGCTTTTGTTCTGAGCACACTCAAGTTTCCTGCTGTATTAGAGACTCTAGAAAGCAAGAGCGTGCTTCTTGCTCTAAAGCAGAGTGTGATCAATGAATGAGAACTCTGCTGTGTGTTTCCCTTCAGTAATGGAGTTAAATCCCAGGCTCTGAGTCTTCCTACAAGCAAGACTTCGTTTCAGGTAAGGGCAGTTACTTTACAGCTCAAACGAACTCCATCCTTCACGAAGCTCACATGTTTCCCATCTTAACTGAGAAGCATTGGATGTTAGAGGACCTCTGGTTTGTTTCATTTTCAGAAGCAGAATTGAACTAGATATGGTCCGTATGTATAGGAAACACCGTTCTTTTATTCTGAGCACACTCACGTTTTCTGCGGTATTAGAGACTCTAGAAAGCAAGAGCATGCTTCTTGCTCTAAAGCAGAGTGTGATTCATCGATGAGAACTCTGCTGTGTGTTTCACTTCAGAAATCGAGTTAAATCCCAGGCTCTGAATCTTCCTACAAGCAAGACTTCGTTTCAGGTAAGGGCAGTCACTTTTCAACTCAAACGAACTACATCGTTCACGTAGCTCACACGTTTCTCATGTTAACTGACAAGCATTGGATGTTAGAGGACCAGTGCTTTGTATCAGTTTCAGAAGCAGAGTTGAAATAGATGTGGCCCGTCTGTGTAGGAAACACCATTTTTTTTGTTCTGAGCACACTCATGTTTCCTGCTGTATTAGAGACTCTAGAAAGGAAGAGCGTGTTTCTTGCTCTAAAGCAGAGTGTGATCCATGGATGAGCACTATTCTGTGTGTTTCCCTTCAGAAATGGAGGTAAATTCCAGGCTCTGTGTCTTCCTGCAAGCACTACTTCGTTTCACGTAAGGGCAGTCACTTTTTAGCTGAAACGAACTACATGGTTCACGAAGCTCACACGTTTCTCATCTTAAATGACAAGCATTGGATGTTAGAGGACCTGTGCTTTGTATCAATTTTAGAGGCAGAGTTGTACTAGATATGGTCTGTATGTGTAGGGAACACCGTTCTTTTGTTCTCAGCACACTCATGTTTCCTGCTGTCTTAGAGACTAGAAAGCAAGAGCGTGCTTCTTGCTCTAAAGGAGAGTGTGATCTATATATGAGAACTCTGCTGTGTGTTTCCCTTCAGAAATGGAGTTAACTCCCAGGCTCTGAATCTTCCTACAAGCAAGACTTCTTTTCAGGTAAGGGCAGTTACTTTACAGCTGAATCGAACAACATCGTTCACAAAGCTCACACGTTTCTCATCTTAACTGACAAGTATTGGATGTTTGATGTCCTGTAGTTTGTTTCATATTCAGAAGCAGAGTTGAACTAGATATGGCCCGTATGTTTAGGAAACACCATTCTTTTGTTCTGAGCACACTCAAGTTTCCTGCTGTATTAGAGATCTTAAACGATCTACATCGTTCACGAAGCTCACACGTTTCTCATCTTAACTGACAAGCACTGGATCTTAGAGGACCTGTGCTTTGTATCAGTTTCATAAGCAGAGTTGGACTAGATATGGTCTGTATCTGTAGGAAACACCGTTCATTTGTTCTCAGCAAAGTCATATTTCTTGCTGTCTTAGAGACTCTAGAAAGCTAGGGCGTGCTTCTGGCTCTAAAGCAGAGTGTGATCATTGGATGAGAACTCTGTGGTGTGTTTCCCTTCAGAAATGGAGTTAAATCCCAGGCTCTGAGTCTTCCTACAAGCAAGACTTCGTTTCAGGTAAGGGTAGTTACTTTACAGCTGAATCGAACAACATCGTTCACAAAGCTCACACGTTTCTCATCTTAACTGACAAGCATTGGATGTTTGATGTCCTGTGGGTTCTTTCAGATTCAGAAGCAGAGTTGAACTAGATATGGCCCGTATGTGTAGGAAACACGGTGCTTTTGTTCTGAGCACACTCAAGTTTCCTGCTGTATTAGAGACTCTAGAAAGCAAGAGCGTGCTTCTTGCTCTAAAGCAGAGTGTGAACAATGAATGAGAACTCTGCTGTGTGTTTCCCTTCAGTATGGAGTTAAATCCCAGGCTCTGAATCTTCCTACAAGCAAGACTTCGTTTCAGGTAAGGGCAGTTACTTTACAGCTCAAACGAACTCCATCCTTCACGAAGCTCACATGTTTCCCATCTTAACTGAGAAGCATTGGATGTTAGAGGACCTCTGGTTTGTTTCAGTTTCAGAAGCAGAATTGAACTAGATATGGTCCGTATGTATAGGAAACACCGTTCTTTTATTCTGAGCACACTCACGTTTTCTGCGGTATTAGAGACTCTAGAATGCAAGAACATGCTTCTTGCTCTAAAGCAGAGTGTGATTCATCGATGAGAACTCTGCTGTGTGTTTCACTTCAGAAATCGAGTTAAAACCCAGGCTCTGAATCTTCCTACAAGCAAGACTTCGTTTCAGGTAAGGGCAGTCACTTTTCAACTCAAACGAACTACATCGTTCACGAAGCTCACACGTTTCTCATGTTAACTGACAAGCATTGGATGTTAGAGGACCAGTCCTTTGTATCAGTTTCAGAAGCAGAGTTGAAATAGATATGGCCCGTATGTGTAGGAAACTCCATTTTTTTTGTTCTGAGCACACTCAAGTTTCCTGCTGTATTAGAGACTCTAGAAAGCAAGAGCGTGCTTCTTGCTCTAAAGCAGAGTGTGAACAATGAATGAGAACTCTGCTGTGTGTTTCCCTTCAGTATGGAGTTAAATCCCAGGCTCTGAATCTTCCTACAAGCAAGACTTCGTTTCAGGTAAGGGCAGTTACTTTACAGCTCAAACAAACTACATCGTTCACGAAGCTCACACGTTTCTCATCTTAACTGACAAGCATTGGATGTTGGAGGACCTGTGGTTTCTTTCAGTTTCAGAGGCAGAATTGAACTATATATGGCCCATATGTGTAGGAAACCCCGTTCTTTTCTTCTGAGCACACTCACGTTTCAGGCTGTATTAGAGACTCTAGAAAGCAAGAGCGTGCTTCTTGCTCTAAAGCAGAGTGTGATCCATCGAAGAGAACTATGGTGTGTGTTTCCCTTCAGAAATGGAGATAAATTCCTGCCTCTGTGTCTTCCTACAAGCTAGACTTCGTTTCAAGGAAGGGCAGTCATTTTTCTGATCAAACGATCTACATCGTTCACGAAGCTCACACGTTTCTCATCTTAACTGACAAGCATTGGATGTTAGAGGACCAGTGCTTTGTATCAGTTTCAGAAGCAGAGTTGAAATAGATATGGCCCGTCTGTGTAGGAAACACCATTTTTTTTGTTCTGAGCACACTCACGTTTCCTGCTGTATTAGAGACTCTAGAAAGGAAGAGCGTGCTTCTTGCTCTAAAGCAGAGTGTGATCCATGGATGAGCACTATTCTGTGTGTTTCCCTTCAGTAATGGAGTTAAATCCCAGGCTCTGAGTCATCCTACAAGCAAGACTTCGTTTCAGGTAAGGGCAGTTACTTTACAGCTCAAACGAACTCCATCCTTCACGAAGCTCACATGTGTCTCATCTTAACTGAGAAGCATTTGATGTTAGAGGACCTCTGGTTTGTTTCAGTTTCAGAAGCAGTATTGAACTAGATATGGTCCGTATGTATAGAAAACACCGTTTTTCTCTTCTGAGCACACTCAAGTTTCCTGCGGTATTAGAGACACTAGAAAGCAAGAGCGTGCTTCTTGCTCTAAAGCAGAGTGTGATCAATGAATGAGAACTCTGCTGTGTGTTTCCCTTCAGAAATGGAGTTAAATCTCAGGCTCTGTGTCTTCCTACAAGCAAGACTTCGTTTCAAGTAAGGGCAGTCACTTTTCAGCTTAAACGATCTACATCGTTCACGAAGCTCACACGTTTCTCATCTTAACTGACAAGCACTGGATGTTAGAGGACCTGTGCTTTGTATCAGTTTCAGAAGCAGAGTTGGACTAGATATGGTCTGTATGTGTAGGAAACACCGTTCATTTGTTCTCAGCAAAGTCATATTTCTTGCTGTCTTAGAGACTCTAGAAAGCTAGGGCGTGCTTCTGGCTCTAAAGCAGAGTGTGGTCATTGGATGAGAACTCTGTGGTGTGTTTCCCTTCAGAAATGGAGTTAAATCCCAGGCTCTGAGTCTTCCTACAAGCAAGACTTCGTTTCAGGTAAGGGTAGTTACTTTACAGCTGAATCGAACAACATCGTTCACAAAGCTCACACGTTTCTCATCTTAACTGACAAGCATTGGATGTTTGATGTCCTGTGGGTTCTTTCAGATTCAGAAGCAGAGTTGAACTAGATATGGCCCGTATGTGTGGGAAACACGGTGCTTTTGTTCTGAGCACACTCAAGTTTCCTGCTGTATTAGAGACTCTAGAAAGCAAGAGCGTGCTTCTTGCTCTAAAGCAGAGTGTGATCAATGAATGAGAACTCTGCTGTGTGTTTCCCTTCAGTAATGGAGTTAAATCCCAGGCTCTGAATCTTCCTACAAGCAAGACTTCGTTTCAGGTAAGGGCAGTTACTTTACAGCTCAAACGAACTCCATCCTTCACGAAGCTCACATGTTTCCCATCTTAACTGAGAAGCATTGGATGTTAGAGGACCTCTGGTTTGTTTCAGTTTCAGAAGCAGAATTGAACTAGATATGGTCCGTATGTATAGAAAAAAACACCGTTCTTTTATTCTGAGCACACTCATGCTTTCTGTGGTATTAGAGACTCTAGAAAGCAAGAGCATGCTTCTTGCTCTAAAGCAGAGTGTGATTCATCGATGAGAACTCTGCTGTGTGTTTCACTTCAGAAATCGAGTTAAATCCCAGGCTCTGAATCTTCCTACAAGCAAGACTTCGTTTCAGGTAAGGGCAGTCACTTTTCAACTCAAACGAACTACATCGTTCACGAAGCTCACACGTTTCTCATGTTAACTGACAAGCATTGGATGTTAGAGGACCAGTGCTTTGTATCAGTTTCAGAAGCAGAGTTGAAATAGATATGGCCCGTATGTGTAGGAAACACCATTTTTTTTGTTCTGAGCACACTCAAGTTTCCTGCTGTATTAGAGACTCTAGAAAGCAAGAGCGTGCTTCTTGCTCTAAAGCAGAGTGTGATCAATGAATGAGAACTCTGCTGTGTGTTTCCCTTCAGTAATGGAGTTAAATCCCAGGCTCTGAATCTTCCTACAAGCAAGACTTCGTTTCAGGTAAGGGCAGTTACTTTACAGCTCAAACAAACTACATCGTTCACGAAGCTCACACGTTTCTCATCTTAACTGACAAGCATTGGATGTTGGAGGACCTGTGGTTTCTTTCAGTTTCAGAAGCAGAATTGAACTATATATGGCCCATATGTGTAGGAAACCCCGTTCTTTTCTTCTGAGCACACTCACGTTTCAGGCTGTATTAGAGACTCTAGAAAGCAAGAGCGTGCTTCTTGCTCTAAAGCAGAGTGTGATCCATCGAAGAGAACTATGGTGTGTGTTTCCCTTTTAGAAATGGAGATAAATTCCTGGCTCTGTGTCTTCCTACAAGCTAGACTTCGTTTCAAGGAAGGGCAGTCATTTTTCAAATCAAACAATCTACATCGTTCACGAAGCTCACACGTTTCTCATCTTAACTGACAAGCATTGGATGTTAGAGGACCAGTGCTTTGTATCAGTTTCAGAAGAAGAGTTGAAATAGATATGGCCCGTCTGTGTAGGAAACACCATTTTTTTTGTTCTGAGCACACTCACGTTTCCTGCTGTATTAGAGACTCTAGAAAGGAAGAGCGTGCTTCTTGCTCTAAAGCAGAGTGTGATCCATGGATGAGCACTATTCTGTGTGTTTCCCTTCAGTAATGGAGTTAAATCCCAGGCTCTGAGTCATCCTACAAGCAAGACTTCGTTTCAGGTAAGGGCAGTTACTTTACAGCTCAAACGAACTCCATCCTTCACGAAGCTCACATGTGTCTCATCTTAACTGAGAAGCACTGGATGTTAGAGGACCTCTGGTTTGTTTCAGTTTCAGAAGCAGTATTGAACTAGATATGGTCCGTATGTATAGAAAACACCGTTTTTCTCTTCTGAGCACACTCAAGTTTCCTGCGGTATTAGAGACACTAGAAAGCAAGAGCGTGCTTCTTGCTCTAAAGCAGAGTGTGATCAATGAATGAGAACTCTGCTGTGTGTTTCCCTTCAGAAATGGAGTTAAATCTCAGGCTCTGTGTCTTCCTACAAGCAAGACTTCGTTTCAAGTAAGGGCAGTCACTTTTCAGCTTAAACGATCTACATCGTTCACGAAGCTCACACGTTTCTCATCTTAACTGACAAGCACTGGATGTTAGAGGACCTGTGCTTTGTATCAGTTTCAGAAGCAGAGTTGGACTAGATATGGTCTGTATGTGTAGGAAACACCGTTCATTTGTTCTCAGCAAAGTCATATTTCTTGCTGTCTTAGAGACTCTAGAAAGCTAGGGCGTGCTTCTGGCTCTAAAGCAGAGTGTGGTCATTGGATGAGAACTCTGTGGTGTGTTTCCCTTCAGAAATGGAGTTAAATCCCAGGCTCTGAGTCTTCCTACAAGCAAGAATTCGTTTCAGGTAAGGGTAGTTACTTTACAGCTGAATCGAACAACATCGTTCACAAAGCTCACACGTTTCTCATCTTAACTGACAAGCATTGGATGTTTGATGTCCTGTGGGTTCTTTCAGATTCAGAAGCAGAGTTGAACTAGATATGGCCCGTATGTGTGGGAAACACGGTGCTTTTGTTCTGAGCACACTCAAGTTTCCTGCTGTATTAGAGACTCTAGAAAGCAAGAGCGTGCTTCTTGCTCTAAAGCAGAGTGTGATCAATGAATGAGAACTCTGCTGTGTGTTTCCCTTCAGTAATGGAGTTAAATCCCAGGCTCTGAATCTTCCTACAAGCAAGACTTCGTTTCAGGTAAGGGCAGTTACTTTACAGCTCAAACATACTACATCGTTCACGAAGCTCACACGTTTCTCATCTTAACTGACAAGCATTGGATGTTGGAGGACCTGTGGTTTCTTTCAGTTTCAGAAGCAGAATTGAACTATATATGGCCCATATGTGTAGGAAACCCCGTTCTTTTCTTCTGAGCACACTCACGTTTCAGGCTGTATTAGAGACTCTAGAAAGCAAGAGCGTGCTTCTTGCTCTAAAGCAGAGTGTGATCCATCGAAGAGAACTATGGTGTGTGTTTCCCTTTTAGAAATGGAGATAAATTCCTGCCTCTGTGTCTTCCTACAAGCTAGACTTCGTTTCAAGGAAGGGCAGTCATTTTTCTGATCAAACGATCTACATCGTTCACGAAGCTCACACGTTTCTCATCTTAACTGACAAGCATTGGATGTTAGAGGACCAGTGCTTTGTATCAGTTTCAGAAGAAGAGTTGAAATAGATATGGCCCGTCTGTGTAGGAAACACCATTTTTTTTGTTCTGAGCACACTCACGTTTCCTGCTGTATTAGAGACTCTAGAAAGGAAGAGCGTGCTTCTTGCTCTAAAGCAGAGTGTGATCCATGGATGAGCACTATTCTGTGTGTTTCCCTTCAGTAATGGAGTTAAATCCCAGGCTCTGAGTCATCCTACAAGCAAGACTTCGTTTCAGGTAAGGGCAGTTACTTTACAGCTCAAACGAACTCCATCCTTCACGAAGCTCACATGTGACTCATCTTAACTGAGAAGCATTGGATGTTAGAGGACCTCTGGTTTGTTTCAGTTTCAGAAGCAGTATTGAACTAGATATGGTCCGTATGTATAGAAAACACCGTTTTTCTCTTCTGAGCACACTCAAGTTTCCTGCGGTATTAGAGACACTAGAAAGCAAGAGCGTGCTTCTTGCTCTAAAGCAGAGTGTGATCAATGAATGAGAACTCTGCTGTGTGTTTCCCTTCAGAAATGGAGTTAAATCTCAGGCTCTGTGTCTTCCTACAAGCAAGACTTCGTTTCAAGTAAGGGCAGTCACTTTTCAGCTTAAACGATCTACATCGTTCACGAAGCTCACACGTTTCTCATCTTAACTGACAAGCACTGGATGTTAGAGGACCTGTGCTTTGTATCAGTTTCAGAAGCAGAGTTGGACTAGATATGGTCTGTATGTGTAGGAAACACCGTTCATTTGTTCTCAGCAAAGTCATATTTCTTGCTGTCTTAGAGACTCTAGAAAGCTAGGGCGTGCTTCTGGCTCTAAAGCAGAGTGTGGTCATTGGATGAGAACTCTGTGGTGTGTTTCCCTTCAGAAATGGAGTTAAATCCCAGGCTCTGAGTCTTCCTACAAGCAAGACTTCGTTTCAGGTAAGGGTAGTTACTTTACAGCTGAATCGAACAACATCGTTCACAAAGCTCACACGTTTCTCATCTTAACTGACAAGCATTGGATGTTTGATGTCCTGTGGGTTCTTTCAGATTCAGAAGCAGAGTTGAACTAGATATGGCCGGTATGTGTGGGAAACACGGTGCTTTTGTTCTGAGCACACTCAAGTTTCCTGCTGTATTAGAGACTCTAGAAAGCAAGAGCGTGCTTCTTGCTCTAAAGCAGAGTGTGATCAATGAATGAGAACTCTGCTGTGTGTTTCCCTTCAGTAATGGAGTTAAATCCCAGGCTCTGAATCTTCCTACAAGCAAGACTTCGTTTCAGGTAAGGGCAGTTACTTTACAGCTCAAACGAACTCCATCCTTCACGAAGCTCACATGTTTCCCATCTTAACTGAGAAGCATTGGATGTTAGAGGACCTCTGGTTTGTTTCAGTTTCAGAAGCAGAATTGAACTAGATATGGTCCGTATGTATAGAAAAAAACACCGTTCTTTTATTCTGAGCACAGTCATGCTTTCTGCGGTATTAGAGACTCTAGAAAGCAAGAGCATGCTTCTTGCTCTAAAGCAGAGTGTGATTCATCGATGAGAACTCTGCTGTGTGTTTCACTTCAGAAATCGAGTTAAATCCCAGGCTCTGAATCTTCCTACAAGCAAGACTTCGTTTCAGGTAAGGGCAGTCACTTTTCAACTCAAACGAACTACATCGTTCACGAAGCTCACACGTTTCTCATGTTAACTGACAAGCATTGGATGTTAGAGGACCAGTGCTTTGTATCAGTTTCAGAAGCAGAGTTGAAATAGATATGGCCCGTATGTGTAGGAA
Source organism: Onychomys leucogaster (assembly GCA_949786385.1). Classification (NCBI taxonomy): domain Eukaryota; kingdom Metazoa; phylum Chordata; class Mammalia; order Rodentia; family Cricetidae; genus Onychomys; species Onychomys leucogaster. The sequence goes on from CATKUP010000029.1 coordinate 2,474,588, forward strand.
ACACCATTTTTTTTGTTCTGAGCACACTCAAGTTTCCTGCTGTATTAGAGACTCTAGAAAGCAAGAGCGTGCTTCTTGCTCTAAAGCAGAGTGTGATCAATGAATGAGAACTCTGCTGTGTGTTTCCCTTCAGTAATGGAGTTAAATCCCAGGCTCTGAATCTTCCTACAAGCAAGGCTTCGTTTCAGGTAAGGGCAGTTACTTTACAGCTCAAACAAACTACATCGTTCACGAAGCTCACACGTTTCTCATCTTAACTGACAAGCATTGGATGTTGGAGGACCTGTGGTTTCTTTCAGTTTCAGAAGCAGAATTGAACTATATATGGCCCATATGTGTAGGAAACCCCGTTCTTTTCTTCTGAGCACACTCACGTTTCAGGCTGTATTAGAGACTCTAGAAAGCAAGAGCGTGCTTCTTGCTCTAAAGCAGAGTGTGATCCATCGAAGAGAACTATGGTGTGTGTTTCCCTTTTAGAAATGGAGATAAATTCCTGGCTCTGTGTCTTCCTACAAGCTAGACTTCGTTTCAAGGAAGGGCAGTCATTTTTCTGATCAAACGATCTACATCGTTCACGAAGCTCACACGTTTCTCATCTTAACTGACAAGCATTGGATGTTAGAGGACCAGTGCTTTGTATCAGTTTCAGAAGCAGAGTTGAAATAGATATGGCCCGTCTGTGTAGGAAACACCATTTTTTTGTTCTGAGCACACTCACGTTTCCTGCTGTATTAGAGACTCTAGAAAGGAAGAGCGTGCTTCTTGCTCTAAAGCAGAGTGTGATCCATGGATGAGCACTATTCTGTGTGTTTCCCTTCAGTAATGGAGTTAAATCCCAGGCTCTGAGTCATCCTACAAGCAAGACTTCGTTTCAGGTAAGGGCAGTTACTTTACAGCTCAAACGAACTCCATCCTTCACGAAGCTCACATGTGTCTCATCTTAACTGAGAAGCATTGGATGTTAGAGGACCTCTGGTTTGTTTCAGTTTCAGAAGCAGTATTGAACTAGATATGGTCCGTATGTATAGAAAACACCGTTTTTCTCTTCTGAGCACACTCAAGTTTCCTGCGGTATTAGAGACACTAGAAAGCAAGAGCGTGCTTCTTGCTCTAAAGCAGAGTGTGATCAATGAATGAGAACTCTGCTGTGTGTTTCCCTTCAGAAATGGAGTTAAATCTCAGGCTCTGTGTCTTCCTACAAGCAAGACTTCGTTTCAAGTAAGGGCAGTCACTTTTCAGCTTAAACGATCTACATCGTTCACGAAGCTCACACGTTTCTCATCTTAACTGACAAGCACTGGATGTTAGAGGACCTGTGCTTTGTATCAGTTTCAGAAGCAGAGTTGGACTAGATATGGTCTGTATGTGTAGGAAACACCGTTCATTTGTTCTCAGCAAAGTCATATTTCTTGCTGTCTTAGAGACTCTAGAAAGCTAGGGCGTGCTTCTGGCTCTAAAGCAGAGTGTGGTCATTGGATGAGAACTCTGTGGTGTGTTTCCCTTCAGAAATGGAGTTAAATCCCAGGCTCTGAGTCTTCCTACAAGCAAGACTTCGTTTCAGGTAAGGGTAGTTACTTTACAGCTGAATCGAACAACATCGTTCACAAAGCTCACACGTTTCTCATCTTAACTGACAAGCATTGGATGTTTGATGTCCTGTGGGTTCTTTCAGATTCAGAAGCAGAGTTGAACTAGATATGGCCCGTATGTGTGGGAAACGTGGTGCTTTTGTTCTGAGCACACTCAAGTTTCCTGCTGTATTAGAGACTCTAGAAAGCAAGAGCGTGCTTCTTGCTCTAAAGCAGAGTGTGATCAATGAATGAGAACTCTGCTGTGTGTTTCCCTTCAGTAATGGAGTTAAATCCCAGGCTCTGAATCTTCCTACAAGCAAGACTTCGTTTCAGGTAAGGGCAGTTACTTTACAGCTCAAACGAACTCCATCCTTCACGAAGCTCACATGTTTCCCATCTTAACTGAGAAGCATTGGATGTTAGAGGACCTCTGGTTTGTTTCAGTTTCAGAAGCAGAATTGAACTAGATATGGTCCGTATGTATAGAAAAAAACACCGTTCTTTTATTCTGAGCACACTCATGTTTTCTGCGGTATTAGAGACTCTAGAAAGCAAGAGCATGCTTCTTGCTCTAAAGCAGAGTGTGATTCATCGATGAGAACTCTGCTGTGTGTTTCACTTCAGAAATCGAGTTAAATCCCAGGCTCTGAATCTTCCTACAAGCAAGACTTCGTTTCAGGTAAGGGCAGTCACTTTTCAACTCAAACGAACTACATCGTTCACGAAGCTCACACGTTTCTCATGTTTACTGACAAGCATTGGATGTTAGAGGACCAGTGCTTTGTATCAGTTTCAGAAGCAGAGTTGAAATAGTTATGGCCCGTATGTGTAGGAAACACCATTTTTTTTGTTTGAGCACACTCAAGTTTCCTGCTGTATTAGAGACTCTAGAAAGCAAGAGCGTGCTTCTTGCTCTAAAGCAGAGTGTGATCAATGAATGAGAACTCTGCTGTGTGTTTCCCTTCAGTAATGGAGTTAAATCCCAGGCTCTGAATCTTCCTACAAGCAAGACTTCGTTTCAGGTAAGGGCAGTTACTTTACAGCTCAAACAAACTACATCGTTAACGAAGCTCACACGTTTCTCATCTTAACTGACAAGCATTGGATGTTGGAGGACCTGTGGTTTCTTTCAGTTTCAGAAGCAGAATTGAACTACATATGGCCCATATGTGTAGGAAACCCCGTTCTTTTCTTCTGAGCACACTCACGTTTCAGGCTGTATTAGAGACTCTAGAAAGCAAGAGCGTGCTTCTTGCTCTAAAGCAGAGTGTGATCCATCGAAGAGAACTATGGTGTGTGTTTCCCTTTTAGAAATGGAGATAAATTCCTGCCTCTGTGTCTTCCTACAAGCTAGACTTCGTTTCAAGGAAGGGCAGTCATTTTTCTGATCAAACGATCTACATCGTTCACGAAGCTCACACGTTTCTCATCTTAACTGACAAGCATTGGATGTTAGAGGACCAGTGCTTTGTATCAGTTTCAGAAGCAGAGTTGAAATAGATATGGCCCGTATGTGTAGGAAACACCATTTTTTTTGTTCTGAGCACACTCACGTTTCCTGCTGTATTAGAGACTCTAGAAAGGAAGAGCGTGCTTCTTGCTCTAAAGCAGAGTGTGATCCATGGATGAGCACTATTCTGTGTGTTTCCCTTCAGTAATGGAGTTAAATCCCAGGCTCTGAGTCATCCTACAAGCAAGACTTCGTTTCAGGTAAGGGCAGTTACTTTACAGCTCAAACGAACTCCATCCTTCACGAAGCTCACATGTGTCTCATCTTAACTGAGAAGCATTGGATGTTAGAGGACCTCCGGTTTGTTTCAGTTTCAGAAGCAGTATTGAACTAGATATGGTCCGTATGTATAGAAAACACCGTTTTTCTCTTCTGAGCACACTCAAGTTTCCTGCGGTATTAGAGACTCTAGAAAGCAAGAGCATGCTTCTTGCTCTAAAGCAGAGTGTGATCCATCGATGAGAACTATGCTGTGTGTTTCCCTTCAGAAGTGGAGTTAAATTCTAGGATCTGTGTTCCTACAAGCAAGACATCGTTTCAGGTAAGGGCAGTCACTTTTCAGCTCAAACGAACTACATCGTTCACGAAACTCACACATTTCTCATCTTAACTGACAAGCATTGCATGATAGAGGACCAGTGCTTTGTATCAGTTTCAGAAGCAGAGATGGACTACATATGGTCCGTATGTGTAGGAACCACCGTTCTTTTGTTCTCAGCACACTCACGTTTTCTGCTGTCTTAGAGACTCTAGAATGCAAGAGCGTGCTTCTTGCTCTAAAGAAGATTGTGATCAATGGATGAGAACTCTGCTGTGTGTTTCACTTCAGAAAAGGAGTTAAATCACATGCTCTGAGTCTTCCTACAAGGAAGAGTTCGATTCAAGTAAGGGCAGTTACTATACAGCTCAAATGAACTACATAGTTCACGAAGCTCACACGTTTCTCATCTAAACTGAGAAGCATTGGATGTTAGAGGACCTCTGGTTTGTTTCAGTTTCAGAAGCAGAGTTGAACTAGATATGGCCCTATGTGTAGGAAACACAGTTCTTTTGTTCTCATCACACTCACATTTCCTGCTGTCTTAGAGACCCTGGAAAGAAAGAGCGTGCTTCTGGCTCTAAAGAAGAGTGTGATCCATGGATGAGAACTCTGCTGTGTGTTTCACTTTATAAATGGAGTTAAATTCCAGGCTCTGAGTCTTCCTACAAACAAGACTTCGTTTCAGGTAAGGGCAGTTACTTTACTGCTCAAACGAACTACATCGTTTACGAATCTCACACGTTTCTCATCTTAACTGACAAGCATCGGATGTTAGAGGGCCAGTGCTTTGTATCAGTTTCAAAAGCAGAGTTTTACTAGATATGGTCCATATGTGTAGTAAATACCGTTCTTTTGTTCTTGGCACACTCATGTTACCTGCTGTCTTAGAGAATCTAGAAAGCAAGAGCGTGGTTCTTGCTCTAAAGCAGAGTGTGATCAATGGATGAGAATTCTGCTGTGTGTTTCACTTCAGAAATGGAGTTAAATCCCAGGCTCTGAGTCTTCCACTAACAAGACCTCGTTTCAAGTAAGGGCAGTCACTTTTCAGCTGAAATGAACAACATCGTTCACGAAGCTCACACGTTTCTCATCTAAACTGACAAGCATTGAATGTTAGAGGACCAGTGCTTTGTATCAGTTTCAGAAGCAGAGTTGAACTAGATATGGCCCTATGTGTAGGAAACACAGTTCTTTTGTTCTCATCACACTCACATTTCCTGCTGTCTTAGAGACCCTGGAAAGCAAGAGCGTGCTTCTGGCTCTAAAGCAGAGTGTGATCAATGGATGAGAACTCTGCTGTGTGTTTCACTTCAGAAATGGAGTTAAATCCCATGAGCTGAGTCTTCCTACAAGGAAGACTTCCATTCAAGTAAGGGCAATTACTTTACAGCTCAAACGAACTACATAGTTCACGAAGTTCACACGTTTCTCATCTAAACTGAGAAGCATTGGATGTTAGAGGACCTCTGGTTTGTTTCAGTTTCAGAAGCAGAGTTGAACTAGATATGGCCCTATGTGTAGGAAACACAGTTCTTTTGTTCTGAGCACACTCAAGTTTCCGGCTATATTAGAGACTCTAGAAAGCAAGAGTGTGCTTCTTGCTCTAAAGCAGAGTGTGATCAATGGATGAGAACTCTGTTGTGTGTTTCACTTCAGAAATGGAGTTAAATCCCAGGCTCTGAGTCTGCCTACAAGCAAGAGTTCGTTTCAGGTAAGGGCAGTTACTTTACAGCTCAAACGAACTCCATCGTTCACGAAGCTCACACGTTTCTCATCATAACTGACAAGCATTGGATGTTAGAGGACCTGTGGTTTGTTTCAGTTTCAGAAGCAGAGTTGAACTAGATATGGTCCGTATGTAAAAGAAACACCATTCTTTTCTTCTGAGCACACACACGTTTCCTGCGGTATTAGAGATTCTAGAATGTAAGAGCGTGCTTCTTGCTCTAAAGCAGAGTGTGATCCATGGATGAGCACTATTCTGTGTGTTTCCCTTCAGAAATGGAGGTAAATTCCAGGCTCTGTGTCTTCCTGCAAGCACTACTTCGTTTCAGGTAAGGGCAGTCACTTTTTAGCTGAAACGAACTACATGGTTCACGAAGCTCACACGTTTCTCATCTTAAATGACAAGCATTGGATGTTAGAGGACCTGTGCTTTGTATCAATTTCAGAGGCAGAGTTTTACTAGATATGGTCCGTATGTGTAGGGAACACCGTTCTTTTGTTCTCAGCACACTCATGTGTCCTGCTCTCTTAGAGACTCTAGAAAGCTAGAGCGTGTAACTTGCTCTAAAGCAGAGTGTGATCTATATATGAGAACTCTGCTGTGTGTTTCCCTTCAGAAATGGAGTTAAATCCCATGCTCTGAGACTTCCTTCAAGCAAGACTTCGTTTCAGGTAAGGGCAGTTTCTTTACAGCTGAAACGAACAACATCGTTCACAAAGCTCACACGTTTCTCATCTTAACTGACAAGCATAGGATGTTTGATGACCTGTGGTTTGTTTCAGATTCAGAAGCAGAGTTGAACTAGATATGGCCCATATTTGTAGGAAAAACCGTTCTTTTGTTCTGAGCACACTCAAGTTTCATGCTGTATTAGAGACTCTAGAAAGCAAGAGCGTGCTTCTTGCTCTAAAGCAGAGTGTGATCAATGAATGAGAACTCAGCTGTGTGTTTCCCTTCAGAAATGGAGTTATATTCCAGGCTATGTTTCAACCTAGAAGCAAGACTTCGTTTCAAGTAAGGGCAGTCACTTTTCAGCTCAAACGATCTACATCGTTCACGAAGCTCACACGTTTCTCATCTTAACTGACAAGCATTGGATGTTAGAGGAACTGTGCTTTGTATCAATTTCAGAGCAGAGTTGTACTAGATATGGTCTGTATGTGTAGGAAACACCATTCATTTGTTCTCAGCAAAGTCATATTTCTTGCTGTCTTAGAGACTCTAGAAAGCTAGGGCGTGCTTCTGGCTCTAAAGCAGAGTGTGATCAATGGATGAGAACTCTGTTGTGTGTTTCACTTCAGAAATGGAGTTAAATCACATGCTCTGAGTCTTCCTACAAGGAAGACTTCGATTCAAGTAAGGGCAGTTACTATACAGCTCAAACCAACTACATAGTTCACGAAGCTCACACGTTTCTCATCTAAACTGAGAAGCATTGGATGTTAGAGGACCTCTGGTTTGTTTCAGTTTCAGAAGCAGAGTTGAACTAGATATGGCCCTATGTGTAGGAAACACAGTTCTTTTGTTCTCATCACACTCACATTTCCTGCTGTCTTAGAGACCCTGGAAAGCAAGAGCGTGCTTCTGGCTCTAAAGCAGAGTGTGATCCATGGATGAGAACTCTGCTGTGTGTTTCACTTCATAAATGGAGTTAAATCCCAGGCTCTGAGTCTTCCTACAAACAAGACTTCGTTTCAGGTAAGGGCAGTTACTTTACTGCTCAAACGAACTACATAGTTTACGAATCTCACACGTTTCTCATCTTAACTGACAAGCATCGGATGTTAGAGGGCCAGTGCTTTGTATCAGTTTCAAAAGCAGAGTTTTACTAGATATGGTCCATATGTGTAGTAAATACCGTTCTTTTGTTCTTGGCACACTCATGTTACCTGCTGTCTTAGAGAATCTAGAAAGCAAGAGCGTGTTTCTTGCTCTAAAGCAGAGTGTGATCAATGGATGAGAATTCTGCTGTGTGTTTCACTTCAGAAATGGAGTTAAATCCCAGGCTCTGAGTCTTCCACTAACAAGACCTCGTTTCAAGTAAGGGCAGTCACTTTTCAGCTGAAATGAACAACATCCTTCACGAAGCTCACACGTTTCTCATCTAAACTGACAAGCATTGAATGTTAGAGGACCAGTGCTTTGTATCAGTTTCAGAAGCAGAGTTGAACTAGATATGGAACTATGTGTGGGAAACACAGTTCTTTTGTTCTCATCACACTCACATTTCCTGCTGTCTTAGAGACCCTGGAAAGCAAGAGCGTGCTTCTGGCTCTAAAGCAGAGTGTGATCAATGGATGAGAACTCTGCTGTGTGTTTCACTTCAGAAATGGAGGTAAATCCCATGAGCTGAGTCTTCCTACAAGGAAGACTTCCATTCAAGTAAAGGCAGTTACTTTACAGCTCAAACGAACTACATAGTTCACGAAGCTCACACGTTTCTCATCTAAACTGAGAAGCATTGGATGTTAGAGGACCTCTGGTTTGTTTCAGTTTCAGAAGCAGAGTTGAACTAGATATGGCCCTATGTGTAGGAAACACAGTTCTTTTGTTCTGAGCACACTCAAGTTTCCGGCTGTATTAGAGACTCTAGAAAGCAAGAGTGTGCTTCTTGCTCTAAAGCAGAGTGTGATCAATGGATGAGAACTCTGTTGTGTGTTTCACTTCAGAAATGGAGTTAAATCCCAGGCTCTGAGTCTGCCTACAAGCAAGAGTTCGTTTCAGGTAAGGGCAGTTACTTTACAGACAAACGAACTCCATCGTTCACGAAGCTCACACGTTTCTCATCATAACTGACAAGCATTGGATGTTAGAGGACCTGTGGTTTGTTTCAGTTTCAGAAGCAGAGTTGAACTAGATATGGTCCGTATGTATAAGAAACACCATTCTTTTCTTCTGAGCACACACACGTTTCCTGCGGTATTAGAGATTCTAGAATGTAAGAGCGTGCTTCTTGCTCTAAAGCAGAGTGTGATCCATGTATGAGAACTGTGTTGTGTGTTTCCCTTCAGAAATGGAGTTTAACCACATGCTCTGTGTCTTCATACAGGCAAGACTTCTTTTCAGGTAAGGGAAGTCACTTTTCAACTCAAAAGAACTACATCGTTCACGAAGCTCACACGTTTCTCATGTTAACTGACAAGCATTGGATGTTAGAGGACCAGTGCTTTGTATCAGTTTCAGAAGCAGAGTTGAAATAGATGTGGCCCGTATGTGTAGGAAACACCATTTTTTTTGTTCTGAGCACACTCATTTTTCCTGCTGTATTAGAGACTCTAGAAAGGAAGAGCGTGCTTCTTGCTCTAAAGCAGAGTGTGATCCATGGATGAGCACTATTCTGTGTGTTTCCCTTCAGAAATGGAGGTAAATTCCAGGCTCTGTGTCTTCCTGCAAGCACTACTTCGTTTCAGGTAAGGGCAGTCACTTTTTAGCTGAAACGAACTACATGGTTCACGAAGCTCACACGTTTCTCATCTTAAATGACAAGCATTGGATGTTAGAGGACCTGTGCTTTGTATCAATTTCAGAGGCAGAGTTTTACTAGATATGGTCCGTATGTGTAGGGAACACCGTTCTTTTGTTCTCAGCACACTCATGTGTCCTGCTCTCTTAGAGACTCTAGAAAGCTAGAGCGTGTTACTTGCTCTAAAGCAGAGTGTGATCTATATATGAGAACTCTGCTGTGTGTTTCCCTTCAGAAATGGAGTTAAATCCCATGCTCTGAGACTTCCTTCAAGCAAGACTTCGTTTCAGGTAAGGGCAGTTTCTTTACAGCTGAAACGAACAACATCGTTCACAAAGCTCACACGTTTCTCATCTTAACTGACAAGCATAGGATGTTTGATGACCTGTGGTTTGTTTCAGATTCAGAAGCAGAGTTGAACTAGATATGGCCCATATTTGTAGGAAAAACCGTTCTTTTGTTCTGAGCACACTCAAGTTTCATGCTGTATTAGAGACTCTAGAAAGCAAGAGCGTGCTTCTTGCTCTAAAGCAGAGTGTGATCAATGAATGAGAACTCAGCTGTGTGTTTCCCTTCAGAAATGGAGTTATATTCCAGGCTATGTTTCAACCTAGAAGCAAGACTTCGTTTCAAGTAAGGGCAGTCACTTTTCAGCTCAAACGATCTACATCGTTCACGAAGCTCACACGTTTCTCATCTTAACTGACAAGCATTGGATGTTAGAGGAACTGTGCTTTGTATCAATTTCAGAGCAGAGTTGTACTAGATATGGTCTGTATGTGTAGGAAAAACCATTCATTTGTTCTCAGCAAAGTCATATTTCTTGCTGTCTTAGAGACTCTAGAAAGCTAGGGCGTGCTTCTGGCTCTAAAGCAGAGTGTGATCAATGGATGAGAACTCTGTTGTGTGTTTCACTTCAGAAATGGAGTTAAATCACATGCTCTGAGTCTTCCTACAAGGAAGACTTCGATTCAAGTAAGGGCAGTTACTATACAGCTCAAACCAACTACATAGTTCACGAAGCTCACACGTTTCTCATCTAAACTGAGAAGCATTGGATGTTAGAGGACCTCTGGTTTGTTTCAGTTTCAGAAGCAGAGTTGAACTAGATATGGCCCTATGTGTAGGAAACACAGTTCTTTTGTTCTCATCACACTCACATTTCCTGCTGTCTTAGAGACCCTGGAAAGCAAGAGCGTGCTTCTGGCTCTAAAGCAGAGTGTGATCCATGGATGAGAACTCTGCTGTGTGTTTCACTTCATAAATGGAGTTAAATCCCAGGCTCTGAGTCTTCCTACAAACAAGACTTCGTTTCAGGTAAGGGCAGTTACTTTACTGCTCAAACGAACTACATAGTTTACGAATCTCACACGTTTCTCATCTTAACTGACAAGCATCGGATGTTAGAGGGCCAGTGCTTTGTATCAGTTTCAAAAGCAGAGTTTTACTAGATATGGTCCATATGTGTAGTAAATACCGTTCTTTTGTTCTTGGCACACTCATGTTACCTGCTGTCTTAGAGAATCTAGAAAGCAAGAGCGTGTTTCTTGCTCTAAAGCAGAGTGTGATCAATGGATGAGAATTCTGCTGTGTGTTTCACTTCAGAAATGGAGTTAAATCCCAGGCTCTGAGTCTTCCACTAACAAGACCTCGTTTCAAGTAAGGGCAGTCACTTTTCAGCTGAAATGAACAACATCCTTCACGAAGCTCACACGTTTCTCATCTAAACTGACAAGCATTGAATGTTAGAGGACCAGTGCTTTGTATCAGTTTCAGAAGCAGAGTTGAACTAGATATGGAACTATGTGTGGGAAACACAGTTCTTTTGTTCTCATCACACTCACATTTCCTGCTGTCTTAGAGACCCTGGAAAGCAAGAGCGTGCTTCTGGCTCTAAAGCAGAGTGTGATCAATGGATGAGAACTCTGCTGTGTGTTTCACTTCAGAAATGGAGGTAAATCCCATGAGCTGAGTCTTCCTACAAGGAAGACTTCCATTCAAGTAAAGGCAGTTACTTTACAGCTCAAACGAACTACATAGTTCACGAAGCTCACACGTTTCTCATCTAAACTGAGAAGCATTGGATGTTAGAGGACCTCTGGTTTGTTTCAGTTTCAGAAGCAGAGTTGAACTAGATATGGCCCTATGTGTAGGAAACACAGTTCTTTTGTTCTGAGCACACTCAAGTTTCCGGCTGTATTAGAGACTCTAGAAAGCAAGAGTGTGCTTCTTGCTCTAAAGCAGAGTGTGATCAATGGATGAGAACTCTGTTGTGTGTTTCACTTCAGAAATGGAGTTAAATCCCAGGCTCTGAGTCTGCCTACAAGCAAGAGTTCGTTTCAGGTAAGGGCAGTTACTTTACAGACAAACGAACTCCATCGTTCACGAAGCTCACACGTTTCTCATCATAACTGACAAGCATTGGATGTTAGAGGACCTGTGGTTTGTTTCAGTTTCAGAAGCAGAGTTGAACTAGATATGGTCCGTATGTATAAGAAACACCATTCTTTTCTTCTGAGCACACACACGTTTCCTGCGGTATTAGAGATTCTAGAATGTAAGAGCGTGCTTCTTGCTCTAAAGCAGAGTGTGATCCATGTATGAGAACTGTGTTGTGTGTTTCCCTTCAGAAATGGAGTTTAACCACATGCTCTGTGTCTTCATACAGGCAAGACTTCTTTTCAGGTAAGGGAAGTCACTTTTCAACTCAAAAGAACTACATCGTTCACGAAGCTCACACGTTTCTCATGTTAACTGACAAGCATTGGATGTTAGAGGTCCAGTGCTTTGTATCAGTTTCAGAAGCAGAGTTGAAATAGATGTGGCCCGTATGTGTAGGAAACACCATTTTCTTTGTTCTGAGCACACTCATGTTTCCTGCTGTATTAGAGACTCTAGAAAGGAAGAGCGTGCTTCTTGCTCTAAAGCAGAGTGTGATCCATGGATGAGCACTATTCTGTGTGTTTCCCTTCAGGAATGGAGGTAAATTCCAGGCTCTTTGTCTTCCTGCAAGCACTACTTCGTTTCAGGTAAGGGCAGTCACTTTTTAGCTGAAACGAACTACATGGTTCACGAAGCTCACATGTTTCTCATCTTAAATGACAAGCATTGGATGTTAGAGGACCTGTGCTTTGTATCAATTTCAGAGGCAGAGTTGTACTAGATATGGTCCGTATGTGTAGAGAACACCGTTCTTTTGTTCTCTGCACACTCATGTTTCCTGCTGTCTTAGAGACTCTAGAAAGCAAGAGTGTGCTTCTTGCTCTAAAGCAGAGTGTGATCTATATATGAGAACTCTGCTGTGTGTTTCCCTTCAGAAATGGAGTTAAATCCCAGGCTCTGAGTCTTCCTACAAGCAAGACTTCGTTTCAGGTAAGGGCAGTTACTTTACAGGTGAATCGAACAACATCGTTCACAAAGCTCACACGTTTCTCAACTTAACTGACAAGCATTGGATGTTTGATGTCCTGTGGTTTGTTTCAGATTCAGAAGCAGAGTTGAACTAGATATGGCCCGTATGTGTAGGAAACACCGTTCTTTTGTTCTGAGCACACTCAAGTTTCCTGCTGTATTAGAGACACTAGAAAGCAAGAGCGTGCTTCTTGCTCTAAAGCAGAGTGTGATCCATCGATGAGAACTAGGCTGTGTGTTTCCCTTCAGAAATGGATTTAAATTCCAAGATCTGTGTGTTCCTACAAGCACGACTTCGTTTCAGGTAAGGGCAGTCACTTTTCAGCTCAAACGAACTACATCGTTCACGAAGCTCACACGTTTCTCATCTTAACTGACAAGCATTGCATGTTAGAGGACTAGAGCTTTGTATCAGTTTCAGAAGCAGAGTTGGACTAGATATGGTCCGTATGTGAAGAAACCACCATTCTTTTGTTCTCAGCACACTCACGTTTTCTGCTGTCTTAGAGACTCTAGAAAGCAAGAGCGTGCTTCTTGCTCTAAAGCAGAGTGTGATCCATGGATGAGAACACTGCTGTGTGTTTCACTTCAGAAATGGAGTTAAATCCCAGGCTGTGAGTCTTCCTACAAGCAAGACTTCGATTCAGGTAAGGGCAGTCACTTTTCTGCTCAAACGAACTACATCGTTCAAGAAGCTCACACGTTTCTCATCTTAACTGACAAGCATTGGATGTTAGAGGGTCAGTGCTTTGTATCAGTTTCAGAAGCAGATTTGGACTATGTATGGTCTGTATGTGTAGGAAACACCATTCTTTTGTTCTTAGCACACACACGTTTCCTGCTGTCTTAGAGACTCTAGAAAGCAAGAGCGTGCTTCTTGTTCTAAAGCAGAGTGTGATCAATGGATGATTACACTGCTGTGTGTTTCACTTCAGAAATGGAGTTAAATCCCAGGCTCTGAGTCTTCCTACAAGCAAGACTTCGATTCAGGTAAAGGCAGTCACTTTTCTGCTCAAACGAACTACATCGTTCACGAAGCTCACACGTTTCTCATCTTAACTGACAAGCATTGGATGTTAGAGGGTCAGTGCTTTGTATCAGTTTCAGAAGCAGATTTGGACTACATATGGTCTGTAGGTGTTGGAAACACCGTTCTTTTGTTCTGGGCACACTCAAATTACCTGCTATATTAGAGACTTAAAAGCAAGAGTGTGCTTCTTGCTCTAAAGCAGAGTGTGATCCATGGATGAGAAAAATGCTGTGTGTTTCCTTTCAGAAATGGAGTTAAATCCCAGGCTCTGTGTCTTACTACAAGCAAGACTTCGTTTCAGGTAAGGGAAGTCACTTTTCAGTTCAAAAGAACTACATCATTCACAAAGCTCACATGTTTTTCATCCTAACTGACAAGCATAGGATGTTAGAGGACCAGTGCTTTGTATCAGTTTCAGAAGCAGAGTTGGACTAGATATGGTCCGTATGTGTAGGAAACACCGTTCTTTTGTTCTCAGCACACTCACGTTTCCTGCTGTCTTAGAGACTCTAGAAAGCAAGAGCGTGCTTCTTGTTCTAAAGCAGAGTATGATCAATGGATGAGAACACTGCTGTGTGTTTCACTTCAGAAATGGAGCTAAATCCCAGGCTCTGAGTCTTCCTACAAACGAGACTTCGTTTAAGGTAAGGGCAGTCACATTTCTCCTCAAACAAACTACATGGTTCATGAAGCTCACACGTTTCCCATCTTAACAGACAAGCATTGGATGTTAGAGGACCAGTGATTTGTATCAGTTTCAGAAGAAGAGTTGTACTAGATATGGTCCGTATGTGTAGGAAACACCGTTCTTTTGTTCTCAGCACACTCATGTTTCCTGCTGTGTTAGAGACTCCAGAAAGCAAGAGCGTGCTTCTCGCTCTAAAGCAGAGTGTGATCCATGGATGAGAACTATGCTGTGTGTTTCCCTTCATAAATGGAGTTAAATCTCAATCTCTGTGTCTTCCTACAAGCAAGACTTCGTTTCAGGTAACGGCAGTCACTTTTCAGCTCAAACGAACTACATCGTTTACTGAGCTCACACATTTCTCTTCTTAACAGACAAGCATTGGATGTTAGAGGACCAGTGCTTTGTATCAGTTTAAGAAGCAGAGTTCGACTAGATATGGTCCGTATGTGTAGGAAACACCGTTCCTTTGTTCTCAGCACACTCACGTTTCCTCCTGTCTTAGAGACTCAAGAAAGCAAGGGCGTGCTTCTCACTCTAAAGCAGAGTGTGATCCATGGATGAGAACTATGCTGTGTGTTTCCCTTCAGAAATGGAGTTAAATCCCAGACTCTGTGTCTTCCTACAAGCAAGACTTCGTTTAAGGTAAGGGCAGTTACTTTTCTGTCAAACGAATTACGTCGTTCATGAAGCTCACACGTTTACCATCTTAACTGACCAGCATTGGATGTTAGAGGACCAGTGCTTTGTATCAGTTTCAGAAGAAGAGTTGGACTAGATATGGTCCGTATGTGTAGAAAACACCGTTCATTTGTTCTAAGCAAAGTCATATTTCTTGCTGTCTTAGAGACTCTAGAAAGCTAGGGCGTGCTTCTGGCTCTAAAGCAGAGTGTGATCAGTGGATGAGAATTCTGTTGTGTGTTTCACTTCAGAAATGGAGTTAAATCCCAGGCTCTGAGTCATCCTACAAGCAAGACTTCGTTTCAGGTAAGGGCAGTTACTTTACAGCTCAAACGAACTCCATCCTTCACGAAGCTCACATGTGTCTCTTCTTAACTGAGAAGCATTGGATGTTAGAGGACCTCTGGTTTGTTTCAGTTTCAGAAGCAGTATTGAACTAGATATGGTCCGTGTGTATAGAAAACACCATTTTTCTCTTCTGAGCACATTCACGTTTCCTGCGGTATTAGAGACTCTAGAAAGCAAAAGCATGCTTCTTGCTCTAAAGCAGAGTGTGATCCATCGATGAGAACTAGGCTGTGTGTTTCCCTTCAGAAATGGAGTTAAATTCCAAGATCTGTGTGTTCCTACAAGCACGACTTCGTTTCAGGTAAGGGCAGTCACTTTTCAGCTCAAACGAACTACATCGTTCACGAAGCTCACACTTTTCTCATCTTAACTGACAAGCATTGCATGTTAGAGGACTAGAGCTTTGTATCAGTTTCAGAAGCAGAGTTGGATTAGATATGGTCCCTATGTGAAGAAACCACCGTTCTTTTGTTCTCAGCACACTCACGTTTTCTGCTGTCTTAGAGACTCTAGAAAGCAAGAGCGTGCTTCTTGCTCTAAAGCAGAGTGTGATCCATGGATGAGCACTATTCTGTGTGTTTCCCTTCATAAATGGAGGTAAATTCGAGGCTCTGTGTCTTCCTGCAAGCACTACTTCGTTTCAGGTAAGGGCAGTCTCTTTTTAGCTCAAACGAACTACATCGTTCACGAAGCTCACACGTTTCTCATCTTAACTGACAAGCATTGCATGTTAGAGGACTAGAGCTTTGTATCAGTTTCAGAAGCAGAGTTGGACTAGATATGGTCCGTATGTGAAGAAACCACCGTTTTTTGTTCTCAGCACACTCACGTTTTCTGTTGTCTTAGAGACTCTAGAAAGCAAGAGCGTGCTTCTTGCTCTAAAGCAGAGTGTGATCCATGGATGAGCACTATTCTGTGTGTTTCACTTCAAAATATAGTTAAATCCCATGCTCTGAGTCTTCCTACAAGCGAGACTTCGTTTCAGGTAAGGGCAGTTACTTTACTGCTCCAACGAACTACATCGTTCATGAAGCTCACACGTTTCTCATCTTAACTGACAAGCATTGGATGTTAGAGGACCTGTGGTTTGTTTCAGTTTCAGAAGCAGAGTTGAACGAGATATGGCCAGTATGTGTAGGAAACACCGTTCTTTTGTTCTGAGCACACTCATGTTTCTGGCTGTATTAGAGACTCTAGAAAGCAAGAGCGTGCTTCTTGCTCTAAAGCAGACTGTGATCCATCGAAGAGAACTATGCTGTGTGTTTCCCTTTTAGAAATGGAGATAAATTCCTGGCTCTGTGTCTTCCTACACGATAGACTTCGTTCAAGAAAGGGCAGTCATTTTTCTGATCAAACGAACTACATCGTTCACGAAGCGAACACGTTTCTCATCTTAACTGACAAGCATTGAATATTAGAGGACCAATGCTTTGTATCAGTTTCAGAGGCAGAGTTGGACTAGATATGGTCCGTATATTTAGGAAACACCGTTCATTTGTTCTCAGCAAACTCAAGATTCCTGCTGTCTTAGAGACTCTAGAAAGGTACGGGGTGCTTCTTGCTCTAAAGCAGAGTGTGATGAATGGATGAGAACTCTGTTGTGGGTTTCACTTCAGAAATGGAGTTAAATCCCAGGCTCTGAGTCTGCCTACAAGCAAGAGTTCGTTTCAGGTAAGGGCAGTTACTTTACAGCTCAAACGAACTCCATCGTTCACGAAGCTCACACGTTTCTCATCATAACTGACAAGCATTGGATGTTAGAGGACCTGTGGTTTGTTTCAGTTTCAGAAGCAGAGTTGAACTAGATATGGCCCTATGTGTAGGAAACACACTTCTTTTGTTCTGAGCACACTCAATTTCCTGGTGTATTAGAGACTCTAGAAAGCAAGATAGTGCTTCTTGCTCTAAAGCAGAGTGTGATCCATTGATGAGAACTATGCTGTGTGTTTCCCTTCAGAAATGGAGTTATATTCCTGGCTCTGTGTCTTACTACAAGCAAGACTTCGTTTCAAGTAAGGGCTGTCATTCTTCAGCTCAAACGATCTACATCGTTCACGACGCTCACACGTTTCTCATCTTAACTGACAAGCATTGGATGTTAGAGGACCTGTGGTTTGTTTCAGTTTCAGAAGCAGATTTGAATGAGATATGGTCCGTATGTGTAGGAAACACCTTTCTTTGTTCTGAGCACACTCATGTTTCCGGCTGTGTTAGAGACTCTAGAAAGCAAGAGGGTGCTTCTTGCTCTAAAGCAGAGTGTGATCCATCGAAGAGAACTATGCTGTGTGCTTCCCTTCAGAAATGGAGTTAAATTCCAGGCTCTGTGTCTTCCTACAAGCAAGACTTCGTTTCAAGCAAGTGCAGTCATTTTTCAGATTAAAAGAACTACATCGTTCACAAAGCTCACACGTTTCTAATCTTAACTGACAAGCCTTGAATGTTAGAGGACCAGTGCTTTGTATCAGTTTCAGAAGCAGAGTTGGACTAGATATGGTCCGTATGTGTAGGAAACACCGTTCATTTGTTCTCAGCAAACTCATGTTTCTTGCTGTCTTAGAGACTCTAGAAAGCTAGGGCGTGCTTCTTGCTCTAAAGCAGAGTGTGATCAATGGATGAGAACTGTGTTGTGTGTTTCACTTCAGAAATGGAGTTAAATCCCATGCTCTGAGTTTTCCTACAAGCAAGACTTCGTTTCAGGTAAGGGCAGTTACTTTACAGCTCAAACGAACACCATCGTTCACGAAGCTCACATGTTTCTCATCTTAAATGAGAAACTTTGGATGTTAGAGGACCTCTGGTTTGTTTCAGTTTCAGAAGCAGAGTTGAACTAGATATGGTCCGTATGTGTAGGAAACACTGTTTTTTTGTTCTGAGCACACTCACGTTTTCTGAGGTATTAGAGAATCTAGAAAGCAAGAGCATGCTACTTGCTCTAAAGCAGAGTGTGATCCATCGATGAGAACTATGCTGTGTGTTTCACTTCAGAAATGGAGTTAAATCCCATGCTCTGAGTCTTCCTACAAGCAAGACTTCGATTCAAGTAAGGGCAGTTAATTTACAGCTCAAACGAACTACATCGTTCACGAAGCTCACACGTTTCTCATCTAAACTGACAAGCATTGGATGTTAGAGGACCTCTGGTTTGTTTCAGTTTCAGAAGCAGAGTTGAACTAGATATGGCCCTATGTGTAGGAAACACACTTCTTTTGTTCTGAGCACACTCAAGTTTCCTGCTGTTTTAGAGACTCTAGAAAGCAAGAGCGAGCTTCTTACTCTAAAGCAGAGTGTGATCCATCGATGAGAACTATGCTGTGTGTTTCCCTTCAGAAATGGAGTTGTATTCCAGGCTCTGTGTCTTCATACAAGCAAGACTTCATTTAAAGTAAGTGCAGTCACTCTTCAGCTTAAACGATCTCCATCGTTCATGAAGCTCACATGTTTCTCAACTTAACTGAGAAGCATTGGATGTTAGAGGACCTCTGGTTTGTTTCAGTTTCAGAAGCAGAGTTGAAGTAGATATGGTCCGTATGTGTAGGAAACACTGTTTTTTTGTTCTGAGCACACTCATGTTTTCTGAGGTATTAGAGAATCTAGAAAGCAAGAGCATGCTACTTGCTCTAAAGCAGAGTGTGATCCATCAATGAGAACTATGCTGTGTGTTTCCCTTCAGAAATGGAGTTAAATACCAGGCTCTGTGTGTTCCTACAAGCACGACTTCATTTCAGGTAAGGGCAGTCACTTTTCAGCTCAAACGAATTACATGGTTCACTAAGCTCACACGTTTCTCATCTTAACTGACAAGCATTGGATGTTAGAGGAAGAGGGCTTTGTATCAATTTCAGAGGCAGAGTTGTACTAGATATGGTCCGTGTGTGTAGGGCACATCGTTCTTTTGTTCTCATCAGACTCACATTCCCTGCTGTCTTAGAGACCCTGGAAAGCAAGAGCATGCTTCTAGCTCTAAAGCAGAGTGTGATCAATGGATGAGAACTCTGCTGTGTGTTTCACTTCAGAAATGGAGTTAAATCCCAGGATCTGAGTCTTCCTACAAGCAAGACTTCTTTTCAGGTATGGGCAGTTACTTTACTGCTCAAACGAACTACATCGTTCACGAAGCTCACATGTTTCTCATCTTAACTGACAAGCATTGGATGTTAGAGGACCTGTGGTTTGTTTCAGTTTCAGAAGCAGAGTTGAACTAGATATGGCCCTTATGTGTAGGAAACACCGTTCTTTTGTTCTGAGCACACTCATGTTTCCAGCTGTATTAGAGATTCTAGAAAGCTAGGGCGTGCTTCTTGCTCTAAAGCAGAGTGTGATCCATCGATGAGAACTATGCTGTGTGTTTCCATTCAGAAATGGAGTTAAATTCCAGGCTCTGTGTGTTCCTATAAGCACGACTTCGTTTCAGGTAAGGGCAGTCACTTTTCAGCTCAAACGGACTACATCGTTCACGAAGCTCACACGTTTCTCTTCTTAACTGACAAGCATTGGATGTTAGAGAACCAGTGCTTTGTATCAGTTTCAGAAACAGAGTTGGACTAGATATGGTCCGTATGTGTAGGAACCACCGTTCTTTGTTCTCAAAACACTCACGTTTTCTGTTGTCTTAGAGCCTCTAGAAAGCAAGAGCGTGCTTCTTGCTCTAAAGCAGAGTGTGATCAATGGATGAGAACTCTGCTGTGTGTTTCACTTCAGAAATGGAGTTAAATCCCATGCTCAGAGTCTTCCTAAAATGAAGACATCGATTCAAGTAAGGGCAGTTACTTTATAGCTCAAACGAACTACATCGTTCACGAAGCTCACATGTTTCTCATCTTAACTGACAAGCATTGGATGTTAGAGGACCTGTGCTTTGTATCAAATTCAGAGGCAGTGTTGTACTAGATATGGTCTGTATGTATAGGGAACACCCTTCTTCTGTTCTCATCACACTCACATTTCCTGCTGTCTTAGAGACCCTGGAAAGCAAGAGCGTGCATCTGGCACTGCAACAGAGTGTGATCAATGGATGAGAACTCTGCTGTGTGTTTCACTTCAGAAATGGAGTTAAATCACAGGCTCTGAGTTTTCCTACAAGCAAGACTTCGTTTCAGGTATGGGCAGTTACTTTACAGCTCAAACGAACACCATCGTTCACGAAGCTCACATGTTTCTCATCTTAACTGAGAAGCATTGGATGTTAGAGGACCTCTGGTTTGTTTCAGTTTCAGAAGCAGAGTTGAACTAGATATGGTCCGTATGTATAGGAAACACCATTCTTTTCTTCTGAGCACACTCACGTTTTCTGAGATATTAGAGAATCTAGAAAGCAAGAGCATGCTACTTGCTCTAAAGCAGAGTGTGATCCATCGATGAGAACTATGCTGTGTGTTTCCATTCAGAAATGGAGTTAAATTCCAGGCTCTGTGTGTTCCTACAAGCACGACTTCGTTTCAGGTAAGGGCAGTCACTTTTCAGCTCAAACGAATTACATGGTTCACGAAGCTCAAACGTTTCTCATCTTAACTGACAAGCATTGAATGTTAGAGTACCAGTGCTTTGTATCAGTTTCAGAAGCAGAGTTGAACTCGATATGGCCTGTATATGTAGGAAACACTGTTTATTTGTTCTGAGCACACTCACGTTTCCTGTGGTATTAGAGACTCTAGAAAGAAAGAGCATGCTTCTTGCTCTAAAGCAGAGTGTGATCCATCGATGAGAACTATGCTGTGTGTTTCCCTTCAGAAATGGAGTTGTATTCCAGGCTCTGTGTCTTCGTACAAGCAAGACTTCATTTCAAGTAAGGGCAGTCACTCTTCAGCTCAAACGATCTCCATCGTTCACGAAGCTCACACGTTTCTCATCTTAAATGACAAGCATTGGATGTTAGAGGACCTGTGCTTTGTATCAATTTCAGAGGCAGATTTGTACTAGATATGGTCTGTACGTATAGGGAAGACCCTTCTTTTGTTCTCATCACACTCACATTTCCTGCTGTCTTAGAGACCCTGGAAAGCAAGAGCGTGCTTCTAGCTCTAAAGCAGAGTGTGATCAATGGAGGAGAACTCTGCTGTGTGTTTCACTTCAGAAATGGAGTTAAATCCCAGGCTCTGAGTCTTCCTATAAGCAAGACTTCGTTTCAGGTAAGGGCAGTTACTTTACTGCTCCAACGAACTACATCGTTCATGAAGCTCACACGTTTCTCATCTTAACTGAAAAGCATTGGATGTAGAGGACCTGTGCTTTGTATCAATTTCAGAGGCAGAGTTGTACTAGATATGGTCCGTATGTGTAGGGCACACCGTTCTTTTGTTCTCATCAGACTCACATTCCCTGCTGTCTTACAGACCCTGGAAAGCAAGAGCGTGCTTCTAGATCTAAAGCAGAGTGTGATCAATGGATGAGAACTCTGCTGTGTGTTTCACTTCAGAAATGGAGTTAAATCCCAGGCTCTGAGTCTTCCTACAAGCAAGACTTCTTTTCAGGTATGGGCAGTTACTTTACTGCTCAAACGAACTACATCGTTCAAGAAGCTCACATCTTTCTCATCTTAACTGAGAAGCATTGGATGTTAGAGGACCTGTGGTTTGTTTCAGTTTCAGAAGCAGAGTTGAACTAGATATGGCCCTTAAGTGTAG
Organism: Onychomys leucogaster; assembly: GCA_949786385.1. Taxonomy (NCBI): domain Eukaryota; kingdom Metazoa; phylum Chordata; class Mammalia; order Rodentia; family Cricetidae; genus Onychomys; species Onychomys leucogaster. The sequence continues at coordinate 2,496,174 of CATKUP010000029.1, forward strand.
GAAACACCGTTCTTTTGTTCTGAGCACACTCATGTTTCCAGCTGTATTAGAGATTCTAGAAAGCTAGGGCGTGCTTCTTGCTCTAAAGCAGAGTGTGATCCATCGATGAGAACTATGCTGTGTGTTTCCATTCAGAAATGGAGTTAAATTCCAGGCTCTGTGTGTTCCAAAAGCACGACTTCGTTTCAGGTAAGTTCAGTCACTTTTCAGCTCATACGAACTACATCGTTCACGAAGCTCACACGTTTCTCTTCTTAACTGACAAGCATTGGATGTTAGAGAACCAGTGCTTTGTATCAGTTTCAGAAGCAGAGTTGGACTAGATATGGTCCGTATGTGTAGGAACCACCGTTCTTTGTTCTCAAAACACTCACGTTTTCTGTTGTCTTAGAGCCTCTAGAAAGCAAGAGCGTGCTTCTTGCTCTAAAGCAGAGTGTGATCAATGGATGAGAACTCTGCTGTGTGTTTCACTTTAGAAATGGAGTTAAATCCCATGCTCTGAGTCTTCCTACAAGGAAGACATTGATTCAAGTAAGGGCAGTTACTTTATAGCTCAAACGAACTACATCGTTCACGAAGCTCACATGTTTCTCATCTTAACTGACAAGCATTGGATGTTAGAGGACCTGTGCTTTGTATCAAATTCAGAGGCAGTGTTGTACTAGATATGGTCTGTATGTATAGGGAACACCCTTCTTTTGTTCTCATCACACTCACATTTCCTGCTGTCTTAGAGACCCTGGAAAGCAAGAGCGTGCATCTGGCACTGCAGCAGAGTGTGATCAATGGATGAGAACTCTGCTGTGTGTTTCACTTCAGAAATGGAGTTAAATCACAGGCTCTGAGTTTTCCTACAAGCAAGACTTCGTTTCAGGTATGGGCAGTTACTTTACAGCTCAAACGAACACCATCGTTCACGAAGCTCACATGTTTCTCATCTTAACTGAGAAGCATTGGATGTTAGAGGACCTCTGGTTTGTTTCAGTTTCAGAAGCAGAGTTGAACTAGATATGGTCCGTATGTATAGGAAACACCATTCTTTTCTTCTGAGCACACTCACGTTTTCTGAGGTATTAGAGAATCTAGAAAGCAAGAGCATGCTACTTGCTCTAAAGCAGAGTGTGATCCATCGATGAGAACTATGCTGCGTGTTTCCATTCAGAAATGGAGTTAAATTCCAGGCTCTGTGTGTTCCTACAAGCACGACTTCGTTTCAGGTAAGGGCAGTCACTTTTCAGCTCAAACAAATTACATGGCTCACGAAGCTCAAACGTTTCTCATCTTAACTGACAATCATTGAATGTTAGAGTACCAGTGCTTTGTATCAGTTTCAGAAGAAGAGTTGAACTAGATATGGCCTGTATGTGTAGGAAACACTGTTTATTTGTTCTGAGCACACTCACGTTTCCTGAGGTATTAGAGACTCTAGAAAGAAAGAGCATGCTTCTTGCTCTAAAGCAGAGTGTGATCCATCGATGAGAACTATGCTGTGTGTTTCACTTCAGAAATGGAGTTAAATCCCAGGCTCTGAGTCTTCCTACAAGCAAGACTTCGATTCAAGTAAGGGCACTTACTTTACAGCTCAAACGAACTACATCGTTCACGAAGCTCACACGTTTCTCATCTTAACTGACAAGCATTGGATGTTAGAGGGTCAGTGCTTTGTATCAGTTTCAGAAGCAGATTTGGACTACATATGGTCTGTAGGTGTTGGAAACACCGTTCTTTTGTTCTGGGCACACTCAAATTACCTGCTATATTAGAGACTTAAAAGCAAGAGTGTGCTTCTTGCTCTAAAGCAGAGTGTGATCCATGGATGAGAAAAATGCTGTGTGTTTCCTTTCAGAAATGGAGTTAAATCCCAGGCTCTGTGTCTTACTACAAGCAAGACTTCGTTTCAGGTAAGGGAAGTCACTTTTCAGTTCAAAAGAACTACATCATTCACAAAGCTCACATGTTTTTCATCCTAACTGACAAGCATAGGATGTTAGAGGACCAGTGCTTTGTATCAGTTTCAGAAGCAGAGTTGGACTAGATATGGTCCGTATGTGTAGGAAACACCGTTCTTTTGTTCTCAGCACACTCACGTTTCCTGCTGTCTTAGAGACTCTAGAAAGCAAGAGCGTGCTTCTTGTTCTAAAGCAGAGTATGATCAATGGATGAGAACACTGCTGTGTGTTTCACTTCAGAAATGGAGCTAAATCCCAGGCTCTGAGTCTTCCTACAAACGAGACTTCGTTTAAGGTAAGGGCAGTCACATTTCTCCTCAAACAAACTACATGGTTCATGAAGCTCACACGTTTCCCATCTTAACAGACAAGCATTGGATGTTAGAGGACCAGTGATTTGTATCAGTTTCAGAAGAAGAGTTGTACTAGATATGGTCCGTATGTGTAGGAAACACCGTTCTTTTGTTCTCAGCACACTCATGTTTCCTGCTGTGTTAGAGACTCCAGAAAGCAAGAGCGTGCTTCTCGCTCTAAAGCAGAGTGTGATCCATGGATGAGAACTATGCTGTGTGTTTCCCTTCATAAATGGAGTTAAATCTCAATCTCTGTGTCTTCCTACAAGCAAGACTTCGTTTCAGGTAACGGCAGTCACTTTTCAGCTCAAACGAACTACATCGTTTACTGAGCTCACACATTTCTCTTCTTAACAGACAAGCATTGGATGTTAGAGGACCAGTGCTTTGTATCAGTTTAAGAAGCAGAGTTCGACTAGATATGGTCCGTATGTGTAGGAAACACCGTTCCTTTGTTCTCAGCACACTCACGTTTCCTCCTGTCTTAGAGACTCAAGAAAGCAAGGGCGTGCTTCTCACTCTAAAGCAGAGTGTGATCCATGGATGAGAACTATGCTGTGTGTTTCCCTTCAGAAATGGAGTTAAATCCCAGACTCTGTGTCTTCCTACAAGCAAGACTTCGTTTAAGGTAAGGGCAGTTACTTTTCTGTCAAACGAATTACGTCGTTCATGAAGCTCACACGTTTACCATCTTAACTGACCAGCATTGGATGTTAGAGGACCAGTGCTTTGTATCAGTTTCAGAAGAAGAGTTGGACTAGATATGGTCCGTATGTGTAGAAAACACCGTTCATTTGTTCTAAGCAAAGTCATATTTCTTGCTGTCTTAGAGACTCTAGAAAGCTAGGGCGTGCTTCTGGCTCTAAAGCAGAGTGTGATCAGTGGATGAGAATTCTGTTGTGTGTTTCACTTCAGAAATGGAGTTAAATCCCAGGCTCTGAGTCATCCTACAAGCAAGACTTCGTTTCAGGTAAGGGCAGTTACTTTACAGCTCAAACGAACTCCATCCTTCACGAAGCTCACATGTGTCTCTTCTTAACTGAGAAGCATTGGATGTTAGAGGACCTCTGGTTTGTTTCAGTTTCAGAAGCAGTATTGAACTAGATATGGTCCGTGTGTATAGAAAACACCATTTTTCTCTTCTGAGCACATTCACGTTTCCTGCGGTATTAGAGACTCTAGAAAGCAAAAGCATGCTTCTTGCTCTAAAGCAGAGTGTGATCCATCGATGAGAACTAGGCTGTGTGTTTCCCTTCAGAAATGGAGTTAAATTCCAAGATCTGTGTGTTCCTACAAGCACGACTTCGTTTCAGGTAAGGGCAGTCACTTTTCAGCTCAAACGAACTACATCGTTCACGAAGCTCACACTTTTCTCATCTTAACTGACAAGCATTGCATGTTAGAGGACTAGAGCTTTGTATCAGTTTCAGAAGCAGAGTTGGATTAGATATGGTCCCTATGTGAAGAAACCACCGTTCTTTTGTTCTCAGCACACTCACGTTTTCTGCTGTCTTAGAGACTCTAGAAAGCAAGAGCGTGCTTCTTGCTCTAAAGCAGAGTGTGATCCATGGATGAGCACTATTCTGTGTGTTTCCCTTCATAAATGGAGGTAAATTCGAGGCTCTGTGTCTTCCTGCAAGCACTACTTCGTTTCAGGTAAGGGCAGTCTCTTTTTAGCTCAAACGAACTACATCGTTCACGAAGCTCACACGTTTCTCATCTTAACTGACAAGCATTGCATGTTAGAGGACTAGAGCTTTGTATCAGTTTCAGAAGCAGAGTTGGACTAGATATGGTCCGTATGTGAAGAAACCACCGTTTTTTGTTCTCAGCACACTCACGTTTTCTGTTGTCTTAGAGACTCTAGAAAGCAAGAGCGTGCTTCTTGCTCTAAAGCAGAGTGTGATCCATGGATGAGCACTATTCTGTGTGTTTCACTTCAAAATATAGTTAAATCCCATGCTCTGAGTCTTCCTACAAGCGAGACTTCGTTTCAGGTAAGGGCAGTTACTTTACTGCTCCAACGAACTACATCGTTCATGAAGCTCACACGTTTCTCATCTTAACTGACAAGCATTGGATGTTAGAGGACCTGTGGTTTGTTTCAGTTTCAGAAGCAGAGTTGAACGAGATATGGCCAGTATGTGTAGGAAACACCGTTCTTTTGTTCTGAGCACACTCATGTTTCTGGCTGTATTAGAGACTCTAGAAAGCAAGAGCGTGCTTCTTGCTCTAAAGCAGACTGTGATCCATCGAAGAGAACTATGCTGTGTGTTTCCCTTTTAGAAATGGAGATAAATTCCTGGCTCTGTGTCTTCCTACACGATAGACTTCGTTCAAGAAAGGGCAGTCATTTTTCTGATCAAACGAACTACATCGTTCACGAAGCGAACACGTTTCTCATCTTAACTGACAAGCATTGAATATTAGAGGACCAATGCTTTGTATCAGTTTCAGAGGCAGAGTTGGACTAGATATGGTCCGTATATTTAGGAAACACCGTTCATTTGTTCTCAGCAAACTCAAGATTCCTGCTGTCTTAGAGACTCTAGAAAGGTACGGGGTGCTTCTTGCTCTAAAGCAGAGTGTGATGAATGGATGAGAACTCTGTTGTGGGTTTCACTTCAGAAATGGAGTTAAATCCCAGGCTCTGAGTCTGCCTACAAGCAAGAGTTCGTTTCAGGTAAGGGCAGTTACTTTACAGCTCAAACGAACTCCATCGTTCACGAAGCTCACACGTTTCTCATCATAACTGACAAGCATTGGATGTTAGAGGACCTGTGGTTTGTTTCAGTTTCAGAAGCAGAGTTGAACTAGATATGGCCCTATGTGTAGGAAACACACTTCTTTTGTTCTGAGCACACTCAATTTCCTGGTGTATTAGAGACTCTAGAAAGCAAGATAGTGCTTTTTGCTCTAAAGCAGAGTGTGATCCATTGATGAGAACTATGCTGTGTGTTTCCCTTCAGAAATGGAGTTATATTCCTGGCTCTGTGTCTTACTACAAGCAAGACTTCGTTTCAAGTAAGGGCTGTCATTCTTCAGCTCAAACGATCTACATCGTTCACGACGCTCACACGTTTCTCATCTTAACTGACAAGCATTGGATGTTAGAGGACCTGTGGTTTGTTTCAGTTTCAGAAGCAGATTTGAATGAGATATGGTCCGTATGTGTAGGAAACACCTTTCTTTGTTCTGAGCACACTCATGTTTCCGGCTGTGTTAGAGACTCTAGAAAGCAAGAGGGTGCTTCTTGCTCTAAAGCAGAGTGTGATCCATCGAAGAGAACTATGCTGTGTGCTTCCCTTCAGAAATGGAGTTAAATTCCAGGCTCTGTGTCTTCCTACAAGCAAGACTTCGTTTCAAGCAAGTGCAGTCATTTTTCAGATTAAAAGAACTACATCGTTCACAAAGCTCACACGTTTCTAATCTTAACTGACAAGCCTTGAATGTTAGAGGACCAGTGCTTTGTATCAGTTTCAGAAGCAGAGTTGGACTAGATATGGTCCGTATGTGTAGGAAACACCGTTCATTTGTTCTCAGCAAACTCATGTTTCTTGCTGTCTTAGAGACTCTAGAAAGCTAGGGCGTGCTTCTTGCTCTAAAGCAGAGTGTGATCAATGGATGAGAACTGTGTTGTGTGTTTCACTTCAGAAATGGAGTTAAATCCCATGCTCTGAGTTTTCCTACAAGCAAGACTTCGTTTCAGGTAAGGGCAGTTACTTTACAGCTCAAACGAACACCATCGTTCACGAAGCTCACATGTTTCTCATCTTAAATGAGAAACTTTGGATGTTAGAGGACCTCTGGTTTGTTTCAGTTTCAGAAGCAGAGTTGAACTAGATATGGTCCGTATGTGTAGGAAACACTGTTTTTTTGTTCTGAGCACACTCACGTTTTCTGAGGTATTAGAGAATCTAGAAAGCAAGAGCATGCTACTTGCTCTAAAGCAGAGTGTGATCCATCGATGAGAACTATGCTGTGTGTTTCACTTCAGAAATGGAGTTAAATCCCATGCTCTGAGTCTTCCTACAAGCAAGACTTCGATTCAAGTAAGGGCAGTTAATTTACAGCTCAAACGAACTACATCGTTCACGAAGCTCACACGTTTCTCATCTAAACTGACAAGCATTGGATGTTAGAGGACCTCTGGTTTGTTTCAGTTTCAGAAGCAGAGTTGAACTAGATATGGCCCTATGTGTAGGAAACACACTTCTTTTGTTCTGAGCACACTCAAGTTTCCTGCTGTTTTAGAGACTCTAGAAAGCAAGAGCGAGCTTCTTACTCTAAAGCAGAGTGTGATCCATCGATGAGAACTATGCTGTGTGTTTCCCTTCAGAAATGGAGTTGTATTCCAGGCTCTGTGTCTTCATACAAGCAAGACTTCATTTAAAGTAAGTGCAGTCACTCTTCAGCTTAAACGATCTCCATCGTTCATGAAGCTCACATGTTTCTCAACTTAACTGAGAAGCATTGGATGTTAGAGGACCTCTGGTTTGTTTCAGTTTCAGAAGCAGAGTTGAAGTAGATATGGTCCGTATGTGTAGGAAACACTGTTTTTTTGTTCTGAGCACACTCATGTTTTCTGAGGTATTAGAGAATCTAGAAAGCAAGAGCATGCTACTTGCTCTAAAGCAGAGTGTGATCCATCAATGAGAACTATGCTGTGTGTTTCCCTTCAGAAATGGAGTTAAATACCAGGCTCTGTGTGTTCCTACAAGCACGACTTCATTTCAGGTAAGGGCAGTCACTTTTCAGCTCAAACGAATTACATGGTTCACTAAGCTCACACGTTTCTCATCTTAACTGACAAGCATTGGATGTTAGAGGAAGAGGGCTTTGTATCAATTTCAGAGGCAGAGTTGTACTAGATATGGTCCGTGTGTGTAGGGCACATCGTTCTTTTGTTCTCATCAGACTCACATTCCCTGCTGTCTTAGAGACCCTGGAAAGCAAGAGCATGCTTCTAGCTCTAAAGCAGAGTGTGATCAATGGATGAGAACTCTGCTGTGTGTTTCACTTCAGAAATGGAGTTAAATCCCAGGATCTGAGTCTTCCTACAAGCAAGACTTCTTTTCAGGTATGGGCAGTTACTTTACTGCTCAAACGAACTACATCGTTCACGAAGCTCACATGTTTCTCATCTTAACTGACAAGCATTGGATGTTAGAGGACCTGTGGTTTGTTTCAGTTTCAGAAGCAGAGTTGAACTAGATATGGCCCTTATGTGTAGGAAACACCGTTCTTTTGTTCTGAGCACACTCATGTTTCCAGCTGTATTAGAGATTCTAGAAAGCTAGGGCGTGCTTCTTGCTCTAAAGCAGAGTGTGATCCATCGATGAGAACTATGCTGTGTGTTTCCATTCAGAAATGGAGTTAAATTCCAGGCTCTGTGTGTTCCTATAAGCACGACTTCGTTTCAGGTAAGGGCAGTCACTTTTCAGCTCAAACGGACTACATCGTTCACGAAGCTCACACGTTTCTCTTCTTAACTGACAAGCATTGGATGTTAGAGAACCAGTGCTTTGTATCAGTTTCAGAAACAGAGTTGGACTAGATATGGTCCGTATGTGTAGGAACCACCGTTCTTTGTTCTCAAAACACTCACGTTTTCTGTTGTCTTAGAGCCTCTAGAAAGCAAGAGCGTGCTTCTTGCTCTAAAGCAGAGTGTGATCAATGGATGAGAACTCTGCTGTGTGTTTCACTTCAGAAATGGAGTTAAATCCCATGCTCAGAGTCTTCCTAAAATGAAGACATCGATTCAAGTAAGGGCAGTTACTTTATAGCTCAAACGAACTACATCGTTCACGAAGCTCACATGTTTCTCATCTTAACTGACAAGCATTGGATGTTAGAGGACCTGTGCTTTGTATCAAATTCAGAGGCAGTGTTGTACTAGATATGGTCTGTATGTATAGGGAACACCCTTCTTCTGTTCTCATCACACTCACATTTCCTGCTGTCTTAGAGACCCTGGAAAGCAAGAGCGTGCATCTGGCACTGCAACAGAGTGTGATCAATGGATGAGAACTCTGCTGTGTGTTTCACTTCAGAAATGGAGTTAAATCACAGGCTCTGAGTTTTCCTACAAGCAAGACTTCGTTTCAGGTATGGGCAGTTACTTTACAGCTCAAACGAACACCATCGTTCACGAAGCTCACATGTTTCTCATCTTAACTGAGAAGCATTGGATGTTAGAGGACCTCTGGTTTGTTTCAGTTTCAGAAGCAGAGTTGAACTAGATATGGTCCGTATGTATAGGAAACACCATTCTTTTCTTCTGAGCACACTCACGTTTTCTGAGATATTAGAGAATCTAGAAAGCAAGAGCATGCTACTTGCTCTAAAGCAGAGTGTGATCCATCGATGAGAACTATGCTGTGTGTTTCCATTCAGAAATGGAGTTAAATTCCAGGCTCTGTGTGTTCCTACAAGCACGACTTCGTTTCAGGTAAGGGCAGTCACTTTTCAGCTCAAACGAATTACATGGTTCACGAAGCTCAAACGTTTCTCATCTTAACTGACAAGCATTGAATGTTAGAGTACCAGTGCTTTGTATCAGTTTCAGAAGCAGAGTTGAACTCGATATGGCCTGTATATGTAGGAAACACTGTTTATTTGTTCTGAGCACACTCACGTTTCCTGTGGTATTAGAGACTCTAGAAAGAAAGAGCATGCTTCTTGCTCTAAAGCAGAGTGTGATCCATCGATGAGAACTATGCTGTGTGTTTCCCTTCAGAAATGGAGTTGTATTCCAGGCTCTGTGTCTTCGTACAAGCAAGACTTCATTTCAAGTAAGGGCAGTCACTCTTCAGCTCAAACGATCTCCATCGTTCACGAAGCTCACACGTTTCTCATCTTAAATGACAAGCATTGGATGTTAGAGGACCTGTGCTTTGTATCAATTTCAGAGGCAGATTTGTACTAGATATGGTCTGTACGTATAGGGAAGACCCTTCTTTTGTTCTCATCACACTCACATTTCCTGCTGTCTTAGAGACCCTGGAAAGCAAGAGCGTGCTTCTAGCTCTAAAGCAGAGTGTGATCAATGGAGGAGAACTCTGCTGTGTGTTTCACTTCAGAAATGGAGTTAAATCCCAGGCTCTGAGTCTTCCTATAAGCAAGACTTCGTTTCAGGTAAGGGCAGTTACTTTACTGCTCCAACGAACTACATCGTTCATGAAGCTCACACGTTTCTCATCTTAACTGAAAAGCATTGGATGTAGAGGACCTGTGCTTTGTATCAATTTCAGAGGCAGAGTTGTACTAGATATGGTCCGTATGTGTAGGGCACACCGTTCTTTTGTTCTCATCAGACTCACATTCCCTGCTGTCTTACAGACCCTGGAAAGCAAGAGCGTGCTTCTAGATCTAAAGCAGAGTGTGATCAATGGATGAGAACTCTGCTGTGTGTTTCACTTCAGAAATGGAGTTAAATCCCAGGCTCTGAGTCTTCCTACAAGCAAGACTTCTTTTCAGGTATGGGCAGTTACTTTACTGCTCAAACGAACTACATCGTTCAAGAAGCTCACATCTTTCTCATCTTAACTGAGAAGCATTGGATGTTAGAGGACCTGTGGTTTGTTTCAGTTTCAGAAGCAGAGTTGAACTAGATATGGCCCTTAAGTGTAGGAAACACCGTTCTTTTGTTCTGAGCACACTCATGTTTCCAGCTGTATTAGAGATTCTAGAAAGCTAGGGCGTGCTTCTTGCTCTAAAGCAGAGTGTGATCCATCGATGAGAACTATGCTGTGTGTTTCCATTCAGAAATGGAGTTAAATTCCAGGCTCTGTGTGTTCCAAAAGCACGACTTCGTTTCAGGTAAGTTCAGTCACTTTTCAGCTCATACGAACTACATCGTTCACGAAGCTCACACGTTTCTCTTCTTAACTGACAAGCATTGGATGTTAGAGAACCAGTGCTTTGTATCAGTTTCAGAAGCAGAGTTGGACTAGATATGGTCCGTATGTGTAGGAACCACCGTTCTTTGTTCTCAAAACACTCACGTTTTCTGTTGTCTTAGAGCCTCTAGAAAGCAAGAGCGTGCTTCTTGCTCTAAAGCAGAGTGTGATCAATGGATGAGAACTCTGCTGTGTGTTTCACTTCAGAAATGGAGTTAAATCCCATGCTCTGAGTCTTCCTACAAGGAAGACATTGATTCAAGTAAGGGCAGTTACTTTATAGCTCAAACGAACTACATCGTTCACGAAGCTCACATGTTTCTCATCTTAACTGACAAGCATTGGATGTTAGAGGACCTGTGCTTTGTATCAAATTCAGAGGCAGTGTTGTACTAGATATGGTCTGTATGTATAGGGAACACCCTTCTTTTGTTCTCATCACACTCACATTTCCTGCTGTCTTAGAGACCCTGGAAAGCAAGAGCGTGCATCTGGCACTGCAGCAGAGTGTGATCAATGGATGAGAACTCTGCTGTGTGTTTCACTTCAGAAATGGAGTTAAATCACAGGCTCTGAGTTTTCCTACAAGCAAGACTTCGTTTCAGGTATGGGCAGTTACTTTACAGCTCAAACGAACACCATCGTTCACGAAGCTCACATGTTTCTCATCTTAACTGAGAAGCATTGGATGTTAGAGGACCTCTGGTTTGTTTCAGTTTCAGAAGCAGAGTTGAACTAGATATGGTCCGTATGTATAGGAAACACCATTCTTTTCTTCTGAGCACACTCACGTTTTCTGAGGTATTAGAGAATCTAGAAAGCAAGAGCATGCTACTTGCTCTAAAGCAGAGTGTGATCCATCGATGAGAACTATGCTGCGTGTTTCCATTCAGAAATGGAGTTAAATTCCAGGCTCTGTGTGTTCCTACAAGCACGACTTCGTTTCAGGTAAGGGCAGTCACTTTTCAGCTCAAACAAATTACATGGCTCACGAAGCTCAAACGTTTCTCATCTTAACTGACAATCATTGAATGTTAGAGTACCAGTGCTTTGTATCAGTTTCAGAAGAAGAGTTGAACTAGATATGGCCTGTATGTGTAGGAAACACTGTTTATTTGTTCTGAGCACACTCACGTTTCCTGAGGTATTAGAGACTCTAGAAAGAAAGAGCATGCTTCTTGCTCTAAAGCAGAGTGTGATCCATCGATGAGAACTATGCTGTGTGTTTCACTTCAGAAATGGAGTTAAATCCCAGGCTCTGAGTCTTCCTACAAGCAAGACTTCGTTTCAGGTAAGGGCAGTTACTTTACTGCTCCAACGAACTACATCGTTCATGAAGCTCACACGTTTGTCATCTTAACTGACAAGCATTGGATGTTAGAGGACCTGTGGTTTGTTTCAGTTTCAGAAGCAGAGTTGAACGAGATATGGCCCGTATGTGTAGGAAACACAGTTCTTTTGTTCTGAGCACACTCATGTTTCCGGCTGTATTAGAGACTCTAGAAAGCAAGAGCGTGCTTCTTGCTCTAAAGCAGACTGTGATCAATCGAAGAGAACTATGCTGTGTGTTTCCCTTCAAAAATGGAGTTAAATTCCAGGCTCTGTGTCTTCCTACAAGCAAGACTTCATTTCAAGTAAGTGCAGTCATTTTTCAGATTAAAAGAACAACATCGTTCACGAAGCTCACACGTTTCTAATCTTAACTGACAAGCCTTGAATGTTAGAGGACCAGGGCTTTGTATCAGTTTCAGAAGCAGAGTTGGACTAGATATGGTCCGTATGTGTAGGAAACACCGTTCATTTGTTCTCAGCAAACTCATGTTTCTTGCTGTCTTAGAGACTCTAGAAAGCTAGGGCGTGCTTCTTGCTCTAAAGCAGAGTGTGATCAATGGATGAGAACTCTGTTGTGTGTTTCACTTCAGAAATGGAGTTAAATCCCAGGCCCTGAGTTTTCCTACAAGCAAGACTTCGTTTCAGGTAAAGGCAGTTACTTTACACCTCAAACGAACACCATCGTTCACGAAGCTCACATGTTTCTCATCTTAACTGAGAAGCATTGGATGTTAGAGGACCTCTGGTTTGTTTCATTGTCAGAAGCAGAGTTGAACTAGATATGGTCCGTATGTATAGGAAACACCATTCTTTTCTTCTGAGCACACTCACGTTTTCTGAGGTATTAAAGAATCTAGAAAGCAAGAGCATGCTACTTGCTCTAAAGCAGAGTGTGATCCATCGATGAGAACTATGCTGTGTGTGTCCATTCAGAAATGGAGTTAAATTCCAGGCTCTGTGTGTTCCTACAAGCACGACTTCGTTTCAGGTAAGGGCAGTCACTTTTCAGCTCAAACGAATTACATGGTTCACGAAGCTCAAACGTTTCTCATCTTAACTGACAAGCATTGAATGTTAGAGTACCAGTGCTTTGTATCAGTTTCAGAAGCAGAGTTGAACTAGATATGGCCTGTATGTGTAGGAAACACTGTTTTTTTGTTCTGAGCACACTCACGTTTCCTGCGGTATTAGAGACTCTAGAAAGAAAGAGCATGCTTCTTGCTCTAAAGCAGAGTGTGATCCATCGATGAGAACTATGCTGTGTGTTTCACTTCAGAAATGGAGTTAAATCCCATGCTCTGAGTCTTCCTACAAGCAAGACTTCGATTCAAGTAAGGGCAGTTACTTTACAGCTCAAACGAACTACATCGTTCACGAAGCTCACACGTTTCTCATCTAAACTGACAAGCATTGGATGTTAGAGGACCTCTGGTTTGTTTCAGTTTCAGAAGCAGAGTTGAACTAGATATGGCCCTATGTGTAGGAAACACACTTCTTTTGTTCTGAGCACACTCAAGTTTCCTGCTGTTTTAGAGACTCTAGAAAGCAAGAGCGAGCTTCTTACTCTAAAGCAGAGTGTGATCCAGCGATGAGAACTATGCTGTGTGTTTCCCTTCAGAAATGGAGTTGTATTCCAGGCTCTGTGTCTTCGTACAAGCAAGACTTCATTTCAAGTAAGGTCAGGCACTCTTCAGCTCAAACGATCTCCATCGTTCACGAAGCTCACACGTTTCTCATCTAAACTGACAAGCATTGGATGTTAGAGGACCTGTGCTTTGTATCAATTTCAGAGGCAGATTTGTACTAGATATGGTCTGTACGTATAGGGAACACCCTTCTTTTGTTCTCATCACACTCACATTTCCTGCTGTCTTAGAGACCCTGGAAAGCAAGAGCTTGCTTCTGGCTCTAAAGCAGAGTGTGATCAATGGATGAGAACTCTGCTGTGTGTTTCACTTCAGAAATGGAGTTAAATCCCAGGCTCTGAGTCTTCCTACAAGCAAGACTTCGTTTCAGGTAAGGGCAGTTACTTTACTGCTCCAACGAACTACATCGTTCATGAAGCTCACACGTTTGTCATCTTAACTGACAAGCATTGGATGTTAGAGGACCTGTGGTTTGTTTCAGTTTCAGAAGCAGAGTTGAACGAGATATGGCCCGTATGTGTAGGAAACACAGTTCTTTTGTTCTGAGCACACTCATGTTTCCGGCTGTATTAGAGACTCTAGAAAGCAAGAGCGTGCTTCTTGCTCTAAAGCAGACTGTGATCAATCGAAGAGAACTATGCTGTGTGTTTCCCTTCAGAAATGGAGTTAAATTCCAGGCTCTGTGTCTTCCTACAAGCAAGACTTCATTTCAAGTAAGTGCAGTCATTTTTAGATTAAAAGAACAACATCGTTCACGAAGCTCACACGTTTCTAATCTTAACTGACAAGCCTTGAATGTTAGAGGACCAGGGCTTTGTATCAGTTTCATCAGCAGAGTTGGACTAGATATGGTCCGTATGTGTAGGAAACACCGTTCATTTGTTCTCAACAAACTCATGTTTCTTGCTGTCTTAGAGACTCTAGAAAGCTAGGGCGTGCTTCTTGCTCTAAAGCAGAGGGTGATCAATGGATGAGAACTCTGTTGTGTGTTTCACTTCAGAAATGGAGTTAAATCCCAGGCTCTGAGTCTTCCTACAAGCAAGACTTCGTTTCAGGTAAGGGCAGTTACTTTACAGCTCAAACGAACACCATCGTTCACGAAGCTCACACGTTTCTCATCTTAACTGAGAAGCATTGGATGTTAGAGGACCTCTGGTTTGTTTCAGTTTCAGAAGCAGAGTTGAACTACATATGGTCCGTATGTATACAAAACACCATTCTTTTCTTCTGAGCACACTCACGTTTTCTGAGGTATTAGAGAATCTAGAAAGCAAGAGCATGCTACTTGCTCTAAAGCAGAGTGTGATCCATCGATGAGAACTATGCTGTGTGTTTCCCTTTAGAAATGGAGTTAAATTCCAGGCTCTGTGTGTTCCTACAAGCACGACTTCGTTTCAGGTAAGGGCAGTCACTTTTCAGCTCAAACAAATTACATGGTTCACAAAGCTCAAACGTTTCTCATCTTAACTGACAAGCATTGAATGTTAGAGTACCAGTGCTTTGTGTCAGTTTCAGAAGCAGAGTTGAACTAGATATGGCCTGTATGTGTAGGAAACACAGTTTTTTTGTTCTGAGCACACTGACGTTTCCTGCGGTATTAGAGACTCTAGAAAGAAAGAGCATGCTTCTTGCTCTAAAGCAGAGTGTGATCCATCGATGAGAACTATGCTGTGTATTTCCCTTCAGAAATGGAGTTATATTCCAGGCTCTGTGTCTTCCTACATGCAAGACTTCATTTCAAGTAAGGGCAGTCACTCTTCAGCTCAAACGATCTACATCGTTCATGAAGGTCACACGTTTCTCATCTTAACTGACAAGCATTGGATGTTAGAGGACCTGTGCTTAGTATCAATTTCAGAGGCAGACTTGTACTAGATATGATCCATATGTGTAGGGCACACCGTTCTTTTGTTCTCATCACACTCACATTTCCTGCTGTCTTAGAGACCCTGGAAAGCAAGAGCGTGCTTCTAGCTCTAAAGCAGAGTGTGATCAATGGATGAGAACTCTGCTGTGTGTTTCACTTCAGAAATGGAGTTAAATCCCAGGCTCTGAGTCTTCCTACAAGCAAGACTTCGTTTCAGGTATGGGCAGTTACTTTACTGCTCATAGGAACTACATCGTTCACGAAGCTCACACTTTTCTCACCTTAACTGACAAGCATTGGATGTTAGAGGACCTGTGGTTTGTTTCAGTTTCAGAAGCAGAGTTGAACTAGATATGGCCCGTATGTGTAGGAAACACCGTTCTTTTGTTCTGAGCACACTCATGTTTCCGTCTGTATTAGAGACTCTAGAAAGCTAGGGCGTGCTTCTTGCTCTAAAGCAGAGTGTGATCCATCGATGAGAACTATGCCGTGTGTTTCCATTCAGAAATGGAGTTAAATTCCAGGCTCTGTGTGTTCCTACAAGCACGACTTCGTTTCAGGTAAGGCCAGTCTCTTTTCAGCTCAAAAGAACTACATCGTTCACGAAGCCCACACGTTTCTCATCTGTAGTTAGAGTCTTCCTGCCTGGCCCAGTCAGGACAAATCTCTCTTACCCGCCAGTCCCATAGTCGCTCAGACCCAACCAAGAAAGCACATAGAAACTTATATTGCTTACAAACTGTATGGCCGTGGCAGGCTGCTTGGTATCTACTTCTTCTATCTTAAATTAACCCATTTTTGTTAATCTATACTTTGCCACATGGCTCGTGGCTTACCAGTGTCTTTACATGTTGCTTCTCATGGCGGCGGCTGGCAGTGTCTCCCTCCAGCCTTCTACTTCCCAGAATCCTCTTCTCTCTTGTCTCGCCTATACTTCCTGCCTAGCCACTGGCCAAACAGCATTTTATTTGTACAGAGCGATATCCACAGCACTTCCCCTTTTCTTTTTTTTTTAAAGGAATATTTTAACTTTTACGTAGTAAAATTACATATAACAAAACAATTATCAAGTAAGAATTATAGTTATATTATTAAAGAAGATATTTTATCTTATATTGGTGAGTCTAAGGTTTTATATCTAACTTATCTTGTATCATAACTGAGCAAAATTATAACTATCTAGTCTTTAACCACATTAAAGACCTCAGAAGGATATAATATTATCTGAGAACTGGGAGAAGGATGCAAGCAACTTTCGGGAGTCTTGCAAGAGTAGACAGAGACAGCTGGCAGCCTGGACAGTCATCTAATGTTCCTTTGTAAAGTTTGGGCATCTGTCTTTAGCCCACAGGGCTAGAGTCTCTTGGTCACTTTTCTCAGTGTCCTGTAGAATGTCTGTCCATTTTCTCTGCAAAGCAGGAACCTAAAGGACCATTTTGTCAAGCAAAGTTTAGTGGTCACCTTTCTATGGGTCCTGTATGTCCAGTCGATCAAGCATTCCAGGCAAGAACAGTTTTT
Organism: Onychomys leucogaster; assembly: GCA_949786385.1. Classification (NCBI taxonomy): domain Eukaryota; kingdom Metazoa; phylum Chordata; class Mammalia; order Rodentia; family Cricetidae; genus Onychomys; species Onychomys leucogaster. The sequence goes on from CATKUP010000029.1 coordinate 2,512,740, forward strand.
TGCCCAAATGGCTATTTTTGTTAAGGTGAAGATAAGATATGAAGTGTCTTCAATGCACATCCTCCTCTCTGAAGTAAATCGGTGTTGCCAGGAGCAGACATGTCTCATTGTCCAGAAAGTCTAAATTTTAAAAATATTTTAAATGCCATATTTTGAAGGTTTTTGAAGTATTTGAAGATTACCTATCTATCTGAAATATCTCTATGTATATCCAGAAGACTTAACTAACATGGCTATGAGTATGATTATCATAGATGATTAATTATTAATCTATTTTTAATTATCCATTATAATTTTAAATGAGCTATACAAACATAATACCTTAAACAAGAGTAGAAATATACACATAGTATAACAAAATTAACTTTAAGTTTGTATCAATAGACTAAAATCTATATTAATGTAAAACATTTTAAACAAGTTGTTGTTCTTTAGAAGTAAGTTCCTTTTTTAATCTACCCTTTCATCCTATTATATCTATATCATATCCCCTTTTCTTCTTTAGAAAGGGATCGCATTTATAATTAACCTGCTTTAAAAAAAATATTGGTTTTTTTCTGTCCCATACCAGAGGGCTCTTCTGATTTGGGACATAAGAATCTCTTAACCTTTTTTTTTAGCAATATGTCTGGGTATAGAGAAGGAGTGAGCCAATTCCATCTCCAAAGCCAGCTTGATAATTTTGGGAATGTGGGCGTAGTTTCTCTTATTACTTCTTGCTGGAGTGGGGCGCTGTATCTTATGGGGATATAAAGAAAATTTTAGGATTATAGAATAGTCCATTAGGGTGAACCTCTGAGCCTGTTGCCTTGAAACCATTTTGGATGTCAGATCATCTGTGCCATGGTGTCATCGGAGACCTTTTAGGTGGTCTTGGCTGATCAAACCTGATATATCTTAATCTGGAACAAATCCATAGCCTCTGGCTTTCTGTGGAAACAAAAGCAGAGACTCTTTTCCAAAGCAACATATCCTTATATCCAAATTTTGAAGTCAAGGTACCTTTAAAATTTACATATTTCTTTAACTCAACAGTTTTTACGATCAAATCTTTTTCTGTAGTTAAAAATCCCAAAGACAAGACAAACCAGATTCTCTGTGTAATATCCATCTTTGTAAGACTGAAACGCTGATGTGGATGTTGGCTCCACGCACCTCTGTTTCCCAACATGGTGGCGGTACAGTTTACCACCAGCCCTGGGTATGGAGCCATGTGTACCATCAATTATCAGAAGCAGTTTTATCAAAGTAGCGCATAGCCCAGAAACTTTATTTTTTTTTAACTAGCAAAGGCTAAATCTACCATGCAGCAGAGTAAAGTGTCGCTTGTAGACTCCTCATTCCCGCCACACTGCAGGTCAGACATACATGTCAGAAACCCGCCAGGAACCCATTATAGTAGCTCAAACAGGCAGGCTGCCGCTAACTTGGGAGAGACAATTAGGAAGCTGTTTTTAGTTCTGTCTTAGAATCTTTTTTTTTAGGTTTTAGGTGGAAACTCTTGCCCCACGTTGGGCGCCATTTGTAGTTAGAGTTTTCCTGCCTAGCCCAGTCAGGACAAATCTCTCTTACCCGCCAGTCCCATAGTCGCTCAGACCCAACCAAGAAAGCACATAAAAACTTATATTGCTTACAAACTGTATGGCCGTGGCAGGCTGCTTGTTATCTACTTCTTCTATCTTAAATTAACCCATTTTTGTTAATCTATACTTTGCCACATGGCTCGTGGCTTACCAATGTCTTTACATGTTGCTTCTCATGTCGGCGGCTGGCAGTGTCTCCCTCCAGCCTTCTACTTCCCAGAATCCTCTTCTCTCTTGTCCCGCCTATACTTCCTGCCTAGCCACTGGCCAAACAACATTTTATTTGTACAGAGCGATATCCACAGCACTCATCTTAACTGACAAGCATTGGATGTTAGAGAACCAGTGCTTTGTATCAGTTTCAGAAGCAGAGTTGGACTAGATATCGTCCTTATGTGTAGGAACCACCGTTCTTTTGTTCTCAAAACACTCACGTTTTCTGCTGTCTTAGAGACTCTAGAAAGCAAGAGCGTGCTTCTTGCTCTAAAGCAGAGTGTGATCAATGGATGAGAACTCTGCTGTGTGTTTCACTTCAGAAATGGAGTTAAATCCCATGCTCTGAGTCTTCCTACAAGGAAGACATCGATTCAAGTAAGGGCAGTTACTTTACAGCTCAAACGAACTACATCGTTCACGAAGCTCACACGTTTCTCATCTTAACTGACAAGCATTGGATGTTAGAGGACCTGTGCTTTGTATCAAATTCAGAGGCAGAGTTGTACTAGATATGGTCTGTATGTGTAGGTAACACCCTTCTTTTGTTCTCATCACACTCACATTTCCTGATGTCTTAGAGACCCTGGAAAGCAAGAGCGTGCTTCTACCTCTAAAGTAGAGTGTGATCAATGGATGAGAATTCTGCTGTGTGTTTCACTTCAGAAATGGAGTTAAATCCAAGGCTCTGAGTCTTCCTACAAGCAAGACTTCGTTTCAGGTAAGGGCAGTTACTTTACTGCTCAAACGAAATACATCGTTCACAAAGCTCACACGATTCTCATCTTAACAGACAAGCATGGGATGTTAGAGGACCTGTGGTTTGTTTCAGTTTCAGAAGCAGAGTTGAACTAGATATGGTATGTATGTATAGAAAACACCGTTCTTTTCTTCTGAGCACACTCACGTTTCCTGCGGTATTAGAGACTCTAGAAAGCAAGAGCATGCTTCTTGCTCTAAAGCAGAGTGTGATCCATTGATGAGAACTATGCTGTGTGTTTCCCTTCAGAAATGGAGTTAAATTCCATGCTCTGAGTCTTCCTACAAGGAAGACATCGAATCAAGTAAGGGCAGTTACTTTACAGCTCAAACGAACAATATCTTTCACGAAGCTCACATGTTTCTCATCTTAACTGAGAAGCATTGGATGTTAGAGGACCTCTGGTTTGTTTCAGTTTCAGAAGCAGAGTTGAACTAGATATGGTCAGTATGTATAGGAAACACCGTTCTTTTCTTCTGAGCACACTCACGTTTTCTGAGGTATTAGAGACTCTAGAAAGCAAGAGCGTGCTTCTTGCTCTAAAGCAGAGTGTGATCCATCGATGAGAACTATGCTGTGTGTTTCCCTTCAGAAATGGAGTTAAATCCCAGGCTCTGAGTCTTCCTACAAGCAAGACTTCGTTTCAGGTAAGGGCAGTTACTTTACTGCTCAAACGAAATACATCGTTCACAAAGCTCACGATTCTCATCTTAACAGACAAGCATGGGATGTTAGAGGACCTGTGGTTTGTTTCAGTTTCAGAAGCAGAGTTGAACTAGATATGGTATGTATGTATAGAAAACACCGTTCTTTTCTTCTGAGCACACTCACGTTTCCTGCGGTATTAGAGACTCTAGAAAGCAAGAGCATGCTTCTTGCTCTAAAGCAGAGTGTGATCCATGGATGAGAACTATGCTGTGTGTTTCCCTTCAGAAATGGAGTTAAATTCCATGCTCTGAGTCTTCCTACAAGGAAGACATCGATTCAAGTAAGGGCAGTTACTTTACAGCTCAAACGAACAATATCTTTCACGAAGCTCACATGTTTCTCATCTTAACTGAGAAGCATTGTATGTTAGAGGACCTCTGGTTTGTTTCAGTTTCAGAAGCAGAGTTGAACTCGATATGGTCAGTATGTATAGGAAACACCGTTCTTTTCTTCTGAGCACACTCACGTTTTCTGAGGTATTAGAGACTCTAGAAAGCAAGAGCACGCTACTTGCTCTAAAGCAGACTGTGATCCATCGATGAGAACTATGTTGTGTGTTTCCCTTCAGAAATGGAGTTAAATTCCAGGCTCTGTGTGTTCCTACAAGCACGACTTCGTTTCAGGTAAGGGCAGTCACTTTTCACCTCAAACGAACTACATTGTTCACGAAGCTCACACGTTTCTCATCTTAACTGAGAAGCATTGGATGTTAGAGGACCAGTGCTTTGTATCAGTTTCAGAAGCAGAGTTGGACTAGATATGGTCCGTATGTGTAGGAACCACCATTCTTTTGTTCTCATCACACTCACGTTTTCTGCTCTTAGAGACTCTAGAAAGCATGAGCGTGCTTCTGCCTCTAAAGCAGAGTGTGATCAATGGATGAGAACTCTGCTGTGTGTTTCACTTCAGAAATGGAGTTAAATCCCATGCTCTCAGTCTTCCTACAAGGAAGACTTCGATTCAAGTAAGGGCAGTTCCTTTACAGCTCAAAAGATCTACATCGTTCACGAAGCTCACACGTTTCTCATCTCAACTGACAAGCATTGGATGTTAGAGGACCTGTGGTTTGTTTCATTTTCAGAAGCAGAGTTCAACTAGATATGGCCCTATGTGTAGGAAACACAGTTCTTTTGTTCTGAGGACACTCAAGCTTCCTGCTGTATTAGAGACTCTAGAATGCAAGAGTGTGCTTCTTGCTCTAAAGCAGAGTGTGATCCTTCGATGAGAACTATGCTGTGTGTTTCCCTTCAGAAATGGAGTTAAATTCCAGGCTCTGTGTCTTCCTACAAGCAAGACTTCATTTCAAGTAAGTGCAGTCATTTTTCAGATCAAAAGAACTACATCGTTCACGAAGCTCACACGTTTCTAATCTTAACTGACAAGCCTTGAGTGTTAGACGACCAGTGCTTTGTATCAGTTTCAGAAGCAGAGTTGGACTAGATATGGTCCTTATGTGTAGGAAACACCGTTCATTTGTTCTCAGCAAACTCATGTTTCTTGCTGTCTTAGAGACTCTAGAAAGTTAGGGCATGCTTCTTGCTCTAAAGCAGAGTGTGATCAATGGATGAGAACTCTGTTGTGTGTTTCACTTCAGAAATGGAGTTAAATCCCAGGCTCTGAGTCTTCCTTCATGCAAGACTTCGTTTCAGGTAAGGGCAGATACTTTACAGCTCAAACGAACACCATCGTTCATGAAGCTCACATGCTTCTCATCTTAACTGAGAAGCATTGGATGTTAGAGGACCTGTGGTTTGTATCAGTTTCAGAAGCAGAGTTGAACTAGATATGGCCCATATGTGTAGGAAACACTGATCTTTTGTTCTGAGCACACTCAAGTTTCCTGCTCTATTAGAGACTCTAGAAAGCAAGAGCGTGCTTCTTGCTCTAAAGCAGAGTGTGATCCATCGATGAGAACTATGCTGTGTGTTTCCCTTCAGAAATGGAGTTAAATCCCAGGCTCTGAGTCTTCCTACAAGCAAGACTTCGTTTCAGGTAAGGGCAGTTACTTTACTGCTCAAACGAAATACATCGTTCACAAAGCTCACGATTCTCATCTTAACAGACAAGCATGGGATGTTAGAGGACCTGTGGTTTGTTTCAGTTTCAGAAGCAGAGTTGAACTAGATATGGTATGTATGTATAGAAAACACCGTTCTTTTCTTCTGAGCACACTCACGTTTCCTGCGGTATTAGAGACTCTAGAAAGCAAGAGCATGCTTCTTGCTCTAAAGCAGAGTGTGATCCATGGATGAGAACTATGCTGTGTGTTTCCCTTCAGAAATGGAGTTAAATTCCATGCTCTGAGTCTTCCTACAAGGAAGACATCGATTCAAGTAAGGGCAGTTACTTTACAGCTCAAACGAACAATATCTTTCACGAAGCTCACAAGTTTCTCATCTTAACTGAGAAGCATTGTATGTTAGAGGACCTCTGGTTTGTTTCAGTTTCAGAAGCAGAGTTGAACTCGATATGGTCAGTATGTATAGGAAACACCGTTCTTTTCTTCTGAGCACACTCACGTTTTCTGAGGTATTAGAGACTCTAGAAAGCAAGAGCATGCTACTTGCTCTAAAGCAGACTGTGATCCATCGATGAGAACTATGCTGTGTGTTTCCCTTCAGAAATGGAGTTAAATTCCAGGCTCTGTGTGTTCCTACAAGCACGACTTCGTTTCAGGTAAGGGCAGTCACTTTTCACCTCAAACGAACTACATTGTTCACGAAGCTCACACGTTTCTCATCTTAACTGAGAAGCATTGGATGTTAGAGGACCAGTGCTTTGTATCAGTTTCAGAAGCAGAGTTGGACTAGATATGGTCCGTATGTGTAGGAACCACCATTCTTTTGTTCTCATCACACTCACGTTTTCTGCTCTTAGAGACTCTAGAAAGCATGAGCGTGCTTCTGCCTCTAAAGCAGAGTGTGATCAATGGATGAGAACTCTGCTGTGTGTTTCACTTCAGAAATGGAGTTAAATCCCATGCTCTCAGTCTTCCTACAAGGAAGACTTCGATTCAAGTAAGGGCAGTTCCTTTACAGCTCAAAAGATCTACATCGTTCACGAAGCTCACACGTTTCTCATCTCAACTGACAAGCATTGGATGTTAGAGGACCTGTGGTTTGTTTCATTTTCAGAAGCAGAGTTCAACTAGATATGGCCCTATGTGTAGGAAACACAGTTCTTTTGTTCTGAGGACACTCAAGCTTCCTGCTGTATTAGAGACTCTAGATGCAAGAGTGTGCTTCTTGCTCTAAAGCAGAGTGTGATCCTTCGATGAGAACTATGCTGTGTGTTTCCCTTCAGAAATGGAGTTAAATTCCAGGCTCTGTGTCTTCCTACAAGCAAGACTTCATTTCAAGTAAGTGCAGTCATTTTTCAGATCAAAAGAACTACATCGTTCACGAAGCTCACACGTTTCTAATCTTAACTGACAAGCCTTGAGTGTTAGACGACCAGTGCTTTGTATCAGTTTCAGAAGCAGAGTTGGACTAGATATGGTCCTTATGTGTAGGAAACACCGTTCATTTGTTCTCAGCAAACTCATGTTTCTTGCTGTCTTAGAGACTCTAGAAAGTTAGGGCATGCTTCTTGCTCTAAAGCAGAGTGTGATCAATGGATGAGAACTCTGTTGTGTGTTTCACTTCAGAAATGGAGTTAAATCCCAGGCTCTGAGTCTTCCTTCAAGCAAGACTTCGTTTCAGGTAAGGGCAGATACTTTACAGCTCAAACGAACACCATCGTTCATGAAGCTCACATGCTTCTCATCTTAACTGAGAAGCATTGGATGTTAGAGGACCTGTGGTTTGTATCAGTTTCAGAAGCAGAGTTGAACTAGATATGGCCCATATGTGTAGGAAACACTGATCTTTTGTTCTGAGCACACTCAAGTTTCCTGCTCTATTAGAGACTCTAGAAAGCAAGAGCGTGCTTCTTGCTCTAAAGCAGAGTGTGATCCATCGATGAGAACTATGCTGTGTGTTTCCCTTCAGAAATGGAGTTAAATCCCAGGCTCTGAGTCTTCCTACAAGCAAGACTTCGTTTCAGGTAAGGGCAGTTACTTTACTGCTCAAACGAAATACATCGTTCACAAAGCTCACGATTCTCATCTTAACAGACAAGCATGGGATGTTAGAGGACCTGTGGTTTGTTTCAGTTTCAGAAGCAGAGTTGAACTAGATATGGTATGTATGTATAGAAAACACCGTTCTTTTCTTCTGAGCACACTCACGTTTCCTGCGGTATTAGAGACTCTAGAAAGCAAGAGCATGCTTCTTGCTCTAAAGCAGAGTGTGATCCATGGATGAGAACTATGCTGTGTGTTTCCCTTCAGAAATGGAGTTAAATTCCATGCTCTGAGTCTTCCTACAAGGAAGACATCGATTCAAGTAAGGGCAGTTACTTTACAGCTCAAACGAACAATATCTTTCACGAAGCTCACAAGTTTCTCATCTTAACTGAGAAGCATTGTATGTTAGAGGACCTCTGGTTTGTTTCAGTTTCAGAAGCAGAGTTGAACTCGATATGGTCAGTATGTATAGGAAACACCGTTCTTTTCTTCTGAGCACACTCACGTTTTCTGAGGTATTAGAGACTCTAGAAAGCAAGAGCATGCTACTTGCTCTAAAGCAGACTGTGATCCATCGATGAGAACTATGCTGTGTGTTTCCCTTCAGAAATGGAGTTAAATTCCAGGCTCTGTGTGTTCCTACAAGCACGACTTCGTTTCAGGTAAGGGCAGTCACTTTTCACCTCAAACGAACTACATTGTTCACGAAGCTCACACGTTTCTCATCTTAACTGAGAAGCATTGGATGTTAGAGGACCAGTGCTTTGTATCAGTTTCAGAAGCAGAGTTGGACTAGATATGGTCCGTATGTGTAGGAACCACCATTCTTTTGTTCTCATCACACTCACGTTTTCTGCTCTTAGAGACTCTAGAAAGCATGAGCGTGCTTCTGCCTCTAAAGCAGAGTGTGATCAATGGATGAGAACTCTGCTGTGTGTTTCACTTCAGAAATGGAGTTAAATCCCATGCTCTCAGTCTTCCTACAAGGAAGACTTCGATTCAAGTAAGGGCAGTTCCTTTACAGCTCAAAAGATCTACATCGTTCACGAAGCTCACACGTTTCTCATCTCAACTGACAAGCATTGGATGTTAGAGGACCTGTGGTTTGTTTCATTTTCAGAAGCAGAGTTCAACTAGATATGGCCCTATGTGTAGGAAACACAGTTCTTTTGTTCTGAGGACACTCAAGCTTCCTGCTGTATTAGAGACTCTAGAATGCAAGAGTGTGCTTCTTGCTCTAAAGCAGAGTGTGATCCTTCGATGAGAACTATGCTGTGTGTTTCCCTTCAGAAATGGAGTTAAATTCCAGGCTCTGTGTCTTCCTACAAGCAAGACTTCATTTCAAGTAAGTGCAGTCATTTTTCAGATCAAAAGAACTACATCGTTCACGAAGCTCACACGTTTCTAATCTTAACTGACAAGCCTTGAGTGTTAGACGACCAGTGCTTTGTATCAGTTTCAGAAGCAGAGTTGGACTAGATATGGTCCATATGTGTAGGAAACACCATTCATTTGTTCTCAGCAAACTCATGTTTCTTGCTGTCTTAGAGACTCTAGAAAGTTAGGGCATGCTTCTTGCTCTAAAGCAGAGTGTGATCAATGGATGAGAACTCTGTTGTGTGTTTCACTTCAGAAATGGAGTTAAATCCCAGGCTCTGAGTCTTCCTTCAAGCAAGACTTCGTTTCAGGTAAGGGCAGTTACTTTACAGCTCAAACGAACACCATCGTTCACGAAGCTCACATGTTTCTCATCTTAACTGAGAAGCGTTGGATGTTAGAGGACTTCTGGTTTGTTTCAGTTTCAGAAACAGAGTTGAACTAGATATGGTCCGTATGTGTAGGAAACACCGTTCTTTTCATCTGAGCACACTCACGTTTTCTGCGGTATTAGAGACTCTAGAAAGCAAGAGCATGCTACTTGCTCTAAAGCAGAGTGTGATCCATCGATGCGAACTATGCTGTGTGTTTCCCTTCAGAAATGGAGTTAAATTCCAGGCTCTGTGTGTTCCTACAAGCACGAATTCGTTTCAGGTAAGGGCAGTCACTTTTCACCTCAAATGAACTACATCGTTCACGAAGCTCACACGTTTCTCATCTTAACTGACAAGATTGGATGTTAGAGGACCAGTGCTTTGTATCAGTTTCAGAAGCAGAGTTGGACTAGATATGGTCCGTATGTGTAGGAAACACCGTTCTTTTGTTCTCAGCACACTCACGTTTTCTGCTGTCTTAGAGACTCTAGAAAGCTAGAGCGTGCTTCTTGCTCTAAAGCAGACTGTGATCAATGGATGGGAACTCTGCTCTGTGTTTCACTTCAGAAATGGTGTTAAATCCCAGGCTCTGATTCTTCCTACAAGGAAGACATCGTTTCAAGTAAGGGCAGTTACTTTAAAGCTCAAACGAACTACATCGTTCACGAAGCTCACACGTTTCTCATCTTAACTGACAAGCATTGGATGTTAGAGAACCTGTGGTTTGTTTCAGTTTGGGAGCAGAGTTGAACTAGATATGGTCTGTATGTGTAGGAAACACCGTTCTTTTGTTCTGAGAACACTCAAGTTTCCTGCTGTATTAGAGACTCTGGAAAGCAAGAGCGTTCTTCTTGCTCTAAAGCAGAGTGTGATCCATGGATGAGAACTCTGCTGTGTGTTTCACTTCAGAAATGGAGTTAAATCCAAGGCTCTGTGTCTTCCTACATTTAAGACTTCCTTTCAAGTAAGGGCAGTCACTATGAGCTCAAATGAACTACATCGTTCACGAAGCTCACACGTTTCTCATCTTAACTCACAAGCATTGGATGATAGAGGACATGTGGTGTGTTGTAGTTTCTGAAGCAGAGTTGTACTAGATATCCTCTGTATGTGTAGGAAACACAGTTCTTTTGTTCTGAGCACACTCAAGTTTGCTGCTGTATTAAAGAATCCAGAAAGCAATAGCTTTCTTCTTGCTCTAAAGCAGAGTGTGATCCATGGATGAGAACTATGATTTGTGTTTCCCTTCACAAATGGAGTTAAATCCCAGGCTCTGTGTCTTCCTGCAATCAAGACTTCGTTTCAGGTAAGGGCAGTCACTTTCAAGTTCAAACGAACTACATCATTTACGAAGTTAATACGTTTCTCATCTTAACTGCCAAGCATTAGATGTTAGAGGACCGGTGCATTGTATCAGTTTCAGAAGCACAGATGGATGAAATATGATCCGAATGTGTAGGAAACACCGTTCTTTGTTGTCATCACACTCATGTTTCCTGCTGTCTTAGAGACTCTAGAAAGCAATTGTGTTCTTCTTGCTCTAAAGCTGAGTGTTATCCATGGATGAGAACTATGCTGTGTGTTTCCCTTCAGAAATGGAGTTAAATCCCAGGCTCTGTGTCTTCCTACAAGCAAGACTTGGTTTCAGGTAAGGGCAGTTACTCTTCAGCTCAAACGAACTACATCGTTCACGAAGCTCACACGTTTCTCATCTTAACTGACAAGCATTGGATGTTAGAGGACCTGTGGTTTGTTTCACGTTCAGAAGCAGAGTTGGACTAGATATAGACTGTATGTGTAGGAAACGCCATTCTTTGGTCTGAGCACACTCAAGTTTCCTGTGGTATTAGAGACTCTAGAAAGCAATAGCTTTCTTCTTGCTCTAAAGCAGAGTGTGATCCATGGATGAGAACGATTCTGTTTGTTTCCCTTCAGAAATGGAGTTAAATCCCAGGCTCTGTGTCTTCCTGCAATCAAGACTTCGTTTCAGGTAAGGGCAGGCACTTTTAAGTTCAAACGAACTACAACATTCACGAAGCTAACACGTTTCTCATCTTAACTCACAAGCATTGGATGTTAGAGGACCAGTGCTTGGTATCAGTTTCAGAAGCCCATTTGGACAGGATATGATCCAAATGTGTAGGAAACACCGTGCTTTTTTTCTCCAACACTCATGTTTCCTGCTGTCTTAGAGACTCTAGAAAGCAAGTGCGTGCTTCTTGCTCTAAAGCAGAGTGTGAACAATGGATGAGAACTCTGCTGTGTGTTTCACTTCAGAAATGGAGTTCAATCCCAGGCTCTGAGTCTTCCTACATGCAAGAATTCGTTTCAGGTAAGGGCAGACACTTTTCAGCTCAAACGAACTGCATCATTCCCGAATCTCAAACGTTTCTCATCTTAACTGCCAAGCATTGTATGTTAGAGGACCAGTGCTTTGTATAAGTTTCAGAAGCAGAGTTGGACTAGATATGATCCGTATGTGTAGGAAACATCGTTCTTTTGTTCTCAGCACACTCAAGTTTCCTGCTGTCTTAGAGATCTAGAAAGGTAGATCGGGCTTCTTGCTCTAAAGCAGAGTGTGATCAATGGATGAGAACTCTGTTGTGTGTTTCCCTTCAGAAATGGCGATAAATCCCAGGCTTTGTGTCTTCCTCCATGCAAGACTTCGTTTCAGGTAAGGGCAGACACTTTTCAGCTCAAATGAACTATATCATTCACGAAGCTAACAAGTTTCCCATCTTATCTGACCAGCATTTGATGTTAGAGGACCAGTGCTTTGTATCAGTTTCAGAAGCAGAGTAGGACTAGATATGGTCTGTATGTGTAGGAAACACCGTTCTTTTGTTCTCAGCACACTCAAGTTCCCTGCGGTATTAGAGACTCTAGAAAGCAATAGCGTTCTTCCTGCTCTATAGCAGAGTGTGATCCATGGATGAGAACGATGCTGTGTGTTTCCCATCAGAAATGGAGTTAAATCCCAGGCTCTGAGTCTTCCTACAAGCAAGAATTCGTTTCAGGTAAGGGCAGACACGTTTCAGCTCAAACGAACTGCATCATTCCCGAATCTCAAACGTTTCTAATCTTAACTGCCAAGCATTGTATGTTAGAGGACCAGTGCTTTGTATAAGTTTCAGAAGCAGAGTTGGACTAGATATGATCCGTATGTGTAGGAAACATCGTTCATTTGTTCTCAGCACACTCAAGTTTCCTGCTGTCTTAGAGATCTAGAAAGGTAGATCGAGCTTCTTGCTCTAAAGCAGAGTGTGATCAATGGATGAGAACTCTGCTGTGTGTTTCCCTTCAGAAATGGAGTTAAATCCCAGGCTCTGAATCTTCCTACAAATAAGACTTCGTTTCAGGTAAGGGCAGTCACTTTTCAGCTCAAAAGAACTACATTGTTCACTAATCTCACACGTTTCTTATCTTCCCTGACAAGCATCGGATGTTAGAGGACCAGTGCTTTGTATCAGTTTCAGAAGCAGAGTTGTACTAGATATGATCCGTATGTGTAGGAATCACCGTTCTTTTGTTCTCAGCACACTCAAGTTTCCTGCTGTATTAGAGACTCTGGAAAGCAAGAGCGTGCTTCTTGCTCTAAAGCAGAGTGTGATCAATGGATGGGAACTCTGCTGTGTGTTTCACTTCAGAAATGGTGTTAAATCCCAGGGTCTGAGTCTTCCTACAAGGAAGACATCGTTTCAAGTAAGGGCAGTTACTTTAAAGCTCAAACGAACTACATCGTTCACGAAGTTCACACGTTTCTCATCTTCACTGACAAGCATTGGATGTTAGAGGACCTGTGGTTTGTTTCAGTTTGGGAGCAGAGTTGAACTAGATATGGTCCGTATGTGTAGGAAACACCGTTCTTTTTTCTGAGCACACTCAAGTTTCCTGCTGTATTAGAGACTCTGGAAAGCAAGAGCGTTCTTCTTGCTCTAAAGCAGAGTGTGATCCATGGATGAGAACGATTCTGTGTGTTTCCCTTCAGAAATGGAGTTAAATCCCAGGCTCTGTGTCTTCCTGCAATCAAGACATCGTTTCAGGTAAGGGTAGTCACATTTAAGTTCAAACGAACTACAATATTTATGAAGCTCACACGTTTCTCATCTTAACTGACACTCATTGGATGTTAGAGGACCAGTGCTTTGTATCAATTTCAAGCAGAGTTGAACAACATATGGTCCGTATGTATAGGAAGCAAGGTTCTTTTCTTCTTAGCACACTCACGTTTCCTGCTGTATTAGAGACTCTAGAAAGCAAGAGCATGCTTGTTGCTCTAAAGCAGAGTGTGATCCATGGATGAGAACTGTGTTGTGTGTTTCCCTTCAGAAAGGAGTTAAATCCCAGGCTCGGTGTCTTCCTACAAGCAAGACTTCTTTTCACGTAAGGGCAGTCACTTTTCAGCTCAAACGAACTACAACGTTCAGGAAACTCACACGTTTCTCATGTTAACTGACAATCATTGGAAGTCAAAGGACCAGTGCTTTGTATCATTTTCAGAAGCATAGTAGGACTAGATAAGGTCCGTATGTGTAGGAAACACCGTTCTATTGTTCTGAGCACACTCATTTTTCCTGCTGTGCTAGAGTCTCTGGAAAGGAAGAGCGTACTTCTTGCTCTAAAGCAGAGTGTGATCCATGGATGAGAACTCTGCTGTGTGTTTCCCTTCAGAAATGGAGTTAAATCCCAGGCTCTGAATCTTCCTCCAAATAAGACTTCATTTCAGGTAAGGGCAGTCACTTTTCAGCTCAAAAGAACTACATTGTTCACTAATCTCACACGTTTCTTATCTTCCCTGACAAGCATCGGATGTTAGAGGACCAGTGCTTTGTATCAGTTTCAGAAGCAGAGTTGTACTAGATATGATCCGTATGTGTAGGAATCTCCGTTCTTTTGTTCTCAGCACACTCAAGTTTCCGGCTGTATTAGAGACTCTGGAAAGCAAGAGCGTGCTTCTTGCTCTAAAGCAGAGTGTGATCAATGGATGGGAACTCTGCTGTGTGTTTCACTTCAGAAATGGTGTGAAATCCCAGGCTCTGAGTCTTCCTACAAGGAAGACATCGTTTCAAGTAAGGGCAGTTACTTTAAAGCTCAAACGAACTACATCGTTCACGAAGCTCACACGTTTCTCATCTTCACTGACAAGCATTGGATGTTAGAGGACCTGTGGTTTGTTTCAGTTTGGGAGCAGAGTTGAACTAGATATGGTCCGTATGTGTAGGAAACACCGTTCTTTTTTCTGAGCACACTCAAGTTTCCTGCTGTATTAGAGACTCTGGAAAGCAAGAGCGTTCTTCTTGCTCTAAAGCAGAGTGTGATCCATGGATGAGAACTCTGCTGTGTGTTTCACTTCAGAAATGGAGTTAAATCCCAGGCTCTGTGTCTTCCTATATGCAAGACTTCCTTTCAGGTAAGGGCAGTCACTATGAGCTCAAATGAACTACATCATTCACGAAGCTAACACGTTTCTCATCTTAACTGACAAGCATTGGATGATAGAGGACTTGTGGTGTGTTTCAATTTCAGAAGCAGAGTTGTACTAGATATCGTCTGTATGTGTAGGGAACACAGTTCTTTTGTTCTGAGCACACTCAAGTTTGCTGCTGTATTAGAGCATCTAGAAAGCAATAGCTTTCTTCTTGCTCTAAAGCAGAGTGTGATCCATGGATGAGAACAATGATTTGTGTTTCCCTTCACAAATGGAGTTAAATCCCAGGCTCTGTGTCTTCCTACAATCAAGACTTCGTTTCAGGTAAGGGCAGTCACTTTAAAGTTCAAACGAACTACAATATTTCCGAAGTTAACACGTTTCTCATCTTAACTGCCAAGCATTAGATGTTAGAGGACCAGTGCTTTGTATCCGTTTCAGAAGCAGAGTTGGACTAGATATGGTCCATATGTATAGGAAACACGGTTCTTTTCTTCTGAGCACACTCACGTTTCCCTCGGTATTAGAGACTCTAGAAAGATAGAGCGTTTTTTGCTCTAAAGCAGAGTGTTATCCATGGATGAGAACTCTGCTGTGTGTTTCCCTTCAGAAATGGAGTTAAATCTCAGGCTCTGTGGCTTAATACAAGCAAGATTTCGTTTCAGGTAAGAGCAGTCACTTTTCAGCTGAAACGAAATACATAGTTCACGAAGCTCACACGTTTCTCATCTTAACTGACAAGCATTGGATGTTAGAGGACCAGTGCTTTGTATTAGTTTCAGAAGCAGATTTGGACTAGATATGATCCGCATGTGTAGGAAACACCATTCATTTGTTCTCAGCACACTCAAGTTTCCTGCTGTCTTAGAGATTCTAGAAAGCTTGAGCGTGCTTCTTGCTCTAAAGCAGAGTGTGATCAATGGATGAGAACTCTGTTGTGTGTTTCACTTCAGAAATGGAGTTAAATCCCTGGCTCTGAGTCTTCCTACAAGCTAGACTTCGTTTAAGGTAAGGGCAGTAACTTTACAGCTCAAAGGAACTACATCGTTCACGAAGCTCACACGTTTCTCATCTTAACTGACAAGCATTGGATGTTAGAGGACCTTTGCTTTGTATCAATTTCAAGCAGAGTTGAACTAGATATGGTCCGTATGTATAGGAAACACGGTTCTTTTCTTCTTAGCACACTCACGTTTCCTGCTGTATTAGAGACTCTAGAAAGCAAGAGCATGCTTCTTGCTCTAAAGCAGAGTGTGATCCATGGATGAGAACTGTGTTGTATGTTTCCCTTCAGAAATGGAGTTAAATCCCAGGCTCTGTGTCTTCCTACAAGCAAGACTTCGTTTCATGTAAGGGAAGTCACTGTTCAGCTCAAACGAACTACATGGTTCAGGAAACTCACACGTTTCTCATATTAACTGACAAGCATTGGAAGTCGGAGGACCAGTGCTTTGTATCAGTTTCAGAAGCATAGTAGGACTAGATCAGGTCCGTATGTGTAGGAAACACCGTTCTATTGTTCTGAGCACACTCATTTTTCCTGCTGTGTTAGAGTCTCTGGAAAGCTAGAGCGTACTTCTTGCTCTTAAGCAGAGTGTGATCCATGGATGAGAACTCTGCTGTGTGTTTCCCTTCAGAAATGGAGTTAAATCCCAGGCTCTGAATCTTCCTACAAATAAGACTTCGTTTCAGGTAAGGGCAGTCACTTTTCAGCTCAAAAGAACTACATTGTTCACTAATCTCACACGTTTCTTATCTTCCCTGACAAGCATTGGATGATAGAGGACTTGTGGTGTGTTTCAATTTCAGAAGCAGAGTTGTACTAGATATCGTCTGTATGTGTAGGAAACACAGTTCTTTTGTTCTGAGCACACTCAAGTTTGCTGCTGTATTAGAGCATCTAGAAAGCAATAGCTTTCTTCTTGCTCTAAAGCAGAGTGTGATCCATGGATGAGAACAATGATTTGTGTTTCCCTTCACAAATGGAGTTAAATCCCAGGCTCTGTGTCTTCCTACAATCAAGACTTCGTTTCAGGTAAGGGCAGTCACTTTAAAGTTCAAGCGAACTACAATATTTACGAAGTTAACACGTTTCTCATCTTAACTGCCAAGCATTAGATGTTACAGGACCAGTGCTTTGTATCAGTTTCAGAAGCAGATTTGGACTAGATATGATCCGCATGTGTAGGAAACACCATTCATTTGTTCTCAGCACACTCAAGTTTCCTGCTGTCTAAGAGATTCTAGAAAGCTAGAGCGTGCTTCTTGCTCTAAAGCAGAGTGTGATCAATGGATGAGAACTCTGTTGTGTGTTTCACTTCAGAAATGGAGTTAAATCCCTGGCTCTGAGTCTTCCTACAAGCTAGACTTCATTTAAGGTAAGGGCAGTAACTTTACAGCTCAAAGGAACTACATCGTTCACGAAGCTCACACGTTTCTCATCTTAACTGACAAGCATTGGATGTTAGAGGACCTTTGCTTTGTATCAATTTCAAGCAGAGTTGAACTAGATATGGTCCGTATGTATAGGAAACACGGTTCTTTTCTTCTTAGCACACTCACGTTTCCTGCTGTATTAGAGACTCTAGAAAGCAAGAGCATGCTTCTTGCTCTAAAGCAGAGTGTGATCCATGGATGAGAACTGTGTTGTATGTTTCCCTTCAGAAATGGAGTTAAATCCCAGGCTCTGTGTCTTCCTACAAGCAAGACTTCGTTTCAAGTAAGAGAAGTCACTTTTCAGCTCAAACAAACAACATCGTTCACAAAGCTCACACGTTTCTCATCTTAACTGACACTCATTGGATCTTAGAGGACCAGTGCCTTGTATCCGTTTCAGAAGCAGAGTTGGACTAGATATGGTCCTACGTATAGGAAACACGCTTCTTTTCTTCTGAGCACACTCACGTTTCCTGCGGTATTAGAGACTCTAGAAAGCTAGAGCGTGCTTCTTGTCTAAAGTAGAGTGTGATCCATTAATGAGAACTGTGTTGTGTGTTTCCCTTCAGAAAGGAGTTAAATCCCAGGCTCGGTGTCTTCCTACAAGCAAGACTTCTTTTCACGTAAGGGCAGTCACTTTTCAGCTCAAACAAACTACAACGTTCAGGAAACTCACACGTTTCTCATGTTAACTGACAAGCATTGGAAGTCAGAGGACCAGTGCTTTGTATCAATTTCAAGCAGAGTTGAACTAGATATGGTCTGTATGTATAGGAAATACGGTTCAATTCTTCTGAGCACACTCACGTTTCCTGCTGTATTAGAGACTGTAGAAAGGAAGAGCATGCTTCTTGCTCTAAAGCAGAGTGTGATCCATGGATGAGAACTGTGTTGTATGTTTCCCTTCAGAAATGGAGTTAAATCCCAGGCTCTAAATCTTCCTACAAATAAGACTTTGTTTCAGGTAAGGGCAGTCACTTTTCAGCTCAAAAGAATTACATTGTTCACAAATCTCACACGTTTCCTATCTTCCCTGACAAGCATCGGATGTTAGAGGACCAGTGCTTTGTATCAGTTTCAGAAGCAGAGTTGGACTAGATATGATCCATATGTGTAGGAATCACCGTTCTTTTGTTCTCAGCACACTCATGTTCCATGCTGTATTAGAGACTCTGGAAAGCAATAGTGTGCTTCTTGCTCTAAAGCAGATTGTGATCCATGGATGAGAACTCTGCTGTGTGTTTCACTTCAGAAATGGAGTTAATCCCAGGGTCTGTGTGTTCATACATGCAAGAATTCCTTTCATGTAAGGGTAGTCACTTTTGAGCTCAAATGAACTACATCGTTCACGAAGCTCACACGTTTCTCATCTTAACTGACAAACATTGGATGATAGAGGACTTGTGGATTGTTTCAGTTTCAGAAGCAGAGTTGTAACTAGATATGGTCCGTATGAGTAGGAAACACATTTCTTTTGTTCTGAGCACACTCAAGTTTGCTGCTTTATTAGAGAATCTAGAAAGCAATAGCTTTCTTCTTGCTCTAAAGCAGAGTGTGATCCATGGATGAGAACTATGATTTGTGTTTCCCTTCACAAATGGAGTTAAATCCCATGCTCTGTATCTTCCTGCAATCAAGACTTCGTTTCAGGTAAGGGCAGTCACTTTTAAGTTCAAACGAACTACAATATTTACGAAGCTAACACGTTTCTCATCTTAACTGCCAAGCATTGGATGTTAGAGGACCAGTGCTTTGTATCAGTTTCAGAAGCACAGATGGACTAGATATGATCCGAATGTGTAGGAAACACCGTCCTTTTTGTCATCACACTCATGTTTCCTGCTGTCTTAGAGACTCTAGAATGCTAGAGCGTGCTTCTTGCTCTAAAGCAGAGTGTTATCCATGGATGAGAACTCTGATGTGTGTTTCCCTTCAGAAATGGAGTTAAATCCCAGGCTCTGTGTCTTCCTACAAGCAAGGTTTCATTTCAGGTAAGGGCAGTCACTTTTCAGCTGAAACGAAATACATAGTTCACGAAGCTCACACGTTTCTCATCTTAACTGACAAGCATTGGATGTTAGAGGACCAGTGCTTTGTATCAGTTTCAGAAGTAGATTTGGACTAGGTATGATCCGCATGTGTAGGAAACACCATTCATTTGTTCTGAGCACACTCAAGTTTCCTGCTGTCTTAGAGATTCTAGAAAGCTAGAGCGTGCTTCTTGCTCTAAAGCAGAGTGTGATCAATGGATGAGAACTCTGTTGTGTGTTTCACTTCAGAAATGGAGTTAAATCCCTGGCTCTTTGTCTTCCTACAAGCAAGACTTCGTTTCAGGTAAGGGAAGTCACTTTTCAGCTCAAACGAACTACAACGTTCACGAAGCACACACGTTTCTCATCTTAACTGACACTCATTGGATGTTAGAGGACCAGTGCTTTGTATTCGTTTCAGAAGCAGAGTTGGACTAGATATGGTCCATATGTATAGGAAACACGGTTCTTTTCTTCTGAGCACACTCATGTTTCCTGCGGTATTAGAGACTCTAGAAAGCTAGGGCGTGCTTCTTGCTCTAAAGCAGAGTGTTATCTATGGATGAGAACTCTGCTGTGTGTTTCCGTTCAGAAATGGAGTTAAATCCCAGGCTCTGTGTCTTCCTACAAGCAAGATTTCGTTTCAGGTAAGGGCAGTCACTTTTCAGCTGAAACGAAATACATAGTTCACGAAGCTCACACGTTTCTCATCTTAACTGACAAGCATTGGATGTTAGTTGACCAGTGCTTTGTATCAGTTTCAGAAGCAGAGTTGGACTAGATATGGTCCGCATGTGTAGGAAACACCATTCATTTGTTCTCAGCACACTCAAGTTTCCTGCTGTCTTAGAGATTCTAGAAAGCTAGAGCGTGCTTCTTGCTCTAAAGCAGAGTGTGATCAATGGATGAGAACTCTGTTGTGTGTTTCACTTCAGAAACGGAGTTAAATCCCTGGCTATGAGTCTTCCTACAAGCTACACTTCGTTTAAGGTAAGGGCAGTTACTTTACAGCTCAAAGGAACTACCATCGTTGACGAAGCTCACAAGTTTCTCATCTTAACTGACAAGCATTGGATGTTAGAGGACCTTTGCTTTGTATCAATTTCAAGCAGATTTGAACTAGATATGGTCTGTATGTATAGGAAATACGGTTCAATTCTTCTGAGCACACTCACGTTTCCTGCTGTATTAGAGACTGTAGAAAGGAAGAGCATGCTTCTTGCTCTAAAGCAGAGTGTGATCCATGGATGAGAACTGTGTTGTATGTTTCCCTTCAGAAATGGAGTTAAATCCCAGGCTCTGAATCTTCCTACAAATAAGACTTTGTTTCAGGTAAGGGCAGTCACTTTTCAGCTCAAAAGAATTACATTGTTCACAAATCTCACACGTTTCCTATCTTCCCTGACAAGCATCGGATGTTAGAGGACCAGTGCTTTGTATCAGTTTCAGAAGCAGAGTTGGACTAGATATGATCCAGATGTGTAGGAATCACCGTTCTTTTGTTCTCAGCACACTCATGTTCCGTGCTGTATTAGAGACTCTGGAAAGCAAGAGTGTGCTTCTTGCTCTAAAGCAGATTGTGATCCATGGATGAGAACTCTGCTGTGTGTTTCACTTCAGAAATGGAGTTAATCCCAGGGTCTGTGTGTTCATACATGCAAGAATTCCTTTCAGGTAAGGGCAGTCACTTTTGAGCTCAAATGAACTACATCGTTCACGAAGCTCACACGTTTCTCATCTTAACTGACAAGCATTGGATGTTAGAGGACCTTTGCTTTGTATCAATTTCATCAGAGTTGAACTAGATATGGTCCGTATGTATAGGAAACACGGTTCTTTTCTTCTTAGCACACTCACGTTTCCTGCTGTATTAGAGACTCTAGAAAGCAAGAGCATGCTTCTTGCTCTAAAGCAGAGTGTGATCCATGGATGAGAACTGTGTTGTATGTTTCCCTTCAGAAATGGAGTTAAATCCCAGGCTCTGTGTCTTCCTACAAGCAAGACTTCGTTTCAGTTAAGGGAAATCACTTTTCAGCTCAAACGAACTACATCGTTCACAAAGCTCACACGTTTCTCATCTTAACTGACACTCATTGGATGTTAGAGTACCAGTGCCTTGTATCCATTTCAGAAGCAGAGTTGGACTAGATATGGTCCTATGTATAGGAAACACGCTTCTTTTCTTCTGAGCACACTCACGTTTCCTGCGGTATTAGAGACTCTAGAAAGCTTGAGCATGCTTCTTGCTCTAAAGCAGAGTGTGATCCATTAATGAGAACTGTGTTGTGTGTTTCCCTTCAGAAAGGAGTTAAATCCCAGGGTCGGTGTCTTCCTACAAGCAAGACTTCTTTTCAGGTAAGGGCAGTCACTTTTCAGCTCAAACGAACTACATCGTTCAGGAAACTCACACGTTTCTCATGTTAACTGACAAGCATTGGAAGTCAGAGGACCAGTGCTTTGTATCAGTTTCAGAAGCATAGTAGGACTAGATAAGGTACGTATGTGTAGGAAACACCGTTCTATTGTACTGAGCACACTCATTTTTCCTGCTGTGTTAGAGTCTCTGGAAAGCAAGAGCGTACTTCTTGCTCTTAAGCAGAGTGTGATCCATGGAAGAGAACTCTGCTGTGTGTTTCCCTTCAGAAATGGAGTTAAATCCCAGGCTCTGAATCTTCCTACAAATAAGACTTCGTTTCAGGTAAGGGCAGTCACTTTTCAGTTCAAAAGAACTACATTGTTCACTAATCTCACACGTTTCTTATCTTCCCTGACAAGCATTGGATGTTAGAGGACCAGTGCTTTGTATCAGTTTCAGAAGCAGAGTTGGACTAGATATGATCCGTATGTGTAGGAATCACCGTTCTTTTGTTCTCAGCACACTCAAGTTTCCTGCTGTATTAGAGACTCTGGAAAGCAAGAGCGTGCTTCTTGCTCTAAAGCAGAGTGTGATCCATGGATGAGAACTCTGCTGTGTGTTTCACTTCAGAAATGGACTTAAATCCCAGGGTCTGTGTCTTCCTACATGCAAGACTTCCTTTCAGGTAAGGGCAGTCACTTTTGAGCTCAAATGAACTACATCGTTCACGAAGATCACACGTTTCTCATCTTAACTGATAAGAATTGAATGTCAGAGGACCTGTGGTTTGTTTCAGTTTCATAAGCAGAGTTGAACTAGATATGGCCCATATGTGTAGGAAACACCGTTCTTTAGTTCTGAGCACACTCATGTTTCCTGCTGTATTAGAGAATCTAGAAAGCAAGAGCGTGCTTCTTGCTCTAAAGCAGAGTGTGATCCATGGATGGGAACTATGATTTGTGTTTCCCTTCACAAATGGAGTTAAATCCCATGCTCTGTGTCTTCCTGCAATCAAGACTTCGTTTCAGGTAAGGGCAGTCACTTCAAAGTTCAAACGAACTACAATATTTACGAAGCTAACACATTTCTCATCTTAGCTGCCAAGTATTGGATGTAAGAGGACCAGTGCTTTGTATCAGTTTCAGAAGCACAGATGGACTAGATATGATCCGAATGTGTAGGAAACACCGTTCTTTTTTGTCATCACACTCATGTTTCCTGCTGTCTTAGAGACTCTAGAAAGCTAGAGCGTGCTTCTTGCTCTAAAGCAGAGTGTGATCAATGGATGAGAACTCTGCTATCTGTTTCCCTTCAGAATTAGAGTTAAATCCCTGGCTCTGAGTCTACCTAGAATCAAGATTTCGTTTCTGGTAAGGACAGTTATTTTAGAGCTCTAATGAACTACATCATTCATGAAATTCCCAATTTTCTCATCTTACCTGAGAAGCATTGGATGTGAGAGGACCTTTGCTTTGTATCAATTTCAAGCAGAGTTGAATTAGATATGGTCCGTATGTATAGGAAACACGGTTCTTTTCTTCTGAGCTCACTCACGTTTCCTGCGGTATTAGAGACTCCAGAAAGCAAGAGCATGCTTCTTGCTCTAAAGCAGAGTGTGACCCATTGAAGAGAACTGTGTTGTGTGTTTCCCTTCAGAAATGGAGTTAAATCCCAGGCTCTGAGTCTTCCTACAAGCAAGACTTCATTTCAGGTAAGGGCAGTCACTTTTCAGCTCAAACGAACTACATCGTTCAGGAACCTCAACGTTTCTCATCTTAACTGACAACCATCGGATGTTAGAGGACCAGTGCTTTGTATCAGTTTCAGAAGCAGAGTTGGACTAGATATGGTCCGTATGTGTAGGAAACACCGTTCTTTTGTTTTGAGCACACTCATATTTCCTGCTGTGTTAGAGTCTCTTGAAAGCAAGAGCGTACTTCTTGCTCTTAAGCAGAGTGTGATCCATGGATGAGAACTGTGTTGTGTGTTTCCCTTCAGAAATGGAGTTAAATCCCAGGCTCTGTGTCTTCCTCCAAGCAAGACTTCGTTTCAGTGATGGGCAGACAGTTTTCAGCTCAAACGAACTACATCATTCACTAAGCTAACACGTTTCTCATCTTAACTGTCTAGCATTGGATGTTAGAGGACCAGTGCTTTGTATCAGTTTCAGAAGCGCAGTTGGACTAGATATGATCCGAATGTGTAGGAAATACCGTTCTTTTGTTCTCATCACACTCATGTTTCCTGCTGTCTTAGACACTCTAGAAAGCAAGAGCGTGCTTCTTACTCTAAAGCTGAGTGTGATCAATGGATGAGAACTCTGCTGTGTGTTTGACTTCAGAAATGGAGTTAAATCCCAGGCTCTGAGTCTTCCTACAAGCACTACTTCGTTTCATGTAAGGGCAGTCACTTTTCGGCTCAAACGCAATACATCGTTCAAGAAGCTCACATGTATCTCATCTAAACTAAGAAGCATTGCATGTAAGAGGACATTTGCTTTGTATCAATTTCAAGCAGAGTTGAACTAGATATGGTCCGTATGTATAGGAAACACCGTTCTTTTCTTCTGAGCACACTCACGTTTCCTGCTGTCTTAGAGACTCTAGAAAGCAAGAGCATGCTTCTTGCTCTAAAGGAGAGTGTGATTCATGGATGAGAACTGTGTTGTGTGTTTCCCTTCGAAAAGAGTTAAACCCCAGTCTCTGTGTCTTCCTACAACAAGTCTTCGTTTCAGGTAAGGGCAGTTACTTTACAGCTCAAACGAACTACATCGTTCACGAAGCTCACACGTTTCTCATCTTAACTGACAAGCATTGGAGGTTAGAGGACCTCTGGTTTTTTTCAGTTTCAGAAGCAGAGATGAACTAAATATGATCTGTATGTGTAGGAAACACTGTTCATTTGTTCTGAGCACACTAATGTTTCCTGCTGAATTAGAGATTCTAGAAAGCAAGAGCGTCCTTCTTGCTCTAAATCAGAGGGTGATCCATGGATGAGAACTATGCTGTGTGTTTCCCTTCAGAAATGGAGTTAAATCTCAGGGTCTGTGTCTTCCTACAAGCAAGACTTCATTTCAAGTAAGGGTAGTCATTTTTCAGCTCAAACGAACTACATCGTTCACGAATCTCACATGTTTCTCATCTTAACTGCCAAGCATTGAATTTTAGAGGACCAGTGCTTTGTATCATTTTCAGAAGCAGAGTTGGACTAGATATGGTCCGTATGTGTAGGAAACACCGTTCTTTTGTTCTGAGCACACTCAAGTTTTCTGCTCTCTTAGAGACTCTGGAAAGCAAGAGTGTGCTTCTTGCTCTAAAGCAGAGTGTGATCAATGGATGACAACTCTGCTGTGTGTTTCACTTCAGAAACGGAGTTAAATCCCAGGCTCTGAGTCTTCCTACAAGCAAGACTACGTTTCCGGTACGGGCAGTTACTTTACAGCTCAAACGAACTACATCGTTCACGAAGCTCACACGTTTCTCATATTAACTGACAAGCATTGGATGTTAGAACGCCTATGGTTTGTTTAAGTTTCAGAAGCAGAGATGAACTAGATATGGTACGTATGTGTAGGAAACACCGTTCTTTTCTTCTGAGCACACTCAAGTTTCCTGCTGTATTAGAGAATCTAGAAAGCAAGAGAGTGCTTCTTGCTCTAAAGCAGAGTGTGATCCATGGATGAGAAGTCTGCTGTGTGTTTCCCTTCAGAAAAGGAGTTAAATTCCATGCTCTGTGTCTTCTTACAAGGACTACTTTGTTTCAGATAAGGGCAGTCACATTTCTGCTGAAACAAACTACCTCGTTCACGAAGCTCACACGTTTCTCATCTTAAAAGAAAAGTATTGGATGTTAGAGGTCCAGTGCTTTGTATCAGTTTCAGAAGCAGAGTTGGACTAGCTATGGACACTATGTGTAGGAAACACCGTTCTTTCGTTCTGAGCACACTCAAGTTTTCTGCTCTCTTAGAGAGTCTGGAAAGCAAGAGCGTGCTTGTTGCTCTAAAGCAGAGTGTGATCAATGGATGACAACTCTGCTGTGTGTTTCACTTCAGAAATGGAGTTAAATCCCAGGCTCTGAGTCTTCCTACAAGCAAGAGTTCGTTTCAGGTACAGGCAGTTACTTTACAGCTGAAACGAACTACATCATTCACGAAGCTCACACGTTTCTCATCTTAACTGACAAGCATTGGATGTTAGAGGACCTCTGATTTTTTTCCGTTTCAGAAGCAGAGATGAACTAAATATGATCTGTATGTGTAGGAAACACTGTTCATTTGTTCTGAGCACACTCAAGTTTCCTGCTGAATTAGAGATTCTAGAAAGCAAGAGCGTCCTTCTTGCTCTAAAGCAGAGTGTGATCCATGGATGAGAACTATGCTGTGTGTTTCCCTTCAGAAATGGAGTTAAATCCCAGGGTCTGTGTCTTCCTGCAAGCAAGACTTCATTTCAAGTAAGGGCAGTCATTTTTCAGCTCAAACCAACTACATCGGTCACGAATCTCACATGTTTCTCATCTTAAATGACAAGCATTGGATGTTAGAGGACCAGTGCTTTGTATCAGTTTCAGAAGCAGAGTTGGACTAGATATGGTCCGTATGTGTAGGAAACACCGTTCTTTTGTTCTGAGCACACTCAAGTTTTCTGCTCTCTTAGAGACTCTGGAAAGCAAGAGCGTGCTTGTTGCTCTAAAGCAGGGATTGATCAATGGATGACAACTCTGCTGTCTGTTTCACTTCAGTAATGGAGTTAAATCCCAGGCTCTGATTCTTCCTACAACAAGAATTCGTTTCAGGTAAGGGCAGTTACTTTACAGCTCAAACGAACTACTTCGTTCAAAAAGCTCACAAGTTTCTCATGTTAACTGACAAGCATTGGATGTTAGAGGACCTTTGCTTTGTATCAATTTCAAGCAGATTTGAACTAGATATGGTCCGTTTGTGTAGGAAACACCGTTCTTTTCTTCTGAGCACACTCAAGTTTCCTGCTGTCTTAGAGACTCTAGAAAGCAAGAGCATGCTTCTTGCTCTAAAGCAGAGTGTGATCCAAGGATGAGAACTGTGTTGTGTGTTTCCCTTCAGAAATGGAGTTAAACCCCAGGCTGTGTTTCTTCTTACAAGCAAGACATCGTTTCAGTTAAGGGCAGTCACTTTTCAGCTCAAACGAACTACATCGTTCACAAAGCTAACATGTTTCCCATCTTAACTGACAAGCATTGGATGTTAGAGGACCAGTGCTTTGTATGAGTTTCAGAAGCAGAGTTGGACTAGATATGGTCCGTACGTGTCCGAACACCGTTCTTTTGTTCTCATTACACTCAAGTTTCTTGCTATCTTAGAGACTCTAGAAAGCAAGAGCGTGCTTCTTGCTCTAAAGCTGAGTGTGATCAATGGATGAGAACTCTGCTGTGTGTTTGACTTCAGAAATGGAGTTAAATCCCAGGCTCTGTGTCGTCCTACAAGCAAGACTTCATTTCAAGTAAGGGCAGTCATTTTTCAGCTGAAACGAACTACATCGGTCACGAATCTCACATGTTTCTCATATTAACTGACAAGCATTGAATTTTAGAGGACCAGTTTTTTGTATCATTTTCAGAAGCAGAGTTGGACTAGATATGGTCCGTATGTGTAGGAAACACCGTTCTTTTGTTCTGAGCACACTCAAGTTTTCTGCTCTCTTAGAGACTCTGGAAAGCAAGAGCGTGCTTCTTGCTCTAAAGCAGAGTGTGATTAATGGATGACAACTCTGCTGTGTGTTTCACTTCAGAAACGGAGGTAAATCCCAGGCTCTGAGTCTTTCTACAAGCAAGAGTACGTTTCAGGTACAGGCAGTTACTTTACAGCTCAAAAGAACTACATCGTTCACGAAGCTCACACGTTTCTCATCTTAACTGACAAGCATTGGAGGTTAGAGGACCTCTGGTTTTTTTCAGTTTCAGAAGCAGAGATGAACTAAATATGATCTGTATGTGTAGGAAACACTGTTCATTTGTTCTGAGCACACTAATGTTTCCTGCTGAATTAGAGATTCTAGAAAGCAAGAGCGTCCTTCTTGCTCTAAATCAGAGGGTGATCCATGGATGAGAACTATGCTGTGTGTTTCCCTTCAGAAATGGAGTTAAATCTCAGGGTCTGTGTCTTCCTACAAGCAAGACTTCATTTCAAGTAAGGGTAGTCATTTTTCAGCTCAAACGAACTACATCGTTCATGAATCTCACATGTTTCTCATCTTAACTGCCAAGCATTGAATTTTAGAGGACCAGTGCTTTGTATCATTTTCAGAAGCAGAGTTGGACTAGATATGGTCCGTATGTGTAGGAAACACCGTTCTTTTGTTCTGAGCACACTCAAGTTTTCTGCTCTCTTAGAGACTCTGGAAAGCAAGAGTGTGCTTCTTGCTCTAAAGCAGAGTGTGATCAATGGATGACAACTCTGCTGTGTGTTTCACTTCAGAAACGGAGTTAAATCCCAGGCTCTGAGTCTTCCTACAAGCAAGACTACGTTTCCGGTACGGGCAGTTACTTTACAGCTCAAACGAACTACATCGTTCACGAAGCTCACACGTTTCTCATATTAACTGACAAGCATTGGATGTTAGAACGCCTATGGTTTGTTTAAGTTTCAGAAGCAGAGATGAACTAGATATGGTCCGTATGTGTAGGAAACACTGTTCTTTTGTTCTGAGCACACTCAAGTTTCCTGCTGAATTAGAGATTCTAGAAAGCAAGAGCGTCCTTCTTGCTCTAAAGCAGAGTGTGATCCATGGATGAGAACTATGCTGTGTGTTTCCCTTCAGAAATGGAGTTAAATCCCAGGGTCTGTGTCTTCCTAGAAGCAAGACATCGTTTCAGGTAAGGGCAGTCACTTTTCAGCTCAAACGAACTACATCGTTCACAAAGCTCACACGTTTCTCATCTTAAATGACAAGCATTGGACGTTAGAGACCCTGTGCTTTGTATCAATTTCAGAGGCAGAGTTTTACTAGATATGGTCCATATGTGTAGGAATCACCGTTCTTTTGTTTTCAGCACACTCATGTTTCCTGCTGTCTTAGAGACTCTAGAAAGCAAGAGTGTCCTTCTTTCTCTAAAGCAGAGTGTGATCCATGGATGAGAACTCTGCTGTGTGTTTCACTTCAGAAATGGAGTTCAATCCCAGGCTCTGAGTATTCCTACAAGCAAGACTTCGTTTCAGGTAAGGGCAGTTACTATACAGCTCAAAAGAACTACATTGTTCACGAAGCTCACACGCTTCTCATATTAACTGACAGGCATTGGATGTGAGAGGGCCTATGGTTTGTTTCAGTTTCAGAAGCAGAGATGAACTAGATATGGTCAGTATGTGTAGGAAACACCGTTCTTTTCTTCTGAGCACACTCAAGTTTCCTGCTGTATTAGAGAATCTAGAAAGCAAGAGCGTGCTTCTTGCTCTAAAGCAGAGTGTGATCAATGGATGAGAACTCTGCTGTGTGTTTGACTTCAGAAAAAGAGTTAAATTCCATGCTCTGTGTCTTCCTACAAGGACTACTTTGTTTGAGATAAGGGCAGTCACTTTTCAGCTCAAACAAACTACCACGTTCACGAAGGTCACACGTTTCTCATCTTATATGAAAAGTATTGGATGTAAGAGGACCAGTGCTTTGTATCAGTTTCAGAAGCAGAGTTGGACTAGATATGGACCCTATGTGTTGGAAACACCATTCTTTTGTTCTGAGCACACTCAGGTTTTCTGCTCTTAGGGACTCTGGAAAGCAAGAGCATACTCCTTGCTCTAAAGCAGAGTGTGATCAATGGATGAGAACTCTGCTGTGTGTTTCACTTCAGAAATGGAGTTAAATTCCAGGCTCTGAGTATTCCTACAAGAAAGACTTCGTTTCAGGTAAGGGCAGTTACTATACAGCTCAAAGGAACTACATTGTTCACGAAGCTCACACGTTTCTCATCTTAAATGACAAGCATTGGATGTTAGAGGGCCTATGGTTTGTTTCAGTTTCAGAAGCAGAGTTGGACTAGATATGGACCGTATGCGTAGGAAACACCATTCATTTGTTCTCAGCACACTCACGTTTCCTGCGGTCTTAGATACTCTAGAAAGCAAGAGCGTGCTTCTTGCTCTAATGCAGAGTGTTATCAATGGATGAGAACTCTGCTGTCTGTTTCACTTCAGTAATGGAGTTAAATCCCAGGCTCTGAGTCTTCCTACAACAAGACTTCGTTTCAGGTAAGGGCAGTTACTTTACAGCTCAAACGAACTACATTGGTCACGAAGCTTTCACGTTTCTCATCTAAACTGACAAGCATTGGATGTGAGAGGACCTGTTGTTTCTTTCAGTTTCAGAAGCAGAGTTGGACAAGATATGGCCTGTATGTGGAGGAAACACTGTTCTTTTGTTCTGAGCACACTCATGTTTCATGCTGTCTTAGAGACTCTAGAAAGCAAGAGCGTGCTTCTTGCTCTAAAGCAGGGAGTGATCAATGGAAGAGAACTCTGCTGTGTGTTTCACTTCAGAAATGAAGATAATCCCAGGCTCTTAGTCTTCCTACAAGGAGGACTTTGATTCAAGTAAGGGCAGTTACTTTAGAGCTCAAACGAACTACATCGTTCACGAAGCTCACACGTTTCTCATCTTAACTGACAAGCATTGCATGTTAGAGGACCAGTGTTTTGTATCAGTTTCAGAAGCAGAGTTGGACTAGATGTGGTCCGTTCGTGTGGGAAACAACGTTCTTTTCTTCTCATCACACTCATGTTTCTTGCTGTCTTAGAGACTCTGGAAAGCAAGAGCGTGCTTCTTGCTCTAAAGCAGAGTGTGATCCATGGATGAGAACTATGCTGTGTTTCCCTTCAGAAATGGAGTTAAATCCCATGCTCTGTGTCTTCCTACAAGAACTATTTTGTTTCAGATAAGGGCAGTCACTTTTCAGCTCAAACAAACTACATCGTTCACGAAGCTCACACGTTTCTTATCTTAAATGACAAGCATTGGATGTTAGAGGACCTGTTGTTTCTTTCAGTTTCAGAAGCAGATTTGAACTAGATATGGCCCGTATGTGGAGGAAACACCGTTCTTTTGTTCTGAGCACTCTCACGTTTCCTGCTGTCTTAGAGACTCTAGAAAGCAAGAGCGTGCTTCTTGCTCTAATGCAGAGTGTTATCAATGGATGAGGACTCTGCTGTCTGTTTCACTTCAGTAATGGAGTTAAATCCCAGGCTCTGAGTCTTCCTACAACAAGACTTCGTTTCAGGTAAGGGCAGTTACTTTACAGCTCAAACGAACTACATCGTTCAAGAAGCTCACAAGTTTCTCATCTTAACTGACAAGCATTGGATGTTAGAGGACCTTTGCTTTGTATCAATTTCAAGCAGATTTGAACTAGATATGGTCCGTTTGTGTAGGAAACACCGTTCTTTTCTTCTGAGCACACTCAAGTTTCCTGCTGTCTTAGAGACTCTAGAAAGCAAGAGCATGCTTCTTGCTCTAAAGCAGAGTGTGATCCAAGGATGAGAACTGTGTTTTGTGTTTCCCTTCAGAAATGGAGTTAAACCCCAGGCTGTGTGTCTTCCTACAAGCAAGACTTCATTTCAGTTAAGGGCAGTCACTTTTCAGCTCAAACGAACTACATCGTTCACAAAGCTAACACGTTTCTCATCTTAACTGACAAGCATTGGATGTTAGAGGACCAGTGCTTTGTATGAGTTTCAGAAGCAGAGTTGGACTAGATATGGTCCGTACGTGTACGAACACCGTTCTTTTGTTCTCATCACACTCAAGTTTCTTGCTGTCTTAGAGACTCTAGAAAGCAAGAGCGTGCTTCTTGCTCTAAAGCTGAGTGTGATATATGGATGAGAACTCTGCTGTGTGTTTGACTTCAGAAAAGGAGTTAAATTCCATGCTCTGTGTCTTCCTACAAGGACTACTTTTTTTGAGATAAGGGCAGTCACATTTCTGCTCAAACAAACTACCTCGTTCACGAAGGTCACACGTTTCTCATCTTATATGAAAAGTATTGGATGTTATAGGACCAGTGCTTTGTATCAGTTTCAGAAGCAGAGTTGGACTAGATATGGACCCTATGTGTTGGAAACACCATTCTTTTGTTCTGAACACACTCATGTTTTCTGCTCTTAGGGACTCTGGAAAGCAAGAGCATACTCCTTGCTCTAAAGCAGAGTGTGATCAATGGATGAGAACTCTGCTGTGTGTTTCACTTCAGAAATGGAGTTCAATCCCAGGCTCTGAGTATTCCTACAAGCAAGACTTCGTTTCAGGTAAGGGCAGTTACTATACAGCTCAAACGAACTACATTGTTCACGAAGCTCACTCGTTTCTCATCTTAAATGACAAGCATTGGATGTTAGAGAGCCTATGGTTTGTTTCAGTTTCAGAAGCAGAGTTGGACTAGATACGGACCGTATGCGTAGGAAACACCATTCATTTGTTCTCAGCACACTCACGTTTCCTGCGGTCTTAGATACTCTAGAAAGCAAGAGCGTGCTTCTTGCTCTAATGCAGAGTGTTATCAATGGATGAGAACTCTGCTGTCTGTTTCACTTCAGTAATGGAGTTAAATCCCAGGCTCTGAGTCTTCCTACAACAAGACTTCGTTTCAGGTAAGGGCAGTTACTTTACAGCTCAAACGAACTACATCGGTCACGAAGCTTTCACGTTTCTCATCTAAACTGACAAGCATTGGATGTGAGAGGACCTGTTGTTTCTTTCAGTTTCAGAAGCAGAGTTGGACAAGATATGACCTGTATGTGGAGGAAACACTGTTCTTTTGTTCTGAGCACACTCATGTTTCATGCTGTCTTAGAGACTCTAGAAAGCAAGAGCGTGCTTCTTGCTCTAAAGCAGGGAGTGATCAATGGAAGAGAACTCTGCTGTGTGTTTCACTTCAGAAATGAAGATAATCCCAGGCTCTTAGTCTTCCTACAAGGAGGACTTTGATTCAAGTAAGGGCAGTTACTTTAGAGCTCAAACAAACTACATCGTTCACGAAGCTCACACGTTTCTCATCTTAACTGACAAGCATTGCATGTTAGAGGACCAGTGTTTTGTATCAGTTTCAGAAGCAGAGTTGGACTAGATGTGGTCCGTTCGTGTGGGAAACAACGTTCTTTTCTTCTCATCACACTCATGTTTCTTGCTGTCTTAGAGACTCTGGAAAGCAAGAGCGTGCTTCTTGCTCTAAAGCAGAGTGTGATCCATGGATGAGAACTATGCTGTGTTTCCCTTCAGAAATGGAGTTAAATCCCATGCTCTGTGTCTTCCTACAAGAACTATTTTGTTTCAGATAAGGGCAGTCACTTTTCAGCTCAAACAAACTACATCGTTCACGAAGCTCACACGTTTCTTATCTTAAATGACAAGCATTGGATGTTAGAGGACCTGTTGTTTCTTTCAGTTTCAGAAGCAGAGTTGAACTAGATATGGCCCGTATGTGGAGGAAACACCGTTCTTTTGTTCTGAGCACTCTCACGTTTCCTGCTGTCTTAGAGACTCTAGAAAGCAAGAGCGTGCTTCTTGCTCTAATGCAGAGTGTTATCAATGGATGAGGACTCTGCTGTCTGTTTCACTTCAGTAATGGAGTTAAATCCCAGGCTCTGAGTCTTCCTACAACAAGACTTCGTTTCAGGTAAGGGCAGTTACTTTACAGCTCAAACGAACTACATCGTTCAAGAAGCTCACAAGTTTCTCATCTTAACTGACAAGCATTGGATGTTAGAGGACCTTTGCTTTGTATCAATTTCAAGCAGATTTGAACTAGATATGGTCCGTTTGTTTAGGAAACACCGTTCTTTTCTTCTGAGCACACTCAAGTTTCCTGCTGTCTTAGAGACTCTAGAAAGCAAGAGCATGCTTCTTGCTCTAAAGCAGAGTGTGATCCAAGGATGAGAACTGTGTTTTGTGTTTCCCTTCAGAAATGGAGTTAAACCCCAGGCTGTGTGTCTTCCTACAAGCAAGACTTCATTTCAGTTAAGGGCAGTCACTTTTCAGCTCAAACGAACTACATCGTTCACAAAGCTAACACGTTTCTCATCTTAACTGACAAGCATTGGATGTTAGAGGACCAGTGCTTTGTATGAGTTTCAGAAGCAGAGTTGGACTAGATATGGTCCGTACGTGTACGAACACCGTTCTTTTGTTCTCATCACACTCAAGTTTCTTGCTGTCTTAGAGACTCTAGAAAGCAAGAGCGTGCTTCTTGCTCTAAAGTTGAGTGTGATATATGGATAAGAACTCTGCTGTGTGTTTGACTTCAGAAAAGGAGTTAAATTCCATGCTCTGTGTCTTCCTACAAGGACTATTTTTTTGAGATAAGGGCAGTCACATTTCTGCTCAAAGAAACTACCTCGTTCACGAAGGTCCCACGTTTCTCATCTTATATGAAAAGTATTGGATGTTAGAGGACCAGTGCTTTGTATCAGTTTCAGAAGCAGAGTTGGACTAGATATGGACCCTATGTGTTGGAAACACCATTCTTTTGTTCTGAACACACTCATGTTTTCTGCTCTTAGGGACTCTGGAAAGCAAGAGCATACTCCTTGCTCTAAAGCAGAGTGTGATCAATGGATGAGAACTCTGCTGTGTTTTTCACTTCAGAAATGGAGTTCAATCCCAGGCTCTGTGTCGTCCTACAAGCAAGACTTCATTTCAAGTAAGGGCAGTCATTTTTCAGCTGAAACGAACTACATCGGTCACGAATCTCACATGTTTCTCATATTAACTGACAAGCATTGAATTTTAGAGGACCAGTTTTTTGTATCATTTTCAGAAGCAGAGTTGGACTAGATATGGTCCGTATGTGTAGGAAACACCGTTCTTTTGTTCTGAGCACACTCAAGTTTTCTGCTCTCTTAGAGACTCTGGAAAGCAAGAGCGTGCTTCTTGCTCTAAAGCAGAGTGTGATTAATGGATGACAACTCTGCTGTGTGTTTCACTTCAGAAACGGAGGTAAATCCCAGGCTCTGAGTCTTTCTACAAGCAAGAGTACGTTTCAGGTACAGGCAGTTACTTTACAGCTCAAAAGAACTACATCTTTCACGAATCTCACACGTTTCTCATATTAACTGACAAGCATTGGATGTTAGAGGGCCTATGGTTTGTTTCAGTTTCAGAAGCAGAGATGAACTAGATATGGTCCATATGTGTAGGAAACTCCGTTCTTTTCTTCTGAGCACACTCAAGTTTCCTGCTGTATTAGAGAATCTAGAAAGCAAGAGAGTGCTTCTTGCTCTAAAGCAGAGTGTGATGGATGGATGAGAAGTCTGCTGTGCGTTTCCGTTCAGAAAAGGATTTAAATTCCACGCTCTGTGTCTTCCTACAAGGACTACTTTGTTTCTTATAAGGGCAGTCACATTTCTGCTCAAACAAACTACCTCGTTCACGAAGCTCACACGTTTCTCATCTTAAATGACAAGTATTGGATGTTAGAGGACCAGTGCTTTGTGTCAGTTTCAGAAGCAGAGTTGCACTAGATATGGACCCTATGGACTATGGAACACCGTTCTTTTGTTCTCAGCACACTCACGTTTCCTGCTGTGTTAGATACTCTAGAAAGCAAGAGCGTGCTTCTTGCTCTAATGCAGAGTGTTATCAATGGATGAGAACTCTGCTGTCTGTTTCACTTCAGTAATGGAGTTAAATCCCAGGCTCTGAGTCTTCCTACAACAAGACTTCGTTTCAGGTAAGGGCAGTTACTTTACAGCTCAAACGAACTACATCGGTCACAAAGCTTTCACGATTCTCATCTAAACTGACAAGCATTGGATGTGAGAGGACCTGTTGTTTGTTTCAGTTTCAGAAGCAGGGTTGAACAAGATATGGCCTGTATGTGGAGGAAACACCGTTCTTTTGTTCTGAGCACACAGGGTTCCTTCTGTCTTAGAGACCCTAGAAAGCAAGAGCGTGCTTCCTGCTCTAAAGCAGAGTGTGATCCATGGATGAGAACTCTGCTGTGTGTTTCACTTCAGAAATGGAGTTAAATCCCAGGCTCTGAGTCTTTCTACAAGGAGGACTTCGATTCAAGTAAGGGCAGTTACTTTACAGCTCAAACGAACTACATCGTTCAAGAAGCTCACACGTTTCTCATCTCAACTGAGAGGCATTGGATGTTAGAGGACCTTTGCTTTGTATCAATTTCAAGCAGATTTGAACTAGATATGGTCGGTATGTGTAGGAAACACCGTTCTTTTCTTCTGAGCACACTCAAGTTTCCTGCTGTCTTAGAGAATCTAGAAAGCAAGAGCATGCTTCTTGCTCTAAAGCAGAGTGTGATTCATGGATGAGAACTGTGTTGTGTGTTTCCCTTCGAAATGGAGTTAAACCCCAGGCTCTGTGTCTTCCTACAACAAGTCTTCGTTTCAGGTAAGGGCAGTTACTTTACAGCTCAAACGAACTACATGGTTCACGAAGCTCACACGTTTCTCATCTTAACTGACAAGCATTGGATGTTAGAGGACCTCTGGTTTTTTTCAGTTTCAGAAGCAGAGATGAACTAAATATGATTCGTATGTGTAGGAAACACTGTTCATTTGTTCTGAGCACACTCAAGTTTCCTGCTGAATTAGAGATTCTAGAAAGCAAGAGCGTCCTTCTTGCTCTAAAGCAGAGTGTGATCCATGGATGAGAACTATGCTGTGTGTTTCCCTTCAGAAATGGAGTTAAATCCCAGGGTCTGTGTCTTCCTAGAAGCAAGACATCGTTTTAGGTAAGGGCAGTCACTTTTCAGCTCAAATGAACTACATCGTTCACAAAGCTCACACGTTTCTCATCTTAAATGACAAGCATTGGATGTTAGAGAACCTGTGCTTTGTATCAATTTCAGAGGCAGAGTTGTACTAGATATGATCCGTATGTGTAGGAATCACCGTTCTTTTGTTTTCAGCACACTCATGTTTCCTGCTGTCTTAGACACTCTAGAAAGCAAAAGCGTCCTTCTTTCTCTAAAGCAGAGTGTGATCCATGGATGAGAACTCTGCTGTGTGTTTCCCTTCAGAAATGGAGTTAAATCCCATGCTCTGTGTCTTCCTACAAGCACTATTTTGTTTCAGATAAGGGCAGTCACTTTTCAGCTCAAACAAACTACATCGTTCACGAAGCTCACACGTTTCTTATCTTAAATGACAAGCATTGGATGTTAGAGGACCTGTTGTTTCTTTCAGTTTCAGAGCAGAGTTGAACTAGATATGGCCCGTATGTGGAGGAAACACCGTTCTTTTGTTCTGAGCACACTCACGTTTCCTACTGTCTTAGAGACTCTAGAAAGCAAGAGCGTGCTTCTTGCTCTAAAGCAGAGTGTGATCAATGGATGACAACTCTGCTGTGTGTTTCACTTCAGAAATGGAGTTAATCCCAGGCTCTGAGTCTTCCTACAAGGAGGACTTCGATTCAAGTAAGGGCAGTTTCTTTACAGCTTACACGAAGTACATCGTTCAAGAAGCTCACAAGTTTCTCATCTTAACTGACAAGCATTGGATGTTAGAGGACCTTTGCTTTGTATCAATTTCAAGCAGATTTGAACTAGATATGATCGGTATGTGTGGAAAACACCGTTCTTTTCTTCTGAGCACACTCAAGTTTCCTGCTGTCTTAGAGACTCTAGAAAGCAAGAGCATGCTTCTTGCTCTAAAGCAGAATGTGATCCAAGGATGAGAACTGTGTTGTGTGTTTCCCTTCAGAAATGGAGTTAAACCCCAGGCTGTGTGTCTTCCTACAAGCAAGACTTCGTTTCAGTTAAGGGCAGTCACTTTTCAGCTCAAACGCACTACATCGTTCACAAAGCTAACACGTTTCTCATCTTAACTGACAAGCATTGGATGTTAGAGGACAAGTACTTTGTATCAGTTTCAGAAGCAGAGTTGGACTAGATATGGTCCGTACGTGTACAAACACCGTTCTTTTGTTCTCATCACACTCAAGTTTCTTGCTGTCTTAGAGACTCTAGAAAGCAAGAGCGTGCTTCTTGCTCTAAAGCTGAGTGTGATCAATGGATGAGAACTCTGCTGTGTGTTTGACTTCAGATAAGGAGTTAAATTCCATGCTCTGTGTCTTCCTACGAGGACTACTTTGTTTGAGATAAGGGCAGTCACATTTCTGCTCAAACAAACTACCTCGTTCACGAAGCTCACACGTTTCTCATCTTAAATGAAAAGTATTGGATGTTAGAGGACCAGTGCTTTGTATCAGTTTCAGAAGCAGAGTTGGACTAGATATGGACCCTATGTGTAGGAAACACCGTTGTTTTGTTCTGAGCACACTCAGGTTTTCTGCTCTTAGGGACTCTGGAAAGCAAGAGCATACTCCTTGCTCTAAAGCAGAGTGTGATCAATGGATGAGAACTCAGCTGTGTGTTTCACTTCAGAAATGGAGTTAAATCCCAGGCTCTGAGTATTCCTACAAGCAAGACTTCGTTTCAGGTAAGGGCAGTTATTATACAGCTCAAACGAACTACATCGTTCACGAAGCTCTCACATGTCTCATCTTAACTGAGAAGCATTGAATGTTAGAGGACCTTTGCTTTGTATCAATTTCAAGCACAGTTGAACTAGATATGGTCTCTATGTATAGGAAACACTGTTCTTTTCTTCTGAGCACACTCAAGTTTCCTGCTGTATTAGAGAATCTAGAAAGCAATAGAGTGCTTCTTGCTCTAAAGCAGAGTGTGATCCAAGGATGAGAACTGTGTTGTGTGTTTCCCTTCAGAAATGGAGTTAAACCCCAGGCTGTGTGTTTTCCTACAAGCAAGACTTCATTTCAAGTAAGGGCAGTCATTTTCAGCTCAAACGAACTACATCGTTCACAAAGCTAACACGTTTCTCATCTTAACTGACAAGCATTGGATGTTAGAGGACCAGTGCTTTGTATCAGGTTGAGAAGCAGAGTTGGACTAGATATGGTCCGTACGTGTACGAACACCGTTCTTTTGTTCTCATCACACTCAAGTTTCTTGCTGTCTTAGAGACTCTAGAAAGCAAGAGCGTGCTTCTTGCTCTAAAGCAGAGTGTGATCCATGGATGAGAACTATGCTGTGTGTTTCACTTCAGAAACGGAGTTAAATCCCAGGCTCTGAGTCTTCCTACAAGCAAGACTACGTTTCAGGTACAGGCAGTTACTTTACAGCTCAAACGAACAACATCGTTCACGAAGCTCACACGTTTCTCATATTAACTGAAAAGCATTGGATGTTAGAGGGCCTATGGTTTGTTTCAGTTTCAGAAGCAGAGATGAACTAGATATGGTCCGTATGTGTAGGAAACACCGTTCTTTTCTTCTGAGAACACTGAAGTTTTCTGCTCTTAGAGACTCTGGAAAGCAAGAGCATACTCCTTGCTCTAAAGCAGAGTGTGATCAATGGATGAGAACTCTGCTGTGTTTCACTTCAGAAATGGAGTTAAATCCCAGGCTCTGAGTATTCCTACAAGCAAGACTTCGTTTCAGGTAAGGGCAGTTACTATACAGCTCAAAAGATCTACATCTTTCAAGAAGTTCACACATTTCTCATCTAAACTGACAAGCATCCAATGTTAGAGGCCCAGTGCTTTGTATCAGTTTCAGAAGCAGAGTTGGACTAGATAAGGTCTGTATGCGTAGGAAACACCGTTCATTTGTTCCCAGCACACTCACGTTTCCTGCTGTCTTAGATACTCTAGAAAGCAAGAGCGTGCTTCTTGCTCTACTGCAGAGTGTTATCAATGGATGAGAACTCTGCTGACTGTTTCACTTCAGTAATGGAGTTAAATCTCAGGCTCTGAGTCTTCCTACAACAAGACTTCGTTTCAGGTAAGGGCAGTTACTTTACAGCTCAAACGAACTACATCGGTCATGAAACTTTCACGTTTCTCATCTAAACTGACAAGCATTGGATGTTAGAGGACCTGTTGTTTCTTTCAGTTTCAGAAGCAGAGTTGAACAAGATATGGCCTGCATGTGGAGGAAACTCCGTTCTTTTGTTCTGAGCACACTCACATTTCCTGCTCTCTTAGAGACTCTAGAAACCAAGAGCATGCTTCTTGCTCTAAAGCAGAGTGTGATCAATGGATGAGAACCCTGCTGTGTGTTTCACTTCAGAAATGGAGTTAAATCCCAGGCTCTGAGTCTTCCTACAAGCAAGACTTCGTTTCAGGTAAGGGCAGTTACTATACAGCTAAAAAGAACTACATCATTCACGAAGCTCACACGTTTTTCATCTAAACTGACAAGCATTGGATGTTAGAGGACCTCTGTTTTCTTTCAGTTTCAGAAGCAGAGATAAACTAGATATGGTCAGTACGTGTGGGAAACAACGTTCTTTTCTTCTCATCACACTCATGTTTCTTGCTGTCTTAGAGACTCTGGAAAGCAAGAGCATACTCCTTGCTCTAAAGCAGAGTGTGATCAATGGATGAGAACTCTGCTGTGTTTCACTTCAGTAATGGAGTTAAATCCCAGGCTCTGAGTATTCCTACAAGCAAGACTTCGTTTCAGGTAAGGGCAGTTACTATACAGCTCAAAAGATCTACATCATTCAAGAAGCTCACACATTTCTCATCTAAACTGACAAGCATCCGATGTTAGAGGCCCAGTGCTTTGTATCAGTTTCAGAAACAGAGTTGGACTAGATATGGTCCGTATGTTTAGGAAACACCGTTCATTTGTTCTCAGCACACTCAAGTTTCCTGCTGTCTTAGATACTCTAGAAAGCAAGAGCGTGCTTCTTGCTCTAAAGCTGAGTGTGATCAATGGATGAGAACTCTGCTGTGTGTTTGACTTCAGAAATGGAGTTAAATCCCAGGCTTTGTGTCTTCCTACAAGCAAGACTTCATTTCAAGTAAGGGCAGTCATTTTTCAGCTCAAACGAACTACATTGGTCACGAATCTCACATGTTTCTCATCTTAACTGACAAGCATTGAATTTTAGAGGATCAGTGCTTTGTATCATTTTCAGAAGCAGAGTTGGACTAGATATGGTCCGTATGGGTAGGAAACACCGTTGTTTTGTTCTGAGCACACTCAAGTTTTCTGCTGTCTTAGAGAATCTGGAAAACAAGAGCGTGCTTCTTGCTCTAAAGCAGAGTGTGATCAATGGATGACAACTCTGCTGTGTGTTTCACTTCAGAAATGGAGTTAAACCCCAGGCTGTGTGTCTTCCTACAAGCAAGACTTCGTTTCAGTTAAGGGCAGTCACTTTTCAGCTCAAACGCACTACATCGTTCACAAAGCTAACACGTTTCTCATCTTAACTGACAAGCATGGGATGTTAGAGGACCAGTGCTTTGTATCAGTTTCAGAAGCAGAGTTGGACTAGATATGGTCCGTACGTGTACAAACACCGTTCTTTTGTTCTCATCACACTCAAGTTTCTTGCTGTCTTAGAGACTCTAGAAAGCAAGAGCGTGCTTCTTGCTCTAAAGCTGAGTGTGATCAATGGATGAGAACTCTGCTGTGTGTTTGACTTCAGATAAGGAGTTAAATTCCATGCTCTGTGTCTTCCTACAAGGACTACTTTGTTTGAGATAAGGGCAGTCACATTTCTGCTCAAACAAACTACCTCGTTCACGAAGCTCACACGTTTCTCATCTTAAATGAAAAGTATTGGATGTTAGAGGACCAGTGCTTTGTATCAGTTTCAGAAGCAGAGTTGGACTAGATATGGACCCTATGTGTAGGAAACACCGTTCTTTTGTTCTGAGCACACTCAGGTTTTCTGCTCTTAGGGACTCTGGAAAGCAAGAGCATACTCCTTGCTCTAAAGCAGAGTGTGATCAATGGATGAGAACTCAGCTGTGTGTTTCACTTCCGAAATGGAGTTAAATCCCAGGCTCTGAGTATTCCTACAAGCAAGACTTCGTTTCAGGTAAGGGCAGTTATTATACAGCTCAAACGAACTACATCGTTCACGAAGCTCACACATTTCTCATCTTAACTGAGAAGCATTGAATGTTAGAGGACCTTTGCTTTGTATCAATTTCAAGCACAGTTGAACTAGATATGGTCGCTATGTATAGGAAACACTGTTCTTTTCTTCTGAGCACACTCAAGTTTCCTGCTGTATTAGAGAATCTAGAAAGCAATAGAGTGCTTCTTGCTCTAAAGCAGAATGTGATCCAAGGATGAGAACTGTGTTGTGTGTTTCCCTTCAGAAATGGAGTTAAACCCCAGGCTGTGTGTTTTCCTACAAGCAAGACTTCATTTCAAGTAAGGGCAGTCATTTTCAGCTCAAACGAACTACATCGTTCACAAAGCTAACACGTTTCTCATCTTAACTGACAAGCATTGGATGTTAGAGGACCAGTGCTTTGTATCAGGTTGAGAAGCAGAGTTGGACTAGATATGGTCCGTACGTGTACGAACACCGTTCTTTTGTTCTCATCACACTCAAGTTTCTTGCTGTCTTAGAGACTCTAGAAAGCAAGAGCGTGCTTCTTGCTCTAAAGCAGAGTGTGATCCATGGATGAGAACTATGCTGTGTGTTTCACTTCAGAAACGGAGTTAAATCCCAGGTTCTGAGTCTTCCTACAAGCAAGACTACGTTTCAGGTACAGGCAGTTACTTTACAGCTCAAACGAACAACATCGTTCACGAAGCTCACACGTTTCTCATATTAACTGAAAAGCATTGGATGTTAGAGGGCCTATGGTTTGTTTCAGTTTCAGAAGCAGAGATGAACTAGATATGGTCCGTATGTGTAGGAAACACCGTTCTTTTCTTCTGAGAACACTGAAGTTTTCTGCTCTTAGAGACTCTGGAAAGCAAGAGCATACTCCTTGCTCTAAAGCAGAGTGTGATCAATGGATGAGAACTCTGCTGTGTTTCACTTCAGAAATGGAGTTAAATCCCAGGCTCTGAGTATTCCTACATGCAAGACTTCGTTTCAGGTAAGGGCAGTTACTATACAGCTCAAAAGATCTACATCTTTCAAGAAGTTCACACATTTCTCATCTAAACTGACAAGCATCCAATGTTAGAGGCCCAGTGCTTTGTATCAGTTTCTGAAGCAGAGTTGGACTAGATAAGGTCCGTATGCGTAGGAAACACCGTTCATTTGTTCCCAGCACACTCACGTTTCCTGCTGTCTTAGATACTCTAGAAAGCAAGAGCGTGCTTCTTGCTCTACTGCAGAGTGTTATCAATGGATGAGAACTCTGCTGACTGTTTCACTTCAGTAATGGAGTTAAATCTCAGGCTCTGAGTCTTCCTACAACAAGACTTCGTTTCAGGTAAGGGCAGTTACTTTACAGCTCAAACGAACTACATCGGTCATGAAACTTTCACGTTTCTCATCTAAACTGACAAGCATTGGATGTTAGAGGACCTGTTGTTTCTTTCAGTTTCAGAAGCAGAGTTGAACAAGATATGGCCTGTATGTGGAGGAAACTCCGTTCTTTTGTTCTGAGCACACTCACATTTCCTGCTGTCTTAGAGACTCTAGAAACCAAGAGCATGCTTCTTGCTCTAAAGCAGAGTGTGATCAATGGATGAGAACCCTGCTGTGTGTTTCACTTCAGAAATGGAGTTAAATCCCAGGCTCTGAGTCTTCCTACAAGCAAGACTTCGTTTCAGGTAAGGGCAGTTACTATACAGCTAAAAAGAACTACATCATTCACGAAGCTCACACGTTTTTCATCTAAACTGACAAGCATTGGATGTTAGAGGACCTCTGTTTTCTTTCAGTTTCAGAAGCAGAGATAAACTAGATATGGCCAGTACGTGTGGGAAACAACGTTCTTTTCTTCTCATCACACTCATGTTTCTTGCTGTCTTAGAGACTCTGGAAAGCAAGAGCATACTCCTTGCTCTAAAGCAGAGTGTGATCAATGGATGAGAACTCTGCTGTGTTTCACTTCAGTAATGGAGTTAAATCCCAGGCTCTGAGTATTCCTACAAGCAAGACTTCGTTTCAGGTAAGGGCAGTTACTATACAGCTCAAAAGACCTACATCATTCAAGAAGCTCACACATTTCTCATCTAAACTGACAAGCATCCGATGTTAGAGGCCCAGTGCTTTGTATCAGTTTCAGAAACAGAGTTGGACTAGATATGGTCCGTATATTTAGGAAACACCGTTCATTTGTTCTCAGCACACTCACGTTTCCTGCTGTCTTAGATACTCTAGAAAGCAAGAGCGTGCTTCTTGCTCTAAAGCTGAGTGTGATCAATGGATGAGAACTCTGCTGTGTGTTTGACTTCAGAAATGGAGTTAAATCCCATGCTCTGATTCTTCCTACAAGGAGGACTTCGATTCAAGTAAGGGCAGTTACTTTACAGCTCAAACGAACTACATCGTTCAAGAAGCTCACAAGATTCTCATCTTAACTGACAAGCATTGGATGTTAGAGGACCTTTGCTTTTTATCAATTTCAAGCAGATTTGAACTATATATGGTCCGTATGTGTAGGAAACACCGTTCTTTTGTTCTGAGCACACTCAAGTTTCCTGCTGTCTTAGAGACTCTAGAAAGCAAGAGCATGCTTCTTGCTCTAAAGCAGAGTGTGATCCCAGGATGAGAACTGTGTTGTGTGTTTCCCTTCAGAAATGGAGTTAAACAACAGGCTGTGTGTCTTCCTACAAGCAAAACTTCGTTTCAGGTAAGGGCAGTCACTTTTCAGCTCAAACGAACTACATCGTTCACAAAGCTAACACGTTTCTGATCTTAACTGACAAGCTTTGGATGTTAGAGGACCAGTGCTTTGTATCAGTTTCAGAAGCAGAGTTGGACTAGATATGGTCCGTATGTGTAGGAAACACTGTTCTTTTTTTCTGAGCACACTGAAGTTTTCTGCTCTTAGAGACTCTGGAAAGCAAGAGCATACTCCTTGCTCTAAAGCAGAGTGTGATCAGTGGATGAGAACTCTGCTGTGTTTCTATTCAGAAATGGAGTTAAATCCCAGGCTTTGAGTCTTCCTACAAGCAAGACGTCATTTCAGGTAAAGGCAGTTACTATACAGCTCAAAAGAACTACATCATTCACGAAGCTCACACGTTTCTCATCTATACTGACAAGCATTGGATGTTAGAGGACCTCTGATTTCTTTCATTTTCAGAAGCAGAGTTGAACTAGATATGGCCCGTATGTGTAGGAAACACCGTTCTTTTGTTCTGAGCACACTCATGTTTCATGAGGTATTAGAGACTCTAGAAAGCAAGAGCGTGCTTCTTGCTC
Source organism: Onychomys leucogaster (assembly GCA_949786385.1). Taxonomy (NCBI): domain Eukaryota; kingdom Metazoa; phylum Chordata; class Mammalia; order Rodentia; family Cricetidae; genus Onychomys; species Onychomys leucogaster. The sequence continues at coordinate 2,557,207 of CATKUP010000029.1, forward strand.
TAAAGCAGAGTGTGATCCATCGATGAGAACTGTGTTGTGTGCTTCCCTTCGAAATGGAGTTAAACCCCAGGCTCTGTGTTTTCCTACAAGCAAGACTTCGTTTCAGGTAAGGGCAGTCACTTTTCAGCTCAAACGAACTACATCGTTCACGAAGCTCACATGTTTCACATCGAAACTGACAATCATTGGATGTTAGAGGACCTGTGCTTAGTATCAGTTTCAGAAGGAGAGTTGGACTAGATAATGTCTGTATGTGTAGGAAACACCGTTCATTTGTTCTCATCACACTCACGTTTCCTGCTCTCTTAGAGTCTCTGGAAAGCTAGAGTGTGCTTCTTATTCTAAAGCAGAGAGTGATCCATCGATGAAAACTATGCTGTGTGTTTCCCTTCAGAAATAGAGTTAAATCCCAGGCTCTGTGTCTTCCTACAAGCAAGAATTTATTTCAAGTAAGGGCAGTCACTTTTCAGCTCAATCGAACTACATCGTTCATGAAGCTCTCACGTTTCTTATCATAAATTACAAGCATTGCATGTTAGAGGACCAGTGTTTTGTATCAGTTTCAGAAGCTGAGTTGGACTAGATATGGTCCATACATGTGGGAAACAACCTTCTTTTGTTCTCATCACACTCATGTTTCCTGCTGTCTTGGAGACTCTGGAAAGCAAGAACGTGCTTCTTGCTCTAAAGCAGAGTGTGATCCATGCATGAGAACTATGCTGTGTTTCCCTTCAGAAATGGAGTTAAATCCCAGGCTCTGTGTCTTCCTATAAGCACTACTCCTTTCTGGTAAGGGCAGTCACTTTTCACGTGAAACGAACTATACCATTCACGAAACTCACACGTTTCTCCTCTTAACTGAGAAGCATTGGATGTTAGAGGACCTTTGCTTTCTATCAATTTTTCAGAATTGAATTAGATATGGTCTGTATGCATAGGAAACACCGTTCTTTTTTTTGAGCACACTCACGTTTCCTGCTGTCTTACAGATTCTTGAAAGCAAGAGCGTGATTCTTGCTCTGAAGCAGAGTGTGATCCATGGATGAGAACTTTGCCGTGTATTTCCCTTCAGAAATGGACTTAAATCCCATGCTCTGTGTCTTCCTACAAGCACTACTTTGTTTCAGGTAAGGGCCGCCACTTTTCAGCTCAAATGAACTACATCGTTCATGAAGCTAACACGTTTCTCATCTTTATTTACAAGCATCCGATGTTAGAGGACCAGTGCTTTGTATCAGATTCAGAAGCAGAGTTGGAATAGATAAGGTCCATTTGTGTAGGAAACACCGTTCTTTTCTTCTCATCACACTCACGTTTCTTGCAGTCTTAGAGAATCTGGAAAGCAAGAGCGTGCTTCTTGCTCTATAGCAGAGTATGATCTATATAAGAGAACTCTGCTGTGTTCCACTTCAGTAATGGAGTTAAATCCCAGGTTCTGAATCTTCCTACAAGCAAGACTTCGTTTCAGGTAATCGCAGTCACTTTAGAGTTCAAACGAACTACATCATTCACGAAGCTCACACGTTTCTCATCTTAACTGAGAAGCATTGGATGTTAGAGGACCGTTGCTTTGTATCAATTTCAAGCAGAGTTGAATTAGATATGGTCTGTATGTATAGGAAACACCGTTCTTTTCTTCTGAGCACACTCACGTTTCCTGCTGTCTTAGAGACTCTAGAAAGCAAGAGCGTGCTTCTTGCTCTAAAGCAGAGTGTGATCCATCGATGAGAACTGTGGTGTGTGCTTCCCTTCGAAATGGAGTTAAACCCCAGGCTCTGTGATTTCCTACAAGCAAGACTTCGTTTCAGGTAAGGGCAGTCACTTTTCAGCTCAAACGAACTACATCGTTCACGAAGCTCTCATGTTTCACATCTAAACTGACAATCATTGGATGTTAGAGGACCTGTGCTTAGTATCAGTTTCAGAAGGAGAGTTGGACTAGATAAGGTCCATATGTGTAGGAAACACCGTTCATTTGTTCTCATCACACTCACCTTTCCTGCTGTCTTAGAGTCTCTGGAAAGCTAGAGCGTGCTTCTTGCTCTAAAGCAGAGTGTGATCAATGGATGAGAACACTGCTGTGTGTTTCACTTCAGAAATGGAGTTAAATACCAGGCTCTGCGTCTTCCGACAACAAGACTTTGTCTCAGGTAAGGGCAGTTACTTTACAGCTCAAATGAAAAACATCGTTCATAAAGCTCTCACGTTTCTCATCTTAAATGACAAGTATTGGATGTTAGAGGAACTGTGGTTTGTTTCAGTTTCAGAAGCAGAGTTGAAATAAATGTGGTCCGTATGTGTAGGAAACACCGTTCTTTTGCTCTCAGCACACTCATGTTTCCTGCTGACTTAGAGACTCTAGAAACCAAGAGCATGCTTCTTGCTCTACAGCAGAGTGTGATCTATATGTGAGAACTCTGCTGTGTGTTTCACTTCAGAAATAGAGTTAAATCCCAGGATCTGATTCTTCCAACAAGCAAGACTTCGTTTCATGTAAGGGCAGTCACTTTACATTTCAAACGAACTACATCATTCATGAAGCTCACACGTTTCTCATCTTAACTGACAAGCATTGGATGTTAGAGGACCTTTGGTTTGTTTCAGTTTCAGAAGCAGAGTTGAACTAGATATGGCCCATGTGTGTAGGAAACACCGTTCTTCAGTTCTGAGCACACTCATGTTTCTTGCTGTATTAGAGACGCTAGAAAGCAAGAGCATGCTTCTTGCTCTAAAGCAGAGAGTGATCCATCGATGAAAACTATGCTGTGTGTTTCCCTTCAGAAATAGAGTTAAATCCCAGGCTCTGTGTCTTCCTACAAGCAAGAATTTATTTCAAGTAAGGGCAGTCACTTTTCAGCTCAAACGAACTACATCGTTCATGAAGCTCTCACGTTTCTTATCTTAAATTACAAGCATTGGATGTTAGAGGTCCAGTGCTTTGTATCAGTTTCAGAAGTAGAGTTGAAATAGATATGGTCCGTATGTGTAGGAAACACCGTTCTTTTGTTCTGAGCAAACTCAAGTTTTCTGCTCTCTTAGAGACTGTGGAAAGCAAGAGCGTGCTTCTTGCTCTAAGGCAGAGTGTGATCAATGGATGAGAACTCTGCTGTGTGTTTCCCTTCAGAAATGGAGTTAAATCCCAATCTCTGAGTCTTCCTACAAGGAGGACTTCGATTCAATTAAGGGCAGTTACTTTACAGCTCAAATGAACTACATCATTCACGAAGCTCACAAGTTTCTCATCTTAACTGAGAGGCATTGGATGTTAGAACACCTTTCCCTTGTATCAATTTCAAGCAGAGTTGAACTAGATATGGCCCGTATGTATAGGAAACACCGTTCTTTTCTTCTGAGCACACTCACATTTCCTCCTGTCTAAGAGACTCTAGAAAGCAAGATTGTGCTTCTTGCTCTAAAGCAGAGTGTGATCAATGGATGAGAACTCTGCTGTGTGTTTCACTTCAGAAATGGAGTTAAATCCTAGGCTCTGAGTCTTCCTAGAACAAGACTTCTTTTCAGGTAAGGGCAGTTACTTTACAGCTCAAAAGAACTACATCATTCACGAAGCTCACACGTTTCTCATCTAAACTGACAAGCATTGGATGTTAGAGTACCTGTGGTTTCTTTCAGTTTCAGGAGCAGAGTTGAACTAGATATGCCCCGTATGTGGAGGAAACACCATTCTTTTGTTCTGAGCACACTCAGGTTTCCTGATGTCTTAGAGACTCTGGAAAGCAAGAGCGTGCTTCTTGCTCTAAAGCAGAGTGTGATCAATGGATGAGAACTCTGCTATGTGTTTCACTTCAGAAATGGAGTTAAATCCCAGTCTCTGAGTCTTTCTACAAGCAAGACTTCGTTTCAGGTAAGGGCAGTAACTTTACAGCTCAAACGAACTACATTATTCACTAAGCTCACACGTTTCACATCTAAACTGACAAGCATTGGATGTTAGAGGACCTGTGCTTTCTTTCAGTTTCAGAAGCAGAGTTGAAGTAGATATGGCCCGTATGTGTAGGAAACACCGTTCATTTTTTCTGAGCACACTCACTTTTCCTGCTGTATTAGAGAATCTAGAAAGCAAGTGAGTGGTTCTTGCTCTAAAGCAGAGTGTGATCCATGGATGAGAACTTTGCTGTGTATTTCCCTTCAGAAATGGAGTTAAATCCCATGCTCTGTGTCTTCCTACAAGCACAACTTTGTTTCAGGTATGGGCAGTCAATTTTCAGCTCAAACGAACTACATCGTTCACGAAACTCACATGTTTCTCATCTTAACTGACAAGCATTGGATGTCAGAGGACCTGTGCTTTGTATCAGTTTCAGAAGCAGAGTTGGACCAGATAAAGTCCGTATGTGTAGGAAACACCGTTCTTTTGTTCTCAGCACACTCCTGTTTCCTGCTGTATTAGAGAATCTAGAAAGCATGAGCGTGCTTCTTGCTCTAAAGCAGAGTGTGATCCATCGATGAAAACTATGCTGTGTGTTTCCCTTCAGAAATGGACTTAAATCCCAGGCTCTGTGTCTTCCTATAAGCACTACTCCTTTCTGGTAAGGGCAGTCACTTTTCACGTGAAACGAACTATACCATTCACGAAACTCACACGTTTCTCCTCTTAACTGAGAAGCATTGGATGTTAGAGGACCTTTGCTTTCTATCAATTTCATTCAGAGTTGAATTAGATATGGTCTGTATGTATAGGAAACACCGTTCTTTTTTTTGAGCACACTCACGTTTCCTGCTGTCTTACAGATTCTTGAAAGCAAGAGCGTGATTCTTGCTCTGAAGGCGAGTGTGATCCATGGATGAGAACTTTGCCGTGTATTTCCCTTCAGAAATGGACTTAAATCCCATGCTCTGTGTCTTCCTATAAGCACTACTTTGTTTCAGGTAAGGGCAGCCACTTTTCAGCTCAAATGAACTACATCGTTCATGAAGCTAACACGTTTCTCATCTTTATTGACAAGCATCCGATGTTAGAGGACCAGTGCTTTGTATCAGTTTCAGAAGCAGAGTTGGAATAGATAAGGTCCATTTGTGTAGGAAACACCGTTCTTTTCTTCTCATCACACTCACGTTTCTTGCAGTCTTAGAGAATCTGGAAAGCAAGAGCGTGCTTCTTGCTCTATAGCAGAGTATGATCTATATAAGAGAACTCTACTGTGTTTCACTTCAGTAATGGAGTTAAATCCCAGGCTCTGAATCTTCCTACAAGCAAGACTTCATTTCAGGTAATCGCAGTCACTTTAGAGTTCAAACGAACTACATCATTCACGAAGCTCACACGTTTCTCATCTTAACTGAGAAGCATTGGAAGTTAGAGGACCGTTGCTTTGTATCAATTTCAAGCAGAGTTGAATTAGATATGGTCTGTATGTATAGGAAACACCGTTCTTTTCTTCTGAGCACACTCACGTTTCCTGCTGTCTTAGAGACTCTAGAAAGCAAGAGCGTGCCTCTTGCTCTAAAGCAGAGTGTGATCCATCGATGAGAACTGTGGTGTGTGCTTCCCTTCGAAATGGAGTTAAACCCCAGGCTCTGTGATTTCCTACAAGCAAGACTTCGTTTCAGGTAAGGGCAGTCACTTTTCAGCTCAAACGAACTACATCGTTCACGAAGCTCTCATGTTTCACATCTAAACTGACAATCATTGGATGTTAGAGGACCTGTGCTTAGTATCAGTTTCAGAAGGAGAGTTGGACTAGATAAGGTCCGTATGTGTAGGAAACACCGTTCATTTGTTCTCATCACACTCACGTTTCCTGCTGTCTTAGAGTCTCTGGAAAGCTAGAGCGTGCTTCTTGCTCTAAAGCAGAGTGTGATCAATGGATGAGAACACTGCTGTGTGTTTCACTTCAGAAATGGAGTTAAATACCAGGCTCTGAGTCTTCCGACAACAAGACTTTGTCTCAGGTAAGGGCAGTTACTTTACAGCTCAAATGAAAAACATCGTTCATTAAGCTCTCACGTTTCTCATCTTAAATGACAAGTATTGGATGTTAGAGGAACTGTGGTTTGTTTCAGTTTCAGAAGCAGAGTTGAAATAAATGTGGTCCGTATTTGTAGGAAACACCGTTCTTTTGCTCCCAGCACACTCATGTTTCCTGCTGACTTAGAGACTCTAGAAACCAAGAGCATGCTTCTTGCTCTAAAGCAGAGTGTGATCTATATGTGAGAACTCTGCTGTGTGTTTCACTTCAGAAATAGAGTTAAATCCCAGGATCTGATTCTTCCAACAAGCAAGACTTCGTTTCATGTAAGGGCAGTCACTTTACAGTTCAAACGAACTACATCATTCATGAAGCTCACACGTTTCTCATCTTAACTGACAAGCATTGGATGTTAGAGGACCTTTGGTTTGTTTCAGTTTCAGAAGCAGAGTTGAACTAGATATGGCCCATGTGTGTAGGAAACACCGTTCTTCAGTTCTGAGCACACTCATGTTTCTTGCTGTATTAGAGACTCTAGAAAGCAAGAGCATGCTTCTTGCTCTAAAGCAGAGAGTGATCCATCGATGAAAACTATGCTGTGTGTTTCCCTTCAGAAATAGAGTTAAATCCCAGGCTCTGTGTCTTCCTACAAGCAAGACTTCATTTCAAGTAAGGGCAGTCACTTTTCAGCTCAAACGAACTACATCGTTCATGAAGCTCTCACGTTTCTTATCTTAAATTACAAGCATTGGATGTTAGAGGTCCAGTGCTTTGTATCAGTTTCAGAAGTAGAGTTGAAATAGATATGGTCCGTATGTGTAGGAAACACCGTTCTTTTGTTCTGAGCAAACTCAAGTTTTCTGCTCTCTTAGAGACTGTGGAAAGCAAGAGCGTGGTTCTTGCTCTAAAGCAGAGTGTGATCAATGGATGAGAACTCTGCTGTGTGTTTCCTTTCAGAAATGGAGTTAAATCCCAGGCTCTGAGTCTTCCTACAAGGAGGACTTCGATTCAATTAAGGGCAGTTACTTTACAACTCAAATGAACTACATCATTCACGATGCTCACAAGTTTCTCATCTTAACTGAGAGGCATTGGATGTTAGAACACCTTTCCTTTGTATCAATTTCAAGCAGAGTTGAACTAGATATGGCCGTATGTATAGGAAACACCGTTCATTTCTTCTGAGCGCACTCACATTTCCTCCTGTCTAAGAGACTCTAGAAAGCAAGATTGTGCTTCTTGCTCTAAAGCAGAGTGTGATCAATGGATGAGAACTCTGCTGTGTGTTTCACTTCAGAAATGGAGTTAAATCCTAGGCTCTGAGTCTTCCTAGAACAAGACTTCTTTTCAGGTAAGGGCAGTTACTTTACAGCTCAAAAGAACTACATCATTCACGAAGCTCACACGTTTCTCATCTAAACTGACAAGAATTGGATGTTAGAGGACCTGTGGTTTCTTTCAGTTTCAGGAGCAGAGTTGAACTAGATATGCCCCGTATGTGGAGGAAACACCATTCTTTTGTTCTGAGCACACTCAGGTTTCCTGCTGTATTAGAGTATCTAGAAAGCAAGAGAGTGCTTCTTACTCTGTAGCAGAGTGTGATCCATGGATGAGAACTTTGCCGTGTATTTCCCTTCAGAAATGGAATTAAATCCCATGCTCTGTGTCTTCCTACAAGCACTACTTTGTTTCAAGTAAGGGCAGCCACTTTTCAGCTCAAACGAACTACATCGTTCACGAAGCTAACACGTTTCTCATCTTTATTGACAAGCATTGGATGTTAGAGGACCAGTGCTTTGTATCAGTTTCAGAAGCATAGTTGGACTAGATAAGGTCAATTTGTGTAGGCAACACCGTTCTTTTGTTCTCATCACACTCACGTTTCCTGCTGCCTTAGAGAATCTGAAAAGCAAGAGCATGCTTCTTGCTCTAAAGCAGGGTGTGATCTATATATGAGAACTCTGCTGTGTTCCACTTCAGTAATGGAGTTAAAACCCAGGCTCTGAATCTTCCTACAAGCAAGACTTCGTTTCAGGTACTTGCAGTCACTTTAGTGTTCAAACGAACTACATCATTCACGAAGCTCACACGTTTCTCATCTTAACTGACAAGCATTGGATGTTAGAGGACCTGTGGTTTGTTTCAGTTTCAGAAGCAGAGTTGAACTAGATATGGCCCGTATGCGTAGGAAACACCGTTCTTTAGTTCTGAGCACACTCATGTTTCCTGCTGTATTAGAGAATCTAGAAAGCAAGAGCATGCTTCTTGCTCTAAAGCAGAGTGTGATCCATCGATGAAAATCATGCTGTGTGTTTCCCTTCAGAAATGGAGTTAAATCCCAGGCTCTGTGTCTTCCTACAAGCAAGACTTCGTTTCAGGTAATGGCAGTATCTTTACAGCTCAAACGAACTACATCATTCACGAAGCTCACACGTTTCTCATCTAAACTGACAACCATTGGATGTTCGAGGACCTGTGGTTTCTTTCAGTTTCAGAAGCAGAGTTGAACTAGATATGGCCCGTATGTTGAAGAAACACCGTTCTTTTGTTCTGAGCACACTCACATTTCCTGCTGTCTTAGGGACTCTAGAAAGCAAGTGCGTGCTTCTTGCTCTAAAGCAGAGTGTGATCAATGGATGAGAACTCTGCTGTGTGTTTTACTTCAGAAATGGAGTTAAATCCCAGTGTCTGAGTCTTCCTACAAGGAGGACTTCGATTCAAGTAAGGGCAGTTACTTTACAGCTCAAACAAACTACATTGTTCACGAAGCTCACACGTTTCTCATCTTAACTGAGAGACAGTGGATGTTAGAGCACCTTTGCTTTGTATCAATTTCAAGCAGTGTTGACCTAGATATGGTCTGTATTATAGGAAACACCATTCTTTTCTTCTGAGCACACTCACGTTTCCCTTGGTAGTAGAGACTCTAGAAATCAAGAGCGTGCTTCTTGCTCTAAAGCAGAGTGTGATCCATGGATGAGAACTGTGTTGTGTGTTTCCCTTCAGAAATTGAGTTAAACCCCAGGCTCTGTGTCTTCCTACAAGCAAGACTTCGTTTCAGGTAAGGGCAGTATCTTTACAGCTCAAACGAACTACATCATTAACTAAGCTCACACTTTTCACATCTAAACTGACAAGATTTGGATGTTAGAGGACCTGTGCTTTCTTTCAGTTTCAGAAGCAGAGTAGAACTAGATATGGCCCGTATGTGTAGGAAATACCGTTCTTTGGTCTGACCACACTCAACATTCCTGCTGCATTAGAGACTCTAGAAAGCAAGAGCATTCTTCTTGCTGTAAAGCAGAGTGTGATCCATGGATTCGAACTATGCTGTATGATTCCCTTCAGAAATGGAGTTAAATCACAGGCTCTGTGTCTTCCTACGAGCAAGACTTCGTTTCAAATAAGGGCACTCACTTTTGAGCTCAAACGAACTACATCGTTCACGAAGCTAACACGTTTCTCATCTTTAATGACAAGCATTGGATGTTAGAGGACCAGTGCTTTGTATCAGTTTCAGAAGCAGAGTTGGACTAGATAAGGTCCGTATGTGTAGGAAACACCGTTCTTTTGTTCTCATTACACTCACGTTTCCTGCTGTATTAGAGACTCTGGAAAGCAAGAGTGTGCTTCTTGCTCTAAAGCAGAGTGTGATCAAGGATGAGAACTCTGCTGTGTGTTTCACTTCAGAAATGGAGTTAAATCCCAGTCTCTGAGTCTTCCTACAAGCAAGACATCGTTTCAGGTATGGGCAGTAACTTTACAGCTGAAATGAACTACATCATTCACTAAGCTCACACGTTGCACATCTAAACTGACAAGCATTGAATGTCAGAGGACAATTGCTTTGTATCAGTTTCAGAAGAAGAGTGGGACTATATATGGTCCCTATGTGTAGGAAAAACCGATCATTTGTTCTGAGCACACTCATGTTTCCTGCTGTATTAGAGAATCTAGAAAGCAAGAGAGTGCTTCTTGCTGTAAAGCAGAGTGTGATCCATGGATGAGAACTATGCTGTGTGTTTCCCTTCAGAAATGGAGTTAAATCCCAGGCTCTGTGTCTTCCTACAAGCAAGACATCGTTTCAGGTAAGCACATTCACTTTTAAGCTCAAACCAACTAAATAATTCACGAAGCTCACACATTTCTCAACTTAACTTACAAGCATTGGATGTTAGAGGACCTGTGGATTGTTTCAGTTTCAGAAGCAGAGTTGAACTAGATATGGCCTGTATGTATAGGAAACCCGGTTCTTTCGTTCTGAGCACACTCATGTTTCCTGTTGTATTAGAGACTCTAGAAAGCAAGAGCGTGCTTCTTGCTCTAAAGCAGAGTTTGATCTATCGATGAGAACTATGCTGTGTGTTTCCATTCAGAAATGGAGTTAAATCCCAGGCTCTGTGTCTTCCTACAAGCAAGACTTCGTTTCAAGTAAGGGCAGTCACTTTTCACCTCAAAGGAAGTACATTGTTCACGAAGCTCACACGTTTCTCAGCTTAACTGACAAGCAATGAATGGAAGAGGACCAGTGCTTTGTATCAGTTTTAGAAGCCGAGGTGGACTATATATGGTCCGTACGTGTAGGAAACACCGTTAATTAGTTCTCAGCACACTCAAGTTTCCTGTTGTCCTAGAGACTCTAGAAATCTAGAGCGTGCTTCTTGCTCTAAATCAGAGTGTAATCAATGGATGAGAACTCTGCTGTGTGTTCACTTCAGAAATGGAGTTAAATCCGTGGCTCTGAGTCTTCCTACAACAAGACTTCGTTTCAGGTAAGGGCAGTTACTTTACAGCTCAAACGACCTACATCATTCACGAAGCTCACACGTTTATCATCTTAACTGACAAGCATTGGATGTTAGAGGAACTATGGTTTGTTTCAGTTTCAGAAGTAGAGTTGAACTAAATGTGGTCCGTATGTGTTGGAAACACTGTTCTTTTGTTCTGAGCACACTCAAGTTTCCTGCTGTATTAGAGACTCTAGAAATCAAGAGCATTCTTCTTGCTCTAAATCAGAGTGTGATCCATGGATGAGAACTATGCTGTATAATTTCCTTCAGAAATGGAGTTAAATCCCTGGCTCTGAGTCTTCCTACATGCACAACTTCGTTTCAGGTAAAGGCAGTCACCTTTCAGCTCAAACGAACTACATCATTTACGAAGCTCACTCATTTCTCTTCTTAAATGACAATCATTGGTTGGTAGAGGACCTGTGCTTGTTTCAATTTCAGAGGCAGAGTTGGACTAGATATGGTCTGTATGTGTAGGAAACACTGTTCTTTTATTCTGAGCACACTCAAGTTTCCTGCTCTATTAGATATTCTAGAAAGCAAGAGCGGTCTTCTTGCTCTAAAGCAGAGTGTGATCCATGGATGAGAACTATGCTGTGTGTTTCCCTTCAGAAATGGAGTAAAATCCCATGCTCTGAGTCTTCCTACAAGGAAGACTTCGATTCAAGTAAGGGCAGTTACTTACTTCTCAAAACGATCTACATCGTTCACGAAGCTCACACGTTTCTCATCATAACTTACAAGCATTGGATGTTAAAGGACCTGTGGTTTGTGTCAGTTTCAGAAGCAGAGTTGAACTAGATATGGCCCATATAGGTAGGAAACACCATTCTTTTGTTCTGAGCACACTCAAGTTTCAGCTGTATTATAGAGTCTAGAAAGGAAGAGCGTGCTTCTTGCTAAAGCAGAGTGTGATTCATCGATGAGAACTATGCTGTGTGTTTCCCTTCAGAAATGGAGTTATTTTCCAGGCTCTGAGTCTTTCTACATGGAGGACTTCTATTCAAGTAAGGGCAGTTACTTTACAACTCAAACAAACTACATCGTTCACAAAGCTCACACGTTTCTCATCTTACCTGAGAGGCATTGGATATTAGAGGACCTTTGCTTTGTATCAATTTCAAGCAGAGTTGAACTAGATATGGTCCGTATGTATAGGAAACACCGTTCTTTTCTTCTGAGCACACTCACGTTTCCTTTTGTCTTAGAGACTCTAGAAAGCAAGAGCGTGCTTCTTGCTCTAAAGCAGAGTGTGATCAATGGATGAGAACTCTGTGGTGTGTTTCACTTCAGAAATGGAGTTAAATCCCAGGCTCTGAGTCTTCCTACAAGCAAGACTTCATTTCAGGTATGGGCAGTAACTTTACAGCTGAAACGAACTACATCATTCACTAAGCTCACACGTTTCACATCTAATCTGACAAGCATTGAATGTTAGAGGACAATTGCTTTGTATCAGTTTCAGAAGAAGAGTTGGACTATATATGGTCCGTATTTGTAGGAAACACCGATCATTTGTTCTGAGCACACTCATGTTTCCTGCTGTATTAGAGAATCTAGAAAGCAAGAGAGTGCTTCTTGCTCTAAAGCAGAGTGTGATCCATCGATGAGAACTATGCTGTGTGTTTCCCTTCAGAAATGGAGTTAAATCCCAGGCTCTGTGTCTTCCTACAAGCAAGACTTCGTTTCTCGTAAGGGCAGTCACTTTTCAGCTCAAAGGAACTACATTGTTCACGAAGCTCACACGTTTCTCATCTTAACTGACAAGCATTGAATGTTAGAGGACCAGTGGTTTGTATCAGTTTCAGAAGCCGAGTTGGACTAGATATGGTCCGTACGTGTAGGAAACACCGTTCATTTGTTCAAAGCACACTCACGTTTCCTGTTGTCTTAGAGACTCTAGAAAGCTAGAGAGTGCTTCTTGCTCTAAATCAGAGTGTGATCAATGGATGAGAACTCTGCTGTGTGTTCACTTCAGAAATGGAGTTAAATCCGTGGCTCTGAGTCTTCCTATAACAAGACTTCGTTTCAGGTAAGGGCAGTTACTTTACAGCTCAAACGACCTACATCATTCACGAAGCTCACACGTTTATCATCTTAACTGACAAGCATTGGATGTTAGAGGAACTATGGTTTGTTTCAGTTTCAGAAGCAGAGTTGAACTAAATGTGGTCCGTATGTGTTGGAAACACTGTTCTTTTGTTCTGAGCACACTCAAGTTTCCTGCTGTATTAGAGACTCTAAAAATCAAGAGCATTCTTCTTGCTCTAAATCAGAGTGTGATCCATGGATGAGAACTATGCTGTATAATTTCCTTCAGAAATGGAGTTAAATCCCTGGCTCTGAGTCTTCCTACATGGACAACTTCGTTTCAGGTAAGGGCAGTCACCTTTCAGCTCAAACGAACTACATCATTTACGAAGCTCACTCATTTCTCTTCTTAAATGACAATCATTGGTTGGTAGAGGACCTGTGCTTGTTTCAATTTCAGAGGCAGAGTTGGACTAGATATGGTCCGTATGTATAGGAAACACCGTTCTTTTCTTCTGAGCACACTCACGTTTCCTTTTGTCTTAGAGACTCTAGAAAGCAAGAGCGTGCTTCTTGCTCTAAAGCAGAGTGTGATCAATGGATGAGAACTCTGTGGTGTGTTTCCCTTCAGAAATGGAGTTAAATCCCAGGCTCTGTGTCTTCCTACAAGCAAGACTTCGTTTCTCGCAAGGGCAGTCACTTTTCAGCTCAAAGGAACTACATTGTTCACGAAGCTCACACGTTTCTCATCTTAACTGACAAGCATTGAATGTTAGAGGACCAGTGGTTTGTATCAGCTTCAGAAGCCGAGTTGGACTAGATATGGTCCGTACGTGTAGGAAACACCGTTCATTTGTTCTCAGCACACTCACGTTTCCTGTTGTCTTAGAGACTCTAGAAAGCTAGAGAGTGCTTCTTGCTCTAAATCAGAGTGTGATCAATGGATGAGAACTCTGCTGTGTGTTCACTTCAGAAATCGAGTTAAATCCCAGGCTCTGAGTCTTCCTACAACAAGAGTTCGTTTCAGGTAAGGGCAGTTACTTTACAGCTCAAACGACCTACATCATTCACGAAGATCACACGTTTCTCATCTTAACTGACAAGCATTGGATGATAGAGGAACTGTGGTTTGTTTCAGTTTCAGAAGCAGAGTTGAACTAAATGTGGTCCGAATGTGTTGGAAACACTGTTCTTTTGTTCTGAGCACACTTAAGTTTCCTACTGTATTAGAGATTGTAGAAAGCAAAAGCATTCTCCTTGCTCTAAAGCAGTATGTGATCTATATATGAGAACTCTGCTGTGTGTTTCCCTTCAGATATGGAGTTAAATCCCAGGCTCTGTGTCTTCCTACAAGCACTACTTCATTCCGGTAAGGGCAGTCACTTTTCAGCTGAAACAAAGTACATCGTTCACGAAGCTCACACGTTTCTCGTCTTAAATGACAAGCATTGGATGTTAGAAGACATGTGCTTTGTATCAATTTCAGAGGCAGAGTTGTAAAAGATATGGGCCGTATGTGTAGGGAACACCGTTCGTTTGTTCTCAGCACACTCATATTTCCTTCTGCCTTAGAGAGGCTAGAAAGCAAGAGCGTGCTTCTTGTTCTAAAACAGAGTGTCATCCATGGATGAGAACTGTGTTGTGTGTTTCCTTTCAGAAATGGAGTTAAATACCAGCCTCTGAGTCTTCCTACAACAGGAATTTGTTCAGGTAAGGGCAGTTACTTTACAGCGCAAACGAACTACATCGTTCACGAAGCTCACACGTTTCTCATCTTAACTGACAAGCATTGGATGTTAGAGCACCTGTGGTTTCTTTCAGTTTCAGAAGTAGAGTTGAACTAGATATGGCCCAGATGTTGAGTAATCACCGTTCTTTTGTTCTGAGCACACTCACGTTTCCTGCTCTCTTAGAGACCCTAGAAAGCAAGAGCGTGCATCTTGCTCTAAAGCAGTGTTGATCAATGGATGAGAACTCTGCTGTGTGTTTCACTTCAGAAATGGAGTTAAATCCCAGGCTTTGAGTCTTCATACAAGGAGGACCTCGATTCAAGTAAGGGCAGTTACTTTACAGCTCAAACGAACTACATCATTCACGAAGCTCACACGTTTCTCATCTTAACTGAGAGGCATTGGATGTTAGAGGACCATTGCTTTGTATCAATTTCAAGCAGAGTTAAATAAGATATGGTCCGTATGTGTAGGAAACACCGTTCTTTTATTCTGAGCACACTCACGTTTCCTGTTGTCTTAGAGACTCTAGAAAGCAGCAGCGTGCTTCTTGCTCTAAAGCAGAGTTTGATCAATGGATGAGAACTCTGCTGTGTGTTTCACTTCAGAAATGGAGTAAAATCCCAGGCTCTGTGTCTTCCTACAAGCAAGACTTCGTTTCAAGTAAGGGCAGTCAGTTTTCAGCTCAAAGGAACTACAACGTTCACGACGCTCACACGTTTCTCATCTTAACTGAGAAGCATTGGATGTTAGAGGACCTGTGGTTTCTTTCAGTTTCAGAAGCAGAGTTGAACTAGATATAGTCCGTATGTGTAGGAAACACTGTTCTTTTGTTCTGAGCACACTCAAGTTTCCTGCACTATTAGAGATTCTAGAAAGCAAGAGCGGTCTTCTTGCTCTAAAGCAGAGTGTGATCCATGGATGAGAACTATGCTGTTTGTTTCCCTTCAGAAGTGGAGTTAAATCCCAGGCTCTGTGTATTCCTACAAGCACTACTTCGTTTCAGGTAGGGGCAGTCACTTTTCAGTTGAAACGAACTACATCGTTCACGAAGGTCACACGTTTCTCATCTTAAATGACAAGCATTGGATGTTAGAGGACCAGTGCTTTGTATCAGTTTCAGAAGCAGAGTTGGACTAGATATGGTCTGTATGTGTAGGAAACACAATTCTTTTGTTCTCACCACACTCACGTTTCCTTCTGTCTTAGAGACTCTAGAAAGCAAGAGCGTGCTTCTGGCTATAAAGCAGAGTGTCATCAATGGATGAGAACTCTGTTGTGTGTTTCACTTCAGAAATGGAGTAAAATCCCATGCTCTGAGTCTTCCTACAAGGAAGACTTCGATTCAAGTAATGGCAGTTACTTTACTTCTCAAAACGAACTACATCGTTCACGAAGCTCACACGTTTCTCATCTTAACTGACAAGCATTGGATGTTTGAGGACATGTGGTTTGTTTCAGTTTAAGAAGCACAGTTGAACTAGATATGGCCTGTATCTGTAGGAAACACCGTTCCTTTGTTCTGAGCACACTCATGTTTCCTGCTGTCTTAGAGACTCTAGAATGTAAGAGCGTGCTTCTTGCTCTAAAGCAGACTGTGATCCATCGATGAGAACTATGCTGTGTGTTTACCTTCAGAAATGGAGTTATATTCCAGGCTCTGTGTCTTCCTACAAGCACGACGTCGTTTCAAGTAAGGGCAGTCACTTTTCAGCTCAAACAATCTACATCGTTCACGAAGCTCACACATTTCTCATCTTAACTGACAAGCATTGGATGTTAGTGGGCCTGTGTTTTGTATCAATTTCAGTGGCAGAGTTGTACTAGATATGGTGCGTATGTGTAGGGAACACTGTTCTTTTGTTCTCACCACACTCATGTTTCCTGCTGTCTTAGAGACTCTAGAAAGCAAGAGCTTTCTTCTTGTTATAAAGCAGAGTGTGATCCATGGATGAGAACTGTGTTGTGTGTTTCCCTTCAGAAATGGAGTTAAACCACAGGCTCTGTGTCTTCCTACAAGAAATACTTCGTTTCAGGTAAGGGCAGTCACTTTTCAGCTCTAACGACCTACATCGTTCATGAAGCTCACACGTTTCTCATCTTAACTGAAAAGCATTGGATATTAGAGGACATGTGGTTTCTTTCAGTTTCAGAAGTAGAGTTGAACTAGATATGGCCCATATGTTGAGGAAACACTGTTCATTTGTTCTGAGCACACTCATGTTTCCTGCTGTCTTAGAGGCTCTAGAAAGCAAGAGCGTGCTCCTTGATCGAAAGAAGAGTGCAACAATGGATGAGAACTCTTCTTTGTGTTTCACTTCAGAAATGGAGATAAATCCCAGGCTCTGAGTCTTCCTACAAGGAGGACTTCGAATCAAGTAAGGGAAGTTAATTTAGAGCTCAAACGAACTACATCGTTCACGAAGCTCACACGTTTCTCATCTTAACTGAGAGGCATTGGATGTTAGAGGACCTTTGCTTTGTATCAATTTCAAGCAGAGTTGAACAAGATGTGGTCCGTATGTATAGGAAACACGGTTCTTTTCTTCTGAGCACACTCACGTTTCCTGTTGTCTTAGAGACTCTAGAAAGCAGGAGCGTATTTCTTGCTCTAAAGCAGTGTGTGATCAATGGATGAGAACTCTGCTGTGTGTTTCACTTCAGAAATGGAGTTAAATACCAGGCTATGAGTCTTCCTACAAGCAAGATTTCGTTTCAAGTAAGGGCAGTCACTTTTCAGCTCAAACGAACTACATAGTTCACGACCTCACACGTTTCTCATCTTAACTGACAAGCATTTGATGTTAGAGGACCTGTGGTTTCTTTCAGTTTCAGAAGGAGAGTTGAACTAGATATAGTCCGTATGTGTAGGAAACACCGTTCTTTTGTTCTCAACACACTCACGTTTCTTGCTGTCTTAGAGACTCTAGAAAGCAAGAGCGTGCTTCTTGCTCTAAGGCAGACTGTGATCCATAGATGAGAACTATGCTGTGTGTTTCCCTTCAGAAATGGAGTTATTTTCCAGGCTCTGTGTCTTCCTACAAGCAAGAATTCGTTTCAAGTAAGGGCAGTCACTTTTCAGCTCAAACGATCTACATCATTCACAAAGCTCACACGTTTCTCATCTTAACTGACAAGCATAGGATGTTAGCGGACCTGTGCTTTGTATCAATTTCAGTGGCAGAGTTGTACTACATATGGTCCGTATGTGTAGGGAACACCGTTCTTTTGTTCTCAGCACATTCATGTTTCCTCCTCTCTTAGAGACTCTAGACAGCAAGAGCGTGCTTCTTGCTCTAAAGCAGAGTGTGATCTATATATGAGAACTCTGTTGTGTGTTTCACTTCATAAATGGAGTTAAATCCCAGGCTCTGAGTCTTCCTACAAGCAAGACTTCGTTTCAGGTAAGGCACTTACTTTACAGCTCAAACGATCTACATCATTCACGAAGGTCACACGTTTCTCATCTTAAATGACAAGCATTGGATGTTAGAGGACCAGAGCTTTGTATCAGTTTCAGAAGCAGAGTTGGACTAGATATGGTCCGTATGTGTAGGGAACACCGTTCTTTTGTTCTCAGCACATTCATGTTTCCTCCTCTCTTAGAGACTCTAGAGAGCAAGAGCGTGCTTCTTGATCGAAAGCAGAGTTGAACAATGGATGAGAACTCTGCTGTGTGTTTCACTTCAAAAATGGAGTTAAATCACAGGCTCTGAGTCTTCCTACAAGGAGGACTTCGATTCAAGTAAGGGCAGTTACTTTAAAGCTCAAACGAACTACATTGTTCACGAAGCTCACACGTTTCTCATCTTAACTGACAAGCGTTGGATGTTTGAGGACCTGTGGTTTCTTTCAGTTTCAGAAGTAGAGTTGAACTAGATATGGCCCATATGTTGAGGAAACACTGTTCTTTTGTTCTGAGCACACTCAAGTTTCCTGCTGTCTTAGAGGCTCTAGAAAGCAAGAGCATGCAATTTGATCGAAAGCAGAGTGCAACAATGGATGAGAACTCTGCTGTGTGTTTCACTTCAGAAATGGCGATAAATCCCAGGCTCTGAGTCTTCCTACAAGGAGGACTTCGATTCAAGTAAGGGCAGTTAATTTAGAGCTCAAACGAACTACATCGTTCACGAAGCTCACACGTTTCTCATCTTAACTGAGAGGCATTGGATGTTAGAGGACCTTTGCTTTGTATCAATTTCAAGCAGAGTTGAACAAGATATGGTCCGTATGTATAGGAAACACCGTTCTTCTCTTCTGAGCACACTCACGTTTCCTGTTGTCTTAGAAACTCTAGAAAGCAGGAGCGTGCTATTGCTCTAAAGCAGAGTGTGATCAATGGATGAGAACTCTGTTGTGTGTTTCACTTCAGAAATAGAGTTAAATCCCATGCTCTGAGTCTTCCTACAAGGAAGACTTCGATTCAAGTAAGCGCAGTTACTTTACTTCTCAAAACGAACTACATTGTTCACGAAGCTCACATGTTTGTCATCTTAACTGACAAGCATTGGATGTTAAAGGACCTGTGGTTTGTTTCAGTTTCAGAAGCAGAGTTGAACTAGATATGGCCCATATATTTAGGAAACACCTTTCTTTTGTTCTGAGCACACTCAAGTTTCCTGCTATATTAGAGAGTCTAGAAAGCAAGAGAGTGCTTCTTGCTCTAAAGCAGACTGTGATCAAAGGATGAGAACTCTGCTGTGAGTTTCACTTCAGAAATGGTGTTAAATCCCAGGCTCTGAGTCTTCCTACAAAGAAGACTTCGATTCAAGTAAGGTCAGTTACTTTACAGCTCAAACGAACTACATCGTTCACAAAGCTCACACCTTTCTTATCTTAACTGACAAGCATTGGATGTTAGAGGACCTGTGGTTTCTTTGAGTTTCAGAAGCAGAGTTGAACTAGATATGGCCCGTATGTGTAGGAAACATCGTCTTTTGTTCAGAGCTCACTCACGTTTCCTGTTGTATTAGAGACTCTAGAAAGCAAGAGCGTGCTTCTTGCTCTAAAGCAGAGTGTGATCTATATATGAGAACTCTGTTGTGTGTTTCACTTCAGAAATGGAGTTAAATCCCAGGCTCTGTGTCTTCCTACAAGCAAGAATTCTTTTCAAGTAAGGGCAGTCACTTTTCAGCTCAAACGAACTACATCATCCACGAAGCTCACACATTTCTCAACTTAACTGACAAGCATTGGATGTTAGAGGACCTGTGGTTTGTTTCATTTTCAGAAGCAGAGTTGAACTAGATATGGCCAGTATGTGCAGAAAACCCCGTTCTTGAGTTCTGAGCACAGTTATGTTTCCTGCTGTATTAGAGACTCTAGAAAGCAAGAGCGTGCTTCTTGCTCTAAAGCAGAGTGTGATCCTTTGATGAGAACTATGCTGTGTGTTTCCCTTCAGAAATGGAGTTAAATCCCAGGCTCTGTTTCTTCCTACAAGCAAGACTTAGTTTCAAGTAAGGGCAGTCACTTTTCAGCTCAAACGAACTACATCGTTCACAAAGCTCACACGTTTCTCATCTTAAATGACAAGCATTGGATGTTAGAGGACCTGTGCTTTGTACCAATTTCAGAGGCAGTGTGGTACTGGATATGGACTCTATGTGTAGGAAACACCGTTCTTTTGTTCTGAGCACACTCACGTTTCCTGCTGTCTTAGAGATTCTAGAAAGCAAGAGCGTGCTTCTTGTTCTAAAGCAGAGTGTGATCCATGGATGAGAACTCAGCTGTGTGTTTCCCTTCAGAAATGGAGTTAAATTCCAGGCTCTGTGTCTTCCTCCAAGCACTACTTCGTTTCAGGTGAGGGCAGTCACATTTCAGCTAAAACGAATTACATTTACGAAGCTCACACGTTTCTCATCTTAACTGACAAGCATTGGATGTTAGAGGACCAGTGCTTTGTATCAGTTTCAGAAGCAGAGTTGGACTAGATATGGACCATATGTGTAGGAAACACCGTTCTTTTGTTCTCAGCACACTCACGATTTCTGCTGTCTTAGAGAATCTAGAAAGCAAGAGCGTGCTTCTTGCTTTAAAGCAGAGTGTGATCAATGGAAGAGAACTCTACTGTGTGTTTCACTTCAGAAATGGAGTTAAATCCCATGCTCTGAGTCTTCCTCCAAGGAAGACTTCGAATCAAGTAAGGGCAGTTACTTTACAGCTAAAATGAACTACGTTGTTCACAAAGCTCACACGTTTCTCATCTTAACGCACAAGCATTGGATGTTAGAGGACCAGTGCTTTGTATCAGTTTCAGAAGCAGAGTTGGACTAGAAATGGTCCCTTTGTGTAGGAAACACCGTTCTTTTGTTCTCAGGACACTCACGTTTTCTGCGGTCTTAGAGACTCTAGAAAGCAAGAGCGTGCTTCTTGCTCTAAAGCAGACTGTGATCAATGGATGAGAACTCTGCTGGGAGTTTCACTTCAGAAATGGAGATAAATCCCAGGCTCTGTGTCTTCCTACAAGCAAGACTTCCTTTCTAGAAAGGGCAGTCACTTTTCAGCTCAAACGAACTACATCATTCACGACGCTCACACGTTTCTCATCTTAACTGACAAGCATTGGATGTTAGAGGACCTGTGGTTTGTTTCAGTTTCAGAAGCAGAGTTGAACTAGATATGGTCCGTATGTGTAGGAAACACTGTTCTTTTGTTCTGAGCACACTCAAGTTTCCTGCTCTATTAGAGATTCTAGAAAGCAAGACAGTGCTTCTTGCACTAAAGCAGAGTGTGATCCATGGATGAGAACTATGCTGTGTGTTTCCCTTCAGAAATGGAGTTAAATACCAGGCTATGAGTCTTCCTACAAGCAAGATTTCGTTTCAAGTAAGGGCAGTCACTTTTCAGCTCAAACGAACTACATAGTTCACGACCTCACACGTTTCTCATCTTAACTGACAAGCATTTGATGTTAGAGGACCTGTGGTTTCTTTCAGTTTCAGAAGGAGAGTTGAACTAGATATAGTCCGTATGTGTAGGAAACACCGTTCTTTTGTTCTCAACACACTCACGTTTCTTGCTGTCTTAGAGACTCTAGAAAGCAAGAGCGTGCTTCTTGCTCTAAAGCAGACTGTGATCCATAGATGAGAACTATGCTGTGTGTTTCCTTCAGAAATGGAGTTATTTTCCAGGCCTGTGTCTTCCTACAAGCAAGAATTCGTTTCAAGTAAGGGCAGTCACTTTTCAGCTCAAACGATCTACATCGTTCACAAAGCTCACACGTTTCTCATCTTAACTGACAAGCATAGGATGTTAGCGGACCTGTGCTTTGTATCAATTTCAGTGGCAGAGTTGTACTACATATGGTCCGTATGTGTAGGGAACACCGTTCTTTTGTTCTCAGCACATTCATGTTTCCTCCTCTCTTAGAGACTCTAGAGAGCAAGAGCGTGCTTCTTGCTCTAAAGCAGAGTGTGATCTATATATGAGAACTCTGTTGTGTGTTTCACTTCATAAATGGAGTTAAATCCCAGGCTCTGAGTCTTCCTACAAGCAAGACTTCGTTTCAGGTAAGGCACTTACTTTACAGCTCAAACGATCTACATCATTCACGAAGGTCACACGTTTCTCATCTTAAATGACAAGCATTGGATGTTAGAGGACCAGTGCTTTGTATCAGTTTCAGAAGCAGAGTTGGACTAGATATGGTCCGTATGTGTAGGGAACACCGTTCTTTTGTTCTCAGCACATTCATGTTTCCTCCTCTCTTAGAGACTCTAGAGAGCAAGAGCGTGCTTCTTGATCGAAAGCAGAGTTGAACAATGGATGAGAACTCTGCTGTGTGTTTCACTTCAGAAATGGCGATAAATCCCAGGCTCTGAGTCTTCCTACAAGGAGGACTTCGATTCAAGTAAGGGCAGTTAATTTAGAGCTCAAACGAACTACATCGTTCACGAAGCTCACACGTTTCTCATCTTAACTGAGAGGCATTGGATGTTAGAGGACCTTTGCTTTGTATCAATTTCAAGCAGAGTTGAACAAGATATGGTCCGTATGTATAGGAAACACCGTTCTTCTCTTCTGAGCACACTCATGTTTCCTGTTGTCTTAGAAACTCTAGAAAGCAGGAGCGTGCTATTGCTCTAAAGCAGAGTGTGATCAATGGATGAGAACTCTGTTGTGTGTTTCACTTCAGAAATAGAGTTAAATCCCATGCTCTGAGTCTTCCTACAAGGAAGACTTCGATTCAAGTAAGCGCAGTTACTTTACTTCTCAAAACGAACTACATTGTTCACGAAGCTCACATGTTTGTCATCTTAACTGACAAGCATTGGATGTTAAAGGACCTGTGGTTTGTTTCAGTTTCAGAAGCAGAGTTGAACTAGATATGGCCCATATATTTAGGAAACACCTTTCTTTTGTTCTGAGCACACTCAAGTTTCCTGCTGTATTAGAGAGTCTAGAAAGCAAGAGAGTGCTTCTTGCTCTAAAGCAGACTGTGATCAAAGGATGAGAACTCTGCTGTGAGTTTCACTTCAGAAATGGTGTTAAATCCCAGGCTCTGAGTCTTCCTACAAGGAAGACTTCGATTCAAGTAAGGTCAGTTACTTTACAGCTCAAACGAACTACATCGTTCACAAAGCTCACACCTTTCTTATCTTAACTGACAAGCATTGGATGTTAGAGGACCTGTGGTTTCTTTGAGTTTCAGAAGCAGAGTTGAACTAGATATGGCCCGTATGTGTAGGAAACATCGTCTTTTGTTCAGAGCTCACTCACGTTTCCTGTTGTATTAGAGACTCTAGAAAGCAAGAGCGTGCTTCTTGCTCTAAAGCAGAGTGTGATCTATATATGAGAACTCTGTTGTGTGTTTCACTTCAGAAATGGAGTTAAATCCCAGGCTCTGTGTCTTCCTAAAAGCAAGAATTCTTTTCAAGTAAGGGCAGTCACTTTTCAGCTCAAACGAACTACATCATCCACGAAGCTCACACATTTCTCAACTTAACTGACAAGCATTGGATGTTAGAGGACCTGTGGTTTGTTTCATTTTCAGAAGCAGAGTTGAACTAGATATGGCCTGTATGTGCAGAAAACCCCGTTCTTGAGTTCTGAGCACAGTTATGTTTCCTGCTGTATTAGAGACTCTAGAAAGCAAGAGCGTGCTTCTTGCTCTAAAGCAGAGTGTGATCCTTTGATGAGAACTATGCTGTGTGTTTCCCTTCAGAAATGGAGTTAAATCCCAGGCTCTGTTTCTTCCTACAAGCAAGACTTCGTTTCAAGTAAGGGCAGTCACTTTTCAGCTCAAACGAACTACATCGTTCACAAAGCTCACACGTTTCTCATCTTAAATCACAAGCATTGGATGTTAGAGGACCTGTGCTTTGTACCAATTTCAGAGGCAGTGTGGTACTGGATATGGACTCTATGTGTAGGAAACACCGTTCTTTTGTTCTCAGCACACTCACGTTTCCTGCTGTCTTAGAGATTCTTGAAAGCAAGAGCGTGCTTCTTGTTCTAAAGCAGAGTGTGATCCATGGATGAACTCTGCTGTGTGTTTCCCTTCAGAAATGGAGTTAAATTCCAGGCCTCTGTGTCTTCCTCCAAGCACTACTTCGTTTCAGGTGAGGGCAGTCACATTTCAGCTAAAACGAATTACATTTACGAAGCTCACACGTTTCTCATCTTAACTGACAAGCATTGGATGTTAGAGGACCAGTGCTTTGTATCAGTTTCAGAAGCAGAGTTGGACTACATATGGACCATATGTGTAGGAAACACCGTTCTTTTGTTCTCAGCACACTCACGATTTCTGCTGTCTTAGAGAATCTAGAAAGCAAGAGCGTGCTTCTTGCTCTAAAGCAGAGTGTGATCAATGGAAGAGAACTCTACTGTGTGTTTCACTTCAGAAATGGAGTTAAATCCCATGCTCTGAGTCTTCCTCCAAGGAAGACTTCGAATCAAGTAAGGGCAGTTACTTTACAGCTAAAATGAACTACGTTGTTCACAAAGCTCACACGTTTCTCATCTTAACGGACAAGCATTGGATGTTAGAGGACCAGTGCTTTGTATCAGTTTCAGAAGCAGAGTTGGACTAGAAATGGTCCGTATGTGTAGGAAACACCGTTCTTTTGTTCTCAGGACACTCACGTTTTCTGCTGTATTAGAGACTCTAGAAAGCAAGAGCGTGCTTCTTGCTCTAAAGCAGACTGTGATCAATGGATGAGAACTCTGCTGTGAGTTTCACTTCAGAAATGGAGTTAAATCCCAGGCTCTGTGTCTTCCTACAAGCAAGACTTCCTTTCAAGAAATGGCAGTCACTTTTCAGCTCAAACGAACTACATCATTCACGACGCTCACACGTTTCTCATCTTAACTGACAAGCATTGGATGTTAACGGACCTGTGGTTTGTTTCAGTTTCAGAAGCAGAGTTGAACTAGATATGGTCCGTATGTGTAGGAAACACTGTTCTTTTGTTCTGAGCACACTCAAGTTTCCTGCTCTATTAGAGATTCTAGAAAGCAAGACAGTGCTTCTTGCACTAAAGCAGAGTGTGATCCATGGATGAGAACTATGCTGTGTGTTTCCCTTCAGAAATGGAGTTAAATCCCAGGCTCTGTGTCTTCCTACAAGCAAGACATCGTTTCAGGTTAGGGCAGTCACTTTTCAGCTCAAACGAACTACATCGTTCACAAAGCTCACATGTTTCTCATCTTAAATGACAAGCATTGGATGTTAGAGGACCTGTGCTTTGTACCAATTTCAGAAGCAGTGTGGTACTGGATGTGGACTCTATGTGTAGGAAACACCGTTCTTTTGTTCTCAGCACACTCATGTTCCCTGCTGTCTTAGAGATTCTAGAAAGCAAGAGCGTGCTTCTTGCTCTAAAGCAGAGTGTGATCTATATATGAGAACTCTGCTGTGTGTTTCACTTCAGAAAAGGAGTTAAATCCCAGGCTCTGTGTCTTCCTATAAGCAAGACTTCGTTTCAAGTAAGGGCAGTCACTTTTCAGCTCAAACGAACTACATCGTTCACGCCCTCACACGTTTCTCATCTTAACTGACAAGCACTGGATGTTAGGGGACCTGTGGTTTATTTCAGTTTCAGAAGCAGAGTTGAACTAGATGTGGTCCGTATGTGTAGGAAACACTGTTCTTTTGTTCTGAGCACACTCAAGTTTCCTGCTCTATTAGAGATTCTAGAAAGCAAGAGAGTGCTTCTTGCACTAAAGCAGAGTGTGATCCATGGATGAGAACTATGCTGTGTGTTTCCCTTCAGAAATGGAGTTAAATCCCAGGCTCTGTGTCTTCATAGAAGCAAAATTCGTTTCAAGTAAGGGCAGTCACTTTTCAGCTCAAACGAACTACATCGTTCACAAAGCTCACACGTTTCTCATCTTAAATGACAAGCATTGGATGTTAGAGTACCTGTGCTTTGTATCAATTTCAGAGGCAGTGTGGTACTAGATATGATCTGTATGTGTAGGAAACACCGTACGTTTTTCTCAGCACACTCATGTTTCCTGCTGTCTTAGAGACTCTAGAAAGCAAGAGGGTGCTTCTTGCTCTAAAGCAGAGTGTGATCTATATATGAGAACTCTGCTGAGTGTTTCACTTCAGAAATGGAGTTAAATCCCAGGCTCTTTGTCTTCCTACAAGCAAGACTTCGTTTCAAATAAGGGCAGTCACTTTTCAGCTCAAACGAACTACATCATTCACGAAGCTCACACATTTCTCAACTTAACTGACAAGCATTGGATGGTATAGGACCTGTGGTTTGTTTCATTTTCAGAAGCAGAGTTGAACTAGATATGGTCCGTTTGTGTAGAAAACCCCATTCTTGAGTTCTGAGCACACTTATGTTTCCTGCTGTATTAGAGACTCTAGAAAGCAAGAGCGTGCTTCTTGCTCTAAAGCAGAGTGTGATCCTTCGATGAGAACTATGCTGTGTGTTTCCCTTCAGAAATGGAGTTAAATCCCAGACTCTGTTTCTTCCTACAAGCAAGACTTCGTTTCAAGTAAGGGCAGTCACTTTTCAGCTCAAACGATCTACATCGTTCACAAAGCTCACACGTTTCTCATCTTAAATGACAAGCATTGGATGTTAGAGTACCTGTGCTTTGTATCAATTTCAGAGGCAGTGTGGTACTAGATATGATCTGTATGTGTAGGAAACACCGTTCTTTTGTTCTCAGCACACTCATGTTTCCTGCTGTCTTAGAGATTCTAGAAAGCAAGTGCGTGCTTCTTGCTCTAAAGCAGACTGTGATCAATGGATGAGAACTCTGCTGTGAGTTTCACTTCAGAAATGGTGTTAAATTCCAGGCTCTGAGTCTTCCTACAAGGAAGACTTCGATTCAAGTAAGGTCAGTTACTTTACAGCTCAAACGAACTACATCGTTCACAAAGCTCACACGTTTCTTATCTTAACTGACAAGCATTGGATGTTAGAGGAACTGTGGTTTCTTTCAGTTTCAGAAGCAGAGTTGAACTAGATATGGCCTGTATGTGTAGGAAACATCATTCTTTTGTTCAGAGCTCACTCACGTTTCCTTCTGCATTAGAGACTCTAGAAAGCAAGAGCGTGCTTCTTGCTCTAAAGCAGAGTGTGATCCTTCGATGAGAACTATGCTGTGTGTTTCCCTTCAGAAATGGAGTTAAATCCCAGGCTCTGTGTCTTCCTACAAGCAAGACTTCGTTTCAAGTAAGGCCAGTCACTTTTCAGCTCAAACGAACTACATCGTTCACGCCCTCACACGTTTCTCATCTTAACTGACAAGCATTGGATGTTAGAGGACCTGTGCTTTGTTTCAGTTTCAGAAGCAGAGTTGAACTAGATATGGTCCGTATGTGTAGGAAACACTGTTCTTTTGTTCTGAGCACACTCAAGTTTCCTGCTCTATTAGAGATTCTAGAAAGCAAGACAGTGCTTCTTGCACTAAAGCAGAGTGTGATCCATGGATGAGAACTATGCTGTGTGTTTCCCTTCAGAAATGGAGTTAAATACCAGGCTATGAGTCTTCCTACAAGCAAGATTTCGTTTCAAGTAAGGGCAGTCACTTTTCAGCTCAAACGAACTACATAGTTCACGACCTCACACGTTTCTCATCTTAACTGACAAGCATTTGATGTTAGAGGACCTGTGGTTTCTTTCAGTTTCAGAAGGAGAGTTGAACTAGATATAGTCCGTATGTGTAGGAAACACCGTTCTTTTGTTCTCAACACACTCACGTTTCTTGCTGTCTTAGAGACTCTAGAAAGCAAGAGCGTGCTTCTTGCTCTAAAGCAGACTGTGATCCATAGATGAGAACTATGCTGTGTGTTTCCCTTCAGAAATGGAGTTATTTTCCAGGCTCTGTGTCTTCCTACAAGCAAGAATTCGTTTCAAGTAAGGGCAGTCACTTTTCAGCTCAAACGATCTACATCGTTCACAAAGCTCACACGTTTCTCATCTTAACTGACAAGCATAGGATGTTAGCGGACCTGTGCTTTGTATCAATTTCAGTGGCAGAGTTGTACTACATATGGTCCGTATGTGTAGGGAACACCGTTCTTTTGTTCTCAGCACATTCATGTTTCCTCCTCTCTTAGAGACTCTAGAGAGCAAGAGCGTGCTTCTTGCTCTAAAGCAGAGTGTGATCTATATATGAGAACTCTGTTGTGTGTTTCACTTCATAAATGGAGTTAAATCCCAGGCTCTGAGTCTTCCTACAAGCAAGACTTCGTTTCAGGTAAGGCACTTACTTTACAGCTCAAACGATCTACATCATTCACGAAGGTCACACGTTTCTCATCTTAAATGACAAGCATTGGATGTTAGAGGACCAGTGCTTTGTATCAGTTTCAGAAGCAGAGTTGGACTAGATATGGTCCGTATGTGTAGGGAACACCGTTCTTTTGTTCTCAGCACATTCATGTTTCCTCCTCTCTTAGAGACTCTAGAGAGCAAGAGCGTGCTTCTTGATCGAAAGCAGAGTTGAACAATGGATGAGAACTCTGCTGTGTGTTTCACTTCAGAAATGGAGTTAAATCCCAGGCTCTGAGTCTTCCTACAAGGAGGACTTCGATTCAAGTAAGGGCAGTTACTTTAAAGCTGAAACGAACTACATTGTTCACGAAGCTCACACGTTTCTCATCTTAACTGACAAGCGTTGGATGTTTGAGGACCTGTGGTTTCTTTCAGTTTCAGAAGTAGAGTTGAACTAGATATGGCCCATATGTTGAGGAAACACTGTTCTTTTGTTCTGAGCACACTCAAGGTTCCTGCTGTCTTAGAGGCTCTAGAAAGCAAGAGCGTGCAATTTGATCGAAAGCAGAGTGCAACAATGGATGAGAACTCTGCTGTGTGTTTCACTTCAGAAATGGCGATAAATCCCAGGCTCTGAGTCTTCCTACAAGGAGGACTTCGATTCAAGTAAGGGCAGTTAATTTAGAGCTCAAACGAACTACATCGTTCACGAAGCTCACACGTTTCTCATCTTAACTGAGAGGCATTGGATGTTAGAGGACCTTTGCTTTGTATCAATTTCAAGCAGAGTTGAACAAGATATGGTCCGTATGTATAGGAAACACCGTTCTTCTCTTCTGAGCACACTCACGTTTCCTGTTGTCTTAGAAACTCTAGAAAGCAGGAGCGTGCTATTGCTCTAAAGCAGAGTGTGATCAATGGATGAGAACTCTGTTGTGTGTTTCACTTCAGAAATAGAGTTAAATCCCATGCTCTGAGTCTTCCTACAAGGAAGACTTCGATTCAAGTAAGCGCAGTTACTTTACTTCTCAAAACGAACTACATTGTTCACGAAGCTCACATGTTTGTCATCTTAACTGACAAGCATTGGATGTTAAAGGACCTGTGGTTTGTTTCAGTTTCAGAAGCAGAGTTGAACTAGATATGGCCCATATATTTAGGAAACACCTTTCTTTTGTTCTGAGCACACTCAAGTTTCCTGCTGTATTAGAGAGTCTAGAAAGCAAGAGAGTGCTTCTTGCTCTAAAGCAGACTGTGATCAAAGGATGAGAACTCTGCTGTGAGTTTCACTTCAGAAATGGTGTTAAATCCCAGGCTCTGAGTCTTCCTACAAGGAAGACTTCGATTCAAGTAAGGTCAGTTACTTTACAGCTCAAACGAACTACATCGTTCACAAAGCTCACACCTTTCTTATCTTAACTGACAAGCATTGGATGTTAGAGGACCTGTGGTTTCTTTGAGTTTCAGAAGCAGAGTTGAACTAGATATGGCCCGTATGTGTAGGAAACATCGTCTTTTGTTCAGAGCTCACTCACGTTTCCTGTTGTATTAGAGACTCTAGAAAGCAAGAGCGTGCTTCTTGCTCTAAAGCAGAGTGTGATCTATATATGAGAACTCTGTTGTGTGTTTCACTTCAGAAATGGAGTTAAATCCCAGGCTCTGTGTCTTCCTAAAAGCAAGAATTCTTTTCAAGTAAGGGCAGTCACTTTTCAGCTCAAACGAACTACATCATCCACGAAGCTCACACATTTCTCAACTTAACTGACAAGCATTGGATGTTAGAGGACCTGTGGTTTGTTTCATTTTCAGAAGCAGAGTTGAACTAGATATGGCCTGTATGTGCAGAAAACCCCGTTCTTGAGTTCTGAGCACAGTTATGTTTCCTGCTGTATTAGAGACTCTAGAAAGCAAGAGCGTGCTTCTTGCTCTAAAGCAGAGTGTGATCCTTTGATGAGAACTATGCTGTGTGTTTCCCTTCAGAAATGGAGTTAAATCCCAGGCTCTGTTTCTTCCTACAAGCAAGACTTCGTTTCAAGTAAGGGCAGTCACTTTTCAGCTCAAACGAACTACATCGTTCACAAAGCTCACACGTTTCTCATCTTAAATCACAAGCATTGGATGTTAGAGGACCTGTGCTTTGTACCAATTTCAGAGGCAGTGTGGTACTGGATATGGACTCTATGTGTAGGAAACACCGTTCTTTTGTTCTCAGCACACTCACGTTTCCTGCTGTCTTAGAGATTCTTGAAAGCAAGAGCGTGCTTCTTGTTCTAAAGCAGAGTGTGATCCATGGATGAACTCTGCTGTGTGTTTCCCTTCAGAAATGGAGTTAAATTCCAGGCCTCTGTGTCTTCCTCCAAGCACTACTTCGTTTCAGGTGAGGGCAGTCACATTTCAGCTAAAACGAATTACATTTACGAAGCTCACACGTTTCTCATCTTAACTGACAAGCATTGGATGTTAGAGGACCAGTGCTTTGTATCAGTTTCAGAAGCAGAGTTGGACTACATATGGACCATATGTGTAGGAAACACCGTTCTTTTGTTCTCAGCACACTCACGATTTCTGCTGTCTTAGAGAATCTAGAAAGCAAGAGCGTGCTTCTTGCTCTAAAGCAGAGTGTGATCAATGGAAGAGAACTCTACTGTGTGTTTCACTTCAGAAATGGAGTTAAATCCCATGCTCTGAGTCTTCCTCCAAGGAAGACTTCGAATCAAGTAAGGGCAGTTACTTTACAGCTAAAATGAACTACGTTGTTCACAAAGCTCACACGTTTCTCATCTTAACGGACAAGCATTGGATGTTAGAGGACCAGTGCTTTGTATCAGTTTCAGAAGCAGAGTTGGACTAGAAATGGTCCGTATGTGTAGGAAACACCGTTCTTTTGTTCTCAGGACACTCACGTTTTCTGCTGTATTAGAGACTCTAGAAAGCAAGAGCGTGCTTCTTGCTCTAAAGCAGACTGTGATCAATGGATGAGAACTCTGCTGTGAGTTTCACTTCAGAAATGGAGTTAAATCCCAGGCTCTGTGTCTTCCTACAAGCAAGACTTCCTTTCAAGAAATGGCAGTCACTTTTCAGCTCAAACGAACTACATCATTCACGACGCTCACACGTTTCTCATCTTAACTGACAAGCATTGGATGTTAACGGACCTGTGGTTTGTTTCAGTTTCAGAAGCAGAGTTGAACTAGATATGGTCCGTATGTGTAGGAAACACTGTTCTTTTGTTCTGAGCACACTCAAGTTTCCTGCTCTATTAGAGATTCTAGAAAGCAAGACAGTGCTTCTTGCACTAAAGCAGAGTGTGATCCATGGATGAGAACTATGCTGTGTGTTTCCCTTCAGAAATGGAGTTAAATCCCAGGCTCTGTGTCTTCCTACAAGCAAGACATCGTTTCAGGTTAGGGCAGTCACTTTTCAGCTCAAACGAACTACATCGTTCACAAAGCTCACATGTTTCTCATCTTAAATGACAAGCATTGGATGTTAGAGGACCTGTGCTTTGTACCAATTTCAGAAGCAGTGTGGTACTGGATGTGGACTCTATGTGTAGGAAACACCGTTCTTTTGTTCTCAGCACACTCATGTTCCCTGCTGTCTTAGAGATTCTAGAAAGCAAGAGCGTGCTTCTTGCTCTAAAGCAGAGTGTGATCTATATATGAGAACTCTGCTGTGTGTTTCACTTCAGAAAAGGAGTTAAATCCCAGGCTCTGTGTCTTCCTATAAGCAAGACTTCGTTTCAAGTAAGGGCAGTCACTTTTCAGCTCAAACGAACTACATCGTTCACGCCCTCACACGTTTCTCATCTTAACTGACAAGCACTGGATGTTAGGGGACCTGTGGTTTATTTCAGTTTCAGAAGCAGAGTTGAACTAGATGTGGTCCGTATGTGTAGGAAACACTGTTCTTTTGTTCTGAGCACACTCAAGTTTCCTGCTCTATTAGAGATTCTAGAAAGCAAGAGAGTGCTTCTTGCACTAAAGCAGAGTGTGATCCATGGATGAGAACTATGCTGTGTGTTTCCCTTCAGAAATGGAGTTAAATCCCAGGCTCTGTGTCTTCATAGAAGCAAAATTCGTTTCAAGTAAGGGCAGTCACTTTTCAGCTCAAACGAACTACATGGTTCACAAAGCTCACACGTTTCTCATCTTAAATGACAAGCATTGGATGTTAGAGTACCTGTGCTTTGTATCAATTTCAGAGGCAGTGTGGTACTAGATATGATCTGTATGTGTAGGAAACACCGTACGTTTTTCTCAGCACACTCATGTTTCCTGCTGTCTTAGAGACTCTAGAAAGCAAGAGGGTGCTTCTTGCTCTAAAGCAGAGTGTGATCTATATATGAGAACTCTGCTGAGTGTTTCACTTCAGAAATGGAGTTAAATCCCAGGCTCTTTGTCTTCCTACAAGCAAGACTTCGTTTCAAATAAGGGCAGTCACTTTTCAGCTCAAACGAACTACATCATTCACGAAGCTCACACATTTCTCAACTTAACTGACAAGCATTGGATGGTATAGGACCTGTGGTTTGTTTCATTTTCAGAAGCAGAGTTGAACTAGATATGGTCCGTTTGTGTAGAAAACCCCGTTCTTGAGTTCTGAGCACACTTATGTTTCCTGCTGTATTAGAGACTCTAGAAAGCAAGAGCGTGCTTCTTGCTCTAAAGCAGAGTGTGATCCTTCGATGAGAACTATGCTGTGTGTTTCCCTTCAGAAATGGAGTTAAATCCCAGACTCTGTTTCTTCCTACAAGCAAGACTTCGTTTCAAGTAAGGGCAGTCACTTTTCAGCTCAAACGATCTACATCGTTCACAAAGCTCACACGTTTCTCATCTTAAATGACAAGCATTGGATGTTAGAGTACCTGTGCTTTGTATCAATTTCAGAGGCAGTGTGGTACTAGATATGATCTGTATGTGTAGGAAACACCGTTCTTTTGTTCTCAGCACACTCATGTTTCCTGCTGTCTTAGAGATTCTAGAAAGCAAGTGCGTGCTTCTTGCTCTAAAGCAGACTGTGATCAATGGATGAGAACTCTGCTGTGAGTTTCACTTCAGAAATGGTGTTAAATTCCAGGCTCTGAGTCTTCCTACAAGGAAGACTTCGATTCAAGTAAGGTCAGTTACTTTACAGCTCAAACGAACTACATCGTTCACAAAGCTCACACGTTTCTTATCTTAACTGACAAGCATTGGATGTTAGAGGAACTGTGGTTTCTTTCAGTTTCAGAAGCAGAGTTGAACTAGATATGGCCTGTATGTGTAGGAAACATCATTCTTTTGTTCAGAGCTCACTCACGTTTCCTTCTGCATTAGAGACTCTAGAAAGCAAGAGCGTGCTTCTTGCTCTAAAGCAGAGTGTGATCCTTCGATGAGAACTATGCTGTGTGTTTCCCTTCAGAAATGGAGTTAAATCCCAGGCTCTGTGTCTTCCTACAAGCAAGACTTCGTTTCAAGTAAGGCCAGTCACTTTTCAGCTCAAACGAACTACATCGTTCACGCCCTCACACGTTTCTCATCTTAACTGACAAGCATTGGATGTTAGAGGACCTGTGGTTTGTTTCAGTTTCAGAAGCAGAGTTGAACTAGATGTGGTCTGTATGTGTAGGAAACACCGTTCTTTTTTTCTGAGCACACTCAGGTATCCTGCTGTATTAGAGAATCTAGAAAGCAAGTGTGTGCTTCTTGTTCTAAAGCACAGTGTGATCCATGGATGAGAACTCTGCTGTGTGTTTCACTTCAGAAATGGAGTTAAATCCCAGGCTCTGAGTCTTCCTCCAAGCACTACTTCGTTTCAGGTGAGGGCAGTGACATTTCAGCTAAAACGAATTACATTTACGAAGCTCACACGTTTCTCATCTTAACTGACAAGCATTGGATGTTAGAGGACCAGTGCTTTGTATCAGTTTCAGAAGCAGAGTTGGACTAGACATGGTCCGTATGTGTAGGAAACACTGTTCTTTTGTTCTGAGCACACTCAAGTTTCCTGCTCTATTAGAGATTCTAGAAACCACGACAGTGCTTCTTGCACTAAAGCAGAGTGTGATCCATGGATGAGAACTATGCTGTGTGTTTCCCTTCAGAAATGGAGTTAAATTCCAGGCTCTGAGTCTTCCTCCAAGCACTACTTCGTTTCAGGTGAGGGCAGTGACATTTCAGCTAAAACGAATTACATTTACGAAGCTCACACGTTTCTCATCTTAACTGACAAGCATTGGATGTTAGAGGACCAGTGCTTTGTATCAGTTTCAGAAGCAGAGTTGGACTAGATATGGTCCGTATGTGTAGGAAACACCGTTCTTTTGTTCTCAGCACACTCACGATTTCTGCTGTCTTAGAGAATCTAGAAAGAAAGAGCGTGCTTCTTGCTCTAAAGCAGAGTGTGATCAATGGAAGAGAACTCTACTGTGTGTTTCACTTCAGAAATGGAGTTAAATCCCATGCTCTGAGTCTTCTTCCAAGGAAGACTTCGAATCAAGTAAGGGCAGTTACTTTACAGCTAAAATGAACTACGTTGTTCACAAAGCTCACACGTTTCTCATCTTAACGCACAAGCATTGGATGTTAGAGGACCAGTGCTTTGTATCAGTTTCAGAAGCAGAGTTGGACTAGATATGGTCCGTATGTGTAGGAAACACCGTTCTTTTGTTCTCAGGACACTCACGTTTTCTGAGGTCTTAGAGACTCTAGAAAGCAAGAGCGTGCTTCTTGCTCTAAAGCAGACTGTGATCAATGGATGAGAACTCTGCTGTGAGTTTCACTTCAGAAATGGTGTTAAATCCGAGGCTCTGAGTCTTCCTACAAGGAAGACTTCGATTCAAGTAAGGTCAGTTTCTTTACAGCTCAAACAAACTACATCGTTCAAAAAGCTCACACGTTTCTCATCTTAACTGACAAGTATTGGATGTTACAGGACCTGTGGTTTCTTTCAGTTTCAGAAGCAGAGTTGAACTAGATATGGCCCGTATGTGTAGGAAACATCGTTCTTTTGTTCAGAGCTCACTCACGTTTCCTGCTGTATTAGAGACTCTAGAAAGCAAGAGCGTGCTTCTTGCTCTAAAGCAGAGTGTGATCCATGGATGAGAACAGTGTTGTGTGTTTCCCTTCAGAAATGGAGTTAAATTGCAGGCTCTGTGTCTTCCTACAAACAAGACTTCGTTTCAAGTAATGGCAGTCACTTTTCAGCTCAAATGAACTACATTGTTCACGAAGCTCACAAATTTCTCATCTTAACTGACAATCATTGGATGTTAGAGGACCAGTGCTTTGTATCAGTTTCAGCAGCAGAGTTGGACTAGATATGGTTCGTATGTGTGGGAAACACCGTTCATTTGTTCTGAGCACACTCAAGTTTCCTGCTGTATTAGAGATTCTAGAAAGCAAGACAGTGCTTCTTGCACTAAAGCAGAGTGTGATCCATGGATGAGAACTATGCTGTGTGTTTCCCTTCAGAAATGGAGTTAAATCCTATGCTCTGTGTCTTCCTACAAGCAAGACATCGTTTCAGGTAAGGGCAGTCACTTTTCAGCTCAAACGAACTACATCGTTCACAAAGCTCACACGTTTCTCATCTTAAATGACAAGCATTGGATGTTAGAGGACCTGTGCTTTGTACCAATTTCATAAGCAGTGTGGTACTGGATGTGGACTCTATGTGTAGGAAACACCGTTCTTTTTTCTCAGCACACTCATGTTTCCTGCTGTCTTAGAGACTCTAGAAAGCAAGAGGGTGCTTCTTGCTCTAAAGCAGAGTGTGATCTATATATGAGAACTCTGCTGTGTGTTTCACTTCAGAAATGGAGTTAAATCCTAGGCTCTGAGTCTTCCTACTAACAAGACTTCGTTTCAGGTAAGGGCAGTCACTTTACAGTTCAAACGAACTACATCATTCAGGAAGCTCACACATTTCTCATCGTAACTGACAAGCATTGGATGTTAGAGGACCTGTGGTTTGTTTCATTTTCAGAAGCAGAGTTGAACTAGATATGGCCCGTATATGTAGGAAACCCCGTTCTTTAGTTCTGAGCACACTCATGTTTCCTGGTGTATTACAGACTCTAGAAAGCAAGAGCGTGATTCTTGCTCTAACAGAGTGTGATCCTTCGATGAGAACTATGCTGTGTGTTTCCCTTCAGAAATGGAGTTAAATCCCAGGCTCTGTGTCTTCCTACAAGCAAGACTTCGTTTCAAGTAAGGGAAGTCACTTTTCAGCTCAAACGAAATACATCGTTCACTCCCTCACACGATTCTCATCTTAACTGACAAGCATTGGATGTTAGAGGACCTGTGGTTTGTTTCAGTTTCAGAAGCAGAGTTGTACTAGATATGATCCGTATGTGTAGGAAACACTTTTCTTTTGTTCTGAGCTCACACATGGTTTCAGGTAAGGGCAGTGTCTTTTCAGCTCTAACGAACTACATCACAAAGCTCACAAGTTTCTCATCTTAAATGACAAGCATTGGATGTTAGAGGACCTGTGCTTTCTACCAATTTCAGAGGCAGTGTGGTACTACATATGGACATCTTAACTGACAAGTATTGGATGTTAGAGGACCTGTGGTTTCTTTCAGTTTCAGAAGCAGAGTTGAACAAGATATGGCCCGTATGTGTAGGAAACATTGTTCTTTTGTTCAGAGCTCACTCACGTTTCCTGCTGTATTAGAGACTCTAGAAAGCAAGAGCGTGCTTCTTGCTCTAAAGCAGAGTGTGATCTATATATGAGAACTCTGTTGTGTGTTTCACTTCAGAAATGGAGTTAAATCCCAGGCTCTGTGTCTTCCTACAAGCAAGACTTCGTTTCAAGTAAGGGCAGTCACTTTTCAGCTCAAACGAACTACATCGTTCACGACGCTCACACGTTTCTCATCTTAACTGACAAGCATTGGATGTTAGAGGACCTGTGGTTTGTTTCAGTTTCAGAAGCAGAGATGAACTAGACATGGTCCGTATGTGTAGGAAACACTGTTCTTTTGTTCTGAGCACACTCAAGTTTCCTGCTCTATTAGAGATTCTAGAAACCACGACAGTGCTTCTTGCACTAAAGCAGAGTGTGATCCATGGATGAGAACTATGCTGTGTGTTTCCCTTCAGAAATGGAGTTAAATTCCAGGCTCTGAGTCTTCCTCCAAGCACTACTTCGTTTCAGGTGAGGGCAGTGACATTTCAGCTAAAACGAATTACATTTACGAAGCTCACACGTTTCTCATCTTAACTGACAAGCATTGGATGTTAGAGGACCAGTGCTTTGTATCAGTTTCAGAAGCAGAGTTGGACTAGATATGGTCCGTATGTGTAGGAAACACCGTTCTTTTGTTCTCAGCACACTCACGATTTCTGCTGTCTTAGATACTCTAGAAAGAAAGAGCGTGCTTCTTGCTCTAAAGCAGAGTGTGATCAATGGAAGAGAACTCTACTGTGTGTTTCACTTCAGAAATGGAGTTAAATCCCATGCTCTGAGTCTTCTTCCAAGGAAGACTTTGAATCAAGTTAGGGCAGTTACTTTACAGCTAAAATGAACTACGTTGTTCACAAAGCTCACACGTTTCTCATCTTAACTGACAAGTATTGGATGTTAGAGGACCTGTGGTTTCTTTCAGTTTCAGAAGCAGAGTTGAACAAGATATGGCCCGTATGTGTAGGAAACATCGTTCTTTTGTTCAGAGCTCACTCACGTTTCCTGCTGTATTAGAGACTCTAGAAAGCAAGAGCGTGCTTCTTGCTCTAAAGCAGAGTGTGATCTATATATGAGAACTCTGTTGTGTGTTTCACTTCAGAAATGGAGTTAAATCCCACGCTCTGTGTCTTCCTACAAGCAAGACTTCGTTTCAAGTAAGGGCAGTCACTTTTCAGCTCAAACGAACTACATCGTTCACGACGCTCACACGTTTCTCATCTTAACTGACAAGCATTGGATGTTAGAGGACCTGTGGTTTGTTTCAGTTTCAGAAGCAGAGATGAACTAGACATGGTCCGTATGTGTAGGAAACACTGTTCTTTTGTTCTGAGCACACTCAAGTTTCCTGCTCTATTAGAGATTCTAGAAACCACGACAGTGCTTCTTGCACTAAAGCAGAGTGTGATCCATGGATGAGAACTATGCTGTGTGTTTCCCTTCAGAAATGGAGTTAAATCCCAGGCTCTGTGTCTTCCTACAAGCAAGACATCGTTTCAGGTAAGGGCAGTCACTTTTCAGCTCAAACGAACTACATCGATCACAAAGCTCACACGTTTCTCATCTTAAATGACAAGCATTGGATGTTAGAGGACCTGTGCTTTGTACCAATTTTAGAAGCAGTGTGGTACTGGATGTGGACTCTATGTGTAGGAAACACCCTTCTTTTGTTCTCAGCACACTCATGTTTCCTGCTGTCTTAGAGTTTCTAGAAAGCAAGAGCGTGCTTCTTGCTCTAAAGCAGAGTGTGATCTATATATGAGAACTCTGCTGTGTGTTTCACTTCAGAAATGGAGTTAAATCCTCGGCTCTGAGTCTTCCTACTAGCAAGACTTCCTTTCAGGTAAGGGCAGTCACTTTTCAGCTCAATTGAACTACATCGTTCACAAAGCTCACACGTTTCTCATCTTAACTGACAAGCATTGGATGTTAGAGGACCTGTGGTTTGTTTCAGTTTCAGAAGCAGAGTTAAACTAGATGTGGTCCGTATGTGTAGGAAACACCGTTCTTTTTTTTCTGAGCACACTAAGGTATCCTCCTGTATTATAGACTCTAGAAAGCAAGATCGTGCTTCTTGTTCTAAAGCAGAGTGTGATCCATGGATGAGAACAGTGTTGTGTGTTTCCCTTCAGAAATGGAGTTAAATTGCAGGCTCTGTGTCTTCCTACAAACAAGACTTCGTTTCAAGTAATGGCAGTCACTTTTCAGCTCAAATGAACTACATTGTTCACGAAGCTCACAAATTTCTCATCTTAACTGACAATCATTGGATGTTAGAGGACCAGTGCTTTGTATCAGTTTCAGCAGCAGAGTTGGACTAGATATGGTTCGTATGTGTGGGAAACACCGTTCATTTGTTCTGAGCACACTCAAGTTTCCTGCTGTATTAGAGAATCTAGAAAGCAAGTGTGTGCTTCTTGTTCTAAAGCAGAGTGTGATCCATGGATGAGAACTCTGCTGTGTGTTTCCCTTCAGAAATGGAGTTAAATTCCAGGCTCTGTGTCTTCCTCCAAGCACTACTTCGTTTCAGGTGAGGGCAGTGACATTTCAGCTAAAACGAATTACATTTACGAAGCTCACACATTTCTCATCTTAACTGACAAGCATTGGATGTTAGAGGACCAGTGCTTTGTATCAGTTTCAGAAGCAGAGTTGGACTAGATATGGTCCGTATGTGTAGGAAACACCGTTCTTTTGTTCTCAGCACACTCACGATTTCTGCTGTCTTAGAGACTCTAGAAAGAAAGAGCGTGCTTCTTGCTCTAAAGCAGAGTGTGATCAATGGAAGAGAACACTACTGTGTGTTTCACTTCAGAAATGGAGTTAAATCCCATGCTCTGAGTCTTCTTCCAAGGAAGACTTTGAATCAAGTTAGGGCAGTTACTTTACAGCTAAAATGAACTACGTTGTTCACAAAGCTCACACGTTTCTCATCTTAACGGACAAGCATTGGATGTTAGAGGACCAGTGCTTTGTATCAGTTTCAGAAGCTTAGTTGGACTAGATATGTTCCTTAAGTGTAGGAAACACCGTTCTTTTGTTCTCAGGACACTCACGATTTCTGCGGTCTTAGAGACTCTAGAAAGCAAGAGCGTGCTTCTTGCTCTAAAGCAGACTGTGATCAATGGATTAGAACTCTGCTGTGAGTTTCACTTCAGAAATGGTGTTAAATCCCAGGCTCTGAGTCTTCCTACAAGGAAGACTTCGATTCAAGTAAGGTCAGTTACTTTACAGCTCAAACGAACTACATCGTTCACAAAGCTCACACGTTTCTCATCATAACTGACAAGTATTGGATGTTAGAGGACCTGTGGTTTCTTACAGTTTCAGAAGCAGAGTTGAACAAGATATGGCCCGCATGTGTAGGAAACATCGTTCTTTTGTTCAGAGCTCACTCACGTTTCCTGCTGTATTAGAGACTCTAGAAAGCAAGAGCGTGCTTCTTGCTCTAAAGCAGAGTGTGATCTATATATGAGAACTCTGTTGTGTGTTTCACTTCAGAAATGGAGTTAAATCCCAGGCTCTGTGTCTTCCTACAAGCAAGACTTCGTTTCAAGTAAGGGCAGTCACTTTTCAGCTCAAACGAACTACATCGTTCACGACGCTCACACGTTTCTCATCTTAACTGACAAGCATTGGATGTTAGAGGACCTGTGGTTTGTTTCAGTTTCAGAAGCAGAGATGAACTAGACATGGTCCGTATGTGTAGGAAACACTGTTCTTTTGTTCTGAGCACACTCAAGTTTCCTGCTCTATTAGAGATTCTAGAAACCACGACAGTGCTTCTTGCACTAAAGCAGAGTGTGATCCATGGATGAGAACTATGCTGTGTGTTTCCCTTCAGAAATGGAGTTAAATCCCAGGCTCTGTGTCTTCCTACAAGCAAGACATCGTTTCAGGTAAGGGCAGTCACTTTTCAGCTCAAACGAACTACATCGATCACAAAGCTCACACGTTTCTCATCTTAAATGACAAGCATTGGATGTTAGAGGACCTGTGCTTTGTACCAATTTCAGAAGCAGTGTGGTACTGGATGTGGACTCTATGTGTAGGAAACACCCTTCTTTTGTTCTCAGCACACTCATGTTTCCTGCTGTCTTAGAGATTCTAGAAAGCAAGAGCGTGCTTCTTGCTCTAAAGCAGAGTGTGATCTATATATGAGAACTCTGCTGTGTGTTTCACTTCAGAAATGGAGTTAAATCCCAGGCTCTGTGTCTTCCTATAAGCAAGGCTTCGTTTCAAGTAAGGGCAGTCACTTTTCAGCTCAAACGAACTACATCCTTCACGCCCTCACACGTTTCTCATCTTAACTGACAAGCATTGGATGTTAGAGGACCTGTGGTTTGTTTCAGTTTCAGAAGCAGAGTTGAACTAGATGTGGTCCGTATGTGTAGGAAACACTGTTCTTTTGTTCTGAGCACACTCAAGTTTCCTGCTCTATTAGAGATTCTAGAAAGCAAGAGGGGTCTTCTTGCTCTAAAGCAGTGTGTGATCCATGGATGAGAACTATGCTGTGTGTTTCCCTTCAGAAATGGAGTTAAATCCCAGGCTCTGTGTCTTCCTCCAAGCAAGACATGGTTTCAGGTAAGGGCAGTCACTTTTTAGCTCAAACAAACTACATCGTTCACAATGCTCACACTTTTCTCATCTAAAATGACAAGCATTGGATGTTAGAAGACCTGTGCTTTTTATCAATTTCAGAGGCAGTTTTGTACTAGATATGGTCTGTATGTGTAGGGAACACCGTTCTTTTGTTCTCAGCACACTCATGTTTCGTGCTGTCTTAGAGACTCTAGAAAGCAAGTGTGTGCTTCTTGCTCTAAAGCAGAGTGTGATCCATGGATGAGAACAGTGTTGTGTGTTTCCCTTCAGAAATGGAGTTAAATTGCAGGCTCTGTGTCTTCCTACAAACAAGACTTCGTTTCAAGTAATGGCAGTCACTTTTCAGCTCAAATGAACTACATTGTTCACGAAGCTCACAAATTTCTCATCTTAACTGACAATCATTGGATGTTAGAGGACCAGTGCTTTGTATCAGTTTCAGCAGCAGAGTTGGACTAGATATGGTTCGTATGTGTGGGAAACACCGTTCATTTGTTCTGA
Source organism: Onychomys leucogaster (assembly GCA_949786385.1). Taxonomy (NCBI): domain Eukaryota; kingdom Metazoa; phylum Chordata; class Mammalia; order Rodentia; family Cricetidae; genus Onychomys; species Onychomys leucogaster. The sequence continues at coordinate 2,599,146 of CATKUP010000029.1, forward strand.
GCACACTCAAGTTTCCTGCTGTATTAGAGAATCTAGAAAGCAAGTGTGTGCTTCTTGTTCTAAAGCAGAGTGTGATCCATGGATGAGAACTCTGCTGTGTGTTTCCCTTCAGAAATGGAGTTAAATTCCAGGCTCTGTGTCTTCCTCCAAGCACTACTTCGTTTCACGTGAGGGCAGTGACATTTCAGCTAAAACGAATTACATTTACGAAGCTCACACGTTTCTCATCTTAACTGACAAGCATTGGATGTTAGAGGACCAGTGCTTTGTATCAGTTTCAGAAGCAGAGTTGGACTAGATATGGTCTGTATGTGTAGGAAACACCGTTCTTTTGTTCTCAGCACACTCACGATTTCTGCTGTCTTAGATACTCTAGAAAGAAAGAGCGTGCTTCTTGCTCTAAAGCAGAGTGTGATCAATGGAAGAGAACTCTACTGTGTGTTTAACTTCAGAAATGGAGTTAAATCCCATGCTCTGAGTCTTCTTCCAAGGAAGACTTTGAATCAAGTTAGGGCAGTTACTTTACAGCTAAAATGAACTACGTTGTTCACAAAGCTCACACGTTTCTCATCTTAACTGACAAGTATTGGATGTTAGAGGACCTGTGGTTTCTTTCAGTTTCAGAAGCAGAGTTGAACAAGATATGGCCCGTATGTGTAGGAAACATCGTTCTTTTGTTCAGAGCTCACTCACGTTTCCTGCTGTATTAGAGACTCTAGAAAGCAAGAGCGTGCTTCTTGCTCTAAAGCAGAGTGTGATCTATATATGAGAACTCTGTTGTGTGTTTCACTTCAGAAATGGAGTTAAATCCCAGGCTCTGTGTCTTCCTACAAGCAAGACTTCGTTTCAAGTAAGGGCAGTCACTTTTCAGCTCAAACGAACTACATCGTTCACGACGCTCACACGTTTCTCATCTTAACTGACAAGCATTGGATGTTAGAGGACCTGTGGTTTGTTTCAGTTTCAGAAGCAGAGATGAACTAGACATGGTCCGTATGTGTAGGAAACACTGTTCTTTTGTTCTGAGCACACTCAAGTTTCCTGCTCTATTAGAGATTCTAGAAACCACGACAGTGCTTCTTGCACTAAAGCAGAGTGTGATCCATGGATGAGAACTATGCTGTGTGTTTCCCTTCAGAAATGGAGTTAAATCCCAGGCTCTGTGTCTTCCTACAAGCAAGACATCGTTTCAGGTAAGGGCAGTCACTTTTCAGCTCAAACGAACTACATCGATCACAAAGCTCACACGTTTCTCATCTTAAATGACAAGCATTGGATGTTAGAGGACCTGTGCTTTGTACCAATTTCAGAAGCAGTGTGGTACTGGATGTGGACTCTATGTGTAGGAAACACCCTTCTTTTGTTCTCAGCACACTCATATTTCCTGCTGTCTTAGAGATTCTAGAAAGTAAGAGCGTGCTTCTTGCTCTAAAGCAGAGTGTGATCTATATATGAGAACTCTGCTGTGTGTTTCACTTCAGAAATGGAGTTAAATCCTCGGCTCTGAGTCTTCCTACTAGCAAGACTTCCTTTCAGGTAAGGGCAGTCACTTTTCAGCTCAATCGAACTACATCGTTCACAAAGCTCACACGTTTCTCATCTTAACTGACAAGCATTGGATGTTAGAGGACCTGTGGTTTGTTTCAGTTTCAGAAGCAGAGTTAAACTAGATGTGGTCCGTATGTGTAGGAAACACCGTTCTTTTTTTTCTGAGCACACTAAGGTATCCTCCTGTATTATAGACTCTAGAAAGCAAGATCGTGCTTCTTGTTCTAAAGCAGAGTGTGATCCATGGATGAGAACAGTGTTGTGTGTTTCCCTTCAGAAATGGAGTTAAATTGCAGGCTCTGTGTCTTCCTACAAACAAGACTTCGTTTCAAGTAATGGCAGTCACTTTTCAGCTCAAATGAACTACATTGTTCACGAAGCTCACAAATTTCTCATCTTAACTGACAATCATTGGATGTTAGAGGACCAGTGCTTTGTATCAGTTTCAGCAGCAGAGTTGGACTAGATATGGTTCGTATGTGTGGGAAACACCGTTCATTTGTTCTGAGCACACTCAAGTTTCCTGCTGTATTAGAGAATCTAGAAAGCAAGTGTGTGCTTCTTGTTCTAAAGCAGAGTGTGATCCATGGATGAGAACTCTGCTGTGTGTTTCCCTTCAGAAATGGAGTTAAATTCCAGGCTCTGTGTCTTCCTCCAAGCACTACTTCGTTTCAGGTGAGGGCAGTGACATTTCAGCTAAAACGAATTACATTTACGAAGCTCACACATTTCTCATCTTAACTGACAAGCATTGGATGTTAGAGGACCAGTGCTTTGTATCAGTTTCAGAAGCAGAGTTGGACTAGATATGGTCCGTATGTGTAGGAAACACCGTTCTTTTGTTCTCAGCACACTCACGATTTCTGCTGTCTTAGATACTCTAGAAAGAAAGAGCGTGCTTCTTGCTCTAAAGCAGAGTGTGATCAATGGAGAGAACACTACTGTGTGTTTCACTTCAGAAATGGAGTTAAATCCCATGCTCTGAGTCTTCTTCCAAGGAAGACTTTGAATCAAGTTAGGGCAGTTACTTTACAGCTAAAATGAACTACGTTGTTCACAAAGCTCACACGTTTCTCATCTTAACGGACAAGCATTGGATGTTAGAGGACCAGTGCTTTGTATCAGTTTCAGAAGCAGAGTTGGACTAGATATGTTCCTTAAGTGTAGGAAACACCGTTCTTTTGTTCTCAGGACACTCACGTTTTCTGCGGTCTTAGAGACCTTAGAAAGCAAGAGCGTGCTTCTTGCTCTAAAGCAGAGTTTGATCCATGGATGAGAACAGTGTTGTGTTTGCCTTCAGAAATGGAGTTAAATCCCAGGCTCTGTGTCTTCCTACAAGAAAGAATTGGTTTCAGGTAAGGGCAGTTACCTTTCAGCTCAAAAGAACTACATCGTTCACAAAGCTCACACGTTTCTCATCTTAACTGACAGCATTGGATGTTAGAGGACCTCTGGTTTGTTTCAGTTTCTGAAGCAGAGTTGGACTAGATATAGTCCGTATGTGTCGGAAACACCATTCTTTTGTTCTGAGCACACTCAAGTTTCCTGCGGTATTAGAGACTCTAGAAAGCAAGAGCGTGCTTCTTGCTCTAAAGCAGAGTGTGAACAATGGATGAGAACTCTGCTGTGTGTTTCACTTCAGAAATGGAGTTAAATCCCTGGCTCTGAGTCTTCCTAAAAGCAAGACTTCGTTTCAGGTAAGGGCATTTACTTTACATCTCAAACGAACTATATCGTGCACCAAGCTCACAGGTTTCTCATCTTAACTGAGAACCATTGGATGTTAGAGGACCTTTGCTTTGTATCAATTTCAAGCAGAGTAGAACTAGATATGATTCGTATGTATGGGAAACACGTTTCATTTCTTCTGAGCACACTCAGGTTTCCTGCTGTATTAGAGACTCTAGAAAGCTAGAGCGTGCTTCTTGCTTGATCCATGGATGAGAACTATGATTTGTGTTTCTCTTCAGAAATGGAGTTAAATCCATTGCTCTGTGTCTTCCTGCAATCAAGACTTCGTTTCAGGTAAGGGCAGTCACTTTTAAGTTCATACGAACTACAACATTCACGAAGCTAACACGTTTCTCATCTTTACTGCTAAGCATTGGATGTTAGAGGACCTTTGCTTTGTATCAATTTCAAGGGGAGTTGAACTAGATATGGTCCGTATGTATGGGAAACACTGTTCTTTTCTTCTGAGCACACTCACGTTTCCTGCTGTATTAGAGATTCTAGAAAGAAAGAGCGTGCTTCTTGCTCTAAAGCAGAGTGTGATCCATGGATGAGAACGATTCTGTGTGTTCCCCTCTAGAAAAGAGTTAAATCCCAGGCTCTGTGTCTTCCTACAAGAAAGAATTGGTTTCAGGTAAGGGCAGTTACCTTTCAGCTCAAAGGAACTACATCGTTCACGAAGCTCACACGTTTCTCATCTGAACTGACAAGCATCGGATGTTAGAGGACCAGAGATTTGTATCAGTTTCAGAAGCAGAGTTGGTCTAGATATAGTCTGTATGTGTAGGAAACACCGTTCTTTTGTTCTGAACACACTCAATTTTCCTGCGGTATTAGAGACTCTAGAAAGCAATAGCGTTCTTCTTGCTCTATAGCAGAGTGTGATCCATGGATGAGAACGATTCTGTGTTTTCCCCTCTAGAAAAGGAGTTAAATCCCAGGCTCTGTGTCTTCCTATAATCAAGACTTCGTTTCAGGTAAGGGCAGTCACTTTTCAGCTCAAACGAATTACATCGTTCACAAAGCTCACAGGATTCTCATCTTAACTGACAAGCATTGGATGTTAGGGGACCTGTGGTTTGTTTCAGTTTCAGAAGGAGAGTTGGACTAGATATGATCCGTATGTGTAGGAAGCACCGTTCATTTTTTCTCAGCACACTCAAGTTTCCTGCTGTCTTAGAGACTCTAGAAAGCTAGAGGGTCCTTCTTGCTCTAAAGCAGAGTGTGAACAATGGATGAGAACTCTCCTGTGTGTTTCACTTCAGAAATGGAGCTAAATCCCTGGCTCCGAGTCTTCCTACAAGCAAGACTTCGTTTCAGGTAAGGGCAGTCACTTTTCAGCTCAAACGAACTACATCGTTCACGAATCTCACACATTTCTCATCTTAACTGACAAGCATCGGATATTAGAGGACCAGAGCTTTGTATCAGTTTCAGAAGCAGAGTTGGACTAGATATGGTCTGTATGTGTAGGAAGCTCAGTTCTTTTGTTCTGAGCACAATCAAGTTTCCTGCTGTATTTTAGACTCTAGAAAGCAATAGCATTCTTCTTGCTCTAAAGCAGAGTGTGATCCATGGATGAGAACTACGCTGTGTGTTTGCCTTCAGAAATGGAGTTAAATCCCAGGCTCTGTGTCTTCCTACAAGCAACTCTTGGTTTCATGTAAGGGCAGTTACCTTTCAGCTCAAACGAACTACATCGTCCACAAAGCTCACACGTTTCTCATCTTAAGGGACAAGCATTGGATGTTAGAGGACCTGTGGTTTGTTTCAGTTTCTGAAGCAGAGATGGACTAGATATAGTCCGTATGTTTCGGAAACACTGTTCTTTTGTTCTGAGCACACTCAATTTCCAGCGGTATTAGAGGCTCTAGAAAGCAATAGCGTTTTTCTTGCTCTAAAGCAGAGTGTGATCCATGGATGAGAACTATGCTGTGTGTTTCCCTTCAGAAATGGAGTTAAATCCCTGGTTCTGTGTCTTCCTACAAGCAAGACTTGGTTTCAGGTAAGGGCAGTTACCTTTCAGCTCAAAGGAACTACATCCTCCACGAAGCTCACACGTTTCTCATCTTAACTGACAAGCATTGGATGTTAGAGGACCTGTGGTTTGTTTCAGTTTCAGAAGCAGAGTTGGACTAGATATGAACCGTATGTGTAGGAAGCACCGTTCATTTTCTCTCAGCACACTCAATTTCCTGCTGTCTTAGAGACTCTAGAAAGCTAGAGCTTGCTTCTTGCTCTAAAACAGAGTGTGATCCATGGATGAGAGCTGTGTTGTATGTTTCCCTTAAGAAATGGAGTTAAATAACAGGCTCTGTGTCTTCCTAGAACCAAGACTTCGTTTCATGTAAGGGCAGTCACTTTTCAGATCAAACGAACTACATCATTCACGAATCTCACACGTTTCTCATCATAACTGACAAGCATCGGATGTTAGAGGACCAGAGCTTTGTATCAGTTTCAGAAGCAGAGTTGGACTAGATATAGTCTGTATGTGTAGGAAACACCGTTCTTTTGTTCTGAACACACTCAAGTTTCCTGCTGTCTTAGAGACTCTAGAAAGCTAGAGCGTGCTTCTTGCTCTAAAGCAGAGTGTGAACAATGGATGAGAACTCTGCTGTGTGTTTCACTTCAGAAATGGAGTTAAATCCCTGGCTCTGAGTCTTCCTACAAGCAAGACTTCGTTTCATGTAAGGGCAGTCACTTTTCAGATCAAACGAACTACATCGCTCATGAATCTCACACGTTTCTCATCATAACTGAGAAGCATCGGATGTTAGAGGACCAGAGCTTTGTATCAGTTTCAGAAGCAGAGTTGGACTAGATATAGTCTGTATGTGTAGGAAACACCGTTCTTTTGTTCTGAACACACTCAAGTTTCCTGCTGTCTTAGAGACTCTAGAAAGCTAGAGCGAGCTTCTTGCTCTAAAGCAGAGTGTGAACAATGGATGAGAACTCTGCTGTGTGTTTCACTTCAGAAATGGAGTTAAATACCTGGCTCTGAGTCTTCCTACAAGCCAGACTTCGTTTCAGGTAAGGGCATTTACTTTACATCTCAAACCAACTATATCCTTCTCTAAGCTCACAGGTTTCTCATCTTAACTGAGAAGCATTGGATGTTAGAGGACCTTTGCTTTGTATCAATTTCAAGCAGACTAGTACTAGATATGGTCCGTATGTATGGGAAACACGGTTCTTTTCTTCTGAGCACACTCACGTTTCCTGCTGTATTAGACACCCTAGAAAGCAAGAGCGTGCTTCTTGCTCTAAAGCAGAGTGTGATCCATGGATGAGAACAGTGTTGTGTGTTTGCCTTCAGAAATGGAGTTAAATCCCAGGCTCTGTGTCTTCCTACAAGAAAGAATTGGTTTCAGGTAAGGGCAGTTACCTTTGAGCTCAAAAGAACTACATCGTTCACAAAGCTCACACGTTTCTCATCTTAACTGACAGCATTGGATGTTAGAGGACCTCTATTTTGTTTCAGTTTCTGAAGCAGAGTTGGACTAGATATAGTCCCTATGTGTAGGAAACACCGTTCTTTTGTTCTGAACACACTCAAGTTTCCTTCTGTCTTAGAGACTCTAGAAAGCTAGAGCGTGCTTCTTGCTCTAAAGCAGAGTGTGAACAATGGATGAGAACTCAGCTGTGTGTTTCACTACAGAAATGGAGTTAAATCCCTGGCTCTGAGTCATCCTACAAGCAAGACTTCGTTTCAGGCAAGCGCAGTCACTTTTCAACTCAAAGGAACTACATCGTTCACAAATCTCACACGTTTCTCATCTTAACTGACAAGCATTGGATGTTAGAGGACCTGTGGTTTGTTTCAGTTTCTGAAGCAGAGTTGGACTAGATATAGTCCGTATGTGTCGGAAACACCATTCTTTTGTTCTGAGCACACTCAAGTTTCCTGCGGTATTAGAGACTCTAGAAAGCAAGAGCGTGCTTCTTGCTCTTAAGCAGAGTGTGAACAATGGATGAGAACTCTGCTGTGTGTTTCACTTCAGAAATGGAGTTAAATCCCTGGCTCTGAGTCTTCCTAAAAGCAAGACTTCGTTTCAGGTAAGGGCATTTACTTTACATCTCAAACGAACTATATCGTGCACCAAGCTCACAGGTTTCTCATCTTAACTGAGAACCATTGGATGTTAGAGGACCTTTGCTTTGTATCAATTTCAAGCAGAGTAGAACTAGATATGATTCGTATGTATGGGAAACACGTTTCATTTCTTCTGACCACACTCACGTTTCCTGCTGTATTAGAGACTCTAGAAAGCTAGAGCGTGCTTCTTGCTTGATCCATGGATGAGAACTATGATTTGTGTTTCTCTTCAGAAATGGAGTTAAATCCATTGCTCTGTGTCTTCCTGCAATCAAGACTTCGTTTCAGGTAAGGGCAGTCACTTTTAAGTTCATACGAACTACAACATTCACGAAGCTAACACGTTTCTCATCTTTACTGCCAAGCATTGGATGTTAGAGGACCTTTGCTTTGTATCAATTTCAAGGAGAGTTGAACTAGATATGGTCCGTATGTATGGGAAACACTGTTCTTTTCTTCTGAGCACACTCACGTTTCCTGCTGTATTAGAGATTCTAGAAAGAAAGAGCGTGCTTCTTGCTCTAAAGCAGAGTGTGATCCATGGATGAGAACTGTGTTGTGTGTTTCCCTTCAGAAATGGAGTTAAATCCCAGGTTTTGTGTCTTCCTACAAGCAAGACTTGGTTTCAGGTAAGGGCAGTTACCTTTCAGCTCAAACGAACTACATCGTTCACGAAGCTCACACGTTTCTCATCTGAACTGACAAGCATCGGATGTTAGAGGACCAGAGATTTGTATCAGTTTCAGAAGCAGAGTTGGTCTAGTTATAGTCTGTATGTGTAGGAAACACCGTTCTTTTGTTCTGAACACACTCAATTTTCCTGCGGTATTAAAGACTCTAGAATGCAATAGCGTTCTTCTTGCTCTATAGCAGAGTGTGATCCATGGATGAGAATGATTCTCTGTGTTCCCCTCTAGAAAAGAGTTAAATCCCAGGCTCTGTGTCTTCCTACAAGAAAGAATTGGTTTCAGGTAAGGGCAGTTACCTTTCAGCTCATACGAACTACATCGTTCGCGAAGCTCACACGTTTCTCATCTTAACTGACAAGCATCGGATGTTAGAGGACCAGAGCTTTGTATCAGTTTCAGAAGCAGAGTTGGACTAGATATGGTCCGTATGTGTAGGAAGCTCAGTTCTTTTGTTCTGAGCACAATCAAGTTTCCTGCTGTATTTGAGACTCAGGAAAGCAATAGCATTCTTCTTGCTCTAAAGCAGAGTGTGATCCATGGATGAGAACTATGCTGTGTGTTTGCCTCAGAAATCTATTTAAATCCAGGCTTTGTGTCTTCCTAAAAGCAAGACTTCGTTTCAGGTAAGGGCAGTCAGTTTTTAGATCAAACGAACTACATCGTTCACGAATCTCACACGTTTCCATCTTAACTGACAAGCATCGTATGATAGAGGTTCAGAGATTTGTATCAGGTTCAGAAGCAGTTTGGACTAGATATAGTCTGTATGTGTGGGAAACACCATTCATTTGTTCTGAACACACTCATGTTTCCTGCGGTATTAGAGACTCTAGAAAGCAATAGCGTTCGTCTTGCTCTATAGTAGAGTTGTTCCATGGATGAGAACGATTCTGTGTGTTTCCCTTCAGAAATGGAGTTCAATCGCAGGCTCTGTGTCTTCCTACAAGCAAGACTTGGTTTCAGGTAAGGGCAGTTACCTTTCATCTCAAACGAACTACATCCTCCACGAAGCTCACACGTTTCTCATCTTAACTGACAAGCATTGGATGTTAGAGGACCTGTGGTTTCTTTCAGTTTCAGAAGCAAAGATGGACTAGATATGATCTGTATGTGTAGGAAGCACCGTTCATTTTTTCTCAGCACACTCAATTTCCTGCTGTCTTAGAGACTCTAGAAAGCTAGAGCTTGCTTCTTGCTCTAAAACAGAGTGTGATCCATGGATGAGAACTGTGTTGTATGTTTCCCTTCAGAAATGGAGTTAAATCCCAGGCTCTGTGTCCTCCTACAAGCAAGACTTCGTTTCATGTAAGGGCAGTCACTTTTCAGATCAAACGAACTACATCATTCATGAATTTCACACGTTTCTCATCATAACTGACAAGCATCGGATGTTAGAGGACCAGAGCTTTGTATCAGTTTCAGAAGCAGAGATGGACTAGATATAGTCTGTATGTGTAGGAAACACCGTTCTTTTTTTCTGAACACACTCAAGTTTCCTGCTGTCTTAGAGACTCTAGAAAGCTAGAGTGTGCTACTTGCTCTAAAGCAGAGTGTGAACAATGGATGAGAACTCTGCTGTGTGTTTCACTTCAGAAATGGAGTTAAATCACTGGCTCTGAGTCTTCCTACAAGCAAGACTTCGTTTCAGGTAAGGGCATTTACTTTAGAGCTCAAACGAACTATATGGTTCAATAAGCTCACAGGTTTCTCATCTTAACTGAGAAGCATTGGATGTTAGAGGACCTTTGCTTTGTATCAATTTCAAGCAGAGTATAACTAGATATGATTCGTATGTATGGGAAACACGGTTCATTTCTTCTGAGCACACTCACGTTTCCTGCTGTATTAGAGACTCTAGAAAGCTAGAGCGTGCTTCTTGCTCTAAAGCAGAGTGTGACCCATGGATGAGAACTGTGTTGTGTGTTTCCCTACAGAAATGGAGTTAAATCCAAGGCTCTGTGTCTTCCTACAAGAAAGAATTGGTTTCAGGTAAGGGCAGTTACCTTTCAGCTCAAACGAACAACATGGTTCATGAAGGTAACACGTTTCTCATCTTAACTGAGAAGCATCGCATGTTAGAGGACCAGAGCTTTGTATCAGTTTCAGAAGCAGTGTTGGACTAGATATGGTCCGTATGTGTAGGAAGCTCAGTTCTTTTGTTCTGAGCACAATCAAGTTTCCTGCTGTATTTGAGACTCTAGAAAGCAATAGCATTCTTCTTGCTCTAAAGCAGAGTGTGATCCATGGATGAGAACTGTGCTGTGTGTTTCCCTTCAGAAATGGAGTTAAATCCCAGGCTCTGTATCTTCCTACAAGCAAGACTTGGTTTCAGGTAAGGGCAGTTACCTTTCAGCTCAAACGAACTACATCCTCCACGAAGCTCACACGTTTCTCATCTTAACTGACAAGCATTGGATGTTAGAGGACCTGTGATTTGTTTCAGTTTCAGAAGCAGAGTTGGACTAGATATGATCCGTATGTGTAGGTAGCACCGTTCATTTTTTCTCAGCACACTCAATTTCCTGCTGTCTTAGAGACTCTAGAAAGCTAGAGCTTGCTTCTTGCTCTAAAGCAGAGTGTGAACAATGGATGAAACTCTGCTGTGTGTTTCACTTCAGAAATGGAGTTAAATCCCAGGCTCTAAGTCTTCCTACAAGCAAGACTTCGTTTCAGGTAAGGGCAGTCACTTTTCAGCTCAAACGAACTACATCGTTCACGAATCTCACACATTTCTCATCTTAACTGACAAGCATCGGATATTAGAGGACCAGAGCTTTGTATCAGTTTCAGAAGCAGAGTTGGACTAGATATGGTCTGTATGTGTAGGAAGCTCAGTTCTTTTGTTCTGAGCACAATCAAGTTTCCTGCTGTATTTTAGACTCTAGAAAGCAATAGCATTCTTCTTGCTCTAAAGCAGAGTGTGATCCATGGATGAGAACTACGCTGTGTGTTTGCCTTCAGAAATGGAGTTAAATCCCAGGCTCTGTGTCTTCCTACAAGCAAGACTTGGTTTCATGTAAGGGCGGTTACCTTTCAGCTCAAACGAACTACATCGTCCACGAAGCTCACACGTTTCTCATCTTAAGGGACAAGCATTGGATGTTAGAGGACCTGTGGTTTGTTTCAGTTTCTGAAGCAGAGATGGACTAGATATAGTCCGTATGTTTCGGAAACACTGTTCTTTTGTTCTGAGCACACTCAATTTCCAGCGGTATTAGAGGCTCTAGAAAGCAATAGCGTTTTTCTTGCTCTAAAGCAGAGTGTGATCCATGGATGAGAACTATGCTGTGTGTTTCCCTTCAGAAATGGAGTTAAATCCCTGGTTCTGTGTCTTCCTACAAGCAAGACTTGGTTTCAGGTAAGGGCAGTTACCTTTCAGCTCAAAGGAACTACATCCTCCACGAAGCTCACACGTTTCTCATCTTAACTGACAAGCATTGGATGTTAGAGGACCTGTGGTTTGTTTCAGTTTCAGAAGCAGAGTTGGACTAGATATGAACCGTATGTGTAGGAAGCACCGTTCATTTTCTCTCAGCACACTCAATTTCCTGCTGTCTTAGAGACTCTAGAAAGCTAGAGCTTGCTTCTTGCTCTAAAACAGAGTGTGATCCATGGATGAGAGCTGTGTTGTATGTTTCCCTTAAGAAATGGAGTTAAATAACAGGCTCTGTGTCTTCCTAGAACCAAGACTTCGTTTCATGTAAGGGCATTCACTTTTCAGATCAAACGAACTACATCATTCACGAATCTCACACGTTTCTCATCATAACTGACAAGCATCGGATGTTAGAGGACCAGAGCTTTGTATCAGTTTCAGAAGCAGAGTTGGACTAGATATAGTCTGTATGTGTAGGAAACACCGTTCTTTTGTTCTGAACACACTCAAGTTTCCTGCTGTCTTAGAGACTCTAGAAAGCTAGAGCGTGCTTCTTGCTCTAAAGCAGAGTGTGAACAATGGATGAGAACTCTGCTGTGTGTTTCACTTCAGAAATGGAGTTAAATCCCTGGCTCTGAGTCTTCCTACAAGCAAGACTTCGTTTCATGTAAGGGCAGTCACTTTTCAGATCAAACGAACTACATCGATCATGAATCTCACACGTTTCTCATCATAACTGAGAAGCATCGGATGTTAGAGGACCAGAGCTTTGTATCAGTTTCAGAAGCAGAGTTGGACTAGATATAGTCTGTATGTGTAGGAAACACCGTTCTTTTGTTCTGAACACACTCAAGTTTCCTGCTGTCTTAGAGACTCTAGAAAGCTAGAGCGTGCTTCTTGCTCTAAAGCAGAGTGTGAACAATGGATGAGAACTCTGCTGTGTGTTTCACTTCAGAAATGGAGTTAAATACCTGGCTCTGAGTCTTCCTACAAGCCAGACTTCGTTTCAGGTAAGGGCATTTACTTTACATCTCAAACCAACTATATCCTTCTCTAAGCTCACAGGTTTCTCATCTTAACTGAGAAGCATTGGATGTTAGAGAACCTTTGCTTTGTATCAATTTCAAGCAGACTAGTACTAGATATGGTCCGTATGTATGGGAAACACGGTTCTTTTCTTCTGAGCACACTCACGTTTCCTGCTGTATTAGACACCCTAGAAAGCAAGAGCGTGCTTCTTGCTCTAAAGCAGAGTGTGATCCATGGATGAGAACAGTGTTGTGTGTTTGCCTTCAGAAATGGAGTTAAATCCCAGGCTCTGTGTCTTCCTACAAGAAAGAATTGGTTTCATGTAAGGGCAGTTAACTTTCAGCTCAAAAGAACTACATCGTTCACAAAGCTCACACGTTTCTCATCTTAACTGACAGCATTGGATGTTAGAGGACCTCTGGTTTGTTTCAGTTTCTGAAGCAGAGTTGGACTAGATATAGTCCCTATGTGTAGGAAACACCGTTCTTTTGTTCTGAACACACTCAAGTTTCCTTCTGTCTTAGAGACTCTAGAAAGCTAGAGCGTGCTTCTTGCTCTAAAGCAGAGTGTGAACAATGGATGAGAACTCAGCTGTGTGTTTCACTACAGAAATGGAGTTAAATCCCTGGCTCTGAGTCTTCCTACGAGCAAGATTTCGTTTCAGGCAAGCACAGTCACTTTTCAGCTCAAAGGAACTACATCGTTCACAAATCTCACACGTTTCTCATCTTAACTGACAAGCATTGGATGTTAGAGGACCTGTGGTTTGTTTCAGTTTCTGAAGCAGAGTTGGACTAGATATAGTCCGTATGTGTTGGAAACACCATTCTTTTGTTCTGAGCACACTCAAGTTTCCTGCAGTATTAGAGACTCTAGAAAGCAAGAGCGTGCTTCTTGCTCTAAAGCAGAGTGTGAACAATGGATGAGAACTCTGCTGTGTGTTTCACTTCAGAAATGGAGTTAAATCCCTGGCTCTGAGTCTTCCTAAAAGCAAGACTTCGTTTCAGGTAAGGGCATTTACTTTACATCTCAAACGAACTATATCGTGCACGAAGCTCACAAGTTTCTCATCTTAACTGAGAAGCATTGGATGTTAGAGGACCTTTGCTTTGTATCAATTTCAAGCAGAGTAGAACTAGATATGATTCGTATGTATGGGAAACACGGTTCATTTCTTCTGAGCACATTCACGTTTCCTGCTGTATTAGAGACTCTAGAAAGCTAGAGCGTGCTTCTTGCTCTACAGCAGAGTGTGATCCATGGATGAGAACTATGATTTGTGTTTCTCTTCAGAAATGGAGTTAAATCCATTGCTCTGTGTCTTCCTGCAATCAAGACTTCGTTTCAGGTAAGGGCAGTCACTTTTAAGTTCATACGAACTATAACATTCACGAAGCTAACACGTTTCTCATCTTTACTGCCAAGCATTGGATGTTAGAGGACCTTTGCTTTGTATCAATTTCAAGGAGAGTTGAACTATATATGGTCCGTATGTATGGGAAACACTGTTCTTTTCTTCTGAGCACACTCACGTTTCCTGCTGTATTAGAGATTCTAGAAAGAAAGAGCGTGCTTCTTGCTCTAAAGCAGAGTGTGATCCATGGATGAGAACTGTGTTGTGTGTTTCCCTTCAGAAATGGAGTTAAATCCCAGGCTCTGTGTCTTCCTACAAGCAAGACTTGGTTTCAGGTAAGGGCAGTTACCTTTCAGCTCAAACGAACTACATCGTTCACAAAGCTCACACGTTTCTCATCTTAACTTACAGCATTGGATGTTAGAGGACCTGTAGTTTGTTTCAGTTTCTGAAGCAGAGTTGGACTAGATACAGTCTGTATGTGTAGGAAACACCGTTCTTTTGTTCTGAACACACTCAAGTTTCCTGCTGTCTTAGAGACTCTAGAAAGCTAGAGCGTGCTTCTTGCTCTAAAGCAGAGTGTGAACAATGGATGAGAACTCAGCTGTGTGTTTCACTGCAGAAATGGAGTTAAATACCTGGCTCTGAGTCTTCCTAAAAGCAAGACTTCGTTTCAGGTAAGGGCAGTCACTTTTCAGCTCAAACGAACTACATCGTTCACAAATCTCACACGTTTCTCATCTTAACTGACAAGCATCGGATGTTAGAGGACCAGAGCTTTCTATCAGTTTCAGAAGCAGAGTTGGACTAGATATGGTCCGTTTGTGTAGGAAGCTCAGTTCTTTTGTTCTGAGCACAATCAAGTTTCCTGCTGTATTTGAGACTCTAGAAAGCAATAGCATTCTTCTTGCTCTAAAGCAGAGTGTGATCCATGGATGAGAACTATGCTGTTTGTTTCCGTTCAGAAATGGAGTTTAATCCCAGGCTCTGTGTCTTCCTACAAGCAAGACTTGGTTTCAGGTAAGGGCAGTTACCTTTCAGCTCAAACGAACTACATCGTCCACGAAGCTCACACGTTTCTCATCTTAACTGACAAGCATTGGATGTTAGAGGACCTGTGGTTTGTTTCAGTTTCTGAAGCAGAGTTGGACTAGATATAGTCTGTATGTGTTGGAAACACCATTCTTTTGTTTTGAGCACACTCAATTTTCCTGCAGTATTAGAGAATCTAGAAAGCAAGAGCGTGCTTCTTGCTCTAAAGCAGAGTGTAAACAATGGATGAGAACTCTGCTGTGTGTTTCACTTCAGAAATGGAGTTAAATCCCTGGCTCTGAGTCTTCCTAAAAGCAAGACTTCGTTTCAGGTAAGGGAATTTACTTTTCAGCTCAAACGAACTACATCGATCACGAAGCTAACACGTTTATCATCTTAACTGCCAAGCATTGGATATTAGAGGACCTGTGGTTTGTTTCAGTTTCAGAAGCAGAGTTGGACTACATATGGTCCGTACGTGTAGGAAACACTGTTTTTTTGTTCTGATACACTCAAGTTTGCTGCTGTATTAGAGACTCTAGAAAGCAATAGCGTTCTTCGTGCTCTATAGCAGAGTGTGATCCATGGATGAGAACTATGATTTGTGTTTCTCTTCAGAAATGGAGTTTAATCCCAGGCTCTGTGTCTTCCTACATGCAAGTTTTCGATTTAGGTAAGGGCAGTCACTTTTCAGCTCAAACGAACTACATCGTTCACGAAGCTCAGACGTTTCTCATCCTAACTGACAAACATTGGATGTTAGAGGACTTGTGGTTTGTTTCAGTTTCAGAAGCATAGTTGGACTAGATATGGTCCGTATGTGTAGCAAACACCGTTCTTTTGTTCTGAGCACACTCACGTTTCTTGCTGTCTTCGAGACTCTAGAAAGCAAGAGCGTGCTTCTTGCTCTAAAGCAGAGTGTGAACAATGGATGAGAAGTCTGCTGTGTGTTTCCCTTCAGAAATGGAGTTAAATCCCAGGATCTGTGTCTTCCTAAAATCAACACTTCGTTTCAGGTAAGGGCAGTCACATTTCAGCTCAAACGAACTATATAGTTCATGAAGCTCACAGGTTTCTCATCTTAACTGAGAAGATTGGATGTTAGAGGACCTTGGCTTTGTATCAATTTCAAGCAGAGTTGAACTAGTTATGGTCTGTATGTGTAGCAAACACCGTTCATTTGTTCTGAGCACACTCAAGTTTCCTGCTGTCTTAGAAACTCTAGAAAGCAAGAGCGTGCTTCTTGCTCTAAAGCAGAGTGTGAACAATGGATGAGAACTCTGCTGTGTGTTTTACTTCATAAATGGAGTTAAATCCCAGGCTCTGAGTCTTCCTACAAGCAAGACTTCTTTTCAGGTAAGCGCAGTCACATTTCAGCTCAAACGAACTACATCGTTCACGAAGCTCACACGTTTCTCATCTTAACTGAGAAGCATTGGATGTTAGAGGACTTTTGCTTTATATCAGTTTCAAGCAGAGTTGAACTAGATATCGTCTGTATGTATAGGAAACACGGTTCTTTTCTTCTGAGCACACTCACGTTTCCTGCTGTCTTAGAGACTCTAGAAAGCAAGAGCGTGCTTCTTGCTCTAAAGCAGAGTGTGATCCATGGATGAGAACTGTGTTGTGTGTTTCCCTTCAGAATTGGAGTTAAATACCAGGCTCTGTGTCTTTCTACTACCCAGACTTCGTTTCAGGTAAGGGCAGTCACTTTTTAGCTAAAACGAACTATATCTTTCAGGAAGCTCACATGTTTCTCATCTTCACAGACAAGCTTTGGATGTGAAAGGACCTGTGGTTTGTTTCAATTTCGGAAGCAGACTTGAACTAGACATGGTTTGTATGTGTAGGAAACACCATTCTTTTGTTATCAGCACACTCAGGTTTCCTGCTGTCTTAGAGACTCTAGAAAGCGAGAGCATGCTTCTTGCTCTTAAGCAGAGTGTGATCCATGGAAGAGAACTCTGCTGTGTGTTTCACTTCAGAAATGGAGTTAAATCCCAGGCTCTGAGTCTTCCTACAAGCAAGACTTCCTTTCAGGTTAGCGCAGTCACCTTTTAGCTCAAACGAACTACATCATTCAGGTAGGTCACACGTTTCTCATCTTAACTGACAAGCATCGGATGTTAGAGGACCAGTGCTTTGTATCAGTTTCAGAAGCACAGTTGGACTAAATATGATCCGAATGTGTAGGAAACACCGTTCTTTTGTTGTCATCACACTCATGTTTCCTGCTTTCTTAGAGACTCTAGAAAGCAAGAGCATGCTTCTTACTCTAAAGCAGTGTGTGAACAATGGATGAGAACTCTGCTGTGTGTTTCACTTCAGAAATGGAGTTAAATCCCAGGCTCTGTGTCTTCCTACAAGCAAGAATTCGTTTCAGGTATGGGCAGTCACTTTTCAGCTCAAAGGAACTACATCATTCACGAAGCTCACACGTTTCTCATCTTAACTGACAAGCATTGGATGTTAAGGACCAGTGCTTTGTATCAGTTACAGAAACAGTGTTGGACTAGATATGATCCGAATGTGTAGGAAACACCATTCATTTGTTCTCAGCACACTTAAGTTTCCTGCTCTCTTAGATTTCTAGAAAGCAAGAGCGTTCTTCTTGCTCTAAAGCAGAGTGTGATCGATGGATGAGAACTCTGTTGTGTGTTTCACTTCAGAAATGGAGTTAAATCCCTGGCTCTGAGCCTTCCTACAAGCAAGACTTCGTTTCAGGTAAGGGCATTTACTTTACAGCTCAAACGAACTATATCGTTCACAAAGCTCACAGGTTTCTCATCTTAACTGAGAAGCATTGGATGTTAGAGGACCTTTGCTTTGTATCAATTTTAAGCAGATTTGAACTAGATATGGTATGTATGTATAGGAAACACGGTTCTCTTCTTCAGAGCACACTCACGTTTCCTGCTTTATTAGAGAATCTAGAACGCAAGAGCATGCTTCTTGCTCTAAAGCAGAGTGTGATCCATGGATGAGAACTATGCTGTGTGTTTCCCTTCAGAAATGGAGTTAAATCCAAGGATCTGTGTCTTCCTAAAATCAACACTTCGTTTCAGGTAAGGGCAGTCACATTTCAGCTCAAACGAACTATATAGTTCATGAAGCTCAAAGGTTTCTCATCTTAACTGAGAAGATTGGATGTTAGAGGACCTTGGCTTTGTATCAATTTCAAGCAGAGTTGAACTAGATATGGTCCATATGTGTAGCAAACACCGTTCATTTGTTCTGAGCACACTCAAGTTTCCTGCTGTCTTAGAGACTCTAGAAATCAAGAGCGTGCTTCTTGCTCTAAAGCAGAGTGTGAACAATGGATGAGAACTCTGCTGTGTGTTTAACTTCAGAAATGGAGTTAAATCCCTGGCTCTGAGTCTCCTACAAGCAAGACTTCGTTTCAGGTAAGGGCAGTCACTTTTCAGCTCAAACGAACTACATCGTTCACGAATCTCACACGTTTCTCATCTTAACTGACAAGCAACGGATGTTAGAGGACCAGAGCTTTGTATCAGTTTCAGAAGCAGAGTTGGACTAGATATGGTCCGTATGTGTAGGAAGATCATTTCTTTTGTTCTGAGCACACTCAAGTTTCCTGCTGTATTTGAGACTCTAGAAAGAAATAGCATTCTTCTTGCTCTAAAGCAGAGTCTGATCCATGGATGAGCACTATGCTGTGTGTTTCCCTTCAGAAATGGAGTTAAATCCCAGGCTCTTTGTCTACCTACAAGCAAGACTTGGTTTCAGGTAAGGGCAGTTACGTTTCAGCTCAAAAGAACTACAACGTTCACGAAGCTCACATGTTTCTCATCTTAACTGCCAAGCATTGGATGTTAGAGGACCCCTGGTTTGTTTCAGTTTCAGAAGCAGAGTTGGACTAGATATGGTCCGTATATGTAGGAAACACTGTTCTTTTTCTGAGCACACTCAAGTTTCCTGCTGAATTAGAGACTCTAGAAAGCTAGAGCGTGCTTCTTGCTCTAAAGCAGAGTTTGAACAATGGAGGAGAACTCTGCTGTGTGTTTCACTTCAGAAATGGAGTTAAATCCCTGGCTCTGAGTCTTCCTACAAGCAAGACTTCGTTTCAGGTAAGGACAGTCAATTTTCAGCTCAAAGGAATTACATCGTTCACGTATCTCACACGTTTCTCATCTTAACTGACAAGCATCGGATGTTATAGGGCCAGAGCTTTGTATCAGTTTCAGAAGCAGAGTTGGACTAGATATGGTCCATATATGTAGGAAGCTCAGTTCTTTTTTCCTGAGCCCACTCAAGTTTCCTGCTGTATTTGAGACTCTAGAAAGAAATTGCATTCTTCGTGCTCTAAAGCAGAGTCTGATCCATGGATGAGCACTATGCTGTGTGTTTCCCTTCAGAAATGGAGTTAAATCCCAGGCTCTGTGTCTTCCTACAAGCAAGACTTGGTTTCAGGTAAGGGCAGTTACCTTTCAGCTCAAAAGAACTACAACGTTCACGAAGCTCACACGTTTCTCATCTTAACTGACAAGCATTGGATGTTAGAGGACTTGTGGTTTGTTTCAGTTTCAGAAGCATAGTTGGACTAGATATGGTCCGTATGTGTAGCAAACACCTTTCTTTTGTTCTGAGCACACTTACGTTTCTTGCTGTCTTCGAGAATCTAGAAAGCAAGAGCGTGCTTCTTGCTCTAAAGCAGAGTGTGATCCATGTTTGAGAACTGTGTTGTGTGTTTCCCTTTAGAATTGGAGTTAAATCCCAGGCTCTGAGCCTTCCTACAAGCAAAACTTCGTTTCAGGTAACGGGATTTACTTTACAGCTCAAACAAACTATATAGTTCACGAAGCTCACAGGTTTCTCATCTTAACTGAGAAGATTGGATGTTAGAGGACCTTTGCTTTGTATCAATTTCAAGCAGAGTTGAACTAGATATGGTCCCTATGTGTAGCAAACACCATTCATTTGTTCTGAGCACACTCAAGTTTCCTGCTGTCTTAGAGACTCTAGAAAGCAAGAGCGTGCTTCTTGCTCTAAAGCAGAGTGTGATCCATGGATGAGAACTGTGTTGTGTGTTTCCCTTCAGAATTGGAGTTAAATACCAGGCTCTGTGTCTTTCTACTACCCAGACTTCGTTTCAGGTAAGGGCAGTCACTTTTTAGCTAAAACGAACTATATCTTTCAGGAAGCTCACACGTTTCTCATCTTCACATACAAGCTTTGGATGTGAAAGACCTGTGGTTTGTTTCAATTTCGGAAGCAGACTTGAACTAGACATGGTCTGTATGTGTAGGAAACACCATTCTTTTGTTATCAGCACACTCAGGTTTCCTGCTGTCTTAGAGACTCTAGAAAGCTAGAGCATGATTCTTGCTCTTAAGCAGAGTGTGATCCATGGATGAGAACTCTGCTGTGTGTTTCACTTCAGAAATGGAGTTAAATCCCAGGCTCTGAGTCTTCCTACAAGCAAGACTTCCTTTCAGGTTAGCGCAGCCCCTTTTTAGCTCAAACGAACTACATCATTCAGGTAGGTCACACGTTTCTCATCTTAACTGACAAGCATCGGATGTTAGAGGACCAGTGCTTTGTATCAGTTTCAGAAGCACAGTTGGACTAAATATGATCCGAATGTGTAGGAAACACCGTTCTTTTGTTGTCATCACACTCATGTTTCCTGCTGTCTTAGAGACTCTAGAAAGCAAAAGCGTGCTTCTTACTCTAAAGCAGAGTGTGAACAATGGATGAGAACTCTGCTGTGTGTTTCACTTCAGAAATGGAGTTAAATCCCAGGCTCTGTGTCTTCCTACAAGCAAGAATTCGTTTCAGGTATGGGCAGTCACTTTTCAGCTCAAAGGAA
Source organism: Onychomys leucogaster (assembly GCA_949786385.1). Taxonomy (NCBI): domain Eukaryota; kingdom Metazoa; phylum Chordata; class Mammalia; order Rodentia; family Cricetidae; genus Onychomys; species Onychomys leucogaster. Next base: position 2,619,834 of record CATKUP010000029.1, read on the forward strand.
CTACATCATTCACGAAGCTCACACGTTTCTCATCTTAACTGACAAGCATTGGATGTTAAGGACCAGTGCTTTGTATCAGTTACAGAAACAGTGTTGGACTAGATATGATCCGTATGTGTAGGAAACACCATTCATTTGTTCTCAGCACACTCAAGTTTCCTGCTCTCTTAGATTTCTAGAAAGCAAGAGCGTGCTTCTTGCTCTAAAGCAGAGTGTGATCCATGGATGAGAACTATGCTGTGTGTTTCCCTTCAGAAATGGAGTTAAATCCCAGGATCTGTGTCTTCCTACAATCAACACTTCGTTTCAGGTAAGGGCAGTCACATTTCAGCTCAAACGAACTATATAGTTCACGAAGCTCACAGGTTTCTCATCTTAACTGAGAAGATTGGATGTTAGAGGACCTTTGCTTTGTATCAATTTCAAGCAGAGTTGAACTAGATATGGTCCGTATGTGTAGCAAACACCGTTCATTTGTTCTGAGCACACTCAAGTTTCCTGCTGTCTTAGAGACTCTAGAAAGCAAGAGCGTGCTTCTTGCTCTAAAGCAGAGTGTGAACAATGGATGAGAACTCTGCTGTGTGTTTTACATCATAAATGGAGTTAAATCCCAGGCTCTGAGTCTTCCTACAAGCAAGACTTCTTTTCAGGTAAGCGCAGTCACTTTTCAGCTCCAACGAACTACATCGTTCACGAAGCTCACACGTTTCTCATCTTAACTGACAAGCATTGGATGTTAGAGGACTTTTGCTTTATATCAGTTTCAAGCAGAGTTGAACTAGATATCGTCTGTATGTATAGGAAACACGGTTCTTTTCTTCTGAGCACACTCACGTTTCCTGCTGTCTTAGAGACTCTAGAAAGCAAGAGCGTGCTTCTTGCTCTAAAGCAGAGTGTGATCCATGGATGAGAACTGTGTTGTGTGTTTCCCTTCAGAATTGGAGTTAAATACCAGGCTCTGTGTCTTCCTACTACCCAGACTTCGTTTCAGGTAAGGGCAGTCACTTTTTAGCTAAAACGAACTATATCTTTCAGGAAGCTCACACGTTTCTCATCTTCACAGACAAGCTTTGGATGTGAAAGGACCTGTGGTTTGTTTCAATTTCGGAAGCAGAGTTGAACTAGACATGGTCTGTATGTGTAGGAAACACCATTCTTTTGTTATCAGCACACTCAGGTTTCCTGCTGTCTTAGAGACTCTAGAAAGCTAGAGCATGCTTCTTGCTCTTAAGCAGAGTGTGATCCATGGATGAGAACTCTGCTGTGTGTTTCACTTCAGAAATGGAGTTAAATCCCAGGCACTGAGTCTTCCTACAAGCAAGACTTCCTTTCAGGTTAGCGCAGTCACTTTTTAGCTCAAACGAACTACATCATTCAGGTAGGTCACACGTTTCTCATCTTAACTGACAAGCATCGGATGTTAGAGGACCAGTGCTTTGTATCAGTTTCAGAAGCACAGTTGGACTAAATATGATCCGAATGTGTAGGAAACACCGTTCTTTTGTTGTCATCACACTCATGTTTCCTGCTGTCTTAGAGACTCTAGAAAGCAAGAGCGTGCTTCTTACTCTAAAGCAGTGTGTGAACAATGGATGAGAACTCTGCTGTGTGTTTCACTTCAGAAATGGAGTTAAATCCCAGGCTCTGTGTCTTCCTACAAGCAAGAATTCGTTTCAGGTATGGGCAGTCACTTTTCAGCTCAAAGGAACTACATCATTCACGAAGCTCACACGTTTCTCATCTTAACTGACAAGCATTGGATGTTAGAGGACCTTTGCTTTGTATCAATTTTAAGCAGATTTGAACTAGATATGGTATGTATGTATAGGAAACACGGTTCTCTTCTTCAGAGCACACTCACGTTTCCTGCTTTATTAGAGAATCTATAAAGCAAGAGCATGCTTCCTGCTCTAAAGGAGAGTGTGATCCATGGATGAGAACTATGCTGTGTGTTTCCCTTCAGAAATGGAGTTAAATCCCAGGATCTGTGTCTTCCTAAAATCAACACTTCGTTTCAGGTAAGGTCAGTCACATTTCAGCTCAAACGAACTATATAGTTCACGAAGCTCACAGGTTTCTCATCTTAACTGAGAAGATTGGATGTTAGAGGACCTTTGCTTTGTATCAATTTCAAGCAGAGTTGAACTAGATATGGTCCGTATGTGTAGCAAACACCGTTCATTTGTTCTGAGCACACTCAAGTTTCCTGCTGTCTTAGAGACTCTAGAAAGCAAGAGCGTGCTTCTTGCTCTAAAGCAGAGTGTGAACAATGGATGAGAACTGTGTTGTGTGTTTCCCTTCAGAAATGGAGTTAAATACCAGGCTCTGTGTCTTTCTACTACCCAGACTTCGTTTCAGGTAAGGGCAGTCACTTTTTAGCTAAAACGAACTACATATTTCAGGAAACTCACACGTTTCTCATCTTCACAGACAAGCTTTGGATGTGAAAGGACCTGAGGTTTGTTTCAATTTCGGAAGCAGCGTTGAACTAGACATGGTCTGTATGTGTAGGAAACACCATTCTTTTGTTATCAGCACACTCAGGTTTATTGCTGTCTTAGAGACTCTAGAAAGCTAGAGCATGCTTCTTGCTCTGAAGCAGAGTGTGATCTATGGATGAGAACTCTGCTGTGTGTTTCACTTCAGAAATGGAGTTAAATCCCAGGCTCTGAGTCTTCCTACAAGCAAGACTTCGTTTCAGTTAAGGGCAGTTACCTTTCAGCTCAAACGAACTACATCGTTCACGAACCTCACACGTTTCTCATCTTAACTGACAAGTATTGGATGTTAGAGGTCCTGTGGTTTGTTTCAGTTTCAGAAGCACAGTTGGACTAGATATGTTCCGAATGTGTAGGAAAAACCGTTCTTTTGTTCTCATCACACTCATGTTTCCTGCTGTCTTAGAGACTCTAGAAAGATAGAGCGTGCTTCTTGCTCTAAAGCAGAGTGTGAACAATGGATGAGAACTCTGCTGTGTGTTTCACTTCAGAAATGGAGTTAAATCCCTGGCTCTGAGTCTTCCTACAAGCATGACTTCGTTTCAGGTAAGGGCATTCACATTACAGCTCAAACGAACTATATCGTTCACGAGGCTCACAGGTTTCTCATCTTAACTGAGAAGCATTGGATGATAGAGGACCTTTGCTTTGTATCAATTTCATGCAGAGTAGAACTAGATATGATCTGTATGTATGGGAAACACGGTTCTTTTCTTCTGATCACACTCACGTTTCCTGCTGTATTAGAGACACTAGAAAGCAAGAGCGTGCTTCTTGCTCTAAAGCAGAGTGTGATCCATGGATGAGAACTGTGTTGTGTGTTTCCCTTCAGAAATGGAGTTAAATCCCAGGCTCTGTGTCTTCCTACAAGCAAGAATTGGGTTCAGGTAAGGGCACGGACATTTAAGCTCAAATGAACTACATCGTTCACGAAGCTCACACTTTTCTCATCTTAACTGCCAAGCATTGGATGTTAAAGGACCTGTGGTTTGTTTCAGTTTCAGAAGCAGCGTTGGACTAGATATGGTCCATATGTGTAGAAAACACTCTTCTTGTTCTGAGCACAATCAAGTTTGCTGCTGTATTAGAGACTCTAGAAAGCAATAGCGTTCTTCTTGCTCTATAGCAGAGTGTGATCCATGGATGAGAACTATGCTGTGTGTTTCCCTTCAGAAATGGAGTTAAATTCCAGGCTCTGTGTCTTACTGCAATCAAGACTTCTTTTCAGGTAAGGGGAGTCACTTTTAAGTTCATACGAACTACAACATTCACGAAGCTAACACGTTTCTCATCTTAACTGCCAAGCATTGGATGTTAGAGGACCTTTGCTTTGTATCAATTTCAAGCAGATTTGAACTAGATATGATCCGTATGTATAGGAAACACGGTTCTATTCTTCTGAGCACACTCATGTTTCCTGCTGAATTAGAGACTCTAGAAAGCAAGAGCTTGCTTCTTGCTCTAATGCAGAGTGTGATCCATGGATGAGAACTGTGTTGTATGTTTCCCTTCAGAAATGCAGTTAAATTCCAGGCTCTGTGTCTTCCTACAAGCAAGACTTCGTTTCAGTTAAGGGCAGTCACTTTTCATCTCAAACGAACTACATCGTTCACGAAGCTCACACATTTCTCATCTTAAGTGACAAGCATTGGATGTTAGAGGACCTGTGGTTTGTTTCAGTTTCAGAAGCAGAGTTGGACTAGATATGATCCTTATGAGTAGGAAGCACCATTCTTTTTTTCTCAGCACACTCAAGTTTCCTGCTGACTTAGAGACTCTAGAAAGCTAGAGCGTGCTTCTTGCTCTAAAGCAGAGTGTGAACAATGGATGAGAACTCTGCTGTGTGTTTAACTTCAGAAATGGAGTTAAATCCCTGGCTCTGAGTCTTCCTACAAGCAAGACTTCGTTTCAGGTAAGGGCAGTCACTTTTCAGCTCAAAGGAACTACATCGTTCACGAATCTCACACGTTTCTCATCTTAACAGACAAGCATCGGATGTTAGAGGACCAGAGCTTTGTATCAGTTTCAGAAGCAGAGTTGGACTAGATATGGTCCGTATGTGTAGGAAGCTCAGTTCTTTTGTTCTGAGCACACTCAAGTTTCCTGCTGTATTTGAGACTCTAGAAAGAAATAGCATTCTTCTTGCTCTAAAGCAGAGTCTGATCCATGGATGAGCACTATGCTGTGTGTTTTCCTTCAGAAATGGAGTTAAATCCCAGGCTCTGTGTCTTCCTACAAGCAAGACTTGGTTTCAGGTAAGGGCTGTTACCTTTCAGCTCAAAAGAACTACAACGTTCACGAAGCTCACACGTTTCTCATCTTAACTGACAAGCATTGGATGTTAGAGGACCTGTGGTTTGTTTCAGTTTCAGAAGCAGAGTTGGACTAGATATGGTCCGTACGTGTACGAAACACCATTCTTTTGTTCTCATCACACACATGTTTCCTTCTGTCTTAGAGACACTAGAAATCAAGAGTGTGCTTCTTGCTCTAAAGCAGAGTGTGAACAATGGATGAGAACTCTGCTGCTGTGTTTCACTTCAGAAATGGAGTTAAATCGCAGGCTCTGAGTCTTCCTACAAGCAAGACTTCGTTTCAAGTAAGGGCAGTTACTTGACAGCTCCAACGAACTACATCGTTCACGAAGCTCACACGATTCTCATCTTAACTGAGAAGCATTGGATGTTAGAGGACCTTTGCTTTATATCAGTTTCAAGCAGAGTTGAACTAGATATCGTCTGTATGTATAGGAAACACGGTTCTTTTCTTCTGAGCACACTCACGTTTCCTGCTGTCTTAGAGAATCTAGAAAGCAAGAGCGTGCTTCTTGCTCTAAAGCAGAGTGTGATCCATGGATGAGAACTATGCTGTGTGTTTCCCTTCAGAAATAGAGTTAAATCCCAGGCTCTGTGTCTTCCTAAATGCAAGACTTGGTTTCAGGTAAGGGCAGTTACCTTTCAGCTCAAACGAACTACATCATTCACGAACCTCACACGTTTCTCATCTTAACTGACAAGTATTGGATGTTAGAGGTCCTGTGGTTTGTTTCAGTTTCAGAAGCACAGTTGGACTAGATATGGTCCGAATGTGTAGGAAACACCGTTCTTTTGTTCTCATCACACTCATGTTTCCTGCTGTCTTAGAGACTCTAGAAAGCTAGAGCGTGCTTCTTGCTCTAAAGCAGAGTGTGAACAATGGATGAGAACTCTGCTGTGTGTTTCACTTCAGAAATGGAGTTAAATCCCTGGCTCTGAGTCTTCCTACAAGCATGACTTCGTTTCAGGTAAGGGCATTTACATTACAGCTCAAACGAACTATATCGTTCACGAGGCTCACAGGTTTCTCATCTTAACTGAGAAGCATTGGATGATAGAGGACCTTTGCTTTGTATCAATTTCATGCAGAGTAGAACTAGATATGATCTGTATGTATGGGAAACACGGTTCTTTTCTTCTGATCACACTCACGTTTCCTGCTGTATTAGAGACACTAGAAAGCAAGAGCGTGCTTCTTGCTCTAAAGCAGAGTGTGATCCATGGATGAGAACTGTGTTGTGTGTTTCCCTTCAGAAATGGAGTTAAATCCCAGGCTCTGTGTCTTCCTACAAGCAAGAATTGGGTTCAGGTAAGGGCACGGACATTTAAGCTCAAATGAACTACATCGTTCACGAAGCTCACACTTTTCTCATCTTAACTGCCAAGCATTGGATGTTAGAGGACCTGTGGTTTGTTTCAGTTTCAGAAGCAGCGTTGGACTAGATATGGTCCATATGTGTAGAAAACACTCTTCTTGTTCTGAGCACAATCAAGTTTGCTGCTGTATTAGAGACTCTAGAAAGCAATAGCGTTCTTCTTGCTCTATAGCAGAGTGTGATCCATGGATGAGAACTATGCTGTGTGTTTCCCTTCAGAAATGGAGTTAAATTCCAGGCTCTGTGTCTTACTGCAATCAAGACTTCTTTTCAGGTAAGGGGAGTCACTTTTAAGTTCATACGAACTACAACATTCACGAAGCTAACACGTTTCTCATCTTAACTGCCAAGCATTGGATGTTAGAGGACCTTTGCTTTGTATCAATTTCAAGCAGATTTGAACTAGATATGATCCGTATGTATAGGAAACACGGTTCTATTCTTCTGAGCACACTCATGTTTCCTGCTGAATTAGAGACTCTAGAAAGCAAGAGCTTGCTTCTTGCTCTAATGCAGAGTGTGATCCATGGATGAGAACTGTGTTGTATGTTTCCCTTCAGAAATGCAGTTAAATTCCAGGCTCTGTGTCTTCCTACAAGCAAGACTTCGTTTCAGTTAAGGGCAGTCACTTTTCATCTCAAACGAACTACATCGTTCACGAAGCTCACACATTTCTCATCTTAAGTGACAAGCATTGGATGTTAGAGGACCTGTGGTTTGTTTCAGTTTCAGAAGCAGAGTTGGACTAGATATGATCCTTATGAGTAGGAAGCACCATTCTTTTTTTCTCAGCACACTCAAGTTTCCTGCTGACTTAGAGACTCTAGAAAGCTAGAGCGTGCTTCTTGCTCTAAAGCAGAGTGTGAACAATGGATGAGAACTCTGCTGTGTGTTTAACTTCAGAAATGGAGTTAAATCCCTGGCTCTGAGTCTTCCTACAAGCAAGACTTCGTTTCAGGTAAGGGCAGTCACTTTTCAGCTCAAAGGAACTACATCGTTCACGAATCTCACACGTTTCTCATCTTAACAGACAAGCATCGGATGTTAGAGGACCAGAGCTTTGTATCAGTTTCAGAAGCAGAGTTGGACTAGATATGGTCCGTATGTGTAGGAAGCTCAGTTCTTTTGTTCTGAGCACACTCAAGTTTCCTGCTGTATTTGAGACTCTAGAAAGAAATAGCATTCTTCTTGCTCTAAAGCAGAGTCTGATCCATGGATGAGCACTATGCTGTGTGTTTTCCTTCAGAAATGGAGTTAAATCCCAGGCTCTGTGTCTTCCTACAAGCAAGACTTGGTTTCAGGTAAGGGCTGTTACCTTTCAGCTCAAAAGAACTACAACGTTCACGAAGCTCACACGTTTCTCATCTTAACTGACAAGCATTGGATGTTAGAGGACCTGTGGTTTGTTTCAGTTTCAGAAGCAGAGTTGGACTAGATATGGTCCGTACGTGTACGAAACACCATTCTTTTGTTCTCATCACACACATGTTTCCTTCTGTCTTAGAGACACTAGAAATCAAGAGTGTGCTTCTTGCTCTAAAGCAGAGTGTGAACAATGGATGAGAACTCTGCTGCTGTGTTTCACTTCAGAAATGGAGTTAAATCGCAGGCTCTGAGTCTTCCTACAAGCAAGACTTCGTTTCAAGTAAGGGCAGTTACTTGACAGCTCCAACGAACTACATCGTTCACGAAGCTCACACGATTCTCATCTTAACTGAGAAGCATTGGATGTTAGAGGACCTTTGCTTTATATCAGTTTCAAGCAGAGTTGAACTAGATATCGTCTGTATGTATAGGAAACACGGTTCTTTTCTTCTGAGCACACTCACGTTTCCTGCTGTCTTAGAGAATCTAGAAAGCAAGAGCGTGCTTCTTGCTCTAAAGCAGAGTGTGATCCATGGATGAGAACTATGCTGTGTGTTTCCCTTCAGAAATAGAGTTAAATCCCAGGCTCTGTGTCTTCCTAAATGCAAGACTTGGTTTCAGGTAAGGGCAGTTACCTTTCAGCTCAAACGAACTACATCATTCACGAACCTCACACGTTTCTCATCTTAACTGACAAGTATTGGATGTTAGAGGTCCTGTGGTTTGTTTCAGTTTCAGAGGCACAGTTGGACTAGATATGTTCTGAATGTGTAGGAAACACCGTTCTTTTGTTCTAATCACACTAATGTTTCCTGCTGTCTTAGAGACTCTAGAAAGCTAGAGCGTGCTTCTTGCTCTAAAGCAGAGTTTGAACAATGGAGGAGAACTCTGCTGTGTGTTTCACTTCAGAAATGGAGTTAAATCCCTGGCTCTGAGTCTTCCTACAAGCAAGACTTCGTTTCAGGTAAGGACAGTCAATTTTCAGCTCAAAGGAACTACATCGTTCACGAATCTCACACGTTTCTCATCTTAACTGACAAGCATCGGATGTTATAGGGCCAGAGCTTTGTATCAGTTTCAGAAGCAGAGTTGGACTAGATATGGTCTGTATATGTAGGAAGCTCAGTTCTTTTTTTTTGAGCCCACTCAAGTTTCCTGCTGTATTTGAGACTCTAGAAAGAAATTGCATTCTTCGTGCTCTAAAGCAGAGTCTGATCCATGGATGAGCACTATGCTGTGTGTTTCCCTTCAGAAATGGAGTTAAATCCCAGGCTCTGTGTCTTCCTACAAGCAAGACTTGGTTTCAGGTAAGGGCAGTTACCTTTCAGCTCAAAAGAACTACAACGTTCACGAAGCTCACACGTTTCTCATCTTAACTGACAAGCATTGGATGTTAGAGGACCTGTGGTTTCTTTCAGTTTCAGAAGCAGAGTTGGACTAGATATGGTCCGTACGTATACGAAATACCATTCTTTTGTTCTCATCACACACATGTTTCCTTCTGTCTTAGAGACACTAGAAATCAAGAGTGTGCTTCTTGCTCTAAAGCAGAGTGTGAACAATGGATGAGAACTCTGCTGCTGTGTTTCACTTCAGAAATGGAGTTAAATCGCAGGCTCTGAGTCTTCCTACAAGCAAGATTTGGTTTCAAGTAAGGGCAGTTACTTGACAGCTCCAACGAACTACATCGTTCACGAAGCTCACACGATTCTCATCTTAACTGAGAAGCATTGGATGTTAGAGGACCTTTGCTTTATATCAGTTTCAAGCAGAGTTGAACTAGATATCGTCTGTATGTATAGGAAACACGGTTCTTTTCTTCTGAGCACACTCACGTTTCCTGCTGTCTTAGAGAATCTAGAAAGCAAGAGCGTGCTTCTTGCACTAAAGCAGAGTGCGATCCATGGATGAGAACTGTGTTGTGTGTTTCCCTTCAGAAATGGAGTTAAATCCCAGGCTCTGTGTCTTCCTACAAGCAAGAATTGGGTTCATGTAAGGGCCGGGACCTTTAAGCTCAAATGAACTACATCGTTCATGAAGCTCACACGTTTCTCATCTTAACTGCCAAGCATTGGATGTTAGAGGACCTGTGGTTTGTTTCAGTTTCAGAAGCAGCGTTGGACTAGATATGGTCCGTATGTGTAGGAAACACTCTTCTTGTTCTGAGCACAATCAAGTTTGCTGCTGTATTAGAGACTCTAGAAAGCAATAGCGTTCTTCTTGCTCTATAGCAGAGTGTGATCCATGGATGAGAACTATGCTGTGTGTTTCCCTTCAGAAATGGAGTTAAATTCCAGGCTCTGTGTCTTACTGCAATCAAGACTTCTTTTCAGGTAAGGGGAGTCACTTTTAAGTTCATACGAACTACAACATTCACGAAGCTAACACGTTTCTCATCTTAACTGCCAAGCATTGGATGTTAGAGGACCTTTGCTTTGTATCAATTTCAAGCAGATTTGAACTAGATATGATCCGTATGTATAGGAAACACGGTTCTATTCTTCTGAGCACACTCATGTTTCCTGCTGAATTAGAGACTCTAGAAAGCAAGAGCATGCTTCTTGCTCTAATGCAGAGTGTGATCCATGGATGAGAACTGTGTTGTATGTTTCCCTTCAGAAATGCAGTTAAATTCCAGGCTCTGTGTCTTCCTACAAGCAAGACTTCGTTTCAGTTAAGGGCAGTCACTTTTCATCTCAAACGAACTACATCGTTCACGAAGCTCATACATTTCTCATCTTAAGTGACAAGCATTGGATGTTAGAGGACCTGTGGTTTGTTTCAGTTTCAGAAGCAGCGTTAGACTAGATATGGTCCGTATGTGTAGGAAACACTGTTCTTGTTCTGAGCACAATCAAGTTTGCTGCTGTATTAGAGACTCTAGAAAGCAATAGCATTCTTCTTGCTCTATAGCAGAGTGTGATCCATGGATGAGAACTATGCTGTGTGTTTCCCTTCAGAAATGGAGTTAAATTCCAGGCTCTGTGTCTTACTGCAATCAAGACTTCTTTTCAGGTAAGGGGAGTCACTTTTAAGTTCATACGAACTACAACATTCACGAAGCTAACACGTTTCTCATCTTAACTGCCATGCATTGGATGTTAGAGGATCTTTGCTTTGTATCAATTTCAAGCAGTTTTGAACTAGATATTATCCGTATGTATAGGAAACACAGTTCTATTCTTCTGAGCACACTCATGTTTCCTGCTGTATTAGAGACTCTAGAAAGAAAGAGCGTGCTTCTTGCTCTAATGCAGAGTGTGATCCATGGATGAGAACTGTGTTGTATGTTTCCCTTCAGAAATGTAGTTAAATTCCAGGCTCTGTGTCTTCCTACAAGCAAGACTTCGTTTCAGTTAAGGGCAGTCACTTTTCAGCTCAAACGAACTACATTGTTCACGAAGCTCACACGTTTCTCATCTTAAGTGACAAGCATTGGATGTTAGAGGACCTGTGGTTTGTTTCAGTTTCAGAAGCAGAGTTGGACTAGATATGATCCTTATGTGTAGGAAGCACCGTTCATTTTTTCTCAGCACACTCAAGTTTCCTGCTGACTTAGAGACTCTAGAAAGCTAGAGCGTGCTTCTTGCTCTAAAGCAGAGTGTGAACAATGGATGAGAACTCTGCTGTGTGTTTAACTTCAGAAATGGAGTTAAATCCCTGGCTCTGAGTCTTCCTACAAGCAAGACTTCGTTTCAGGTAAGGGCAGTCACTTTTCAGCTCAAAGGAACTACATCGTTCACGAATCTCACACGTTTCTCATCTTAACAGACAAGCATCGGATGTTAGAGGACCAGAGCTTTGTATCAGTTTCAGAAGCAGAGTTGGACTAGATATGGTCCATATGTGTAGGAAGCTCAGTTCTTTTGTTCTGAGCACACTCAAGTTTCCTGCTGTATTTGAGACTCTAGAAAGAAATAGCATTCTTCTTGCTCTAAAGCAGAGTCTGATCCATGGATGAGCACTATGCTGTGTGTTTCCCTTCAGAAATGGAGTTAAATCCCAGGCTCTGTGTCTTCCTACAAGCAAGACTTGGTTTCAGGTAAGGGCAGTTACGTTTCAGCTCAAAAGACCTACAACGTTCACGAAGCTCACACGTTTCTCATCTTAACTGCCAAGCATTGGATGTTAGAGGACCCCTGGTTTGTTTCAGTTTCAGAAGCAGAGTTGGACTAGATATGGTCCGTATGTGTAGGAAACACTGTTCTTGTTCTGAGCACACTCAAGTTTCCTGCTGACTTAGAGACTCTAGAAAGCTAGAGCGTGCTTCTTGCTCTAAAGCAGAGTTGAACAATGGAGGAGAACTCTGCTGTGTGTTTCACTTCAGAAATGGAGTTAAATCCCTGGCTCTGAGTCTTCCTACAAGCAAGACTTCGTTTCAGGTAAGGACAGTCAATTTTCAGCTCAAGGGAACTACATCGTTCACGAATCTCACACGTTTCTCATCTTAACTGACAAGCATCGGATGTTATAGGGCCAGAGCTTTGTATCAGTTTCAGAAGCAGAGTTGGACTCGATATGGTCCGTATATGTAGGAAGCTCAGTTCTTTTTTTCTGAGCCCACTCAAGTTTCCTGCTGTATTTGAGACTCTAGAAAGAAATTGCATTCTTCGTGCTCTAAAGCAGAGTCTGATCCATGGATGAGCACTATGCTGTGTGTTTCCCTTCAGAAATGGAGTTAAATCCCAGGCTCTGTGTCTTCCTACAAGCAAGACTTGGTTTCAGGTAAGGGCAGTTACCTTTCAGCTCAAAAGAACTACAACGTTCACGAAGCTCACACGTTTCTCATCTTAACTGACAAGCATTGGATGTTAGAGGACCTGTGGTTTGTTTCAGTTTCAGAAGCAGAGTTGGACTAGATATGGTCCGTACGTGTACGAAACACCATTCTTTTGTTCTCATCACACACATGTTTCCTTCTGTCTTAGAGACACTAGAAATCAAGAGTGTGCTTCTTGCTCTAAAGCAGAGTGTGAACAATGGATGAGAACTCTGCTGCTGTGTTTCACTTCAGAAATGGAGTTAAATCGCAGGCTCTGAGTCTTCCTACAAGCAAGACTTCGTTTCAAGTAAGAGCAGTTACTTGACAGCTCCAACGAACTACATCGTTCACGAAGCTCACACGATTCTCATCTTAACTGAGAAGCATTGGATGTTAGAGGACCTTTGCTTTATATCAGTTTCAAGCAGAGTTGAACTAGATATCATCTGTATGTATAGGAAACACGGTTCTTTTCTTCTGAGCACACTCACGTTTCCTGCTGTCTTAGAGACTCTAGAAAGCAAGAGCGTGCTTCTTGCTCTAAAGCAGAGTGTATTCCATGGATGAGAACTGTGTTGTGTGTTTCCCTTCAGAATTGGAGTTAAATACCAGGCTCTGTGTCTTTCTACTACCCAGACTTCGTTTCAGGTAAGGGCAGTCACTTTTTAGCTAAAACGAACTATATCTTTCAGGAAACTCAGACGTTTCTCATCTTCACAGACAAGCTTTGGATGTGAAAGGACCTGAGGTTTGTTTCAATTTTGGAAGCAGTGTTGAACTAGACATGGTCTGTATGTGTAGGAAACACCATTCTTTTGTTATCAGCACACTCAGGTTTCCTGCTGTCTTAGAGACTCTAGAAAGTTAGAGCATGCTTCTTGCTCTTGAGCATAGTGTGATCCATGGATGAGAACTCCGCTGTGTGTTTCACTTCAGAAATGGAGTTAAATCCCAGGCTCTGAGTCTTCCTACAAGCAAGACTTCGTTTCAGGTAAGGGCAGTTACCTTTCAGCTCAAACAAACTACATCGTTCACGAACCTCACACGTTTCTCATCTTAACTGACAAGTATTGGATGTTAGAGGTCCTGTGGTTTGTTTCAGTTTCAGAAGCACAGTTGGACTAGATATGGTCCGAATGTGTAGGAAACACCGTTCTTTTGTTCTCATCACACTCATGTTTCCTGCTGTCTTAGAGACTCTAGAAAGCTAGAGCGTGCTTCTTGCTCTAAAGCAGAGTGTGAACAATGGATGAGAACTCTGCTGTGTGTTTCACTTCAGAAATGGAGTTAAATCCCTGGCTCTGAGTCTTCCTACAAGCATGACTTCGTTTCAGGTAAGGGCATTTACATTACAGCTCAAACGAACTGTATCGTTCACGAGGCTCACAGGTTTCTCATCTTAACTGAGAAGCATTGGATGATAGAGGACCTTTGCTTTGTATCAATTTCATGCAGAGTAGAACTAGATATGATCTGTATGTATGGGAAACACGGTTCTTTTCTTCTGATCACACTCACGTTTCCTGCTGTATTAGAGACACTAGAAAGCAAGAGCGTGCTTCTTGCTCTAAAGCAGAGTGTGATCCATGGATGAGAACTGTGTTGTGTGTTTCCCTTCAGAAATGGAGTTAAATCCCAGGCTCTGTGTCTTCCTACAAGCAAGAATTGGGTTCAGGTAAGGGCACGGACATTTAAGCTCAAATGAACTACATCGTTCACGAAGCTCACACTTTTCTCATCTTAACTGCCAAGCATTGGATGTTAGAGGACCTGTGGTTTGTTTCAGTTTCAGAAGCAGCGTTGGACTAGATATGGTCCATATGTGTAGGAAACACTCTTCTTGTTCTGAGCACAATCAAGTTTGCTGCTGTATTAGAGACTCTAGAAAGCAATAGCGTTCTTCTTGCTCTATAGCAGAGTGTGATCCATGGATGAGAACTATGCTGTGTGTTTCCCTTCAGAAATGGAGTTAAATTCCAGGCTCTGTGTCTTACTGCAATCAAGACTTCTTTTCAGGTAAGGGGAGTCACTTTTAAGTTCATACGAACTACAACATTCACGAAGCTAACATGTTTCTCATCTTAACTGCCAAGCATTGGATGTTAGAGGACCTTTGCTTTGTATCAATTTCAAGCAGATTTGAACTAGATATGATCCGTATGTATAGGAAACACGGTTCTATTCTTCTGAGCACACTCATGTTTCCTGCTGAATTAGAGACTCTAGAAAGCAAGAGCTTGCTTCTTGCTCTAATGCAGAGTGTGATCCATGGATGAGAACTGTGTTGTATGTTTCCCTTCAGAAATGCAGTTAAATTCCAGGCTCTGTGTCTTCCTACAAGCAAGACTTCGTTTCAGTTAAGGGCAGTCACTTTTCATCTCAAACGAACTACATCGTTCACGAAGCTCACACATTTCTCATCTTAAGTGACAAGCATTGGATGTTAGAGGACCTGTGGTTTGTTTCAGTTTCAGAAGCAGAGTTGGACTAGATATGATCCTTATGAGTAGGAAGCACCATTCATTTTTTCTCAGCACACTCAAGTTTCCTGCTGACTTAGAGACTCTAGAAAGCTAGAGCGTGCTTCTTGCTCTAAAGCAGAGTGTGAACAATGGATGAGAACTCTGCTGTGTGTTTAACTTCAGAAATGGAGTTAAATCCCTGGCTCTGAGTCTTCCTACAAGCAAGACTTCGTTTCAGGTAAGGGCAGTCACTTTTCAGCTCAAAGGAACTACATCGTTCACGAATCTCACACGTTTCTCATCTTAACAGACAAGCATCGGATGTTAGAGGACCAGAGCTTTGTATCAGTTTCAGAAGCAGAGTTGGACTAGATATGGTCCGTATGTGTAGGAAGCTCAGTTCTTTTGTTCTGAGCACACTCAAGTTTCCTGCTGTATTTGAGACTCTAGAAAGAAATAGCATTCTTCTTGCTCTAAAGCAGAGTCTGATCCATGGATGAGCACTATGCTGTGTGTTTTCCTTCAGAAATGGAGTTAAATCCCAGGCTCTGTGTCTTCCTACAAGCAAGACTTGGTTTCAGGTAAGGGCTGTTACCTTTCAGCTCAAAAGAACTACAACGTTCACGAAGCTCACACGTTTCTCATCTTAACTGACAAGCATTGGATGTTAGAGGACCTGTGGTTTGTTTCAGTTTCAGAAGCAGAGTTGGACTAGATATGGTCCGTACGTGTATGAAACACCATTCTTTTGTTCTCATCACACACATGTTTCCTTCTGTCTTAGAGACACTAGAAATCAAGAGTGTGCTTCTTGCTCTAAAGCAGAGTGTGAACAATGGATGAGAACTCTGCTGCTGTGTTTCACTTCAGAAATGGAGTTAAATCGCAGGCTCTGAGTCTTCCTACAAGCAAGACTTCGTTTCAAGTAAGGGCAGTTACTTGACAGCTCCAACGAACTACATCGTTCACGAAGCTCACACGATTCTCATCTTAACTGAGAAGCATTGGATGTTAGAGGACCTTTGCTTTATATCAGTTTCAAGCAGAGTTGAACTAGATATCGTCTGTATGTATAGGAAACACGGTTCTTTTCTTCTGAGCACACTCACGTTTCCTGCTGTCTTAGAGAATCTAGAAAGCAAGAGCGTGCTTCTTGCTCTAAAGCAGAGTGTGATCCATGGATGAGAACTATGCTGTGTGTTTCCCTTCAGAAATAGAGTTAAATCCCAGGCTCTGTGTCTTCCTAAATGCAAGACTTGGTTTCAGGTAAGGGCAGTTACCTTTCAGCTCAAACGAACTACATCATTCACGAACCTCACACGTTTCTCATCTTAACTGACAAGTATTGGATGTTAGAGGTCCTGTGGTTTGTTTCAGTTTCAGAGGCACAGTTGGACTAGATATGTTCTGAATGTGTAGGAAACACCGTTCTTTTGTTCTAATCACACTAATGTTTCCTGCTGTCTTAGAGACTCTAGAAAGCTAGAGCGTGCTTCTTGCTCTAAAGCAGAGTTTGAACAATGGAGGAGAACTCTGCTGTGTGTTTCACTTCAGAAATGGAGTTAAATCCCTGGCTCTGAGTCTTCCTACAAGCAAGACTTCGTTTCAGGTAAGGACAGTCACTTTTCAGCTCAAAGGAACTACATCGTTCACGAATCTCACACGTTTCTCATCTTAACTGACAAGCATCGGATGTTATAGGGCCAGAGCTTTGTATCAGTTTCAGAAGCAGAGTTGGACTAGATATGGTCCGTATATGTAGGAAGCTCAGTTCTTTTTTTTTGAGCCCACTCAAGTTTCCTGCTGTATTTGAGACTCTAGAAAGAAATTGCATTCTTCGTGCTCTAAAGCAGAGTCTGATCCATGGATGAGCACTATGCTGTGTGTTTCCCTTCAGAAATGGAGTTAAATCCCAGGCTCTGTGTCTTCCTACAAGCAAGACTTGGTTTCAGGTAAGGGCAGTTACCTTTCAGCTCAAAAGAACTACAACGTTCACGAAGCTCACACGTTTCTCATCTTAACTGACAAGCATTGGATGTTAGAGGACCTGTGGTTTGTTTCAGTTTCAGAAGCAGAGTTGGACTAGATATGTTCCGTACGTATACGAAATACCATTCTTTTGTTCTCATCACACACATGTTTCCTTCTGTCTTAGAGACACTAGAAATCAAGAGTGTGCTTCTTGCTCTAAAGCAGAGTGTGAACAATGGATGAGGACTCTGCTGCTGTGTTTCACTTCAGAAATGGAGTTAAATCGCAGGCTCTGAGTCTTCCTACAAGCTAGATTTGGTTTCAAGTAAGGGCAGTTACTTGACAGCACCAACGAACTACATCGTTCACGAAGCTCACACGATTCTCATCTTAACTGAGAAGCATTGGATGTTAGAGGACCTTTGCTTTATATCAGTTTCAAGCAGAGTTGAACTAGATATCGTCTGTATGTATAGGAAACACGGTTCTTTTCTTCTGAGCACACTCACGTTTCCTGCTGTCTTAGAGAATCTAGAAAGCAAGAGCGTGCTTCTTGCACTAAAGCAGAGTGTGATCCATGGATGAGAACTGTGTTGTGTGTTTCCCTTCAGAAATGGAGTTAAATCCCAGGCTCTGTGTCTTCCTACAAGCAAGAATTGGGTTCAGGTAAGGGCAGGGACCTTTAAGCTCAAATGAACTACATCGTTCATGAAGCTCACACGTTTCTCATCTTAACTGCCAAGCATTGGATGTTAGAGGACCCCTGGTTTGTTTCAGTTTCAGTAGCAGAGTTGGACTAGATATGGTCCGTATATGTAGGAAACACTCTTCTTGTTCTGAGCACAATCAAGTATGCTGCTGTATTAGAGACTCTAGAAAGCAATAGCGTTCTTCTTGCTCTATAGCAGAGTGTGATCCATGGATGAGAACTATGCTGTGTGTTTCCCTTCAGAAATGGAGTTAAATTCCAGGCTCTGTGTCTTACTGCAATCAAGACATCTTTTCAGGTAAGGGCAGTCACTTTTAAGTTCATACGAACTACAACATTCATGAAGCTAAAACATTTCTCATCTTAACTGCCAAGCATTGCATGTTAGAGGACCTTTGCTTTGTATCAATTTCAAGCAGTTTTGAACTAGATATGATCCGTATGTATAGGAAACACAGTTCTATTCTTCTGAGCACACTCATGTTTCCTGCTGTATTAGAGACTCTAGAAAGAAAGAGCGTGCTTCTTGCTCTAATGCAGAGTGTGATCCATGGATGAGAACTGTGTTGTATGTTTCCCTTCAGAAATGGAGTTAAATCCCAGGCTCTGTGTCTTCCTACAAGCAAGACTTGGTTTCAGGTAAGGGCGGTTACCTTTCAGCTCAAACGAGCTACATTGTTCACGAAGCTCACACGTTTCTCATCTTAAGTGACAAGCATTGGATGTTAGAGGACCTTTGCTTTGTATCAATTTCAAGCAGATTTGAACTAGATATGATCCGTATGTATAGGAAACACGGTTCTATTCTTCTGAGCACACTCATGTTTCCTGCTGACTTAGAGACTCTAGAAAGCAAGAGCTTGCTTCTTGCTCTAATGCAGAGTGTGATCCATGGATGAGAACTGTGTTGTATGTTTCCCTTCAGAAATGCAGTTAAATTCCAGGCTCTGTGTCTTCCTACAAGCAAGACTTCGTTTCAGTTAAGGGCAGTCACTTTTCATCTCAAACGAACTACATCGTTCACGAAGCTCACACATTTCTCATCTTAAGTGACAAGCATTGGATGTTAGAGGACCTGTGGTTTGTTTCAGTTTCAGAAGCAGAGTTGGACTAGATATGATCCTTATGAGTAGGAAGCACCATTCATTTTTTCTCAGCACACTCAAGTTTCCTGCTGACTTAGAGACTCTAGAAAGCTAGAGCGTGCTTCTTGCTCTAAAGCAGAGTGTGAACAATGGATGAGAACTCTGCTGTGTGTTTAACTTCAGAAATGGAGATAAATCCCTGGCTCTGAGTCTTCCTACAAGCAAGACTTCGTTTCAGGTAAGGGCAGTCACTTTTCAGCTCAAAGGAACTACATCGTTCACGAATCTCACATGTTTCTCATCTTAACAGACAAGCATCAGATGTTAGAGGACCAGAGCTTTGTATCAGTTTCAGAAGCAGAGTTGGACTAGATATGGTCCGTATGTGTAGGAAGCTCAGTTCTTTTGTTCTGAGCACACTCAAGTTTCCTGCTGTATTTGAGACTCTAGAAAGAAATAGCATTCTTCTTGCTCTAAAGCAGAGTCTGATCCATGGATGAGCACTATGCTGTGTGTTTTCCTTCAGAAATGGAGTTAAATCCCAGGCTCTGTGTCTTCCTACAAGCAAGACTTGGTTTCAGGTAAGGGCTGTTACCTTATAGCTCAAAAGAACTACAACGTTCACGAAGCTCACACGTTTCTCATCTTAACTGACAAGCATTGGATGTTAGAGGACCTGTGGTTTGTTTCAGTTTCAGAAGCAGAGTTGGACTAGATATGGTCCGTACGTGTACGAAACACCATTCTTTTGTTCTCATCACACACATGTTTCCTTCTGTCTTAGAGACACTAGAAATCAAGAGTGTGCTTCTTGCTCTAAAGCAGAGTGTGAACAATGGATGAGAACTCTGCTGCTGTGTTTCACTTCAGAAATGGAGTTAAATCGCAGGCTCTGAGTCTTCCTACAAGCAAGACTTCGTTTCAAGTAAGGGCAGTTACTTGACAGCTCCAACGAACTACATCGTTCACGAAGCTCACACGATTCTCATCTTAACTGAGAAGCATTGGATGTTAGAGGACCTTTGCTTTATATCAGTTTCAAGCAGAGTTGAACTAGATATCGTCTGTATGTATAGGAAACACGGTTCTTTTCTTCTGAGCACACTCACGTTTCCTGCTGTCTTAGAGAATCTAGAAAGCAAGAGCGTGCTTCTTGCTCTAAAGCAGAGTGTGATCCATGGATGAGAACTATGCTGTGTGTTTCCCTTCAGAAATAGAGTTAAATCCCAGGCTCTGTGTCTTCCTAAATGCAAGACTTGGTTTCAGGTAAGGGCAGTTACCTTTCAGCTCAAACGAACTACATCATTCACGAACCTCACACGTTTCTCATCTTAACTGACAAGTATTGGATGTTAGAGGTCCTGTGGTTTGTTTCAGTTTCAGAGGCACAGTTGGACTAGATATGTTCTGAATGTGTAGGAAACACCGTTCTTTTGTTCTAATCACACTAATGTTTCCTGCTGTCTTAGAGACTCTAGAAAGCTAGAGCGTGCTTCTTGCTCTAAAGCAGAGTTTGAACAATGGAGGAGAACTCTGCTGTGTGTTTCACTTCAGAAATGGAGTTAAATCCCTGGCTCTGAGTCTTCCTACAAGCAAGACTTCGTTTCAGGTAAGGACAGTCAATTTTCAGCTCAAAGGAACTACATCGTTCACGAATCTCACACGTTTCTCATCTTAACTGACAAGCATCGGATGTTATAGGGCCAGAGCTTTGTATCAGTTTCAGAAGCAGAGTTGGACTAGATATGGTCCGTATATGTAGGAAGCTCAGTTCTTTTTTTTTGAGCCCACTCAAGTTTCCTGCTGTATTTGAGACTCTAGAAAGAAATTGCATTCTTCGTGCTCTAAAGCAGAGTCTGATCCATGGATGAGCACTATGCTGTGTGTTTCCCTTCAGAAATGGAGTTAAATCCCAGGCTCTGTGTCTTCCTACAAGCAAGACTTGGTTTCAGGTAAGGGCAGTTACCTTTCAGCTCAAAAGAACTACAACGTTCACGAAGCTCACACGTTTCTCATCTTAACTGACAAGCATTGGATGTTAGAGGACCTGTGGTTTGTTTCAGTTTCAGAAGCAGAGTTGGACTAGATATGGTCCGTACGTATACGAAACACCATTCTTTTGTTCTCATCACACACATGTTTCCTTCTGTCTTAGAGACACTAGAAATCAAGAGTGTGCTTCTTGCTCTAAAGCAGAGTGTGAACAATGGATGAGGACTCTGCTGCTGTGTTTCACTTCAGAAATGGAGTTAAATCGCAGGCTCTGAGTCTTCCTACAAGCAAGATTTGGTTTCAAGTAAGGGCAGTTACTTGACAGCTCCAACGAACTACATCGTTCACGAAGCTCACACGATTCTCATCTTAACTGAGAAGCATTGGATGTTAGAGGACCTTTGCTTTATATCAGTTTCAAGCAGAGTTGAACTAGATATCGTCTGTATGTATAGGAAACACGGTTCTTTTCTTCTGAGCACACTCACGTTTCCTGCTGTCTTAGAGAATCTAGAAAGCAAGAGCGTGCTTCTTGCTCTAAAGCAGAGTGTGATCCATGGATGAGAACTGTGTTGTGTGTTTCCCTTCAGAAATGGAGTTAAATCCCAGGCTCTGTGTCTTCCTACAAGCAAGAATTGGGTTCAGGTAAGGGCAGGGACCTTTAAGCTCAAATGAACTACATCGTTCATGAAGCTCACACGTTTCTCATCTTAACTGCCAAGCATTGGATGTTAGAGGACCCCTGGTTTGTTTCAGTTTCAGTAGCAGAGTTGGACTAGATATGGTCCGTATATGTAGGAAACACTCTTCTTGTTCTGAGCACAATCAAGTTTGCTGCTGTATTAGAGACTCTAGAAAGCAATAGCGTTCTTCTTGCTCTATAGCAGAGTGTGATCCATGGATGAGAACTATGCTGTGTGTTTCCATCAGAAATGGAGTTAAATTCCAGGCTCTGTGTCTTACTGCAATCAAGACTTCTTTTCAGGTAAGGGCAGTCACTTTTAAGTTCATACGAACTACAACATTCATGAAGCTAAAACATTTCTCATCTTAACTGCCAAGCATTGGATGTTAGAGGACCTTTGCTTTGTATCAATTTCAAGCAGTTTTGAACTAGATATGATCCGTATGTATAGGAAACACAGTTCTATTCTTCTGAGCACACTCATGTTTCCTGCTGTATTAGAGACTCTAGAAAGAAAGAGCGTGCTTCTTGCTCTAATGCACAGTGTGATCCATGGATGAGAACTGTGTTGTATGTTTCCCTTCAGAAATGGAGTTAAATCCCAGGCTCTGTGTCTTCCTACAAGCAAGACTTGGTTTCAGGTAAGGGCGGTTACCTTTCAGCTCAAACGAACTACATTGTTCACGAAGCTCACACGTTTCTCATCTTAAGTGACAAGCATTGGATGTTAGAGGACCTTTGCTTTGTATCAATTTCAAGCAGATTTGAACTAGATATGATCCGTATGTATAGGAAACACGGTTCTATTCTTCTGAGCACACTCATGTTTCCTGCTGAATTAGAGACTCTAGAAAGCAAGAGCTTGCTTCTTGCTCTAATGCAGAGTGTGATCCATGGATGAGAACTGTGTTGTATGTTTCCCTTCAGAAATGCAGTTAAATTCCAGGCTCTGTGTCTTCCTACAAGCAAGACTTCGTTTCAGTTAAGGGCAGTCACTTTTCATCTCAAACGAACTACATCGTTCACGAAGCTCACACATTTCTCATCTTAAGTGACAAGCATTGGATGTTAGAGGACCTGTGGTTTATTTCAGTTTCAGAAGCAGAGTTGGACTAGATATGATCCTTATGAGTAGGAAGCACCATTCATTTTTTCTCAGCACACTCAAGTTTCCTGCTGACTTAGAGACTCTAGAAAGCTAGAGCGTGCTTCTTGCTCTAAAGCAGAGTGTGAACAATGGATGAGAACTCTGCTGTGTGTTTAACTTCAGAAATGGAGTTAAATCCCTGGCTCTGAGTCTTCCTACAAGCAAGACTTCGTTTCAGGTAAGGGCAGTCACTTTTCAGCTCAAAGGAACTACATCGTTCACGAATCTCACACGTTTCTCATCTTAACAGACAAGCATCGGATGTTAGAGGACCAGAGCTTTGTATCAGTTTCAGAAGCAGAGTTGGACTAGATATGGTCCGTATGTGTAGGAAGCTCAGTTCTTTTGTTCTGAGCACACTCAAGTTTCCTGCTGTATTTGAGACTCTAGAAAGAAATAGCATTCTTCGTGCTCTAAAGCAGAGTCTGATCCATGGATGAGCACTATGCTGTGTGTTTTCCTTCAGAAATAGAGTTAAATCCCAGGCTCTGTGTCTTCCTACAAGCAAGACTTGGTTTCAGGTAAGGGCAGTTACTTGACAGCTCCAACGAACTACATCGTTCACGAAGCTCACACGATTCTCATCTTAACTGAGAAGCATTGGATGTTAGAGGACCTTTGCTTTATATCAGTTTCAAGCAGAGTTGAACTAGATATCGTCTGTATGTATAGGAAACATGGTTCTTTTCTTCTGAGCACACTCACGTTTCCTGCTGTCTTAGAGAATCTAGAAAGCAAGAGCGTGCTTCTTGCTCTAAAGCAGAGTGTGATCCATGGATGAGAACTATGCTGTGTGTTTCCCTTCAGAAATAGAGTTAAATCCCAGGCTCTGTGTCTTCCTAAATGCAAGACTTGGTTTCAGGTAAAGGCAGTTACCTTTCAGCTCAAACGAACTACATCATTCACGAACCTCACACGTTTCTCATCTTAACTGACAAGTATTGGATGTTAGAGGTCCTGTGGTTTGTTTCAGTTTCAGAGGCACAGTTGGACTAGATATGTTCTGAATGTGTAGGAAACACCGTTCTTTTGTTCTAATCACACTAATGTTTCCTGCTGTCTTAGAGACTCTAGAAAGCTAGAGCGTGCTTCTTGCTCTAAAGCAGAGTTTGAACAATGGAGGAGAACTCTGCTGTGTGTTTCACTTCAGAAATGGAGTTAAATCCCTGGCTCTGAGTCTTCCTACAAGCAAGACTTCGTTTCAGGTAAGGACAGTCAATTTTCAGCTCAAAGGAACTACATCGTTCACGAATCTCACACGTTTCTCATCTTAACTGACAAGCATCGGATGTTATAGGGCCAGAGCTTTGTATCAGTTTCAGAAGCAGAGTTGGACTAGATATGGTCCGTATATGTAGGAAGCTCAGTTCTTTTTTTTTGAGCCCACTCAAGTTTCCTGCTGTATTTGAGACTCTAGAAAGAAATTGCATTCTTCGTGCTCTAAAGCAGAGTCTGATCCATGGATGAGCACTATGCTGTGTGTTTCCCTTCAGAAATGGAGTTAAATCCCAGGCTCTGTGTCTTCCTACAAGCAAGACTTGGTTTCAGGTAAGGGCAGTTACCTTTCAGCTCAAAAGAACTACAACGTTCACGAAGCTCACACGTTTCTCATCTTAACTGACAAGCATTGGATGTTAGAGGACCTGTGGCTTGTTTCAGTTTCAGAAGCAGAGTTGGACTAGATATGGTCCGTACATATACGAAATACCATTCTTTTGTTCTCATCACACACATGTTTCCTTCTGTCTTAGAGACACTAGAAATCAAGAGTGTGCTTCTTGCTCTAAAGCAGAGTGTGAACAATGGATGAGGACTCTGCTGCTGTGTTTCACTTCAGAAATGGAGTTAAATCGCAGGCTCTGAGTCTTCCTACAAGCAAGATTTGGTTTCAAGTAAGGGCAGTTACTTGACAGCTCCAACGAACTACATCGTTCACGAAGCTCACACGATTCTCATCTTAACTGAGAAGCATTGGATGTTAGAGGACCTTTGCTTTATATCAGTTTCAAGCAGAGTTGAACTAGATATCGTCTGTATGTATAGGAAACACGGTTCTTTTCTTCTGAGCACACTCACGTTTCCTGCTGTCTTAGAGAATCTAGAAAGCAAGAGCGTGCTTCTTGCACTAAAGCAGAGTGTGATCCATGGATGAGAACTGTGTTGTGTGTTTCCCTCCAGAAATGGAGTTAAATCCCAGGCTCTGTGTCTTCCTACAAGCAAGAATTTGGTTCAGGTAAGGGCAGGGACCTTTAAGCTCAAATGAACTACATCGTTCATGAAGCTCACACGTTTCTCATCTTAACTGCCAAGCATTGGATGTTAGAGGACCCCTGGTTTGTTTCAGTTTCAGTAGCAGAGTTGGACTAGATATGGTCCGTATATGTAGGAAACACTCTTCTTGTTCTGAGCACAATCAAGTTTGCTGCTGTATTAGAGAATCTAGAAAGCAATAGCGTTCTTCTTGCTCTATAGCAGAGTGTGATCCATGGATGAGAACTATGCTGTGTGTTTCCCTTCAGAAATGGAGTTAAATTCCAGGCTCTGTGTCTTACTGCAATCAAGACTTCTTTTCAGGTAAGGGCAGTCACTTTTAAGTTCATACGAACTACAACATTCATGAAGCTAAAACATTTCTCATCTTAACTGCCAAGCATTGGATGTTAGAGGACCTTTGCTTTGTATCAATTTCAAGCAGTTTTGAACTAGATATGATCCGTATGTATAGGAAACACAGTTCTATTCTTCTGAGCACACTCATGTTTCCTGCTGTATTAGAGACTCTAGAAAGAAAGAGCGTGCTTCTTGCTCTAATGCACAGTGTGATCCATGGATGAGAACTATGCTGTGTGTTTCCCTTCAGAAATAGAGTTAAATCCCAGGCTCTGTGTCTTCCTAAATGCAAGACTTGGTTTCAGGTAAAGGCAGTTACCTTTCAGCTCAAACGAACTACATCATTCACGAACCTCACACGTTTCTCATCTTAACTGACAAGTATTGGATGTTAGAGGTCCTGTGGTTTGTTTCAGTTTCAGAGGCACAGTTGGACTAGATATGTTCTGAATGTGTAGGAAACACCGTTCTTTTGTTCTAATCACACTAATGTTTCCTGCTGTCTTAGAGACTCTAGAAAGCTAGAGCGTGCTTCTTGCTCTAAAGCAGAGTTTGAACAATGGAGGAGAACTCTGCTGTGTGTTTCACTTCAGAAATGGAGTTAAATCCCTGGCTCTGAGTCTTCCTACAAGCAAGACTTCGTTTCAGGTAAGGACAGTCAATTTTCAGCTCAAAGGAACTACATCGTTCACGAATCTCACACGTTTCTCATCTTAACTGACAAGCATCGGATGTTATAGGGCCAGAGCTTTGTATCAGTTTCAGAAGCAGAGTTGGACTAGATATGGTCCGTATATGTAGGAAGCTCAGTTCTTTTTTTTTGAGCCCACTCAAGTTTCCTGCTGTATTTGAGACTCTAGAAAGAAATTGCATTCTTCGTGCTCTAAAGCAGAGTCTGATCCATGGATGAGCACTATGCTGTGTGTTTCCCTTCAGAAATGGAGTTAAATCCCAGGCTCTGTGTCTTCCTACAAGCAAGACTTGGTTTCAGGTAAGGGCAGTTACCTTTCAGCTCAAAAGAACTACAACGTTCACGAAGCTCACACGTTTCTCATCTTAACTGACAAGCATTGGATGTTAGAGGACCTGTGGCTTGTTTCAGTTTCAGAAGCAGAGTTGGACTAGATATGGTCCGTACATATACGAAATACCATTCTTTTGTTCTCATCACACACATGTTTCCTTCTGTCTTAGAGACACTAGAAATCAAGAGTGTGCTTCTTGCTCTAAAGCAGAGTGTGAACAATGGATGAGGACTCTGCTGCTGTGTTTCACTTCAGAAATGGAGTTAAATCGCAGGCTCTGAGTCTTCCTACAAGCAAGATTTGGTTTCAAGTAAGGGCAGTTACTTGACAGCTCCAACGAACTACATCGTTCACGAAGCTCACACGATTCTCATCTTAACTGAGAAGCATTGGATGTTAGAGGACCTTTGCTTTATATCAGTTTCAAGCAGAGTTGAACTAGATATCGTCTGTATGTATAGGAAACACGGTTCTTTTCTTCTGAGCACACTCACGTTTCCTGCTGTCTTAGAGAATCTAGAAAGCAAGAGCGTGCTTCTTGCACTAAAGCAGAGTGTGATCCATGGATGAGAACTGTGTTGTGTGTTTCCCTCCAGAAATGGAGTTAAATCCCAGGCTCTGTGTCTTCCTACAAGCAAGAATTGGGTTCAGGTAAGGGCAGGGACCTTTAAGCTCAAATGAACTACATCGTTCATGAAGCTCACACGTTTCTCATCTTAACTGCCAAGCATTGGATGTTAGAGGACCCCTGGTTTGTTTCAGTTTCAGTAGCAGAGTTGGACTAGATATGGTCCGTATATGTAGGAAACACTCTTCTTGTTCTGAGCACAATCAAGTTTGCTGCTGTATTAGAGACTCTAGAAAGCAATAGCGTTCTTCTTGCTCTATAGCAGAGTGTGATCCATGGATGAGAACTATGCTGTGTGTTTCCCTTCAGAAATGGAGTTAAATTCCAGGCTCTGTGTCTTACTGCAATCAAGACTTCTTTTCAGGTAAGGGCAGTCACTTTTAAGTTCATACGAACTACAACATTCATGAAGCTAAAACATTTCTCATCTTAACTGCCAAGCATTGGATGTTAGAGGACCTTTGCTTTGTATCAATTTCAAGCAGTTTTGAACTAGATATGATCCGTATGTATAGGAAACACAGTTCTATTCTTCTGAGCACACTCATGTTTCCTGCTGTATTAGAGACTCTAGAAAGAAAGAGCGTGCTTCTTGCTCTAATGCACAGTGTGATCCATGGATGAGAACTATGCTGTGTGTTTCCCTTCAGAAATAGAGTTAAATCCCAGGCTCTGTGTCTTCCTAAATGCAAGACTTGGTTTCAGGTAAAGGCAGTTACCTTTCAGCTCAAACGAACTACATCATTCACGAACCTCACACGTTTCTCATCTTAACTGACAAGTATTGGATGTTAGAGGTCCTGTGGTTTGTTTCAGTTTCAGAGGCACAGTTGGACTAGATATGTTCTGAATGTGTAGGAAACACCGTTCTTTTGTTCTAATCACACTAATGTTTCCTGCTGTCTTAGAGACTCTAGAAAGCTAGAGCGTGCTTCTTGCTCTAAAGCAGAGTTTGAACAATGGAGGAGAACTCTGCTGTGTGTTTCACTTCAGAAATGGAGTTAAATCCCTGGCTCTGAGTCTTCCTACAAGCAAGACTTCGTTTCAGGTAAGGACAGTCAATTTTCAGCTCAAAGGAACTACATCGTTCACGAATCTCACACGTTTCTCATCTTAACTGACAAGCATCGGATGTTATAGGGCCAGAGCTTTGTATCAGTTTCAGAAGCAGAGTTGGACTAGATATGGTCCGTATATGTAGGAAGCTCAGTTCTTTTTTTTTGAGCCCACTCAAGTTTCCTGCTGTATTTGAGACTCTAGAAAGAAATTGCATTCTTCGTGCTCTAAAGCAGAGTCTGATCCATGGATGAGCACTATGCTGTGTGTTTCCCTTCAGAAATGGAGTTAAATCCCAGGCTCTGTGTCTTCCTACAAGCAAGACTTGGTTTCAGGTAAGGGCAGTTACCTTTCAGCTCAAAAGAACTACAACGTTCACGAAGCTCACACGTTTCTCATCTTAACTGACAAGCATTGGATGTTAGAGGACCTGTGGCTTGTTTCAGTTTCAGAAGCAGAGTTGGACTAGATATGGTCCGTACATATACGAAATACCATTCTTTTGTTCTCATCACACACATGTTTCCTTCTGTCTTAGAGACACTAGAAATCAAGAGTGTGCTTCTTGCTCTAAAGCAGAGTGTGAACAATGGATGAGGACTCTGCTGCTGTGTTTCACTTCAGAAATGGAGTTAAATCGCAGGCTCTGAGTCTTCCTACAAGCAAGATTTGGTTTCAAGTAAGGGCAGTTACTTGACAGCTCCAACGAACTACATCGTTCACGAAGCTCACACGATTCTCATCTTAACTGAGAAGCATTGGATGTTAGAGGACCTTTGCTTTATATCAGTTTCAAGCAGAGTTGAACTAGATATCGTCTGTATGTATAGGAAACACGGTTCTTTTCTTCTGAGCACACTCACGTTTCCTGCTGTCTTAGAGAATCTAGAAAGCAAGAGCGTGCTTCTTGCACTAAAGCAGAGTGTGATCCATGGATGAGAACTGTGTTGTGTGTTTCCCTCCAGAAATGGAGTTAAATCCCAGGCTCTGTGTCTTCCTACAAGCAAGAATTGGGTTCAGGTAAGGGCAGGGACCTTTAAGCTCAAATGAACTACATCGTTCATGAAGCTCACACGTTTCTCATCTTAACTGCCAAGCATTGGATGTTAGAGGACCCCTGGTTTGTTTCAGTTTCAGTAGCAGAGTTGGACTAGATATGGTCCGTATATGTAGGAAACACTCTTCTTGTTCTGAGCACAATCAAGTTTGCTGCTGTATTAGAGACTCTAGAAAGCAATAGCGTTCATCTTGCTCTATAGCAGAGTGTGATCCATGGATGAGAACTATGCTGTGTGTTTCCCTTCAGAAATGGAGTTAAATTCCAGGCTCTGTGTCTTACTGCAATCAAGACTTCTTTTCAGGTAAGGGCAGTCACTTTTAAGTTCATACGAACTACAACATTCATGAAGCTAAAACATTTCTCATCTTAACTGCCAAGCATTGGATGTTAGAGGACCTTTGCTTTGTATCAATTTCAAGCAGTTTTGAACTAGATATGATCCGTATGTATAGGAAACACAGTTCTATTCTTCTGAGCACACTCATGTTTCCTGCTGTATTAGAGACTCTAGAAAGAAAGAGCGTGCTTCTTGCTCTAATGCACAGTGTGATCCATGGATGAGAACTGTGTTGTATGTTTCCCTTCAGAAATGGAGTTAAATCCCAGGCTCTGTGTCTTCCTACAAGCAAGACTTGGTTTCAGGTAAGGGCGGTTACCTTTCAGCTCAAACGAACTACATTGTTCACGAAGCTCACACGTTTCTCATCTTAAGTGACAAGCATTGGATGTTAGAGGACCTGTGGTTTGTTTCAGTTTCAGAAGCAGAGTTGGACTAGATATGATCCTTATGTGTAGGAAGCACCGTTCATTTTTTCTCAGCACACTCAAGTTTCCTGCTGACTTAGAGACTCTAGAAAGCTAGAGCGTGCTTCTTGCTCTAAAGCAGAGTTTGAACAACGGAGGAGAACTCTGCTGTGTGTTTCACTTCAGAAATGGAGTTAAATCCCTGGCTCTGAGTGTTCCTACAAGCAAGACTTCGTTTCAGGTAAGGGCAGTCACTTTTCAGTTCAAAAGAACTACATCGTTCACGAATCTCACACGTTTCTCATCTTAACTGACAAGCATCGGATGTTAGAGGACCAGAGCTTTGTATCAGTTTCAGAAGCAGAGTTGGACTAGATATGGTCCGTATATGTAGGAAGCTCAGTTCTTTTTTTCTGAGCCCACTCAAGTTTCCTGTTGTATTTGAGACTCTAGAAAGAAATTGCATTCTTCTTGCTCTAAAGCAGAGTCTGATCCATGGATGAGCACTATGCTGTGTGTTTCCCTTCAGAAATGGAGTTAAATCCCAGGCTCTGTGTCTTCCTACAAGCAAGACTTGGTTTCAGGTACGGGCAGTTACCTTTCAGCTCAAAAGAACTACAACGTTCACGAAGCTCACACGATTCTCATCTTCAAAGACAAGCTTTGCGTGTTAAAGGACCTGTGTTTTTTTTCACTTTCAGAAGCAAAGTTGGACTAGATATGGTACGTATGTGTAGGAAACACTGTTCTTTTTTTCTGAGCACACTCAAGTTTGCTGCTGTATTAGAGACTCTAGAAAGCAATAGCGTTCTGCTTGCACTATAGCAGAGTGTGATCCATGGATGAGAATGATTCTGTGTGTTTCCCTCTAGAAATGGAGTTAAATCCCAGGCTCTGTGTCTTCCTACAATCAAGACTTCGTTTCAGGTAAGGGCAGTCACTTTTCAGATCAAACGACTTATAGCGTTCACGAATCTCACACGTTTCACATCTTAACTGACAATCATCGGATGTTAGAGGACTAGAGCTTTGTATCAGTTTCAGAAGCAGAGTTGGACTAGATATGATCCGTATTTGTAGGAAGCACCGTTCATTTTTTCTCTCGCACACTCAAGTTTCCTGCTGTCTTAGAGACTCAAGAATGCTAGAGCGTGCTTCTTGCTCTAAAGTATAGTGTGAACAATGGATGAGAACTCTGCTGTGTGTTTCACTTCAGAAATGGAGTTAAATCCCAGGCTCTGAGTCTTCCTACAAGTAAGACTTCGTTTCAGGTAAGGGCAGTCACTTTTCAGCTAAAACGAACTACATCGTTCACGAAGCTAACACGTTCCTCAGCTTAACTTACAAGCATTGGATGTTAGAGGACCTTTGCTTTGTATCAATTTCAAGCTGAGATGAACAAGATATGGTCCGTATGTATAGGAAACACGGTTCTTTTCTTCTGAGCACACTCACGTTTCCTGCTGTATTAGAGACTCTAGAAAGCAAGAGCGTGCTTCTTGCTCTAAAGCATAAGTGTGATCCATGGATGAGAACTGTGTTGTGTGTTTCCCTTCATAAATGGAGTTAAATCCCAGGCTCTGTGTCTTCCTAAAATCAAGTCTTCCTTTCAGGTAAGGGCAGTCACTTTTCAGCTCAAACGACCTACATCGTTCACGAATCTCACACGTTTCTCATCTTAACTGACAAGCATAGGATGTTAGAGGACCATAGCTTTGTATCAGTTTCAGAAGCAGAGTTGGACTAGATATGGTCCGTATGTGTAGGAAGCTCAGTTCTTTTGTTCTGAGCACAATCAAGTTTCCTGCTGTATTTCAGACTCTAGAAAGCAATAGCATTCTTCCTGCTCTAAAGCAGAGTGTGATCCATGAATGAGAACTATTCATTGTGTTTCCCTTCAGAAATGGAGTTAAATCCCAGGCTCTGTGTCTTCCTACCAGCAAGACATCGTTTCATGTAAGGGCAGTGACTTTTCAGATCAAACAAACTACATCATTCACGAATCTCACACGTTTCTCATCATAACTGACAAGCATCAGATGTTAGAGGACCAGAGCTTTGTATCAGTTTCAGAAGCAGAGTTGGACTAGATATAGTCTGTATGTGTAGGAAACACCGTACTTTTTTTCTGAACACACTCAAGTTTCCTGCTGTCTTAGAGACTCTAGAAAGCTAGAGCGTGCTTCTTGCTCTAAAGCAGAGTGTGAACCTGGGATGAGAACTCTGCTGTGTGTTTCACTTCAGAAATGGAGTTAAATCCCTGGCTCTGAGTCTTCCTACAAGCAAGACTTCTTTTCAGGTAAGGGCATTTACTTCATAGCTCATACGAACTATATCGTTCACGAAGCTCGCAGGTTTCTCATCTTAAATGACAAGCATTGGATGTTAGAGGACCTGTGGTTTGTTTCAGTTTCAGAAGCAGATTTGGACTAGATATGGTCCTTATGTGTAGGAAACACTGTTCTTTTGTTCTGAGCACACTCAATTTTGCTGCTGTATTAGAGACTCTAGAACGCAATAGCGTTCTTCATGCTCTATAGCAGTGTGTGATCCATGGATGAGAACTATGATTTGTGTTTCCCTTCAGAAATGGAGTTAAATCCCATGCTCTGTATCTTCCTGCAATCAAGACTTCGTTTCAGGTAAGGGCAGTCACTTTTAAGTTCATACGAACTAAAACATTCACGAAGCTAACACGTTTCTCATCTTAACTGCCAAGCATTGGATGTTACAGGACCTTTGCTTTGTATCAATTTCAAGCAGAGTTGAACTAGATATGGTCCGTATGTATAGGAAAAACCGTTCATTTTTTCTCAGCACACTCAAGTTTCCTGCTGTCTCAAGAGACTCTAGAAAGGTACAGCGTCCTTCTTGCTCTAAAGCAGAGTGTGAACAATGGATGAGAACTCTGCTGTGTGTTTCCCTGCTGAAATGGAGTTAAATCCCAGGCTCTGATTCTTCCTACAAGCAAGACTTCCTTTCAGCTAAGGGCAGTCAGTTTTCAGCTCAAACGAACTACATCGTTCACGAAGCTAACACGTTCCTCATCTTAACTTACAACATTGGATGTTAGAGGACCTTTGCTTTCTATCAATTTCAAGTAGAGTTGAACTGGATATGGTCCGTATGTATAGGAAACACGGTTCTTTTCTTCTGAGCACACTCATCTTTCCTCCTGTATTAGAGACTCTAGAAAGCAATAGCGTGCTTCTTGCTCTAAAGCAGAGTGTGATCCATGGATGAGAACTGTGTTGTATGTTTCCCTTCAGAAATGGAGATAAATCCCAGGATCTGTGTCTTCCTATGATCAAGAGTTCATTTCCGGTAAGGGCAGTCAATTTTCAGATCAAACGAACTACATCGTTCACGAATCTCACAGGTTTCTCATCTTAGCTGACAGGCATCGGATGTTAGATTACCTGTGGTTTGTTTCAGTTTCAGAAGCAGAGTTGAAATATATATGGTCTGTATGTTCGAAACACCGTTCCTTTGTTCTCATAACACTCATGTTTCTTGCTGTCTTAGAGACTCTAGAAAGCAAGAGCGTGCGTCTTGCTCTAAAGCAGTGTGTGATCCATGGATGAGAACTATGATTTGTGTTTCCCTTCAGAAATGGAGTTAAATCCCAGGCTCTGTGTCTTCCTGCAATCAAGACTTCGTTTCAGGAAAGGGCAGTCACTTTTAAGTTCAAACGAACTACAACATTCTCAAAGCTAACACATTTCTCATCCTAACTGCCAAGCATTGGATGTTAGAGGACCAGTGCTTTGTATCAGTTTCAGAAGCACAGTTGGACTAGATATGATCCGAATGTGTAGGAAACACCGTTCTTTTGTTCTCGTCACACTCATGTTTCCTGCTGTCTTAGAGACTCTAGAAAGCAAGAGCGTGCTTCTTGCTCTAAAGCAGAGTGTGAACAATGGATGAGAAATCTGCTGTGTGTTTCACTTCAGAAATGGAGTTAAATCCAAGGCTCTGAGTCTTCCTAGAAGCAAGACTTCGTTTCAGGTTAGGGCAGGCACTTTTCAGCTCAAACGAACTACATCGTTCACGAATCTCACATGTTTCTTATCTTAACTGAGAAGCATTGGATGTTAGAGGACCTTTGCTTTGTATCAATTTCTACCAGAGTTGAACTAGATTTGGTCCATATGTGTAGGAAACACCGTTTATTTTTTCTCAGCACACTCAATTTTCCTGCTGTCTTAAGAGACTCTAGAAAGCTAGAGCGTCCTTCTTGCTCTGAAGCAGAGTGTGAACAATGGATGAGAACTCTGCTGTGTGATTCACTGCAGAAATGGAGTTAAATCCCAGGCTCTGAGGCTTCCTACAAGCTAGACTTCATTTCAGGTAAGGGCAGTCACTTTTCAGCTCAAACGAACTACATTGTTCACGAAGCTCACACATTTCTCATCTTAACTGACAAGTATTGGATGTTAGAGGACCTGTGGTTTGTTTCAGTTTCTTAAGCAGAGTTGGACTGGATATATTCCGTATGTGTAGGAAACACCGTTCTTTTGTTCTTAGCACACTCACGTTTCCTGCTGTATTAGAGACTCTAGAAAGCAAGAGCATGCTTCTTGCTCTAAAGCAGAATGTGATCAATGGATGACATCTCTGTTGTGTGTTTCACTTCACAAATGGAGTTAAATCACAGGCTCTGTGTCTTCCTACATGCAAGACTTCCTTTCCGGTAAGGGCAGTCACTAAGAGCTGAAATGAACTACATCATTCACGAAGCTCACACGTTTCTCATCTTAACTGACAAGCATTGGATGATAGAGGACTTGTGGTTTGTTTCAGTTTCAGAAGCAGAGTTGTACTAGATATGGTCTGTATGTGTAGGAAACACAGTTCTTTTGTTCTGAGCACACTCAAGTTTGCTGCTGTATTAGAGAATTTAGAAAGCAATAGCTTTCTTCTTGCTCTAAAGCAGAGTGTGATCCATGGATGAGAACTATGCTGTGTGTTTCCCTTCACAAATGGAGTTAAATCCCAGGCTCTGTGTCTTCCTGAAATCAAGACTTCGTTTCAGGTAAGGGCAGTCACTTTTAAGTTCAAACGAACTACAACATTTACGAAGCTAACACGTTTCTCATCTTAACTGCCAAGCATTGGATGTTAGAGGACCAGTGCTTTGTATCAATTTCAGAAGCACAGATGGACTAGATATGATCCAAATTGTAGGAAACACCGTTCTTTTTTGTCATCATACTCATGTTTCCTGCTGTCTTAGAGACTCTAGAATGCAAGAGCGTGCTTCTTGCTCTAAAGCAGAGTGTGATCCATGGATGAGAACTGTGTTGTGTGTTTCCCTTCAGAAATGGAGTTAAATCCCAGGCTCTGTGTCTTCCTAGAAGCAAGACTTCGTTTCAGGTAAGGGCAGTCACTTTTCATCTCAAACGAATTACATCATTCACGAATCTCACACGTTTCTCATATTAACTGACAAGCATCGGATGTTAGAGGACCAGAGCTTTGTATCAGTTTCAGAAGCAGAGTTGGACTAGATATAGTCCGTATGTGTAGGAAACACCATTCTTTGGTCTGAGAACACTCAAGTTTCCTGCAGTATTAGAGACTCTAGAAAGCAATAGCTTTCTTCTTGCTCTAAAGCAGTGTGTAATCCATGGATGAGAATGATTCTGTGTGTTTACCTTCAGAAATGGAGTTAAATCCCAGGCTCTGTGTCTTCCTACAATCAAGACTTCGGTTCAGGTAAGGGCAGTCACTTTTAAGTTCAAAAGAACTACAACATTCACGAAGCTAACACGTTTCTCATCTTAACTCCCAAGCATTGGATGTTAGAGGACCAGTGCTTTGTATCAGTTTCAGAAGCAGAGTTGGACTAGATAAGATCTGTATGTGTAGGGAACACCGTTCATTTGTTCTCAGCACACTCAAGTTTCCTGCTCTCTTAGAGATTCTAGAAAGCTAGAGCGTGCTTCTTGCTCTAAAGCTGAGTGTGATCAATGGATGAGAACTCTGTTGTGTGTTTCACTTCAGAAATGGAGTTAAATCCCTGTCTCTGAGTCTTCCTACAAGCAAGACTTCGTTTCAGTTAAGAGCATTTACTTTACAGGTCAAACGAACTATATCGTTCACGAAGCTCACAGGTTTTTCATCTTAGCTGAGAAGCATTGGATGTTAGAGGACCTTTGCTTTGTATCAATTTCTAGCAGAGTTGAACTAGATATGGTCCGTATGTATAGGAAACACAGTTCATTTCTTCTGAGCACCCTCACGTTTCCTGCTTTATTAGAGACTCTAGAAAGCAAGAGCGTGCTTCTTGCTCTAAAGCAGAGTGTGATCCATGGATGAGAACTGTGTTGTGTGTTTCCATTCAGAAATGGAGTTAAATCCCAGGCTCTGTGTCTTCCTAGAAGCAAGACTTCCTTTCAGGTTAGGGCAGGCACTTTTCAGCTCAAGCGAACTACATCGTTCACGAGTCTCACATGTTTCTCATCTTAACTGACAAGCATCGGATGTTAGAGGACCAGTGCTTTGTATCAGTTTCAGAAGCAGAGTTGGACTAGATATGGTCCGTAAGTGTAGGAAACACCGTTCTTTTGTTATCAGCACACTCACTTTTCCTGCTGTCTTATAGTCTCTAGAAAGCTAGAACGTGCTTCTTCCTCTAAAGCAGAGTGTGATCCATGGATGAGAACTATGCTGTGTATTTCACTTCAGAAATTGAGTTAAATCCCAGGCTCTGTGTCTTCCTACAAGCAAGACTTCGTTTCAGGTAAGGGCAGTCACTTTTGAGCTCAAACGAACTACATCGTTCACGAAGCTCACACGTTTCTCATCTTAACTGACAAGCATTGGATGATAGAGGACTTGTGGTTTGTTTCAGTTTCAGAAGCAGATTTGTACTAGATATGGTCCGTATGTGTAGGAAACACAGTTCTTTTGTTCTGTGCACACCCAAGTTTGCTGCTGTATTAGAGAATCTAGAAAGCAATAGCTTTCTTCTTGCTCTAAAGCAGAGTGTGATCCATGGATGAGAACTATGATTTGTGTTTCACTTCACAAATGGAGTTAAATCCCAGGCTCTGTGTCTTCCTGCAATCAAGACTTCGTTTCAGGTAAGGGCAGTCACTTTTAAGTTCAAACGAACTACATCGTTCTCGTATCTCACACGTTTCTCATCTTAACTGACAAGCATCGGATGTTAGAGGACCAGTGCTTTGTATCAGTTTCAGAAGCAGAGTTGGACTAGATATGGTCCGTATGTGTAGGAAACACGGTTCTTTTCTTCTGAGCACACTCACGTTTCCTGCTGTATTAGAGACGCTAGAAAGCAAGAGCATGATTCTTGCTCTAAAGCAGAGTGTGATCCATGGATGAGAACTGTGTTGTATGTTTCCCTTCAGAAATGGAGTTAAATCCCAGGCTTTGTGTCTTCCTACAAGCAAGACTTCGTTTCAGGTAAGGGAAGTCACTTTTCAGCTCAAACGAACTACATCGTTCACGAAGCTCACACGTTTCTCATCTTAATTGACACTCATTGGATGTTAGAGGACCAGTGCTTTGTATCCGTTTCAGAAGCAGAGTTGGATTAGATATGGTCAATATGTATAGGAAATATGGTTCTTTTCTTCTGAGCACACTCACGTTTCCTGCGGTATTAGAGACTCTAGAAAGCTAGAGGGTGCTTCTTGCTCTAAAGCAGGGTGTGATCCATGGACGAGAACTGTGTTGTGTGTTTCCCTTCGCAAATGGAGTTAAATCACAGGGTCTGTGTCTTCCTAAAAGCAAGACTTCTTTTCAGGTAAGTGCAGTCACTTTTCAGCTCAAACGATCTACATTGTTCAGGAACCTCACACGTTTCTCATGTTAACTGACAAGCATCGGATGTTAGAGGACCAATGCTTTGTATCAGTTTCAGAAGCATAGTAGGACTAGATATGGTCTGTATGTGTAAGAAACACCGTTCTATTGTTCTGAGCACACTCATTTTTCCTGCTGTGTTAGAGTCTCTGGAAAGCAAGAGCGTACTTCTTGCTCTTAAGCAGAGTGTGATCCATGGATGAGAACTCTGCTGTGTGTTTCCCTTCAGAAATGGAGTTAAATCCCAGGCTCTGAATCTTCCTACAAAAAAGACTTCATTTCAGGTAAGGGCAGTCACTTTTCAGCTCAAAAGAACTACATTGTTCACAAATCTCACACGTTTCTTATCTTCTCTGACAAGCATCGGATGTTAGAAGAGCAGTGCTTTGTATCAGTTTCAGAAGCAGAGTTGGACTAGATATGATCCGTATGTGTAGGAAACACCGTTCTTTTGTTCTCAGCACCCTCAAGTTTCGTGCTGTATTAGAGACTCTGGAAAGCAAGAGCGTGCTTCTTGCTCTAAAGCAGAGTGTGATCCATGGATGAGAACTCTGCTGTGTGTTTCACTTCAGAAATGGAGTTAAATCCCTGGCTCTGAGTCTTCCTACAAGCTAGACTTCGTTTAAGGTAAGGGCAGTTACTTTACAGCTCAAAGGAACTACATCGTTCACGAAGCTCACACATTTCTCATCTTAACTGACAAGCATTGGATGTTAGAGGACCTTTGCTTTCTATCAATTTCAAGCAGAGTTGAACTAGATATGGTCTGTATGTATAGGAAATACGGTTCTTTTCTTCTGAGCACACTCACGTTTCCTGCTGTATTAGAGACGCTAGAAAGCAAGAGCATGATTCTTGCTCTAAAGCAGAGTGTGATCCATGAATGAGAACTGTGTTGTATGTTTCCCTTCAGAAATGGAGTTAAATCCCAGGCTCTGTGTCTTCCTACAAGCAAGACTTCGTTTCAGGTAAGGGAAGTCACTTTTCAGCTCAAACGAACTACATCGTTCACGAAACTCACACGTTTCTCATCTTAACTGACATTCATTGGATGTTAGAGGAACAGTGCTTTGTATCCGTTTCAGAAGCAGAGTTGGACTAGATATGGTCCATATGTATAGGAAACACGGTTCTTTTCTTCTGAGCACACTCATGTTTCCTGCGGTATTAGACACTCTAGAAAGCTAGAGCGTGCTTCTTGCTCTAAAGCAGAGTGTGATCCATGGATGAGAACTGTGTTGTTTGTTTCCCTTCGGAAATGGAGTTAAATTACAGGCAATGTGTCTTCCTACAAGCAAGACTTCTTTTCAGGTAAGGGCAGTCACTTTTCAGCTCAAACGATCTACATTGTTCAGGAACCTCACACGTTTCTCATGTTAACTGACAATCATCGGATGTTAGAGGACCAGTGCTTTGTATCAGTTTGAGAAGCATAGTAGGACTAGATATGGTCTGTATGTGTAGGAAACACCGTTTATTTGTTCTGAAAACACACATGTTTCCTGCTGTATTAGAGATTCTAGAAAGCAAGAGTATCATTCTTCCTCTAAAGCAGAGTGTGATCCATGGATGAGAACTCTGCTGTGTGTTTCACTTCAGAAATGGAGTTAAATCCCAGGCTCTGAATCTTCCTACAAATAAGACTTCATTTCAGGTAAGGGCAGTCACTTTTCAGCTCAAAAGAACTACATTGTTCACAAATCTCACACGTTTCTTATCTTCTCTGACAGGCATCGGATGTTAGAGGACCAGTGCTTTGTATCAGTTTCAGAAGCATAGTAGGACTAGATATGATCCGTATGTGTAGGAAACACCGTTGTATTGTTCTGAGCACACTCATTTTCCTGCTGTGTTAGAGTCTCTGGAAAGCAAGAGTGTACTTCTTGCTCTTAAGCAGAGTGTGTTCCATGTATGAGGACTCTGCTGTGTGTTTCCCTTCAGAAATGGAGTTAAATCCCAGGCTCTGAATCTTCCTACAAATAAGACTTCGTTTCAGGTAAGGGCAGTCACTTTTCAGCTCAAACGAACTACATGATTCACGAAGCTCACACATTTCTCATCTTAACTGACAAGCATTGGATGTTAGAGGACAAGTGCTTTGTATCAGTTTCACAAGCAGAGTTGGACTAGATATGGTCAGCATGTGTAGGAAACACCATTCATTTGTTCTCAGCACACTCAAGTTTCCTGCTGTCTTAGAGACTCTAGAAAGCTAGAGCGTGCTTCTTGCTCTAAAGCAGAGTGTGATCAATGGATGAGAACTCTGTTGTGTGTTTCCCTTCAGAAATGGAGTTAAATCCCTGGCTCTGAGTCTTCCTACAAGCTAGACTTCGTTTAAGGTAAGGGCAGTTACTTTACAGCTCAAAGGAACTACATCGTTCACGAAGCTCACACGTTTCTCATCTTAACTGACAAGCATTGGATGTTAGAGGACCTTTGCTTTGTATCAATTTCAAGCAGAGTTGAACTAGATATGGTCCGTATGTATAGGAAACACGGTTCTTTTCTTCTGAGCACACTCACGTTTCCTGCTGTATTAGAGACGCTAGAAAGCAAGAGCATGATTCTTGCTCTAAAGCAGAGTGTGATCCATGGATGAGAACTCTGCTGTGTGTTTCCCTTCAGAAATGGAGTTAAATCCCAGGCTCTGAATCTTCCTACAAAAAAGACTTCGTTTCAGGTAAGGGCAGTCACTTTTCAGCTCAAAAGAACTACATTGTTCACAAATCTCACACGTTTCTTATCTTCTCTGACAAGCATCGGATGTTAGAGGAGCAGTGCTTTGTATCAGTTTCAGAAGCAGAGTTGGACTAGATATGATCCGTATGTGTAGGAAACACCGTTCTTTTGTTCTCAGCACCCTCAAGTTTCCTGCTGTATTAGAGACTCTGGAAAGCAAGAGAGTGCTTCTTGCTCTAAAGTAGAGTGTGATCCATGGATGAGAACTCTGCTGTGTGTTTCACTTCAGAAATGGAGTTAAATCCCAGGCTCTGTGTCTTCCTACAAGCAAGACTTCTTTTCAGGTAAGGGCAGTCACTTTTCAGCTCAAACGATCTATATCGTTCAGGAACCTCACACATTTCTCATGTTAACTGACAAGCATCGGATGTTAGAGGGCCAGTGCTTTGTATCAGTTTCAGAAGCATAGTAGGACTAGATATGGTCTGTATGTGTAGGAAACAACGTTCTATTGTTCTGACCACACTCATTTTTCCTGCTGTGTTCGAGTCTCTGGAAAGCAAGAGCGTACTTCTTGCTCTTAAGCAGAGTGTGATCCATGGATGAGAACTCTGCTGTGTGTTTCCCTTCAGAAATGGAGTTAAATCCCAGGCTCTGAATCTTCCTACCAAAAAGACTTCGTTTCAGGTAAGGGCAGTCACTTTTGAGCTCAAACGAACTACATCGTTCACGAAGCTCAAACGTTTCTCATCTTAACTGACAAGCATTGGATGATAGAGGACTTGTGGTCTGTTTCAGTTTCAGAAGCAGATTTGTACTAGATATGGTCCACATGTGTAGGAAACACAGTTCTTTTGTTCTGTGCACACTCAAGTTTGCTGCTATATTAGAGAATCTAGAAAGCAATAGCTTTCTTCTTGCTCTAAAGCAGAGTGTGATCCATGGATGACAACTATGATTTGTGTTTCCCTTCACAAATGGAGTTAAATCCCAGGCTCTGTGTCCTCCTGCAATCAAGACTTCTTTTCAGGTAAGGGCAGTCACTTTTAAGTTCAAACGAACTACAACATTTACGAAGCTAACACGTTTCTCATCTTAACTGCCGAGCATTGGATGTTAGAGGACCAGTGCTTTGTATCAATTTCAGAAGCAGAGTTGGACTAGATAAGATCTGTATGTGTAGGAAACACCGTTCATTTGTTCTCAGCACATTCAAGTTTCCTGCTCTCTTAGGAATTCTAGAAAGCTAGAGCGTGCTTCTTGCTATAAAGCAGAGTGTGATCAATGGATGAGAACTCTGTTGTGTGTTTCACTTCAGAAATGGAGTTAAATCCCTGTCTCTGAGTCTTCCTACAAGCAAGACTTCGTTTCAGGTAAGAGCATTTACTTTACAGCTCAAACGAACTACATCGTTCACGAATCTCACATGTTTCTCATCTTAACTGACAAGCATCGGATGTTAGAGGACCAGTGCTTTGTATCAGTTTCAGAAGCAGAGTTGGACTAGATATGCTCCATAAGTGTAGGTAACACCGTTCTTTTGTTATCAGCACACTCACTTCTCCTGCTGTCTTATAGTCTCTAGACAGCTAGAACGTGCTTCTTCCTCTAAAGCAGAGTGTGATCCATGGATGAGAACTCTGCTGTGTGTTTCACTTCAGAAATTGAGATAATCCCATCTCTGTGTCTTCCTACAAGCAAGACTTCGTTTCAGGTAAGGGCAGTCACTTTTGAGCTCAAACGAACTACATCGTTCACGAAGCTCACACGTTTCTCATCTTAACTGACAAGCATCGGATGATAGAGGACTTGTGGTTTGTTTCAGTTTCAGAAGCAGATTTGTACTAGATATGGTCCATATGTGTAGGAAACACAGTTCTTTTGTACTGTGCACACTCAAGTTTGCTGCTGTATTAGAGAATCTAGAAAGCAATAGCTTTCTACTTGCTCTGAAGCAGAGTGTGATCCATGGATGAGAACTATGATTTGTGTTTCCCTTCACAAATGGAGTTAAATCCCAGGCTCTGTGTCTTCCTGCAATCAAGACTTCGTTTCAAGTAAGGGCAGTCACTTTTAAGTTCAAAGGAACTACATCGTTCACGAATCTCACACGTTTCTCATCTTAACTGACAAGCATCGGATGTTAGAGGACCAGTGCTTTGTATCAGTTTCAGAAGCAGAGTTGGACTAGATATGGTCCGTATGTGTAGGAAACACCGTTCTTTTGTTCTGAGCACACTCATATTTCCTGCTGTGTTAGTCTCTTGAAAGCAAGAGCGTACTTCTTGCTCTTAAGCAGAGTGTGATCCATGGATGAGAACTCTGCTGTGTGTTTCCCTTCAGAAATGGAGTTAAATCCCAGGCTCTGTGTCTTCCTAGAAGCAAGACTTCGTTTCAGGTAAGGGCAGTCACTTTTCAGCTCAAACGAACTACATCGTTCACGAATCTCACACGTTTCTCATCTTAACTGACAAGCATCGGATGTTAGAGGACCAGAGCTTTGTATCAGTTTCAGAAGCAGAGTTGGACTAGATTTGGTCCCTATGTGTTGGAAACACAGTTCATTTGTTCTGAGGACACTCAAGTTTCATGCTCTATTTGAAACTCTCTAAAGCAATAGCGTTCTTCTTGCTCTAAAGCTGAGTGTTATCCATGGATGAGAACTATGCTGTGTGTTTCCCTTCAGAAATGGAGTTAAATCCCAGGATCTGTGTCTTCCTACAAGCAAGACTTGGTTTCAGGTAAGGGCAGTTACTCTTCAGCTCTAACGAACTACATCGTTCACGAAGCTCACACGTTTCTCATCTTAACTGACAAGCATTGGATGTTAGAGGACCTTTGCTTTGTATCAATTTCAAGCAGAGTTGAACTAGATATGGTCCGTATGTATAGGAAACACGGTTCTTTTCTTCTGAGCACACTCACGTTTCCTGCTGTATTAGAGACGCTAGAAAGCAAGAGCATGATTCTTGCTCTAAAGCAGAGTGTGATCCATGGATGAGAACTCTGCTGTGTGTTTCCCTTCAGAAATGGAGTTAAATCCCAGGCTCTGAATCTTCCTACAAAAAAGACTTCGTTTCAGGTAAGGGCAGTCACTTTTCAGCTCAAAAGAACTACATTGTTCACAAATCTCACACGTTTCTTATCTTCTCTGACAAGCATCGGATGTTAGAGGAGCAGTGCTTTGTATCAGTTTCAGAAGCAGAGTTGGACTAGATATGATCCGTATGTGTAGGCAACACCGTTCTTTTGTTCTCAGCACCCTCAAGTTTCCTGCTGTATTAGAGACTCTGGAAA
The DNA here is from genome assembly GCA_949786385.1 of Onychomys leucogaster. Taxonomy (NCBI): domain Eukaryota; kingdom Metazoa; phylum Chordata; class Mammalia; order Rodentia; family Cricetidae; genus Onychomys; species Onychomys leucogaster. Next base: position 2,663,133 of record CATKUP010000029.1, read on the forward strand.
GCAAGAGAGTGCTTCTTGCTCTAAAGTAGAGTGTGATCCATGGATGAGAACTCTGCTGTGTGTTTCACTTCAGAAATGGAGTTAAATCCCAGGCTCTGTGTGTTCCTACAAGCAAGACTTCTTTTCAGGTAAGGGCAGACACTTTTCAGCTCAAACGAACTACATCGTTCAGGAACCTCACACGTTTCTCATGTTAACTGACAAGCATCGGATGTCATAGGACCAGTGCTTTGTATCAGTTTCAGAAGCATAGTAGGACTAGATATGATCCGTATGTGTAGGAAACACCGTTCTATTGTTCTGAGCACACTCATTTTCCTGCTGTGTTAGAGTCTCTGGAAAGCAAGAGTGTACTTCTTGCTCTTAAGCAGAGTGTGATCCATGTATGAGAACTCTGCTGTGTGTTTCCCTTCAGAAATGGAGTTAAATCCCAGGCTCTGAATCTTCCTACAAATAAGACTTCGTTTCAGGTAAGGGCAGTCACTTTTCAGCTCAAAAGAACTACATCGTTCACGAACCTCACACATATCTCATCTTAACTGACACTCAATGGATGTTAGAGGACAAGTGCTTTGTAACAGTTTCAGAATCAGAGTTGGACTAGATATGGTCAGCATGGGTAGGATACACCATTCATTTGTTCTCAGCACACTCAAGTTTCCTGCTGTCTTAGAGACTCTAGAAAGCTAGAGCGTGCAAGTTGCTCTAAAGCAGAGCGTGATCAATGGATGAGAACTCTGTTGTGTCTTTCACTTCAGAAATGGAGTTAAATCCCTGGCTCTGACTCTTCCTACAATCTAGACTTCGTTTAAGGTAAGGGCAGTTACTTTACAGCTCAAAGGAACTACATCATTCACGAAGCTCACACATTTCTCATCTTAACTGACAAGCATTGGATGTTAGAGGACCTTTGCTTTCTATCAATTTCAAGCAGAGTTGAACTAGATATGGTCCGTATGTATAGGAAACACGGTTCTTTTCTTCTGAGCAAACTCATGTTTCCTGCGGTATTAGACACTCTAGAAAGCTAGAGCATGATTCTTGCTCTAAAGCAGAGTGTGATCCATGAATGAGAACTGTGTTGTATGTTTCCCTTCAGAAATGGAGTTAAATCCCAGGCTCTGTGTCTTCCTACAAGCAAGACTTCGTTTCAGGTAAGGGAAGTCACTTTTCAGCTCAAACGAACTACATCGTTCACGAAACTCACACGTTTCTCATCTTAACTGACATTCATTGGATGTTAGAGGAACAGTGCTTTGTATCCGTTTCAGAAGCAGAGTTGGACTAGATATGGTCCATATGTATAGGAAACACGGTTCTTTTCTTCTGAGCACACTCATGTTTCCTGCGGTATTAGACATTCTAGAAAGCTAGAGCGTGCTTCTTGCTCTAAAGCAGAGTGTGATCCATGGACGAGAACTGTGTTGTGTGTTTCCCTTCGCAAATGGAGTTAAATCACAGAGTCTGTGTCTTCCTAAAAGCAAGACTTCTTTTCAGGTAAGTGCAGTCACTTTTCAGCTCAAACGATCTACATCGTTCAGGAACCTCACACGTTTCTCATGTTAACTGACAAGCATCGGATGTCATAGGACCAGTGCTTTGTATCAGTTTCAGAAGCATAGTAGGACTAGATATGATCCGTATGTGTAGGAAACACCGTTCTATTGTTCTGAGCACACTCATTTTCCTGCTGTGTTAGAGTCTCTGGAAAGCAAGAGCGTACTTCTTGCTCTTAAGCAGAGTGTGATCCATGTATGAGGACTCTGCTGTGTGTTTCCCTTCAGAAATGGAGTTAAATCCCAGGCTCTGAATCTTCCTACAAGTAAGACTTCGTTTCAGGTAAGGGCAGTCACTTTTCAGCTCAAACGAACTACATCGTTCATGAAGCTCACACATTTCTCATCTTAACTGACAAGCATTGGATGTTAGAGGACAAGTGCTTTGTATCAGTTTCAGAAGCAGAGTTGGACTAGATATGGTCCGCATGTGTAGGAAACACCATTCATTTGTTCTCAGCACACTCAAGTTTCCTGCTGTCTTAGAGACTCTAGAAAGCTAGAGCGTGCTTCTTGCTCTAAAGCAGAGTGTGATCAATGGATGAGAACTCTGTTGTGTGTTTCACTTCAGAAATGGAGTTAAATCCCTGGCTCTGAGTCTTCCTACAAGCTAGACTTCGTTTAAGGTAAGGGAAGTTACTTTACAGCTCAAAGGCACTACATCATTCACGAAGCTCACACGTTTCTCATCTTAACTGACAAGCATTGGATGTTAGAGGACCTTTGCTTTCTATCAATTTCAAGCAGAGTTGAACTAGATATGGTCCGTATGTATAGGAAACACGGTTCTTTTCTTCTGAGCACACTCACGTTTCCTGCTGGTTTAGAGACGCTAGAAAGCAAGAGCATGCTTCTTGCTCTAAAGCAGAGTGTTATCCATGGATGAGAACTGTGTTGTATGTTTCCCTTCAGAAATGGAGTTAAATCCCAGGCTCTATGTCTTCCTACAAGCAAGAATTCGTTTCAGGTAAGGGAAGTCACTTTTCAGCTCAACCGAACTGCATCGTTCACGAAACTCACACGTTTCTCTTCTTAACTGACATTCATTGGATGTTAGAGGAACAGTGCTTTGTATCCGTTTCAGAAGCAGAGTTGGACTAGATATGGTCCATATGTATAGGAAACACGGTTCTTTTCTTCTGAGCACACTCACGTTTCCTGCGGTATTAGAGACTCTAGAAATCTAGAGCGTGCTTCTTGCTCTAAAGCAGAGTGTGATCCATGGATGAGAATTGTGTTGTGTGTTTCCGTTCGGAAATGGAGTTAAATCCCAGGCTCTGTGTCTTCCTACAAGCAAGACTTCTTTTCAGGTAAGGGCAGTCACTTTTCAGCTCAAACGATCTATATCGTTCAGGAACCTCACACATTTCTCATGTTAACTGACAAGCATCGGATGTTAGAGGGCCAGTGCTTTGTATCAGTTTCAGAAGCATAGTAGGACTAGATATGGTCTGTATGTGTAGGAAACAACGTTCTATTGTTCTGACCACACTCATTTTTCCTGCTGTGTTCGAGTCTCTGGAAAGCAAGAGCGTACTTCTTGCTCTTAAGCAGAGTGTGATCCATGGATGAGAACTCTGCTGTGTGTTTCCCTTCAGAAATGGAGTTAAATCCCAGGCTCTGAATCTTCCTACAAAAAAGACTTCGTTTCAGGTAAGGGCAGTCACTTTTGAGCTCAAACGAACTACATCGTTCACGAAGCTCAAACGTTTCTCAGCTTAACTGACAAGCATTGGATGATAGAGGACTTGTGGTTTGTTTCAGTTACAGAAGCAGATTTGTACTAGATATGGTCCACATGTGTAGGAAACACAGTTCTTTTGTTCTGTGCACACTCAAGTTTGCTGCTATATTAGAGAATCTAGAAAGCAATAGCTTTCTTCTTGCTCTAAAGCAGAGTGTGATCCATGGATGACAACTATGATTTGTGTTTCCCTTCACAAATGGAGTTAAATCCCAGGCTCTGTGTCCTCCTGCAATCAAGACTTCTTTTCAGGTAAGGGCAGTCACTTTTAAGTTCAAACGAACTACAACATTTACGAAGCTAACACGTTTCTCATCTTAACTGCCGAGCATTGGATGTTAGAGGACCAGTGCTTTGTATCAATTTCAGAAGCAGAGTTGGACTAGATAAGATCTGTATGTGTAGGAAACACCGTTCATTTGTTCTCAGCACACTCAAGTTTCCTGCTCTCTTAGGAATTCTAGAAAGCTAGAGCGTGCTTCTTGCTATAAAGCAGAGTGTGATCAATGGATGAGAACTCTGTTGTGTGTTTCACTTCAGAAATGGAGTTAAATCCCTGTCTCTGAGTCTTCCTACAAGCAAGACTTCGTTTCAGGTAAGAGCATTTACTTTACAGCTCAAACGAACTATATCGTTCATGAAGCTCACAGGTTTCTCATCTTAACTGAAAAGCATTGGATGTTAGAGGACCTTTGCTTTGTATCAATTTCTAGCAGAGTTGAACTAGATATGGTCCGTATGTATAGGAAACACAGTTCGTTTCTTCTGAGCACCCTCACGTTTCCTGCTTTATTAGAGACTCTAGGAAGCAAGAGCGTGCTTCTTGCTTAAAAGCAGAGTGTGATCCATGGATGAGAACTGTGTTGTGTGTTTCCATTCAGAAATGGAGTTAAATCCCAGGCTCTGTGTCTTCCTAGAAGCAAGACATCGTTTCAGGTTAGGGCAGGCACTTTTCAGCTCAAACGAACTACATCGTTCACGAATCTCACATGTTTCTCATCTTAACTGACAAGCATCGGATGTTAGAGGACCAGTGCTTTGTATCAGTTTCAGAAGCAGAGTTGGACTAGATATGCTCCATAAGTGTAGGTAACACCGTTCTTTTGTTATCAGCACACTCACTTCTCCTGCTGTCTTATAGTCTCTAGAAAGCTAGAACGTGCTTCTTCCTCTAAAGCAGAGTGTGATCCATGGATGAGAACTCTGCTGTGTGTTTCACTTCAGAAATTGAGATAATCCCATCTCTGTGTCTTCCTACAAGCAAGACTTCGTTTCAGGTAAGGGCAGTCACTTTTGAGCTCAAACGAACTACATCGTTCACGAAGCTCACACGTTTCTCATCTTAACTGACAAGCATCGGATGATAGAGGACTTGTGGTTTGTTTCAGTTTCAGAAGCAGATTTGTACTAGATATGGTCCATATGTGTAGGAAACACAGTTCTTTTGTACTGTGCACACTCAAGTTTGCTGCTGTATTAGAGAATCTAGAAAGCAATAGCTTTCTACTTGCTCTGAAGCAGAGTGTGATCCATGGATGAGAACTATGATTTGTGTTTCCCTTCACAAATGGAGTTAAATCCCAGGCTCTGTGTCTTCCTGCAATCAAGACTTCGTTTCAAGTAAGGGCAGTCACTTTTAAGTTCAAAGGAACTACATCGTTCACGAATCTCACACGTTTCTCATCTTAACTGACAAGCATCGGATGTTAGAGGACCAGTGCTTTGTATCAGTTTCAGAAGCAGAGTTGGACTAGATATGGTCCGTATGTGTAGGAAACACCGTTCTTTTGTTCTGAGCACACTCATATTTCCTGCTGTGTTAGTCTCTTGAAAGCAAGAGCGTACTTCTTGCTCTTAAGCAGAGTGTGATCCATGGATGAGAACTCTGCTGTGTGTTTCCCTTCAGAAATGGAGTTAAATCCCAGGCTCTGTGTCTTCCTAGAAGCAAGACTTCGTTTCAGGTAAGGGCAGTCACTTTTCAGCTCAAACGAACTACATCGTTCACGAATCTCACACGTTTCTCATCTTAACTGACAAGCATCGGATGTTAGAGGACCAGAGCTTTGTATCAGTTTCAGAAGCAGAGTTGGACTAGATTTGGTCCCTATGTGTTGGAAACACAGTTCATTTGTTCTGAGGACACTCAAGTTTCATGCTCTATTTGAAACTCTCTAAAGCAATAGCGTTCTTCTTGCTCTAAAGCTGAGTGTTATCCATGGATGAGAACTATGCTGTGTGTTTCCCTTCAGAAATGGAGTTAAATCCCAGGATCTGTGTCTTCCTACAAGCAAGACTTGGTTTCAGGTAAGGGCAGTTACTCTTCAGCTCTAACGAACTACATCGTTCACGAAGCTCACACGTTTCTCATCTTAACTGACAAGCATTGGATGTTAGAGGACCTGTGGTTTGTTTCACGTTCAGAAGCAGATTTGTACTAGATATGGTCCATATGTGTAGGAAACACAGTTCTTTTGTTCTGTGCACACTCAAGTTTGCTGCTCTATTAGAGAATCTAGAAAGCAATAGCTTTCTTCTTGCTCTAAAGCAGAGTGTGATCCATGGATGAGAACTATGATTTGTGTTTCCCTTCACAAATGGAGTTAAATCCCAGGCTCTGTGTCTTCCTGCAATCAAGACTTCGTTTCAGGTAAGGGCAGTCACTTTTAAGTTCAAACGAACTACATCGTTCACGAATCTCACACGTTTCTCATCTGAACTGACAAGCATCGGATGTTAGAGGACGAGTGTTTTGTATCAGTTTCAGAAGCAGAGTTGGACTAGATATGGTCCGTATGTGTAGGAAACACCGTTCTTTTGTTTTGAGCACACTCATATTTCCTACTGTGTTAGTCTCTTGAAAGCAAGAGCGTACTTCTTGCTCTTAAGCAGAGTGTGATCCATGGATGAGAACTCTGCTGTGTGTTTCCCTACAGAAATGGAGTTAAATCCCACGCTCTGTGTCTTCCTACAAGCAAGACTTGGTTTCAGGTAAGGGCAGTTACTCTTCAGCTCTAACGAACTACATCGTTCACGAAGCTCACACGTTTCTCATCTTAACTGACAAGCATTGGATGTTAGAGGACCTGTGGTTTGTTTCACGTTCAGAAGCAGAGTTGGACTAGATATAGTCCGTATGTGTAGGAAACACCATTCTTTGGTCTGAGCACACTCAAATTTCCTGCGGTATTAGAGACTCTAGAAAGCAATAGCTTTCTTCTTGCTCTAAAGCAGCGTGTAATCCATGGATGAGAACGATTCTGTGTGTTTCCCTTCAGAAATGGAGTTAAATCCCAGGCTCTGTGTCTTCCTACAATCAAGACTTCGGTTCAGGTAAGGGCAGTCACTTTTAAGTTCAAACGAACTACAACATTCACGAAGCTAACACGTTTCACATCTTAACTCCCAAGCATTGGATGTTAGAGGACCAGTGCTTTGTATCAGTTTCAGAAGCAGACTTGGACTAGATAAGATCTGTATGTGTAGGAAACACCGTTCATTTGTTCTCAGCACACTCAAGTTTCCTGCTCTCTTAGAGATTCTAGAAAGCTAGAGCGTGCTTCTTGCTCTAAAGTAGAGTGTGATCAATGGATGAGAACTCTGTTGTGTGTTTCACTTCAGAAATGGAGTTAAATCCCTGTCTCTGAGTCTTCCTACAAGCAAGACTTCGTTTCAGGTAAGAGCATTTACTTTATAGGTCAAACGAACTATATCGTTCACGAAGCTCACAGGTTTTTCATCTTAACTGAGAAGCATTGGATGTTAGAGGACCTTTGCTTTGTATCAATTTCTAGCAGAGTTGAACTAAATATGGTCCGTATGTATAGGAAACACACTTCATTTCTTCTGAGCACCCTCACGTTTCCTGCTTTATTAGAGACTCTAGAAAGCAAGAGCGTGCTTCTTGCTCTAAAGCAGAGTGTGATCCATGGATGAGAACTGTGTTGTGTGTTTCCATTCAGAAATGGAGTTCAATCCCAGGCTCTGTGTCTTCCTAGAAGCAAGAATTCGTTTCAGGTTAGGGCAGGCACTTTTCAGCTCAAAAGAACTACATCGTTCACGAATCTCACATGTTTCTCATGTTAACTGACAAGCATCGGATGTTAGAGTACCAGTGCTTTGTATCAGTTTCAGAAGCAGAGTTGGACTAGATATGGTCCGTAAGTGTAGGAAACACCGTTCTTTTGTTATCAGCACACTCACTTTTCCTGCTGTCTTATAGTCTCTAGAAAGCTAGAACGTGCTTCTTCATCTAAAGCAGAGTGTGATCCATGGATGAGAACTCTGCTGTGTATTTCACTTCAGAAATTGAGTTAAATCCCAGGCTCTGTGTCTTCCTACAAGCAAGACTTCGTTTCAGGAAAGGGCAGTCACTTTTGAGCTCAAACGAACTACATCGTTCACGAAGCTCACACGTTTCTCATCTTAACTGACAAGCATTGGATGATAGAGGACTTGTGGTTTTCTTCAGTTTCAGAAGCAGATTTGTAATAGATATGGTCCGTATGTGTACGAAACACCGTTCTTTTTTTCTGAGCACACCCATATTTCTTGCTGTGTTAGTCTCTTGAAAGCAAGAGCGTACTTCTTGCTCTTAAGCAGAGTGTGATCCATGGATGAGAACTCTGCTGTGTGTTTCCCTTCAGAAATGGAGTTAAATCCCAGGCTCTGTGTCTTCCTACAAGCTAGACTTCGTTTCAGGTAAGGGCAGACAGTTTTCAGCTCAAATGAACAGCATCTTTCACGAAGCTAACGCGTTTCTCATCTTAACTGTCTAGCATTGGACGTTAGAGGACCAGTGCTTTGTATCAGTTTCAGAAGCACAGTTGGACTTGATATGATCCTAATGTGTAGGAAATACCGTTCTTTTGTTCTCATCACACTCATGTTTCCTTCTCTCTTAGAGACTCTAGAAAGCAAGAGCATGCTTCTTGCTCTAAAGCAGAGTGTTATCCATGGATGAGAACTCTGCTGTGTGTTTCCCTTCAGAAATGGAGTTAAATCCCAGGCTCTGTGTCTTCCTACAAGCAAGATTTCGTTTCAGGTAAGGGCAGTCACTTTTCAGCTCAAACGAACTACATCGTTCACCAAGCTCACACATTTCTCATCGTAACTGACAAGCATTGGATGTTAGAGGACAATTGCTTTGTATCAGTTTCAGAAAAAGAGTTGGACTAGATATGGTCCGCATGTGTAGGAAACACCATTCATTTGTTCTCAGCACACTCAAGTTTCCTCCTGTCTTAGAGACTCTAGAAAGCTAGAGCTTGCTTCTTGCTCAAAAGCAGAGTGTGATCAATGGATGAGAACTCTGTTGTCTGTTTCACTTCAGAAATGGAGTTAAATCCCTGGCCCTGAGTCTTCCAAGAAGGAAGATTTCATTTCAGGTAAGGGCAGTTACTTTAGAGCTCTATTGAACTACATCATTCACGAAGCTTACACGTTTCTCATCTTAACTGACAAGCATTGGATGTGAGAGGACATTTGCTTTGTATCAGTTTCAGAAGCAGAGTTGGACTAGATATGGTCCGTATGTGTAGGAAACACCGTTCTTTTTTTCTGAGCACACTCATATTTCCTGCTGTGTAGAGTCTCTGGAAAGCAAGAGCGTACATCTTGCTCTTAAGCAGAGTGTGATCCATGGATGAGAACTCTGCTGTGTGTTTCCCTTCAGAAATGGAGTTAAATCCCAGGCTCTGAATCTTCCTACAAATAAGACTTCAATTTAAGGTAACGGCAGTCACTTTTCAGCTCAAAAGAACTACATCGTTCACGAAGCTCACACATTTCTCATCTTAACTGACACTCAATGGATGTTAGAGGACAAGTGCTTTGTATCAGTTTCAGAAGCAGAGATGGACTAGATATGGTCAGCATGTGTAGGATACACCATTCATTTGTTCTCAGCACACTCAAGTTTCCTGCTGTCTTAGAGACTCTAGAAAGCTAGAGCGTGCTTCTTGCTCTAAAGCAGAGTGTGATCAATGGATGAGAACTCTGTTGTGTTTTTCACTTCAGAAATGGAGTTAAATCCCTGGCTCTGAGTCTTCCTACAAGCTAGACTTCGTTTAAGGTAAGGGCAGTTACTTTACAGCTCAAAGGAACTACATCGTTCACGAAGCTCACACGTTTCTCATCTTAACTCACAAACATTGGATGTTAGAAGACCTTTGCTTTGTATCAATTTCAAGCAGAATTGAACTAGATATGGTCCGTATGTATAGGAAACACGGTTCTTTTCTTCTGAGCACACTCACGTTTCCTGCTGTATTAGAGACGCTAGAAAGCAAGAGCATGATTCTTGCCCTAAAGCAGAGTGTGATCCATGGATGAGAACTGTGTTGTATGTTTCCCTTCAGAAATGGAGTTAAATCCCAGGCTCTGTGTCTTCCTACAAGCAAGACTTCGTTTCAGGTAAGGGCAGACAGTTTTCAGCTCAAATGAACTGCATCTTTCTCGAAGCTAACGCGTTTCTCATCTTAACTGTCTAGCATTGGATGTTAGAGGACCAGTGCTTTGTATCAGTCTCAGAAGCACAGTTGGACTTGATATGATCCGAATGTGTAGGAAATACCGTTCTTTCGTTCTCATCACACTCATGTTTCCTTCTCTCTTAGAGACTCTAGAAAGCAAGAGCGTGCTTCTTGCTCTAAAGCAGAGTGTTATCCATGTATGAGAACTCTGCTGTGTGTTTCCCTTCAGAAATGGAGTTAAATCCCAGGCTCTGTGTCTTCCTACAAGCAAGATTTCGTTTCAGGTAAGGGCAGTCACTTTTCAGCTCAAACGAAGTACATCGTTCACGAAGCTCACACATTTCTCATCTTAACTGACAAGCATTGGATGTTAGAGGACAATTGCTTTGTATCAGTTTCAGAAGCAGAGTTGGACTAGATATGGTCCGCATGTGTAGGAAACACCATTCATTTGTTATCAGCACACTCATGTTTCCTCCTGTCTTAGAGACTCTAGAAAGCTAGAGCTTGCTTCTTGCTCTAAAGCAGAGTGTGATCAATGGATGAGAACTCTGTTGTGTGTTTCACTTCAGAAATGGAGTTAAATCCCTGGCCCTGAGTCTTCCTAGAACCAAGATTTCGTTTCAGGTAAGGGCAGTTACTTTAGAGGTCTAATGAACTACATCATTCACGAAGCTTACACATTTCTCATCTTAACTGACAAGCATTGGATGATAGAGGACTTGTGGTTTGTTTCAGTTTCAGAAGCAGATTTGTAATAGATATGGTCCGTATGTGTACGAAACACCGTTCTTTTTTTCTGAGCACACTCATATTTCTTGCTGTGTTAGTCTCTTGAAAGCAAGAGCGTACTTCTTGCTCTTAAGCAGAGTGTGATCCATGGATGAGAACTCTGCTGTGTGTTTCCCTTCAGAAATGGAGTTAAATCCCAGGCTCTGTGTCTTCCTACAAGCTAGACTTCGTTTCAGGTAAGGGCAGACAGTTTTCAGCTCAAATGAACTGCATCTTTCCCGAAGCTAACGCGTTTCTCATCTTAACTGTCTAGCATTGGACGTTAGAGGACCAGTGCTTTGTATCAGTTTCAGAAGCACAGTTGGACTTGATATGATCCGAATGTGTAGGAAATACCGTTCTTTTGTTCTCATCACACTCATGTTTCCTTCTCTCTTAGAGACTCTAGAAAGCAAGAGCATGCTTCTTGCTCTAAAGCAGAGTGTTATCCATGGATGAGAACTCTGCTGTGTGTTTTCCTTCAGAAATGGAGTTAAATCCCAGGCTCTGTGTCTTCCTACAAGCAAGATTTCGTTTCAGGTAAGGGCAGTCACTTTTCAGCTCAAACGAACTACATCGTTCACCAAGCTCACACATTTCTCATCGTAACTGACAAGCATTGGATGTTAGAGGACAATTGCTTTGTATCAGTTTCAGAAAAAGAGTTGGACTAGATATGGTCCGCATGTGTAGGAAACACCATTCATTTGTTCTCAGCACACTCAAGTTTCCTCCTGTCTTAGAGACTCTAGAAAGCTAGAGCTTGCTTCTTGCTCAAAAGCAGAGTGTGATCAATGGATGAGAACTCTGTTGTCTGTTTCACTTCAGAAATGGAGTTAAATCCCTGGCCCTGAGTCTTCCAAGAAGGAAGATTTCATTTCAGGTAAGGGCAGTTACTTTAGAGCTCTATTGAACTACATCATTCACGAAGCTTACACGTTTCTCATCTTAACTGACAAGCATTGGATGTGAGAGGACATTTGCTTTGTATCAGTTTCAGAAGCAGAGTTGGACTAGATATGGTCCGTATGTGTAGGAAACACCGTTCTTTTTTTCTGAGCACACTCATATTTCCTGCTGTGTAGAGTCTCTGGAAAGCAAGAGCGTACATCTTGCTCTTAAGCAGAGTGTGATCCATGGATGAGAACTCTGCTGTGTGTTTCCCTTCAGAAATGGAGTTAAATCCCAGGCTCTGAATCTTCCTACAAATAAGACTTCAATTTAAGGTAACGGCAGTCACTTTTCAGCTCAAAAGAACTACATCGTTCACGAAGCTCACACATTTCTCATCTTAACTGACACTCAATGGATGTTAGAGGACAAGTGCTTTGTATCAGTTTCAGAAGCAGAGTTGGACTAGATATGGTCAGCATGTGTAGGATACACCATTCATTTGTTCTCAGCACACTCAAGTTTCCTGCTGTCTTAGAGACTCTAGAAAGCTAGAGCGTGCTTCTTGCTCTAAAGCAGAGTGTGATCAATGGATGAGAACTCTGTTGTGTTTTTCACTTCAGAAATGGAGTTAAATCCCTGGCTCTGAGTCTTCCTACAAGCTAGACTTCGTTTAAGGTAAGGGCAGTTACTTTACAGCTCAAAGGAACTACATCGTTCACGAAGCTCACACGTTTCTCATCTTAACTGACAAACATTGGATGTTAGAAGACCTTTGCTTTGTATCAATTTCAAGCAGAATTGAACTAGATATGGTCCGTATGTATAGGAAACACGGTTCTTTTCTTCTGAGCACACTCACGTTTCCTGCTGTATTAGAGACGCTAGAAAGCAAGAGCATGATTCTTGCCCTAAAGCAGAGTGTGATCCATGGATGAGAACTGTGTTGTATGTTTCCCTTCAGAAATGGAGTTAAATCCCAGGCTCTGTGTCTTCCTACAAGCAAGACTTCGTTTCAGGTAAGGGCAGACAGTTTTCAGCTCAAATGAACTGCATCTTTCACGAAGCTAACGCGTTTCTCATCTTAACTGTCTAGCATTGGATGTTAGAGGACCAGTGCTTTGTATCAGTTTCAGAAGCACAGTTGGACTTGATATGATCCGAATGTGTAGGAAATACCGTTCTTTCGTTCTCATCACACTCATGTTTCCTTCTCTCTTAGAGACTCTAGAAAGCAAGAGCGTGCTTCTTGCTCTAAAGCAGAGTGTTATCCATGTATGAGAACTCTGCTGTGTGTTTCCCTTCAGAAATGGAGTTAAATCCCAGGATCTGTGTCTTCCTACAAGCAAGATTTCGTTTCAGGTAAGGGCAGTCACTTTTCAGCTCAAACGAAGTACATCGTTCACGAAGCTCACACATTTCTCATCTTAACTGACAAGCATTGGATGTTAGAGGACAATTGCTTTGTATCAGTTTCAGAAGCAGAGTTGGACTAGATATGGTCCGCATGTGTAGGAAACACCATTCATTTGTTATCAGCACACTCAAGTTTCCTCCTGTCTTAGAGACTCTAGAAAGCTAGAGCTTGCTTCTTGCTCTAAAGCAGAGTGTGATCAATGGATGAGAACTCTGTTGTGTGTTTCACTTCAGAAATGGAGTTAAATCCCTGGCCCTGAGTCTTCCTAGAACCAAGATTTCGTTTCAGGTAAGGGCAGTTACTTTAGAGGTCTAATGAACTACATCATTCACGAAGCTTACACATTTCTCATCTTAACTGACAAGCATTGGATGTGAGAGGACCTTTGCTTTGTATCAGTTTCAGAAGCAGAGTTGGACTAGATATGGTCCGTATGTATAGGAAACACGGTCCTTTTCTTCTGAGCACACTCACGTTTCCTGCTGTATTAGAGACGCTAGAAAGCAAGAGCATGTTTCTTGCCCTAAAGCAGAGTGTGATCCATGGATGAGAACTGTGTTGTATGTTTCCCTTCAGAAATGGAGTTAAATCCCAGGCTCTGTGTCTTCCTACAAGCAAGACTTCGTTTCAGGTAAGGGAAGTCACTTCTCAGCTCAAACGAACTACATCGTTCACGAAGCTCACACGTTTCTCATCTTAACTGCCACTCATTGGATGTTAGAGGACCAGTGCTTTGTTACCGTTTCAGAAGCAGAGTTGGACTAGATATGGTCAATGTGGATAGGAAATACGGTTCTTTTCTTCTGAGCACACTCACGTTTCCTGCAGTATTAGAGACTCTAGAAAGCTAGAGCGTGCTTCTTGCTCTAAAGCAGGGTGTGATCCATGGATGAGAACTGTGTTGTGTTGTTCCCTTCCCAAATGGAGTTAAATCCCAGGCTCTGTGTCTTCCTAAAAGCAAGACTTCTTTTCAGGTAAGGGCAGTCACTTTTCAGCTCAAACAATCTACATCATTCAGGAACCTCACACGTTTCTCATGTTAACTGACAAGCATCGGATATTAGAGGACCAATGTTTTGTATCAGTTTAAGAAGCATAGTAGGACTAGATATGGTCTGTATATGTAAGAAACACCGTTCTATTGTTCTGAGCACACTCATTTTTCCTGCTGTGTTAGAGTCTCTGGAAAGCAAGAGCGTACTTCTTGCTCTTAAGCAGAGTGTGATCCATGGATGAGAACTCTGCTGTGTGTTTCCCTTCAGAAATGGAGTTAAATCCCAGGCTCTGAATCTTCCTACAAATAAGACTTCGTTTCAGGTAAGGACAGTCACTTTTCAGCTCAAAAGAACTACATTGTTCACAAATCTCACACGTTTCTTATCTTCTCTGACAAGCATCGGATGTTAGAGGACCAGTGCTTTGTATCAGTTTCAGAAGCAGAGTTGGACTAGATATGATCCGTATGTGTAGGAAACACCATTCTTTTGTTCTCAGCACACTCAAGTTTCCTGCTGTATTAGAGACTCTGGAAAGCAAGAGCGTGCTTCTTGCTCTAAAGTAGAGTGTGATCCATGGATGAGAACACTGCTGTGTGTTTCACTTCAGAAATGGTGTTAAATCCCAGGCTCTGTGTGTTCCTACAAGCAAGACTTCTTTTCAGGTAAGGGCAGTCACTTTTCAGCTCAAACGAACTACATCATTCAGGAACCTCACACGTTTCTCATGTTAACTGACAAGCATCGGATGTCATAGGACCAGTGCTTTGTATCAGTTTCAGAAGCATAGTAGGACTAGATATGATCCGTATTGTGGGAAACACCGTTCTATTGTTCTGAGCACATTCATTTTCCTGCTGTGTAGAGTCTCTGGAAAGCAAGAGCGTACTTCTTGCTCTTAAGCAGAGTGTGATCCATGTATGAGAACTCTGCTGTGTGTTTCCCTTCAGAAATGGAGTTAAATTCCAGGCTCTGAATCTTCCTACAAATAAGACTTCGTTTCAGGTAAGGGCAGTCACTTTTCAGCTCAAAAGAACTACATCGTTCACGAAGCTCACACATTTCTCATCTTAACTGACACTCAATGGATGTTAGACGACAAGTGCTTTGTATCACTTTCAGAAGTAGAGTTGGACTAGATATGGTCAGCATGTGTAGGATACACCATTCATTTGTTCTCAGCACACTCAAGTTTCCTGCTGTCTTAGAGACTCTAGAAAGCTAGAGCGTGCTTCTTGCTCTAAAGCAGAGTGTGATCAATGGATGAGAACTCTGTTGTGTGTTTCACTTCAGAAATGGAGTTAAATCCCAGGCTCTGAATCTTCCTACAAATAAGACTTCGTTTCAGGTAAGGGCAGTCACTTTTCAGCTCAAAAGAACTACATTGTTCACAAATATCACACGTTTCTTATCTTCCCTGACAAGCATCGGATGTTAGAGGACCAGTGAGTGCTTTGTATCAGTTTCAGAAGCAGAGTAGGACTAGATATGATCCATATGTGTAGGAATCACCGTTCTTTTGTTCTCAGCACACTCAAGTTCCGTGCTGTATTAGAGACTCTGGAAAGCAAGAGCGTGCTTCTTGCTCTAAAGCAGATTGTGATCCATGGATGAGAACTCTGCTGTGTGTTTCACTTCAGAAATGGAGTTAAATCCCAGGGTCTGTGTGTTCATACATGCAAGAATTCCTTTCAGGTAAGGGCAGTCCCTTTTGAGCTCAAATGAACTACATCGTTCACGAAGCTCACACGTTTCTCATCTTAACTGACAAGCATTGGATGATAGAGGACTTGTGGTTTGTTTCAGTTTCAGAAGCAGAGTTGTACTAGATATGGTCCGTATGAGTAGGAAACACATTTCTTTTGTTCTGAGCACACTCAAGTTTGCTGCCTTCTTAGAGAATCTAGAAAGCAATAGATTTCTTCTTGCTCTAAAGCAGAGTGTGATCCATGGATCAGAACTATGATTTGTGTTTCCCTTCAGAAATGGAGTTAAATCCCAGGCTCTGTGTCTTCCTACAAGCAAGACTTCGTTTCAGGTAAGGGAAGTCACTTTTCAGCTCAAACGAACTACATCGTTCACGAAGCTCACACGTTTCTCATCTTAACTGCCACTCATTGGATGTTAGAGGACCAGTGCTTTGTTACCGTTTCAGAAGCAGAGTTGGACTAGATATGGTCAATGTGGATAGGAAATACGGTTCTTTTCTTCTGAGCACACTCACGTTTCCTGCAGTATTAGAGACTCTAGAAAGCTAGAGCGTGCTTCTTGCTCTAAAGCAGGGTGTGATCCATGGATGAGAACTGTGTTGTGTTGTTCCCTTCCCAAATGGAGTTAAATCCCAGGCTCTGTGTCTTCCTAAAAGCAAGACTTCTTTTCAGGTAAGGGCAGTCACTTTTCAGCTCAAACAATCTACATCATTCAGGAACCTCACACGTTTCTCATGTTAACTGACAAGCATCGGATATTAGAGGACCAATGTTTTGTATCAGTTTAAGAAGCATAGTAGGACTAGATATGGTCTGTATATGTAAGAAACACCGTTCTATTGTTCTGAGCACACTCATTTTTCCTGCTGTGTTAGAGTCTCTGGAAAGCAAGAGCGTACTTCTTGCTCTTAAGCAGAGTGTGATCCATGGATGAGAACTCTGCTGTGTGTTTCCCTTCAGAAATGGAGTTAAATCCCAGGCTCTGAATCTTCCTACAAATAAGACTTCGTTTCAGGTAAGGACAGTCACTTTTCAGCTCAAAAGAACTACATTGTTCACAAATCTCACACGTTTCTTATCTTCTCTGACAAGCATCGGATGTTAGAGGACCAGTGCTTTGTATCAGTTTCAGAAGCAGAGTTGGACTAGATATGATCCGTATGTGTAGGAAACACCATTCTTTTGTTCTCAGCACACTCAAGTTTCCTGCTGTATTAGAGACTCTGGAAAGCAAGAGCGTGCTTCTTGCTCCAAAGTAGAGTGTGATCCATGGATGAGAACACTGCTGTGTGTTTCACTTCAGAAATGGTGTTAAATCCCAGGCTCTGTGTGTTCCTACAAGCAAGACTTCTTTTCAGGTAAGGGCAGTCACTTTTCAGCTCAAACGAACTACATCATTCAGGAACCTCACACGTTTCTCATGTTAACTGACAAGCATCGGATGTCATAGGACCAGTGCTTTGTATCAGTTTCAGAAGCATAGTAGGACTAGATATGATCCGTATTGTGGGAAACACCGTTCTATTGTTCTGAGCACATTCATTTTCCTGCTGTGTAGAGTCTCTGGAAAGCAAGAGCGTACTTCTTGCTCTTAAGCAGAGTGTGATCCATGTATGAGAACTCTGCTGTGTGTTTCCCTTCAGAAATGGAGTTAAATTCCAGGCTCTGAATCTTCCTACAAATAAGACTTCGTTTCAGGTAAGGGCAGTCACTTTTCAGCTCAAAAGAACTACATCGTTCACGAAGCTCACACATTTCTCATCTTAACTGACACTCAATGGATGTTAGACGACAAGTGCTTTGTATCACTTTCAGAAGTAGAGTTGGACTAGATATGGTCAGCATGTGTAGGATACACCATTCATTTGTTCTCAGCACACTCAAGTTTCCTGCTGTCTTAGAGACTCTAGAAAGCTAGAGCGTGCTTCTTGCTCTAAAGCAGAGTGTGATCAATGGATGAGAACTCTGTAGTGTGTTTCACTTCAGAAATGGAGTTAAATCCCAGGCTCTGAATCTTCCTACAAATAAGACTTCGTTTCAGGTAAGGGCAGTCACTTTTCAGCTCAAAAGAACTACATTGTTCACAAATATCACACGTTTCTTATCTTCCCTGACAAGCATCGGATGTTAGAGGACCAGTGAGTGCTTTGTATCAGTTTCAGAAGCAGAGTAGGACTAGATATGATCCATATGTGTAGGAATCACCGTTCTTTTGTTCTCAGCACACTCAAGTTCCGTGCTGTATTAGAGACTCTGGAAAGCAAGAGCGTGCTTCTTGCTCTAAAGCAGATTGTGATCCATGGATGAGAACTCTGCTGTGTGTTTCACTTCAGAAATGGAGTTAAATCCCAGGGTCTGTGTGTTCATACATGCAAGAATTCCTTTCAGGTAAGGGCAGTCCCTTTTGAGCTCAAATGAACTACATCGTTCACGAAGCTCACACGTTTCTCATCTTAACTGACAAGCATTGGATGATAGAGGACTTGTGGTTTGTTTCAGTTTCAGAAGCAGAGTTGTACTAGATATGGTCCGTATGAGTAGGAAACACATTTCTTTTGTTCTGAGCACACTCAAGTTTGCTGCCTTCTTAGAGAATCTAGAAAGCAATAGATTTCTTCTTGCTCTAAAGCAGAGTGTGATCCATGGATCAGAACTATGATTTGTGTTTCCCTTCAGAAATGGAGTTAAATCCCATGCTCTGTGTCTTACTGCAATCAAGACTTCGTTTCAGGTAAGGGCAGTCACTTTTAAGTTCAAACGAACTACAATATTTACGAAGCTAACACGTTTCTCATCTTAACTGCCAAGCCTTGGATGTTAGAGGACCAGTGCTTTGTATGAGTTTCAGAAGCACAGATGGACGAGATATGATCCGAATGTGTAGGAAACACTGTTCTTTTTTGTCATCACACTCATGTTTCCTGCTGTCTTAGAGACTCTAGAAAGCAAGAGCGTGCTTCTTGCTCTAAAGCAGAGTGTGATCCATGGATGAGAACTGTGTTGTATGTTTCTTTTCAGAAATGGAGTTAAATCCCAGGCTCTGTGTCTTCCTAAAAGCAAGACTTCGTTTCAGGTAAGGGAAGTCACTTTTCAGCTCAAACGAACTACATCGTTCACGAAGCTCACACGTTTCTCATCTTAACTGACACTCATTGGATGTTAGAGGACCAGTGCTTTGTATCCGTTTCAGAAGCAGAGTTGGACTAGATATGGTCCATATGTATAGGAAACACGGTTCTTTTCTTCTGAGCACACTCACATTTCCTGCGGTATTAGATACTCTAGAATGCTAGAGCGTGCTTCTTGCTCTAAAGCAGAGTGTTATCCATGGATGAGAACTCTGCTGTGTGTTTCCCTTCAGAAATGGAGTTAAATCCCAGGCTCTGTGTCTTCCTACAAGCAAGATTTCGTTTCAGGTAAGGGCAGTCACTTTTCAGCTGAAACGAAATACATAGTTCACGAAGCTCACACGTTTCTCATCTTAACTGACAAGCATTGGATGTTAGAGGACCAGTGCTTTATATCAGTTTCAGAAGCAGAGTTGGACTAGTTATGATCCCCATGTGTAGGAAACACCATTCATTTGTTCTCAGCACACTCAAGTTTCCTGCTGTCTTAGAGATTCTAGAAAGCTAGAGCGTGCTTCTTGCTCTAAAGTAGAGTGTGATCAATGGATGAGAACTCTGTTGTGTGTTTCACTTCAGAAATGGAGTTAAATCCCTGGCTCTGAGTCTTCCTACAAGCTAGGCTTCGTTTAAGGTAAGGGCAGTAACTTTACAGCTCAAAGGAACTACATCGTTCACAAGGCTCACACGTTTCTCATCTTAACTGACAAGCATTGGATGTTAGAGGACCTTTGCTTTGTATCAATTTCAAGCAGAGTTCAACTAGATATGGTCCATATGTATAGGCAACACGGTAATTTTCTTCTTAGCACACTCACGTTTCCTGCTGTATTAGAGACTCTAGAAAGCAAGAGCATGCTTCTTGCTCTAAAGCAGAGTGTGATCCATGGATGAGAACTGTGTTGTATGTTTCCCTACAGAAATGGAGTTAAATCCCAGACTCTGTGTCTTCCTACAAGCAAGACTTCTTTTCAGGTAAGGGCAGTCACTTTTCAGCTCAAACGAACTACATCGTTCAGGAAACTCACACGTTTCTCATGTTAACTGACAAGCATCGGATGTCAGAGGACCAGTGCTTTGTATCAGTTTCAGAAACATAGTAGGAATAGATAAGGTCCGTATGTTTAGGAAACACCGTTCTATTGTTCTGAGCACACTCATTTTTCCTGCAATGTTAGTGTCTCTGGAAAGCAAGAGCGTGCTTCTTGCTCTTAAGCATATTGTGATCCATGGATGAGAACTCTGCTGTGTGTTTCACTTCAGAAATGGAGTTAAATCCCAGGGTCTGTGTGTTCCTACATGCAAGAATTCCTTTCATGTAAGGGCAGTCACTTTTGAGCTCAAATGAACTACATTGTTCACGAAGCTCACACGTTTCTCATCTTAACTGACACTCATTGGATGTTAGAGGACCAGTGCTTTGTATCCGTTTCAGAAGCAGAGTTGGACTAGATATGGTCCATATGTATAGGAAACACGGTTCTTATCTTCTGAGCACACTCACGTTTCCTGCGGTATTAGAGACTCTAGAATGCTAGAGCGTGATTCTTGCTCTAAAGCAGAGTGTTATCAATGGATGAGAACTCTGCTGTGTGTTTCCCTTCAGAAATGGAGTTAAATCCCAGGCTCTGTGTCTTCCTACAAGCAAGATTTCGTTTCAGGTGAGGGCAGTCACTTTTCAGCTGAAACGAAATACATAGTTCACGAAGCTCACACGTTTCTCATCTTAACTGACAAGCATTGGATGTTAGAGGACCAGTGCTTTATATCAGTTTCAGAAGCAGAGTTGGACTAGTTATGATCCGCATGTGTAGGAAACACCATTCATTTGTTCTCAGCACACTCAAGTTTCCTGCTGTCTTAGAGATTCTAGAAAGCTAGAGCGTGCTTCTTGCTCTAAAGCACAGTGTGATCCTTGGATGAGAACTCTGTTGTGTGTTTCACTTCAGAAATGGAGTTAAATCCCTGGCCCTGAGTCTTCCTAGAACCAAGATTTCGTTTCAGGTAAGGGCAGTTACTTTAGAGCTCTAATGAACTACATCATTCACGAAGCTTACACGTTTCTCATCTTAACTGACAAGCATTGGATGTGAGAGGACCTTTGCTTTGTATCAGTTTCAGAAGCAGAGTTGGACTAGATATGGTCCGTATGTGTAGGAAACACCGTTCTTTTTTTCTGAGCACACTCATATTTCCTGCTGTGTTAGTCTCTTGAAAGCAAGAGCGTACATCTTGCTCTTAAGCAGAGTGTGATCCATGGATGAGAACTCTGCTGTGTGTTTCCCTTCAGAAATGGAGTTAAATCCCAGGCTCTGAATCTTCCTACACATAAGACGTCGTTTCAGGTAACAGCAGTCACTTTTCAGCTCAAAAGAACTACATCGTTCACGAAGCTCACACATTTCTCATCTTAACTGACACTCAATGGATGTTAGAGGACAAGTGCTTTGTATCAGTTTCAGAAGTAGAGTTGGACTAGATATGGTCAGCATGTGTAGGATACACCATTCATTTGTTCTCAGAACACTCACGTTTCCTGCGGTATTAGAGACTCTAGAAAGCTAGAGCGTGATTCTTGCTCTAAAGCAGGGTGTGATCCATGGATGAGAACTGTGTAGTGTGTTTCCCTTCAGAAATGGAGTTAAATCCCAGGCTCTGTGTCTTCCTAAAAGCAAGACTTCTTTTCAGGTAAGGGCAGTCACTTTTTAGCTCAAACGATCTACATCGTTCAGGAACCTCACACGTTTCTCATGTTAACTGACAAGCATCGGATGTTAGAGGACCAATGCTTTGTATCAGTTTCAGAAGCATAGTAGGACTAGATATGGTCTGTATGTGTAGGAAACACCGTTCTATTGTTCTGAGCACACTCATTTTTCCTCCTGTGTTCGAGTCTCTGGAAAGCAAGAGCGTACTTCTTGCCCTTAAGCAGAGTGTGATCCATGGATGAGAACTCTGCTGTGTGTTTCCCTTCAGAAATGGAGTTAAATCCCAGGCTCTGAATCTTCCTACAAATAAGACTTCGTTTCAGGTAAGGACAGTCACTTTTCAGCTCAAAAGAACTACATTGTTCACAAATCTCACACGTTTCTTATCTTCTCTGACAAGTATCGGATGTTAGAGGACCAGTGCTTTGTATCAGTTTCAGAAGCAGAGTTGGACTAGATATGATCCGTATGTGTAGGAAACACCGTTCTTTTGTTCTCAGCACACTCAAGTTTCCTGCTGTATTAGAGACTCTGGAAAGCAACAGCGTGCTTCTTGCTCTAAAGTAGAGTGTGATCCATGGATGAGAACACGGCTGTGTGTTTCACTTCAGAAATGGAGTTAAATCCCAGGCTCTGTGTGTTCCTACAAGCAAGACTTCTTTTCAGGTAAGGGCAGTCACTTTTCAGCTCAAATGAACTACATCGTTCACGAAGCTCACACGTTTCTCATCTTAACTGACAAGCATTGGATGATAGAGGACTTGTGGTTTGTTTCAGTTTCAGAAGCAGAGTTGTACTAGATATGGTCCGTATGATTAGGAAACACATTTCTTTTGTTCTGAGCACACTCAAGTTTGCTGCCTTATTAGAGAATCTAGAAAGCAATAGCTTTCTTCTTACTCTAAAGCAGAGTGTGATCCATGGATGAGAACTGTGTTGTTTGTTTCCCTTCAGAAATGGAGTTAAATCCCAGGCTCTGTGTCTTCCTAGAAGCAAGACTTCGTTTCAGGTTAGGGCACGCACTTTTCAGATCAAACGAACTACATCGTTCACGAATCTCACATGTTTCTCATCTTAACTGACAATCATCGGATGTTAGAGGACCAGTGCTTTGTATCAGTTTCAGAAGCAGAGTTAGACTAGATATGGTCCGTAAGTGTAGGAAACACCGTTCTTTTGTTATCAGCACACTCACTTTTCCTGCTGTCTTATAGTCTCTAGAAAGCTAGAACGTGCTTCTTCCTCTAAAGCAGAGTGTGATCCATGGATGAGAACTCTGCTGTGTGTTTCACTTCAGAAATTGAGTTAAATCCCAGGCTCTGTGTCTTCCTACAAGCAAGACTTCGTTTCAGGTAAGGGCAGTCACTTTGAGCTCAAAAGAACTACATCGTTCACGAAGCTCACACGTTTCTCATCTTAACTGACAAGCATTGGATGATAGAGGACTTGTGGTTTCTTTCAGTTTCAGAAGCAGAGTTGTACTAGATATGGTCTGTATGTGTAGGAAACACAGTTCTTTTCTTCTGAGCTCACTCACGTTTCCTGCGGTATTAGAGACTCCAGAAAGCAAGAGCATGCTTCTTGCTCTAAGCAGAGTGTGATCAATGGATGAGAACTCTGCTATCTGTTTCCCTTCAGAATTGGAGTTAAATCCCAGGCTCTGAGTCTTCCTACAAGCAAGACTTCGTTTCAGTTAAGGGCAGACAGTTTTCAGCTCAAACGAACTACATCATTCACTAAGGTAACACGTTTCTCATCTTAACTGTCTAGCATTGGATGTTAGAGGACCAGTGCTTTGTATCAGTTTCAGAAGAACTGTTGGACTAGATATGATCCGAATGTGTAGGAAATACCGTTCTTTTGTTCTCATCACACTCATGTTTCCTGCTGTCTTAGAGACTCTAGAAAGCAAGAGCGTGCTTCTTGCTCTAAAGCTGAGTGTGATCAATGGATGAGAACTCTGCTGTGTGTTTGACTTCAGAAATGGAGTTAAATCCCAGGCTCTGAGTCTTCCTACAAGCACTACTTCCTTTCATGTAAGGGCAGTCACTTTTCGGCTCAAACGAACTACATCGTTCACGAAGCTCACATGTATCTCATCTAAACTGAGAAGCATTGGATGTAAGAGGACCTTTGCTTTGTATCAATTTCAAGAAGAGTTGAACTAGATATGGTCCATATGTATCAGAAACACCGTTCTTTTCTTCTGAGCACACTCACGTTTCCTGCTGTCTTAGAGATTCTAGAAAGCAAGAGCATGCTTCTTGCTCTAAAGCAGAGTGTGATCCATCGATGAGAACTGTGTTGTGTGTTTCCCTTCGAAATGGAGTTAAACCCCAGGCCCTGTGTCTTCCTACAACAAGTCTTCGTTTCAGGTAAGGGCAGTTACTTTACAACTCAAACGAACTACATCATTCACGAAGCTCACACGTTTCTCATCTTAACTGACAAGCATTGGATGATAGAGGACTTGGGGTTTCTTTCAGTTTCAGAAGCAGAGTTGTACTAGATATGGTCTGTATGTGTAGGAAACACCGTTCTTTTGTTCTGAGCACACTCAAGTTTCCTGCTGTATTAGAGAATCTAGAAAGCAAGAGAGTGCGTCTTGCTCTAAAGCAGAGTGTGATCCATGGATGAGAAGTCTGCTGTGTGTTTCCCTTCAGAAAAGGAGTTAAATTCCATGCTCTGTGTCTTCCTACAAGGACTACTTTGTTTCAGATAAGGGCAGGCACATTTCTGCTCAAACAAACTACCTCGGTCACGAAGCTCACACGTTTCTCATCTTAAATGACAAGCATTGGATGATAGAGGACCAGTGCTTTGTATCAGTTTCAGAAGCAGAGTTGGACTAGATATGGACCCTATGTGTAGGAAACACCATTCTTTTGTTCTGAGCACAATCAGGTTTTCTGCTCTTAGGGACTCTGGAAGGCAAGAGCATACTCCTTGCTCTAAAGCAGAGTGTGATCAATGGATGAGAACTCTGCTGTGTGTTTTACTTCAGAAATGGAGTTAAATCCCAGGCTCTGAGTATTCCTACAAGCAAGAATTAGTTTCAGGTAAGAGCAGTTACTATACAGCTCAAACGAACTACATCGTTCATGAAGCTCACACGTTTCTCATTTTAACTGACAAGCATTAGATGTTAGACGACCTCTGGTATGTTTCAGTTTCAGAAGCAGAGATGAACTACATATGGTCTGTATGTGTAGGAAACACCGTTCATTTGTTCTGAGCACACTCATATTTCCTGCTGTATTAGAGATTCTAGAAAGCAAGAGAGTTCTACTTGCTCTAAAGCAGAGTATGATCCATGGAAGAGAACTATGCTGTGTGTTTAACTTCAGGAATGGAGTTAAATCTCAGGCTCTGTGTCTTCCTAGAAGCAAGACATCGTTTCAGGTTAGGGCAGTCACTTTTTAGCTCAACCGTACTACATCGTTCACAAAGCTCACACGTTTCTCATCTTAAATGACAAGCAATGGATTTTAGAGAACCTGTGCTTTGTATCAATTTCAGAGGCAGAGTTGTACGAGATATGGTCCGTATGTGTAGGAATCACCGTTCTTTTGTTCTCAGCACTCTCATGTTTCATGCTGTCTTAGAGACTCTAGAAAGCAAGAGCGTCCATCTTGCTCTAAAGCAGAGTGTGATCCATGGATGAGAACTCTGCTGTGTGTTTCACGTCAGAAATGGAGTTAAATCCCAGGCTCTGAGTCTTCCTACAAGCAAGACTTCGTTTCAGGTAAGGGCAGTTACTTTATAGATCAAAAGAACTACATCATTCACGAAGCTCACAGGTTTCTCATCTAAACTGAGAAGCATTGGATGTTAGAGGACCTGTTGTTTCTTTCAGTTTCAGAAGCAGAGTTGAACTAGATATGGCCTGTATGTGGAGGAAACACCGTTCTTTTGTTCTGAGCACACTCACGTTTCCTGCTGTCTTAGAGACCCTAGAAAGCAAGAGCGTGCTTCTTGCTGTAAAGCAGAGTGTGATCAATGGATGAGAACTCTGCTGTGTGTTTCACTTCATAAATGGAGTTAAATCCCACGCTCTGAGTCTTCCTACAAGGAGGACTTCGATTCAAGTAAGGGCAGTTACTTTACAGCTCAAACGAACTACATCGTTCAATAAGCTCACACGATTCTCATCTTAACTGAGAGGCATTGGATGTTAGAGGACCTTTCCTTTGTATCAATTTCAAGCAGATTTGAACTAGATATGGTCGGTATGTGCAGGAAACACCGTTCTTTTCTACTGAGCACACTCAAGTTTCCTGCTGTCTTAGAGAATCTAGAAAGCAAGAGCAAGCTTCTTGCTCTAAAGCAGAGTGTGATTCATGGATGAGAACTGTATTGGGTGTTTCCCTTCGAAATGGAGTTAAACCCCAGGCTCTGTGTCTTCCTACAACAAGTCTTCATTTCAGGTAAGGGCAGTTACTTTACAGCTCAAACGAACTACATCTTTCACGAAGCTCACACGTTTCTCATCTTAACTGACAAGCATTGGATGTTAGAGGACCTCTGGTTTTTTTCAGTTTCAGAAGCAGAGATGAACTAAATATGATCCGTATGTGTAGGAAACACTGTTCATTTGTTCTGAGCACACTCAAGTTTCCTGCTGAATTAGAGATTCTAGAAAGCAAGAGCGTCCTTCTTGCTCTAAAGCAGAGTGTGATCCATGGATGAGAACAATGCTGTGTGTTTCCCTTCAGAAATGGAGTTAAATCCCAGTGTCTGTGTCTTCCTAGAAGCAAGACATCGTTTCAGGTAAGGGCAGTCACTTTTCAGCTGAAACGAACTACATTGTTCAGAAAGCTCACACGTTGCCATCTTCAATGACAAGCATTGGATGTTAGAGAACCTGTGCTTTGTATCAATTTCAGAGGCAGAGTTGTACTAGATATGGTCCGTATGTGTAGGAATCACCGTTCTTTTGTTTTCAGCACACTCATGTTTCCTGCTGTCTTAGAGACTCTAGAAAGTAAGAGCGTCCTTCTTTCTCTAAAGCAGAGTGTGATCCATGGATGAGAACTCTGCTGTGTGTTTCCCTTCAGAGATGGAGTTAAATCCCATGCTCTGTGTCTTCCTACAATGACTATTTTGTTTCAGATAAGGGCAATCACTTTTCAGCTCAAACAAACTACATCGTTCACAAAGCTCACACGTTTCTCATCTTAAATGACAAGCATTGGATGTTAGAGGACCTCTTCTTTCTTTCAGTTTCAGAAGCAGAGTTGAACTAGATATGGCCCGTATGTGGAGGAAACACCGTTCCTTTTTTCTGAGCACACTCACGTTTCCTGATGTCTTAGAGACTCTAGAAAGCAAGAGCGTGCTTCTAGCTCTAAAGCAGAGTGTGATCAATGGATGAGAACTCTGCTGTGTGTTTCACTTCAGAAATGGAGTTAAATCCCAGGCTCTGAGTCTTCCTACAAGGAGGACTTCGATTCAAGTAAGGGCAGTTACTTTACAGCTCAAACGAACTACATCGTTCAAGAAGCTCACAAGTTTCTCATCTTAACTGACAAGCATTGGATGTTAGAGGACCTTTGCTTTGTATCAATTTCTAGCAGATTTGAACAAGATATGGTCCGTATGTGTAGGAAACACCGTTCTTTTCTTCTGAGCATACTCAAGTTTCCTGCTGTCTTAGAGACTCTAGAAAGCAAGAGCATGCTTCTTGCTCTAAAGCAGAGTGTGATCCAAGGATGAGAACTGTGTTGTGTGTTTCCCTTCAGAAATGGAGTTAAACCCCAGGCTGTGTGTCTTCCTGCAAGCAAGACTTCGTTTCAGGTAAGGGCAGTCACTTTTCAGCTCAAAGAACTACATCGTTCACAAAGCTAACACGTTTCTCATCTTAACTGACAAGCATTGGATGTTAGAGGACCAGTGCTTTGTATCAGTTTCAGAAGCAGAGTTGGACTAGATATGGTCCGTATGTGTAGGAAACCCCGTTCTTTTGTTCTGAGGACACTCAAGTTTTCTGCTGTCTTAGAGACTCTGGAAAGAAAGAGCGTGCTTCTTGCTCTAAAGCAGAGTGTGATCAATGGATGAGAACTCTGCTGTGTGTTTCACTTCAGAAACGGAGTTAAATCCCAGGCTCTGAGTCTTCCTACAAGCAAGACTTCGTTTCAGGTAAGGGCAGTTACTTTACAGCTCAAACGAATTACATTGGTCACGAAGCTTTCATGTTTCTCATCTAAACTGACAAGCATTGGATGTTAGATGACCTGTTGTTTCTTTCAGTTTCAGAAGCAGAGTTGAACAAGATATGGCCTGTATGTGGAGGAAGCACCGTTCTTTTGTTCTGAGCAAACTCATGTTTCATGCTATCTTAGAGACTCTAGAAAGCAAGAGCGTGCTTCTTGCTCTAAAGCAGGGTGTGATCAATGGAAGAGAACTCTGCTGTGTGTTTCACTTCAGAAATGGATTTAAATCCCAGGCTTGGAGTCTTCCTACAAGGAGGACTTCGATTCAAGTAAGGGCAGTTACTTTACAGCTCAAACGAACTACATCGTTCAAGAAGCTCACACGTTTCTCATCTTAACTGACAAGCATTGGATGTTAGAGGACCTTTGCTTTGTAACAATTTCAAGCAGATTTGAACTAGATATGGTCCGAATGTTTAGGAAACACCGTTCTTTTCTTCTGAGCACACTCAAGTTTCCTGCTGTCTTAGAGACTCTAGAAAGCAAGAGCATGCTTCTTGCTCTAAAGCAGAGTGTGATCCAAGGATGAGAACTGTGTTGTGTGTTTCCCTTCATAAATGGAGTTAAACCCCAGGCTGTGTGTCTTCCTACAAGCAAGACTTCGTTTCAGGTAAGGGCAGTCACTTTTCAGCTCAAAGAACTACATCGTTCACAAAGCTAACACGTTTCTCATCTTAACTGACAAGCATTGGATGTTAGAGGACCAGTTCTTTGTATCAGTTTCAGAAGCAGAGTTGGACTAGATATGGTCCGTACGTGTACGAACACCGTTCTTTTGTTCTCATCACACTCAAGTTTCTTGCTGTCTTAGAGAATCTAGAAAGCAAGAGCGTGCTTCTTGCTCTAAAGCTGAGTGTGATCAATGGATGAGAAGTCTGCTGTGTGTTTCACTTCAGAAATGGAGTTAAATCCCAGGCTCTGAGTATTCCTACAAGCAAGATTTCGTTTCAGGTAAGGGCAGTTACTATACAGCTCAAACGAACTACATCCTTCACGAATCTCACACGTTTCTCATCTTAAATGACAAGCATTGGATGTTAGAGGGCCTATGGTTTATTTCAGTTTCAGAAGCAGAGATGAACTAGATATGGTCTGTATGTGTAGGAAACACTGTTCTTTTCTTCTGAGCACACTGAAGTTTTCTGCTCTTAGAGACTCTGGAAAGCAAGAGCATACTCCTTGCTCTAAAGCAGAGTGTGATCAATGGATGAGAACTCTGCTGTGTTTCACTTCAGAAATGGAGTTAAATCCCAGGCTCTGAGTATTCCTACAAGCAAGACTTCGTTTCAGGTAAGGGCAGTTACTATACAGCTCAAAAGATCTACATCATTCAAGAAGCTCACACATTTCTCATCTAAACTGACAAGCATCCGATGTTAGAGGCCCAGTGCTTTGAATCATTTTCAGAAGCAGAGTTGGACTAGATATGGTCCGTATGTGTAGGAAACACCGTTCATTTGTTCTCAGCACACTCACGTTTCCTGCTGTCTTAGATACTCTAGAAAGCAAGAGCGTGCTTCTTGCTCTAATGCAGAGTGTTATCAATGGATGAGAACTCTGCTGTCTGTTTCACTTCAGTAATGGAGTTAAATCCCAGGCTCTGAGTCTTCCTACAACAAGACTTCATTTCAGGTAAGGGCAGTTACTTTACATCTCAAACGAACTACATCTGTCACGAAGCTTTCACGTTTCTCATCTAAACTGACAATCATTGGATGTTAGTGGACCTGTGGTTTCTTTCAGTTTCAGAAGCAGAGTTGAACAAGATATGGCCTGTATGTGGAGGAAACACCGTTCTTTTGTTCTGAGCACACTCATGTTTCATGCTGTCTTAGAGACTCTAGAAAGCAAGAGCGTGCTTCTTGCTCTAAAGC
Organism: Onychomys leucogaster; assembly: GCA_949786385.1. NCBI lineage: Eukaryota > Metazoa > Chordata > Mammalia > Rodentia > Cricetidae > Onychomys > Onychomys leucogaster. The sequence continues at coordinate 2,692,605 of CATKUP010000029.1, forward strand.
AGGGTGTGATCAATGGAAGAGAACTCTGCTGTGTGTTTCACTTCAGAAATGGAGATAATCCCAGGCTCTTAGTCTTCCTACAGGGAGGACTTCGATTCAAGTAAGGGCAGTTACTTTACAGCTCAAACGAACTACATCGTTCACGAAGCTCACACGTTTCTCATCTTAACTGACAAGCATTGCATGTTAGAGGACCAGTGTTTTGTATCAGTTTCAGAAGCAGAGTTGGACTAGATATGGTCCGTACGTGTGGGAAACAACATTCTTTTGTTCTCATCACACTCATGTTTCTTGCTGTCTTAGAGACTCTGGAAAGCAAGAGCGTGCTTCTTGCTCTAAAGCAGAGTGTGATCCATGGATGAGAACTATGCTGTGTTTCCCTTCAGAAATGGAGTTAAATCCCAGGCTCTGTGTCTTCCTACAAGCACTACTCCTTTCAGGTAAGGGCAGTCACTTTTCACCTGAAACGAACTACATCATTCACGAAGCTCACACGTTTCTCATCTTAACTGAGAATCATTGGATGTTTGAGGACCTTTGCTTTGTATCAATTTCAAGCAGAGTTGAACTAGATATGGTCTGTATGTATAGGAAACACCGTTCTTTTCTTCTGAGCACACTCACCTTTCCTGCTGTCTTAGAGACTCTAGAAACCAAGAGCATGCTTCTTCCTCTAAAGCAGAGTGTGATCAATGGATGAGAACTCTGCTGTGTGTTTCACTTCAGAAATGGAGTTAAATCCCAGGCTCTGAGTCTTCCTAGAAGCAAGACTTCGTTTCAGGTAAGGGCAGTTACTATACATCTCAAACGAACTACATCTGTCACGAAGCTTTCACGTTTCTCATCTAAACTGACAATCATTGGATGTTAGAGGACCTGTGGTTTCTTTCAGTTTCAGAAGCAGAGTTGAACAAGATATGGCCTGTATGTGGAGGAAACACCGTTCTTTTGTTCTGAGCACACTCATGTTTCATGCAGTCTTAGAGACTCTAGAAAGCAAGAGCGTGCTTCTTGCTCTAAAGCAGGGTGTGATCAATGGAAGAGAACTCTGCTGTGTGTTTCACTTCAGAAATGGAGATAATCCCAGGCTCTTAGTCTTCCTACAGGGAGGACTTCGATTCAAGTAAGGGCAGTTACTTTACAGCTCAAACGAACTACATCGTTCACGAAGCTCACACGTTTCTCATCTTAACTGACAAGCATTGCATGTTAGAGGACCAGTGTTTTGTATCAGTTTCAGAAGCAGAGTTGGACTAGATATGGTCCGTACGTGTGGGAAACAACATTCTTTTGTTCTCATCACACTCATGTTTCTTGCTGTCTTAGAGACTCTGGAAAGCAAGAGCGTGCTTCTTTCTCTAAAGCAGAGTGTGATCCATGGATGAGAACTATGCTGTGTTTCCCTTCAGAAATGGAGTTAAATCCCAGGCTCTGTGTCTTCCTACAAGCACTACTCCTTTCAGGTAAGGGCAGTCACTTTTCACCTGAAACGAACTACATCATTCACGAAGCTCACACGTTTCTCATCTTAACTGAGAATCATTGGATGTTTGAGGACCTTTGCTTTGTATCAATTTCAAGCAGAGTTGAACTAGATATGGTCTGTATGTATAGGAAACACCGTTCTTTTCTTCTGAGCACACTCACCTTTCCTGCTGTCTTAGAGACTCTAGAAACCAAGAGCATGCTTCTTGCTCTAAAGCAGAGTGTGATCAATGGATGAGAACTCTGCTGTGTGTTTCACTTCAGAAATGGAGTTAAATCCCAGGCTCTGAGTCTTCCTAGAAGCAAGACTTCGTTTCAGGTAAGGGCAGTTACTATACAGCTCAAAAGAACTACATCATTCACGATGCTCACACATTTCTCATCTAAACTGACAAGCATTGGATTTTAGAGGACCTCTGTTATCTTTCAGTTTCAGAAGCACAGTTAAACTAGATATGGCCCGTATGTGGAGGAAACACCGTTCTTTTGTTGTGAGCACACTCATGTTTCATGCTGTATTAGAGACTCTAGAGAGCAAGAGCGTGCTTCTTGCTCTAAAACAGAGTGTGATCCATGGATGAAAACTATGCTGTGTGTTTCCCTTCATAAATGGAGTTAAACCCCTTGCTCTGTGTCTTCGTACAAGTAAGACTTCATTTCAGGTAATGGCAGTCACTTGTCAGCTCAAACAAACTACATCGTTCACGAAGCTCACATGTTTCCAATCTTAACTGACAACCATCCGATGTTAGAGGACCAGTGCTTTGTATCAGTTTCAGAAGAGGAGTTGGACTAGATATGGTCCGTATGTTTAGGAAACACCGTTCTTTTGTTCTGAGCACACTCAAGTTTTCTGCTCTCTTAGAGACTCTGGAAAGCAAGAGCGTGCTTCTCGATCTAAAGCAGAGTGTGATCAATGGATGACAACTCTGCTGTGTGTTTCACTTAAGAAATGGAGTTAAATCCCAGGCTCTGAGTCTTCCTACAAGCAAGACTTCCTTTCAGGTACGGGCAGTTACTTTACAGATCAAACGAACTACATCATTCACGAAGCTCACACGTTTCTCATCTTAACAGACAAGGATTGGATGTTAGAGGGCCTATGGTTTGTTTCAGTTTCAGAAGCAGAGATGAACTAGATATGGTCCGTATGTGTAGGAAACACCGTTCTTTTCTTCTGAGCACACTCAAGTTTCCTGCTGTATTAGAGAATCTAGAAAGCAAGAGAGTGCTACTTGCTCTAAAGCAGAGTGTGATCCATGGATGAGAAGTCTGCTGTGTGTTTCCCTTCAGAAAAGGAGTTAAATTCCATGATCTGTGTCTTCCTACAAGCACTACTTTGTTTCAGATAAGGGCAGTCACTTTACTGCTCAAACGATCTACATCGTTCACGAAGCTCACACGTTTCTCATCTTAAAGGACAAGCATGGGATGTTAGAGGACCTGTGCTTTGTATCAGTTTCAGAAGCAGAGTTGGACTAGATATGGTCCGTATGTGTAGGAAACACTGTTCTTTTCTTCTGAGCACACTGAAGTTTTCTGCTCTTAGAGACTCTGGAAAGCAAGAGCATACTCCTTGCTCTAAAGCAGAGTGTGATCCATGGATGAGAACTCTGCTGTGTTTCACTTCAGAAATGGAGTTAAATCCCAGGCTCTGAGTCTTCCTACAAGCAAGACTTCGTTTCAGGTAAGGGCAGTTACTATCCAGCTCAAAAGAACTACATCATTCACGAAGCTCACACGTTTCTCATCTAAACTGACAAGCATTGGATGTTAGAGGACCTCTGTTTTCTTTCAGTTTCAGAAGCAGAGTTGAACTAGATATGGCCCGTATGTGGAGGAAACACCGTTCTTTTGTTCTGAGCACACTCATGTTTCATGCTGTATTAGAGATTCTAGAAAGCAAGAGCGTGCTTTTTGCTCTAAAGCAGAGTGTGATCCATGGATGAAAACTATGCTGTGTGTTTCCCTTCAGAAATGGAGTTAAACCCCCTCCTGTGTGTCTTCATACAAGTAAGACTTCATTTCAGGTAAGTGCAGTCACTTTTCAGCTCAAATGAACTACATAGTTCACGAAGCTCAAACGTTTCCAATCTTAACTGAGAAGAATCCGATGTTAGAGGCGCAGTGCTTTGTATCAGTTTCAGAAGCAGAGTTGGACTAGACATGGTCCATAAGTGCAGGAAACACTGTTCATTTGTTCTCAGCACACTCACGTTTCCTGCTGTCTTAGAGACTGTAGAAAGCAAGAGCGTGCTTCTTGCTCTAATGCAGAGTGTTATCAATGGAAGAGAACTCTGCTGTGTGTGTCACTTCAGAAATGGAGTTAAATCCCAGGCTCTGAGTCTTCCTACAAGGAGGACTTCGATTCAAGTAAGGGCAGTTACTTTACAGCTCAAACGAACTACATCGTTCACGAAGCTCACACGTTTCTCATCTTAACTGACAAGCATTGCATGTTAGAGGACCAGTTTTTTGTATCAGTTTCAGAAGCAGAGTTGGACTAGATATGGTCCCTACGTGTGGGAAACAATGTTCTTTTGTTCTCATCACACTCATGTTTCTTGCTGTCTTAGAGACTCTGGAAAGCTAGAGCGTGCTTCTTGCTCTAAAGCAGAGTGTGATCAATGGATGACAACTCTGCTGTGTGTTTCACTTCAGAAATGGAGTTAAATCCCAGGCTCGGAGTCTTCCTACAAGGAGGACTTCGATTCAAGTAAGGGCAGTTACTTTACAGCTCAAACGAACTACATCGTTCACGAATCTCACACGTTTCTCATCTTAAATGACAAGCATTGGATGTTAGAGGGCCTATGGTTTGTTTCAGTTTCAGAAGCAGAGATGAACTAGATATGGTCTGTATGTGTAGGAAACACTGTTCTTTTCTTCTGAGCACACTGAAGTTTTCTGCTCTTAGAGACTCTGGAAAGCAAGAGCATACTCCTTGCTCTAAAGCAGAGTTTGATCAATGGATGAGAACTCTGCTGTGTTTCACTTCAGAAATGGAGTTAAATCCCAGGCTCTGTGTCTTCCTACAAGCACTACTTCTTTCAGGTAAGGGCAGTCACTTTTCACGTGAAATGAACTGCATCATTCACGAATCTCACACGTTTCTCATCTTAACTGAGAAGCATTGGATGTTAGAGGACCTTTGCTTTGTATCAATTTCAAGCAGAGTTGAATTAGATATGGTCTGTATGTATAGGAAACACCGTTCTTTTCTTCTGAGCACACTCACGTTTCCTGCTGTCTTAGAGACTCTAGAAATCAAGAGCGTGCTTCTTGCTCTAAAGCAGAGTGTGATCCATCGATGAGAACTGTGTTGTGTGCTTCCCTTCATAATGGAGTTAAACCCAAGGCTCTGTGTTTTCCTACAAGCAAGACTTCGTTTCAGGTAAGGGCATTCACTTTTCAGCTCAAACGAACTACATCGTTCACAAAGCTCACATGTTTCACATCTAAACTGACAATCATTGGATGTTAGAGGACCTGTGCTTAGTATCAGTTTCAGAGGCAGAGTTGGACTAGATAAGGTCCGAATATGTAGGAAACACCGTTCATTTGTTCTCATCACACTCACGTTTCCTGCTCTCTTAGAGTCTCTGGAAAGCTAGAGCGTGCTTCTTGCTCTAAAGCAGAGTGTGATCAATGGATGAGAACTCTGCTGTCTGTTTCACTTCAGAAATGGAGTTAAATCCCAGGCTCTGAGTCTTCTGACAACATGACTTCGTCTCAGGTAAGGGCAGTTACTTTACAGCTCAAATGAAAAACATCCTTCATGAAGCTCTCACGATTCTCATCTTAAATGACAAGTATTGGATGTTAGAGGAACTGTTGTTTGTTCCAGTCTCAGAAGCAGAATTGAAGTAAATGTGGTCTGTATGTGTAGGAAACACCGTTCTTTTGCTCTCAGCACACTCATGTTTCCTGCTGACTTAGAGACTCTAGAAACCAAGAGCATGCTTCTTGCTCTAAAGCAGAGTGTGATCTATATGTGAGAACTCTGCTGTGTGTTTCACTTCAGAAATAGAGTTAAATCCCAGGATCTGATTCTTCCAACAAGCAAGACTTCGTTTCATGTAAGGGCAGTCACTTTACAGTTCAAACGAACTACATCATTCACGAAGCTCACACGTTTCTCATCTTAACTGACAAGCATTGGATGTTAGAGGACCTTTGGTTTGTTTCAGTTTCAGAAGCAGAGTTGAACTAGATATTGCCCATGTGTGTAGGAAACACCGTTCTTTAGTTCTGAGCACACTCATGTTTCCTGCTGTAATAGAGACTCTAGAAAGCAAGAGCGTGCATCTTGCTCTAAAGCAGAGTGTGATCAATGGATGAGAACTCTGCTGTGTGTTTCACTTCAGAAATGGAGTTAAATCCCAGGCTCTGTGTCTTCCTACAAGCAACACTTCATTTCAAGTAAGGGCAGTACCTTTTCAGCTCAAATGAACTACATCGTTCATGAAGCTCTCACGTTTCTTATCTTAAATTACAAGCATTGGATGTTAGAGGTCCAGTGCTTTGTATCAGTTTCAGAAGCAGAGTTGAAATAGATATGGTCCGTATTTGTAGGAAACACCGTTCTTTTGTTCTGAGCACACTCAATTTTTCTGCTCCCTTAGAGACTGTGGAAAGCAAGAGCGTGCTTCTTGCTCTAAAGCACAGTGTGATCAATGGATGAGAACTCTGCTGTGTGTTTCCCTTCAGAAATGGAGTTAAATCCCAGGCTCTTTGTCTTCCTTCAAGGAGGACTTCGATTCAATTAAGGGCAGTTACTTTACAGCTCAAACGAACTACATCATTCACGAAGCTCACAAGTTTCTCATCTTAAATGAGAGGCATTGGATGTTAGAGCACCTTTCCTTTGTATCAATTTCAAGCAGAGTTGAACTAGATATGGCCCGTATGTATAGGAAACACCGCTCTTTCCTTCTGAGCACACTCACGTTTCCTCCTGTCTAAGAGACTCTAAAAAGCAAGATCGTTCTTCTTGCTCTAAAGCAGAGTGTGATCAATGGATGAGAACTCTGTTGTGTGTTTCACTTCAGAAATGGTGTTAAATCCCAGGCTCTGAGTCTTCCTACAACAAGACTACTTTTCAGGTAAGGGCAGTTACTTTACAGCTCAAAAGAACTACATCATTCACGAAGCTCACACGTTTCTCATCGAAACTGACAAGCATTGGATGTTAGAGGACCTGTGCTTTCTTTCAGTTTAAGAAGCAGAGTTGAACCAGATATGGCCCGCATGTGTAGGAAACACCGTTCATTTGTTCTGAGCACACACACTTTTCCTGCTGTATTAGAGTATCTAGAAAGCAAGAGAGTGCTTCTTGCTCTGAAGCAGAGTGTGATCTATATATGAGAACTCTGCTTTGTTCCACTTCAGTAATGGAGTTAAATCCCAGGATCTGTGTCTTCCTACAAGCAAGATTTCGTTTCAGGTAAGGGCAGTCACTTTTCAGCTCAAACAAACTACATCGTTCACGAAGCTCTCACGTTCCTTATCTTAAATGACAAGCATTGGATGTTAGAAGACCAGTGCTTTGTATCAGTTTCTGAAGCAGATTTGGACTAGATATGGTCCATATGTGTAGCAAACACTGTTCTTTTGTTCTGAGCACACTGAAGTTTTCTGCTCTTAGAGACTCTGGAAATCAAGAGCATACTCCTTGCTCTAAAGCAGAGTGTGATCCATGGATGAGAACTCTGCTGTATTTCACTTCAGAAATGGAGTTAAATCGCAGGCTCTGAGTCTTCCTACAAGCAAGACTTCGTTTCAGGTAAGGGCAGTTACTATCCAGCTCAAAAGAACTACATCATTCACGAAGCTCACACGTTTCTCATCTAAACTGACAAGCATTGGATGTTAGAGGACCTCTGTTTTCTTTCAGTTTCAGAAGCAGAGTTGAACTAGATATGGCCCGTATGTGGAGGAAACACCATTCTTTTGTTCTGAGCACACTCATGTTTCATGCTGTATTAGAGACTCTAGAAAGCAAGAGCGTGCTTCTTGCTCTAAAGCAGAGTGTGATCCATGAATGAAAACTATGCTGTGTGTTTCCCTTCAGAAATGGAGTTAAACCCCCTGCTGTGTGTCTTCGTACAAGTAAGACTTCATTTCAGGTAAGGGCTGTCACTTTTCAGCTCAAATGAACTACATAGTTCACGAAGCTCACACGTTTCCAATCTTAACTGAGAAGCATCCGATGTTAGAGGCCCAGTGCTTTGTATCAGTTTCAGAAGCAGATTTGGACTAGATATGGTCCGTATGTGCAGGAAACACCATTCATTTGTTCTCAGCACACTCACGTTTTCTGCTGTCTTAGAGACTGTAGAAAGCAAGAGCGTGCTTCTTGCTCTAATGCAGAGTGTTATCAATGGAAGAGAACTCTGCTGTGTGTTTCACTTCAGAAATGGAGTTAAATCCCAGGCTCTGAGTCTTCCTACAAGGAGGACTTCGATTCAAGTAAGGGCAATTACTTTACAGCTCAAACAAACTACAACGTTCACGAAGCTCACACGTTTCTCATCTTAACTGACAAGCATTGCATGTTAGAGCACCAGTGTTGTGTATCAGTTTAAGAAGCAGAGTTGGACTAGATAAGGTCCGTACGTGTGGGAAACAACGTTCTTTTGTTCTCATCACACTCATGTTTCTTGCTGTCTTAGAGACTCTGGAAAGCAAGAGCGTGCTTTTTGCTCTAAAGCAGAGTGTGATCCATGGATGAGAACTATGCTGTGTTTCCATTCAGAAATGGAGTTAAATCCCAGGCTCTGTGTCTTCCTACAAGCACTACTCCTTTCAGGTAAGGGCAGTCACTTTCCACGTGAAACGAACTACATCATTCATGAATCTCACACGTTTCTCATCTTAACTGAGAAGCATTGGATGTTAGAGGACCTTTGCTTTGTATCAATTTCAAGCAGAGTTGAATTAGATATGGTCTGTATGTATAGGAAACACCGTTCTTTTCTTCTGAGCACACTCACGTTTCCTGCTCTCTTAGAGATTCTCGAAAGCAAGAGCGTGCTTCTTGCTCTAAAGCAGAGTGTGATCCATGGATGAGAACTATGCTGTGTTTCCATTCAGAAATGGAGTTAAATCCCAGGCTCTGTGTCTTCCTACAAGCACTACTCCATTCAGGTAAGGGCAGTCACTTTTCACGTGAAACGAACTGCATCATTCACGAATCTCACACATTTCTCATCTTAACTGAGAAGCATTGGATGTTAGAGGACCTTTGCTTTGTATCAATTTCAAGCAGATTTGAATTATATATGGTCTGTATGTATAGGAAACACCGTTCTTTTCTACTGAGCACACTCACGTTTCCTGCTGTCTTAGAGACTCTAGAAAGCAAGAGCGTGCTTCTTGCTCTAAAGCAGAGTGTGATCCATCGATGAGAACTGTGTTGAGTGCTTCCCTTTGAAATGGAGTTAAACCCCAGGCTCTGTGTTTTCCTACAAACAAGACTTCGTTTCAGGTAAGGGCATTCACTTTTCAGCTCAAACGAACTACATCGTTCACGAAGCTCACATGATTCTCATCTAAACTGACAATCATTGGATGTTAGAGGACCTGTGCTTAGTATCAGTTTCAGAAGCAGAGTTGGACTAGATAAGGTCCGTATGTGCAGGAAACACCGTTCATTTGTTCTCATCACACTCACGTTTCCTGCTGTCTTAGAGTCTCTGGAAAGCTAGAGCGTGCTTCTTGCTCTAAAGCAGAGTGTGATCTATATGTGAGAACTCTGCTGTCTGTTTCACTTCATAAATAGAGTTAAATCCCAGGATCTGATTCTTCCAACAAGCAGGACTTCGTTTCATGTAAGGGCAGTAACTTTACAGTTCCAACGAAATACATCATTCACGAAGCTCACACGTTTCTCATCTTAACTGACAAGCATTGGATGTTAGAGGACCTTTGGTTTGTTTCAGTTTCAGAAGCAGAGTTGAACTAGATATGGCCCATGTGTGTAGGAAATACCGTTCTTTAGTTCTGAGCACACTCATGTTTCCTGCTGTATTAGAGACTCTAGAAAGCAAGAGCGTGCTTCTTTCTCTAAAGCAGAGTGTGATCAATGAATGAGAACTCTGCTGTGTGTTTCACTTCAGAAATGGAGTTAAATCCCAGGCTCTGTGTCTTCCTACAAGCAAGACTTCATTTCAATTAAGGGCAGTAACTTTTCAGCTAAAACGAACTACATCGTTCATGAAGCTCTCACGTTTCTTATCTTAAATTACAAGCATTGGATGTTAGAGGTCCAGTGCTTTGTATCAGTTTCAGAAGCAGAGTTGAAATAGATATGGTCCGTATGTGTAGGAAACACCGTTCTTTTGTTCTGAGCACACTCAAGTTTTCTGCTCTCTTAGAGACTGTGGAAAGCAAGAGCGTGCTTCTTGCTCTAAAGCAGAGTGTGATCAATGGATGAGAACTCTGCTGTGTTTCACTTCAGAAATGGAGGTAAATCCCAGGCTCTGAGTCTTCCTACAAGGAGGACTTCGATTCAATTAAGGGCAGTTATTTTACAGCTCAAACGAACTACATCATTCACGAAGCTCACAAGTTTCTCATCTTAACTGAGAGGCATTGGATGTTAGAGGACCTGTGGTTTCTTTCAGTTTCAGAAGCAGACTTGAAATAGATAGGGCCCGTATGTGGAAGAAACACCGTTCTTTTGTTCTGAGCACACTCAAGTTTCCTGCTGTCTTAGAGACTCTAGAAAGCAAGAGCGTGCTTCTTGCTCTAAAGCAGGGTGTGATCAATGGATGAGAACTCTGCTGTGTGTTTCACTTCAGAAATGGAGTTAAATCCCAGGGTCTAAGTCTTCCTACAAGGAGGACTTCGTTTCAAGTAAGGGCAGTTACTTTACGGCTCAAACGAATTACAATGTTCACGAAGCTCACACGTTTCTCATCTTAACTGAAAGGCCTTGGATGTTAGAGCACCTTTGCTTTGTATCAATTTTAAGCAGTGTTGAACTAGATATGGTCTGTATGTATTGGAAATACCGTTCTTTTCTTCTGAGCTCACTCATGTTTCCTGCAGTAGTAGAGAATCTAGAAAGCAAGAGCGTGCTTCTTGCTCTAAAGCAGTTTGTGATCAATGTATGAGAACTCTGCTGTGTGTTTCACTTCAGAAATGGAGTTAAATCCCAGGCTCTGAGTCTTCCTACAAGGAGGACTTCGATTCAATTAAGGGCAGTTACTTTACAGCTCAAAAGAACTACATCATTCACGAAGCTCACACGTTTCTCATCTTAACTGAGAGGCATTGGATGTTAGAGCACCTTTGCTTTGTATCAATTTCAAGCAGAGTTGAACTAGATAGGGCACGTATGTGTAGGAAACACCAGTCTTTTCTTCTGAGCTCACTCACGTTTCCTCCTGTCTTAGAGACGCTAGAAAGCAAGAGCGTGCTTCTTGCTCTAAAGCAGAGTGTCATCAATGGATGAGAACTCTGCTGTGTGTTTTACTTCAGAAATGGAGTTGAATCCCAGTCTCTGAGTCTTCCTACAAGCAAGACTTCGTTTCAGGTAAGGGCAGTAACTTACAGCTCAAACGAACTACATCATTCACTAAGCTCACACGTTTCACATGTAAACTGACAAGCATTGGATGTTAGAGGACCTGTGCTTTCTTTCAGTTTCAGAAGCAGAGCTGAACCAGATATGGCCTGTATGTGTAGGAAACACCGTTCTTTTGTTCTCATCACACTCACGTTTCCTGCTGTCTTAGAGAATCTGGAAAGCAAGAGCGTGCGTCTTGCTCTAAAGCAGAGTATGATCTATATATGAGAACTCTGCTGTGTTCCACTTCAGTAATGGAGTTAATTCCCAGTCTATGAGTCTTCCTACAAGCAAGACTTCGTTTCAGGTACTGGCAGTTACTTTAAAGCTCAAACGAACTACATCGTTCACGAAGCTCACACGTTTCTCATCTAAACTGACAAGCATTGGATGTTAGAGGACCTCTGTTTTCTTTCAGTTTCAGAAGCAGAGTTGAACTAGATATGTCCCGTATGTGGAGGAAACACCGTTCTTGTGTTCTGAGCACACTCATGTTTCATGCTGTATTAGGGACTCTAGAAAGCAAGAGCGTGCTTCTTGCTCTAAAGCAGAGTGTGATCCATGGATGAAAACTATGCTGTGTGTTTCCCTTCAGAAATGGAGTTAAACCCCTGCTGTGTGTCTTCATACAAGTAAGACTTCATTTCAGGTAAGGGCAGTCACTTTTCAGCTCAAACAAACTACATCGTTCATGAAGCTCACATGTTTCCAATCTTAACTGACAAGCATCCGATGTTAGAGACCCAGTGCTTTGTATCAGTTTCAGAAACAGAGTTGGACTAGATATGGTCCGTATGTGTAGGAAACACCGTTCATTTGTTCTCAGCACACTCAGGTTCCCTGCTCTCTTAGAGACTGTAGAAAGCAAGAGCATGCTTCTTGCTCTAATGCAGAGTGTTATCAATGGATGAGAACTCTGCTGTCTGTTTCACTTCAGAAATAGAGTTAAATCCCAGGCTCTGAGTCTTCCTACAACAAGACTTCGTTTCAGGTAAGGGCATTTACTTTACAGCTCAAACGAACTACATCTGTCACGAAGCTTACACGTTTCTCATCTAAACTGTCGAGCATTGGAAGTTAGAGGACCTGTGTTTTGTATCAGTTTCAGAAGCAGAGTTGGACTAGATATGGTCCGTACGTTTGGGAAACAACGTTCTTTTGTTCTCATCACACTCATGTTTCTTTCTGTCTTAGAGATTCTGGAAAGCAAGAGCGTGCTTCTTGCGCTAAAGCAGAGTGTGATCCATGGATGAGAACTTTGCTGTGTTTCCCTTCAGAAATGGAGTTAAATCCCAGGCTCTGTGTCTTCCTACAAGCACTACTCCTTTCAGGTAAGGGCAGTCACTTTTCACGTGAAACGAACTACATCATTCACGAAACTCACACGTTTCTCATCTTAACTGAGAAGCATTGGATGTTAGAGGACCTTTGCTTTGTATCAATTTCAAGCAGAGTTGAATTAGATATGGTCTGTATGTATAGGAAACACCGTTCTTTTCTTCTGAGCACACTCACGTTTCCTGCTGTCTTAGAGACTCTAGAAAGCAAGAGCGTGCTTCTTGCTCTAAAGCAGAGTGTGATCCATCGATGAGAACTGTGTTGTGTGCTTCCCTTCGAAATGGAGTTAAACCCCAGGCTCTGTGTTTTCCTACAAGCAAGACTTCGTTTCAGGTAAGGGCAGTCACTTTTCAGCTCAAACGACTACATCGTTCAAGAAGCTCACATGTTTCACATCTAAACTGACAATCATTGGATGTTAGAGGACCTGTGCTTAGTATCAGTTTCAGAAGGAGAGTTGGACTAGATAAGGTCCGTATGTGTAGGAAACACCGTTCATTTGTTCTCATCACACTCACGTTTCCTGCTCTCTTAGAGTCTCTGGAAAGCTAGAGCGTGCTTCTTGCTCTAAAGCAGAGTGTGATCAATGGATGAGAACTCTGCTGTGTGTTTCACTTCAGAAATGGAGTTAAATCCCAGGCTCTGAGTCTTCCTACAAGGAGGACTTCGATTCAATTAAGGGCAGTTACTTTACAGCTCAAACGAACTACATCATTCAAGAAGCTCACAAGTTTCCCATCTTAACTGAGAGGCATTGGATGTTAGAGCACCTTTCCTTTGTATCAATTACAAGCAGAATTGAACTAGATATGGCCCGTATGTATAGGAAACACCGTTCTTTTCTTCTGAGCACACTCACGTTTCCTGCTGTCTTAGAGATTCTGGATAGCCAGAGCATGCTTCTGGCTCTAAAGCAGAGTGGGATCAATGGATGAGAACTCTGCTGTGTGTTTCACTTCAGAAATGGAGTTAAATCCCAGTCTCTGAGTCTTCCTACAAGCAAGACTTCGTTTCAGGTAAGGGCACTAACAGTACAGCTCAAACGAACTACATTATTCACTAAGCTCACACGTTTCACATCTAAACTGACAAGCATTGGATGTTAGAGGACCTGTGCTTTCTTTCAGTTTCAGAAGCAGAGTTGAACTAGATATGGCCCGTATGTATAGGAAACACCAGTCTTTTCTTCTGAGCACACTCAAGTTTCCTCCTGTCTTAGAGACTCTACAAAGCAAGAGCGTGCTTCTTGCTCTAAAGCAGAGTGTGACCAATGGATGAGAACTCTGCTGCGTGTTTCACATCAGAGATGGAGTCAAATCCCTGCTCAGAGTCTTCCTACAAGAAGACTTCTTTTCAGGTAAGGGCAGTTCCTTTACTGCTCAAAAGAACTACATCATTCACGAAGCTCACACGTTTCTCATCTAAACTGACAAGCATTGGATGTTAGAGGACCTGTGGTTTCTTTCAGTTTCAGAAGCAGAGTTGAACTAGATATGCCCCGTATGTGGAGGAAACACCATTCTTTTGTTCTGAGCACACTCACGTTTCCTGCTGTCTTAGAGACTCTGGAAAGCAAGAGCGTGCTTCTTGCTATAAAGCAGAGAGTGATCCATCGATGAAAACTATGCTGTGTGTTTCCCTTCAGAAATAGAGTTAAATCCCAGGCTCTGTGCCTTCCTACAAGCAAGACATCATTTCAAGTAAGGGCAGTCACTTTTCAGCTCAAACGAACTACATCGTTCAAGAAGCTCTCACGTTTCTTATCTTAAATGACAAGCATTGGATGTTAGAGGTCCAGTGCTTTGTATCAGTTTCAGAAGCAGAGTTGAAATAGATATGGTCCGTATGTGTAGGAAACACTGTTCTTTTGTTCTGAGCACACTCAAGTTTTCTGCTCTCTTAGAGACTGTGGAAAGCAAGAGCGTGCTTCTTGCTCTAAAGCAGAGTGTGATCAATGGATGAGAACTCTGCTGTGTGTTTCCCTTCAGAAATGCAGTTAAATCCCAGGCTCTGAGTCTTCCTACAAGGAGGACTTCGATTCAATTAAGGGCAGTTACTTTACAGCTCAAACGAACTACATCATTCACGAAGCTCACAAGTTTCTCATCTTAACTGAGAGGCATTGGATGTTAGAGCACCTTTCCTTTGTATCAATTTCAAGCAGAGTTGAACTAGATATGGCCCGTATGTATAGAAAACACCGTTCTTTTCTTCTGAGCACACTCACGTTTCCTCCTGTCTAAGAGACCCTAGAAAGCAAGATCGTGCTTCTTGCTCTAAAGCAGAGTGTGATCCATGGATGAAAACTATGCTGTGTGTTTCCCTTCAGAAATGGAGTTAAACCCCCTGCTGTGTGTCTTCCTACAAGTAAGACTTCATTTCAGTTAAGGGCAGTCACTTTTCAGCTCAAAGAACTACATCATTCACGAAGCTCACACGTTTCCAATCTTAACTGACAAGCATCCGATGTTAGAGGCCCAGTGCTTTGTATCAGTTTCAGAAGCAGAGTTGGACTAGATATGGTCCGTATGTGTAGGAAACACCGTTCATTTGTTCTCAGCACACTCACGTTTCCTCCTGTCTTAGAGACTCTAGAAAGCAAGAGCGTGCTTCTTGCTCTAAAGCAGAGTGTGACCCATGGATGAGAACTCTACTGTGTGTTTCACATCAGAGATGGAGTCAAATCCCTGGCTCTGAGTCTTCCTACAACAAGACTTCTTTTCAGGTAAGGGCAGTTCCTTTACTGCTCAAAAGAACTACATCATTCACGAAGCTCACACGTTTCTCATCTAAACTGACAAGCATTGGATGTTAGAGGACCTGTGGTTTCTTTCAGTTTCAGAAGCAGAGTTGAACTAGATATGCCCCGTATGTGGAGGAAACACCATTCTTTTGTTCTGAGCACACTCACGTTTCCTGCTGTCTTAGAGACTCTGGAAAGCAAGAGCGTGCTTCTTGCTCTAAAGCAGAGTGTGATCAATGGATGAGAACCCTGCTGTGTGTTTCACTTCAGAAATGGAGTTGAATCCC
The DNA here is from genome assembly GCA_949786385.1 of Onychomys leucogaster. Classification (NCBI taxonomy): domain Eukaryota; kingdom Metazoa; phylum Chordata; class Mammalia; order Rodentia; family Cricetidae; genus Onychomys; species Onychomys leucogaster. Next base: position 2,708,032 of record CATKUP010000029.1, read on the forward strand.
AGTCTCTGAGTCTTCCTACAAGCAAGACTTCGTTTCAGGTAAGAGCAGTAACTTTACAGGTCAAACGAACTACATCATTCACTAAGCTCACACATTTCACATCTAAACTGACAAGCATTGGATGTTAGAGGACCTGTGCTTTCTTTCAGTTTCAGAAGCAGAGCTGAACCAGATATGGCCTGTATGTGTAGGAAACACTGTTCATTTGTTCTGAGCACACTCACTTTTTCTGCTGTATTAGAGTATCTAGAAAGCAAGAGAGTGCTTCTTGCTCTGAAGCAGAGTGTGATCCATGGATGAGAACGTTGCCGTGTATTTCCCTTCAGAAATGGAGTTAAATCCCATGCTCTGTGTCTTCCTACAAGCACTACTTTGTTTCAGGTAAGGGCAGCCACTTTTCAGCTCAAACGAACTACATCGTTCACGAAGCTAACACGTTTCTCATCTTTATTGACAAGCATTGGATGTTAGAGGACCAGTGCTTTGTATCAGTTTCAGAAGCAGAGTTGGACTAGATAAGGTCCATTTGTGTAGGAAACACCGTTCTTTTGTTCTCAGCACACTCACGTTTCCTGCTGTCTTAGAGATCTGGAAAGCAAGTGCGTGCTTCTTGCTCTAAAGCAGAGTGTGATCTATATATGAGAACTCTGCTGTGTTCCACTTTAGTAATGGAGTTAAATCCCAGGCTCTGAGTCTTCCTACAAGCAAGACTTTGTTTCAGGTAATCGCAGTCACTTTACAGTTCAAACGAACTACATCATTCACGAATCTCACACGTTTCTCATCTTAACTAACATGCATTGAATGTCAGAGGACCTGTGGATTGTTTCAGTTTCAGAAGCAGAGTTGAACTAGATATGGCCCGTATGTGTAGGAAACGCCGTTCTTTAGTTCTGAGCACAGTCATGTTTCCTGCTGTGTTAGAGAATCTAGAAAGCAAGAGAGTGCTTCTTGCTCTAAAGCTGAGTGTGATCCATAGATGAAAACTATGATGTGTGTTTCCCTTCAGAAATGGAGTTAAATCCCAGGCTCTGTGTCTTCCTACAAGCAAGATTTCGTTTCAAGTAAGGGCAGTCACTTTTCAGCTCAAACAACCTACATCGTTCACGAAGCTCTCACGTTTCTTATCTTAAATGACAAGCATTGGATGTTAGAGGACCAGTGCTTTGTATCAGTTTCACAAGCAGTGTTGGACTAGATAAGGTCCATTTGTGTAGGAAACACCGTTCTTTTGTTCTCATCACACTCACGTTTCCTGCTGTCTTAGAGAATCTGGAAAGCAAGAGCGTGCTTCTTACTCTAAAGCAGAGTGTGATCTATATATGAGAACTCTGCTGTGTTCCACTTCAGTAATGGAGTTTAATCGCAGGCTCTGAGTCTTCCTATAAGCAAGACTTCGTTTCAGTTAATATCAGTCACTTTAGAGTTCAAACGAACTACATCATTCACGAAGCTCACACGTTTCTCATCTTAACTGAGAGGCATTGGATGTTAGAGCACCTTCGCTTTGTATCAATTTCAAGCAGTGTTGAAATAGATATGGTCTCTATGTATAGGAAACACCATTCTTTTCTTCTGAGCACACTCACGTTTCCTGTGGTAGTAGAGACTCTAGAAAGCAAGAGCGTGCTTCTTGCTCAAAAGCAGAGTGTGATCCATGGATGAGCAATGTGTTGTGTGCTTCCCTTCAGAAATGGAGTTAAACCCCAGGTTCTGTGTCTTCGTACAAGCAAGAGTTGGTTTCAGGTAAGGGCCGTCACTTTTCAGCTCAAACGACCTACATCATTCACGAAGCTCACACGTTTCTCATCTTAACTGACAATCATCAGATGTTAGAGGACCATTGCTTTTTATCAGTTTCAGAAGCAGAGTTGGACTAGATATGGTCTATATGTGTAGGAAACACCGTTCATTTGTTCTCAGCACACTCACGTTTCCTGCTGTCTTAGATACTCTAGAAAGCAAGAGCGTGCTTCTTGCTCTAATGCAGAGTGTTATCAATGGATGAGAACTCTGCTGTCTGTTTTACTTCAGTAATGGAGTTAAATCCCAGGCTCTGAGTCTTTCTACAACAAGAATTCGTTTCAGGTAAGGGCAGTTACTTTACAGCTACAACGAAGTACATCGGTCACAAAGCTTTCACGTTTCTCATCTAAACTGACAAGCATTGGATGTTAGAGGACCTGTTGTTTCTTTCAGTTTCAGAAGCAGAGTTGAACAAGATATGGCCTGTATGTGGAGGAAACACCGTTCTTTTGTTCTGAGCACACTCATGTTTCATGCTGTCTTAGAGACTCTAGAAAGCAAGAGCGTGCTTCTTGCTCTAAAGCAGGGTGTGATCAATGGAAGAGAACTCTGCTGTGTGTTTCACTTCAGAAATGGAGATAATCCCAGGCTCTTAGTCTTTGTACAAGGAGGACTTCGATTCAAGTAAGGGCAGTTACTTTACAGCTCAAACGAACTACATCGTTCACGAAGCTCACACGTTTCTCATCGTAACTGACAAGCATTGCATGTTAGAGGACCAGTGTTTTGTATCAGTTTCAGAAGCAGATTTGGACTAGATATGGTCCGTACGTGTGGGAAACAACGTTCTTTTGTTCTCATCACACTCATGTTTCTTGCTGTCTTAGAGACTCTGGAAAGCAATTGCGTGCTTCTTGCTCTAAAGCAGAGTGTGATCAATGGATGACAACTCTGCTGTGTGTTTCACTTCAGAAATGGAGTTAAATCCCAGGCTCTGAGTCTTCCTACAAGGAAGACTTCGTTTCAGGTACTGGCAGTTACTTTAGAGCTCAAACGAACTACATCGTTCACGAAGCTCACACGTTTCTCATCTAAACTGACAAGCATTGGATGTTAGAGGACCTCTGTTTTCTTTCAGTTTCAGAAGCAGAGTTGAACTAGATATGGCCCGTATGTGGAGGAAATACCGTTCTTGTGTTCTGAGCACACTCATGTTTCATGCTGTATTAGAGACTCTAGAAAGCAAGAGCGTGCTTCTTGCTCTAAAGCAGAGTGTGATCCATGGATGAAAACTATGCTGTGTGTTTCCCTTAAGAAATGGAGTTAAACCCCCTGCTGTGTGTCTTCGTACAAATAAGACTTCATTTCAGGTAAGGGCAGTCACTTGTCAGCTCAAATGAACTACATCGTTCACGAAGCTCACATGTTTCCAATCTTAACTGACAAGCATCCGATGTTAGAGACCCAGTGCTTTGTATCAGATTCAGAAGCAGAGTTGGACTAGATATGGTCCGTATGTGTAGGAAACACCGTTCATTTGTTCTCAGCACACTCAGGTTTCCTGCTCTCTTAGAGACTGTAGAAAGCAAGAGCATGCTTCTTGCTCTAATGCAGAGTGTTATCAATGGATGAGAACTCTGCTGTCGGTTTCACTTCAGAAATGGAGTTAAATCCCAGGCTCTGAGTCTTCCTACAACAAGACTTCGTTTCAGGTAAGGGCAGTTACTTTACAGCTCAAATGAACTACATCGGTCACGAAGCTTACACATTTCTCATCACACTCATGTTTCTTGCTCTCTTAGAGATTCTGGAAAGCAAGAGCGTGCTTCTTGCTCTAAAGCAGAGTGTGATCCATGGACGAGAACTATGCTGTGTTTCCCTGCAGAAATGGAGTTAAATCCCAGGCTCTGTGTCTTCCTACAACCACTACTCCTTTCAGGTAAGGGCAGTCACTTTTCATGTGAAACGAACTACATCATTCACGAAACTCACACGTTTCTCATCTTAACTGAGAAGCATTGGATGTTAGAGGACCTTTGCTTTGTATCAATTTCAAGCAGAGTTGAATTAGATATGGTCTGTATATATAGGAAACACCGTTCTTTTCTTCTGAGCACACTCGCGTTTCCTCATGTCTTACAGACTCTAGAAAGCAAGAGCGTGCTTCTTGCTCTAAAGCAGAGTGTGATCCATCGATGAGAACTGTGTTGTGTGCTTCCCTTCGAAATGGAGTTAAACCCCAGGCTCTGTGTTTTCCTACAAGCAAGACTTCGTTTCAGGTAAGAGCAGTCACTTTTCAGCTCAAACGAACTACATCGTTCAAGAAGCTCACATGTTTCACATCTAAACTGACAATCATTGGATGTTAGAGGACCTGTGCTTAGTATCAGTTTCAGAAGGAGAGTTGGACTAGATAAGGTCCGTATGTGTAGGAAACACCGTTCATTTGTTCTCATCACACTCACGTTTCCTGCTCTCTTAGAGTCTCTGGAAAGCTAGAGCGTGCTTCTTGCTCTAAAGCAGAGTGTGATCAATGGATGGGAACTCTGCTGTCTGTTTCACTTCAGAAATGGAGTTAAATCCCAGGCTCTGAGTCTTCCGACAACAAGACTTTGTCTCAGGTAAGGGCAGTTACTTTACAGCTCAAATGAAATACATCGTTCATTAAGCTCTCACGTTTCTCATCTTAAATGACAAGTATTGGATGTTAGAGGAACTGTGGTTTGTTTCAGTTTCAGAAGCAGAGTTGAAATAAATGTGGTCCGTATGTGTAGGAAACACCGTTCTTTTGCTCTCAGCACACTCATGTTTCCTGCTGGCTTAGAGACTCTAGAAACCAAGAGCATGCTTCTTGCTCTAAAGCAGAGTGAGATCTATATGTGAGAACTCTGCTGTGTGTTTCACTTCAGAAATAGAGTTAAATCCCAGGATCTGATTCTTCTAACAAGCAAGACTTCGTTTCATGTAAGGGCAGTCACTTTACAGTTCAAACGAACTACATCATTCATGAAGCTCACACGTTTCTCATCTTAACTGACAAGCATTGGATGTTAGATGACCTTTGGTTTGTTTCAGTTTCAGAAGCAGAGTTGAACTAGATATGGCCCATGTGTGTAGGAAACACCGTTCTTTAGTTCTGAGCACACTCATGTTTCCTGCTGTATTAGAGACTCTAGAAAGCAAGAGCATGCTTCTTGCTCTAAAGCAGAGAGTGATCCATCGATGAAAACTATGCTGTGTGTTTCCCTTCAGAAATAGAGTTAAATCCCAGCCTCTGTGTCTTTCTACAAGCAAGACTTCATTTCTAGTAAGGGCAGTCACTTTTCAGCCCAAATGAACAACATCGTTCATGAAGCTCTCACGTTTCTTATCTTAAATTACAAGCATTGGATGTTAGAGGTCCAGTGCTTTGTATCAGTTTCAGAAGCAGAGTTGAAATAGATATGGTCCGTATGTGTAGGAAACACCGTTCTTTTGTTCTGAGCACACTCAAGTTTTCTGCTCTCTTAGAGACTGTGGAAAGCAAGAGCGTGCTTCTTGCTCTAAAGCAGAGTGTGATCAATGGATGAGAACTCTGCTGTGTGTTTCCCTTCAGAAATGGAGTTAAATCCCAGGCTCTGAGTCTTCCTACAAGCAAGACTTCGTTTCAGGTAAGAGCAGAAACTTTACAGGTCAAACGAACTACATCATTCACTAAGCTCACACGTTTCACATCTAAACTGACAAGCATTGGATGTTAGAGGACCTGTGGTTTCTTTCAGTTTCAGAAGCAGAGCTGAACCAGATATGGCCTGTATGTGTAGGAAACACCGTTCATTTGTTCTGAGCACACTCACTTTTTCTGCTGTATTAGAGTATCTAGAAAGCAAGAGAGTGCTTCTTGCTCTGAAGCAGAGTGTGATCCATGGATGAGAACGTTGCCGTGTATTTCCCTTCAGAAATGGAGTTAAATCCCATGCTCTGTGTCTTCCTACAAGCACTACTTTGTTTCAGGTAAGGGCAGCCACTTTTCCGCTCAAACGAACTACATCGTTCACGAAGCTAACACGTTTCTCATCTTTATTGACAAGCATTGGATGTTAGAGGACCAGTGCTTTGTATCAGTTTCAGAAGCAGAGTTGGACTAGATAAGGTCCATTTGTGTAGGAAACACCGTTCTTTTGTTCTCAGCACACTCACGTGTCCTGCTGTCTTAGAGATCTGGAAAGCAAGTGCGTGCTTCTTGCTCTAAAGCAGAGTGTGATCTATATATGAGAACTCTGCTGTGTTCCACTTTAGTAATGGAGTTAAATCCCAGGCTCTGAGTCTTCCTACAAGCAAGACTTTGTTTCAGGTAATCGCAGTCACTTTACAGTTCAAACGAACTACATCATTCACGAATCTCACACGTTTCTCATCTTAACTAACATGCATTGAATGTCAGAGGACCTGTGGATTGTTTCAGTTTCAGGAGCAGAGTTGAACTAGATATGGCCCGTATGTGTAGGAAACCCCGTTCATTAGTTCTGAGCACAGTCATGTTTCCTGCTGTGTTAGAGAATCTAGAAAGCAAGAGAGTGCTTCTTGCTCTAAAGCTGATTGTGATCCATAGATGAAAACTATGATGTGTGTTTCCCTTCAGAAATGGAGTTAAATCCCAGGCTCTGTGTCTTCCTACAAGCAAGATTTCATTTCAAGTAAGGGCAGTCACTTTTCAGCTCAAACAAACTACATCGTTCACGAAGCTCTCACGTTTCTTATCTTAAATGACAAGCATTGGATGTTAGAGGACCAGTGCTTTGTATCAGTTTCACAAGCAGAGTTGGACTAGATAAGGTCCATATGTGTAGGAAACACCGTTCTTTTGTTCTCATCACACTCACGTTTCCTGCTGTCTTAGAGAATCTGGAAAGCAAGAGCGTGCTTCTTACTCTAAAGCAGAGTGTGATCTATATATGAGAACTCTGCTGTGTTCCACTTCAGTAATGGAGTTTAATCCCAGGCTCTGAGTCTTCCTATAAGCAAGACTTCGTTTCAGTTAATCGCAGTCACTTTAGAGTTCAAACGAACTACATCATTCACGAAGCTCACACGTTTATCATCTTAACTGAGAGGCATTGGATGTTAGAGCACCTTTGCTTTGTATCAATTTCAAGCAGTGTTGAAATAGATATGGTCTCTATGTATAGGAAACACCATTCTTTTCTTCTGAGCACACTCACGTGTCCTGTGGTAGTAGAGACTCTAGAAAGCAAGAGCGTGCTTCTTGCTCAAAAGCAGAGTGTGATCCATGGATGAGCAATGTGTTGTGTGTTTCCCTTCAGAAATGGAGTTAAACCCCAGGTTCTGTGTCTTCGTACAAGCAAGAGTTGGTTTCAGGTAAGGGCCGTCACTTTTCAGCTCAAACGACCGACATCATTCACGAAGCTCACACGTTTCTCATCTTAACTGACAATCATCAGATGTTAGAGGACCAGTGCTTTTTATCAGTTTCAGAAGCAGAGTTGGAATAGATATGGTCTGTATGTGTAGGAAACACCGTTCATTTGTTCTCAGCACACTCACGTTTCCTGCTGTCTTAGATACTCTAGAAAGCAAGAGCGTGCTTCTTGCTCTAATGCAGAGTGTTATCAATGGATGAGAACTCTGCTGTCTGTTTCACTTCAGTAATGGAGTTAAATCCCAGCCTCTGTGTCTTTCTACAAGCAAGACTTCATTTCTAGTAAGGGCAGTCACTTTTCAGCCCAAATGAACAACATCGTTCATGAAGCTCTCACGTTTCTTATCTTAAATTACAAGCATTGGATGTTAGAGGTCCAGTGCTTTGTATCAGTTTCAGAAGCAGAGTTGAAATAGATATGGTCCGTATGTGTAGGAAACACCGTTCTTTTGTTCTGAGCACACTCAAGTTTTCTGCTCTCTTAGAGACTGTGGAAAGCAAGAGCGTGCTTCTTGCTCTAAAGCAGAGTGTGATCAATGGATGAGAACTCTGCTGTGTGTTTCCCTTCAGAAATGGAGTTAAATCCCAGGCTCTGAGTCTTCCTACAAGCAAGACTTCGTTTCAGGTAAGAGCAGTAACTTTACAGGTCAAACGAACTACATCATTCACTAAGCTCACACGTTTCACATCTAAACTGACAAGCATTGGATGTTAGAGGACCTGTGGTTTCTTTCAGTTTCAGAAGCAGAGCTGAACCAGATATGGCCTGTATGTGTAGGAAACACCGTTCATTTGTTCTGAGCACACTCACTTTTTCTGCTGTATTAGAGTATCTAGAAAGCAAGAGAGTGCTTCTTGCTCTGAAGCAGAGTGTGATCCATGGATGAGAACGTTGCCGTGTATTTCCCTTCAGAAATGGAGTTAAATCCCATGCTCTGTGTCTTCCTACAAGCACTACTTTGTTTCAGGTAAGGGCAGCCACTTTTCCGCTCAAACGAACTACATCGTTCACGAAGCTAACACGTTTCTCATCTTTATTGACAAGCATTGGATGTTAGAGGACCAGTGCTTTGTATCAGTTTCAGAAGCAGAGTTGGACTAGATAAGGTCCATTTGTGTAGGAAACACCGTTCTTTTGTTCTCAGCACACTCACGTGTCCTGCTGTCTTAGAGATCTGGAAAGCAAGTGCGTGCTTCTTGCTCTAAAGCAGAGTGTGATCTATATATGAGAACTCTGCTGTGTTCCACTTTAGTAATGGAGTTAAATCCCAGGCTCTGAGTCTTCCTACAAGCAAGACTTTGTTTCAGGTAATCGCAGTCACTTTACAGTTCAAACGAACTACATCATTCACGAATCTCACACGTTTCTCATCTTAACTAACATGCATTGAATGTCAGAGGACCTGTGGATTGTTTCAGTTTCAGGAGCAGAGTTGAACTAGATATGGCCCGTATGTGTATGAAACCCCGTTCTTTAGTTCTGAGCACAGTCATGTTTCCTGCTGTGTTAGAGAATCTAGAAAGCAAGAGAGTGCTTCTTGCTCTAAAGCTGATTGTGATCCATAGATGAAAACTATGATGTGTGTTTCCCTTCAGAAATGGAGTTAAATCCCAGGCTCTGTGTCTTCCTACAAGCAAGATTTCGTTTCAAGTAAGGGCAGTCACTTTTCAGCTCAAACAAACTACATCGTTCACGAAGCTCTCACGTTTCTTATCTTAAATGACAAGCATTGGATGTTAGAGGACCAGTGCTTTGTATCAGTTTCACAAGCAGAGTTGGACTAGATAAGGTCCATATGTGTAGGAAACACCGTTCTTTTGTTCTCATCACACTCACGTTTCCTGCTGTCATAGAGAATCTGGGAAGCAAGAGCGTGCTTCTTACTCTAAAGCAGAGTGTGATCTATATATGAGAACTCTGCTGTGTTCCACTTCAGTAATGGAGTTTAATCCCAGGCTCTGAGTCTTCCTATAAGCAAGACTTCGTTTCAGTTAATCGCAGTCACTTTAGAGTTCAAACGAACTACATCATTCACGAAGCTCACACGTTTATCATCTTAACTGAGAGGCATTGGATGTTAGAGCACCTTTGCTTTGTATCAATTTCAAGCAGTGTTGAAATAGATATGGTCTCTATGTATAGGAAACACCATTCTTTTCTTCTGAGCACACTCACGTGTCCTGTGGTAGTAGAGACTCTAGAAAGCAAGAGCGTGCTTCTTGCTCAAAAGCAGAGTGTGATCCATGGATGAGCAATGTGTTGTGTGTTTCCCTTCAGAAATGGAGTTAAACCCCAGGTTCTGTGTCTTCGTACAAGCAAGAGTTGGTTTCAGGTAAGGGCCGTCACTTTTCAGCTCAAACGACCTACATCATTCACGAAGCTCACACGTTTCTCATCTTAACTGACAATCATCAGATGTTAGAGGACCAGTGCTTTTTATCAGTTTCAGAAGCAGAGTTGGACTAGATATGGTCTGTATGTGTAGGAAACACCGTTCATTTGTTCTCAGCACACTCACGTTTCCTGCTGTCTTAGATACTCTAGAAAGCAAGAGCGTGCTTCTTGCTCTAATGCAGAGTGTTATCAATGGATGAGAACTCTGCTGTCTGTTTCACTTCAGTAATGGAGTTAAATCCCAGTTTCTGAGTCTTCCTACAACAAGAATTCGTTTCAGGTAAGGGCAGTTACTTTACAGCTCCAACGAACTACATCGGTCACAAAGCTTTCACGTTTCTCATCTAAACTGACAAGCATTGGATGTTAGAGGACCTGTTGTTTCTTTCAGTTTCAGAAGCAGAGTTGAACAAGATATGGCCTGTATGTGGAGGAAACACCGTTCTTTTGTTCTGAGCACACTCATGTTTCATGCTGTCTTAGAGACTCTAGAAAGCATGAGCGTGCTTCTTGCTCTAAAGCAGGGTGTGATCAATGGAAGAGAACTCTGCTGTGTGTTTCACTTCAGAAATGGAGATAATCCCAGGCTCTTAGTCTTTGTACAAGGAGGACTTCGATTCAAGTAAGGGCAGTTACTTTACAGCTCAAACGAACTACATCGTTCACGAAGCTCACACATTTCTCATCGTAACTGACAAGCATTGCATGTTAGAGGACCAGTGTTTTGTATCAGTTTCAGAAGCAGAGTTGGACTAGATATGGTCCGTACGTGTGGGAAACAACGTTCTTTTGTTCTCATCACACTCATGTTTCTTGCTGTCTTAGAGACTCTGGAAAGCAATTGCGTGCTTCTTGCTCTAAAGCAGAGTGTGATCAATGGATGACAACTCTGCTGTGTGTTTCACTTCAGAAATGGAGTTAAATCCCAGGCTCTGAGTCTTCCTACAAGCAAGACTTCGTTTCAGGTACTGGCAGTTACTTTAGAGCTCAAACGAACTACATCGTTCACGAAGCTCACACGTTTCTCATCTAAACTGACAAGCATTGGATGTTAGAGGACCTCTGTTTTCTTTCAGTTTCAGAAGCAGAGTTGAACTAGATATGGCCCGTATGTGGAGGAAATACCGTTCTTGTGTTCTGAGCACACTCATGTTTCATGCTGTATTAGAGACTCTAGAAAGCAAGAGCGTGCTTCTTGCTCTAAAGCAGAGTGTGATCCACGGATGAAAACTATGCTGTGTGTTGCCCTTCAGAAATGGAGTTAAACCCCCTGCTGTGTGTCTTCGTACAAATAAGACTTCATTTCAGGTAAGGGCAGTCACTTGTCAGCTCAAATGAACTACATCGTTCACGAAGCTCACATGTTTCCAATCTTAACTGACAAGCATCCGATGTTAGAGACCCAGTGCTTTGTATCAGATTCAGAAGCAGAGTTGGACTAGATATGGTCCGTATGTGTAGGAAACACAGTTCATTTGTTCTCAGCACACTCACGTTTCCTGCTCTCTTAGAGACTGTAGAAAGCAAGAGCATGCTTCTTGCTCTAATGCAGAGTGTTATCAAAGGATGTGAACTCTGCTGTCTGTTTCACTTCAGAAATGGAGTTAAATCCCAGGCTCTGAGTCTTCCTACAACAAGACTTCGTTTCAGGTAAGGGCAGTTACTTTACAGCTCAAATGAACTACATCGGTCACGAAGCTTACACATTTTTCATCACACTCATGTTTCTTGCTGTCTTAGAGATTCTGGAAAGCAAGAGCGTGCTTATTGCTCTAAAGCAGAGTGTGATCCATGGATGAGAACTATGCTGTGTTTCCCTTCAGAAATGGAGTTAAATCCCAGGCTCTGTGTCTTCCTACAACCACTACTCCTTTCAGGTAAGGGCAGTCACTTTTCATGTGAAACGAACTACATCATTCACGAAACTCACACGTTTCTCATCTTAACTGAGAAGCATTGGATGTTAGAGGACCTTTGCTTTGTATCAATTCCAAGCAGAGTTGAATTAGATATGGTCTGTATGTATAGGAAACACCGTTCTTTTCTTCTGAGCACACTCGCGTTTCCTCATGTCTTAGAGACTCTAGAAAGCAAGAGCGTGCTTCTTGCTCTAAAGCAGAGTGTGATCCATCGATGAGAACTGTGTTGTGTGCTTCCCTTCGAAATGGAGTTAAACCCCAGGCTCTGTGTTTTCCTACAAGCAAGACTTCCTTTCAGGTAAGGGCAGTCACTTTTCAGCTCAAACGAACTACATCGTTCAAGAAGCTCACATGTTTCACATCTAAACTGACAATCATTGGATGTTAGAGGACCTGTGCTTAGTATCAGTTTCAGAAGGAGAGTTGGACTAGATAAGGTCCGTATGTGTAGGAAACACCGTTCATTTGTTCTCAACACACTCACGTTTCCTGCTCTCTTAGAGTCTCTGGAAAGCTAGAGCGTGCTTCTTGCTCTAAAGCAGAGTGTGATCAATGGATGAGAACTCTGCTGTCTGTTTCACTTCAGAAATGGAGTTAAATCCCAGGCTCTGAGTCTTCCGACAACAAGACTTTGTCTCAGGTAAGGGCAGTTACTTTACAGCTCAAATGAAATACATCGTTCATTAAGCTCTCACGTTTCTCATCTTAAATGACAAATATTGGATGTTAGAGGAACTGTGGTTTGTTTCAGTTTCAGAAGCAGAGTTGAAATAAATGTGGCCCATGTGTGTAGGAAACACCGTTCTTTTGCTCTCAGCACACTCATGTTTCCTGCTGACTTAGAGACTCTAGAAACCAAGAGCATGCTTCTTGCTCTAAAGCAGAGTGTGATCTATATGTGTGTTTCACTTCAGAAATAGAGTTAAATCCCAGGATCTGTTTCTTCCAACAAGCAAGACTTCGTTTCATGTAAGGGCAGTCACTTTACAGTTCAAACGAACTACATCATTCATGAAGCTCACACGTTTCTCATCTTAACTGACAAGCATTGGATGTTAGAGGTCCAGTGCTTTGTATCAGTTTCAGAAGCAGAGTTGAAATAGATATGGTCCGTATGTGTAGGAAACACCGTTCTTTTGTTCTGAGCACACTCAAGTTTTCTGCTCTCTTAGAGACTGTGGAAAGCAAGAGCGTGCTTCTTGGTCTAAAGCAGAGTGTGATCAATGGATGAGAAATCTGCTGTGTGTTTCCCTTCAGAAATGGAGTTAAATCCCAGGCTCTGAGTCTTCCTATATTGAGGACTTCAATTCAATTAAGGGCAGTTACTTTACAGCTCAAACGAACTACATCATTCACGAAGCTCACAAGTTTGTCATCTTAACTGAGAGGCATTGAATGTTAGAGGACCTGTGGTTTCTTTCAGTTTCAGAAGCAGACTTGAAATAGATAGGGCCCGTATGTGGAAGAAACACCGTTCTTTTGTTCTGAGCACACTCAAGTTTCCTGCTGTCTTAGAGACTCTAGAAAGCAAGAGCGTGCTTCTTGCTCTAAAGCAGGGTGTGATCAATGGATGAGAACTCTGCTTTGTGTTTCACTTCAGAAATGGAGTTAAATCCCAGGGTCTAAGTCTTCCTACAAGGAGGATTTCGATTCAAGTAAGGGCAGTTACTTTACAGCTCAAACGAAGTACATTGTTCACGAAGCTCACACGTTTCTCATCTTAACTGAAAGGCCTTGGATGTTAGAGCACCTTTGCTTTGTATCAATTTCAAGCAGTGTTGAACTAGATATGGTCTGTATGTATTGGAAATACCGTTCTTTTCTTCTGAGCTCACTCATGTTTCCTGCAGTAGTAGAGAATCTAGAAAGCAAGAGCGTGCTTATTGCTCTAAAGCAGTTTGTGATCAATGTATGAGAACTCTGCTGTGTGTTTCACTTCAAAAATGGAGTTAAATCCCAGGCTCTGAGTCTTCCTACAAGGAGGATTTCGATTCAATTAAGGGCAGTTACTTTACAGCTCAAACGAACTACATCACTCACTAAGCTCACACGTTTCACATCTAAACTGACAAGCATTGGATGTTAGAGGACCTGTGCTTTCTTTCAGTTTCAGAAGCAGAGCTGAACCAGATATGGCCTGTATGTGTAGGAAACACCGTTCTTTTGTTCTCATCACACTCACGTTTCCTGCTGTCTTAGATAATCTGGAAAGCAAGAGCGTGCGTCTTGCTCTAAAGCAGAGTATGATGTATATATGAGAACTCTGCTGTCTGTTTCACTTCAGTAATGGAGTTAAATCCCAGTCTCTGAGTCTTCCTACAAGCAAGACTTCGTTTCAGGTACTGGCAGTTACTTTACAGCTCAAACGAACTACATCGTTCACGAAGCTCACACGTTTCTCATCTAAACTGACAAGCATTGGATGTTAGAGGACCTGTGCTTTCTTTCAGTTTCAGAAGCAGAGTTGAACTAGATATGGCCCGTATGTATAGGAAACACCAGTCTTTTCTTCTGAGCACACTCAAGTTTCCTCCTGTCTTAGAGACTCTAGAAAGCAAGAGCGTGTTTCTTGCTCTAAAGCAGAGTGTGACCAATGGATGAGAACTCTGCTGTGTGTTTCACATCAGAGATGGAGTCAAATCCCTGCTCAGAGTCTTCCTACAAGAAGACTTCTTTTCTGGTAAGGGCAGTTCCTTTACTGCTCAAAAGAACTACATCATTCACGAAGCTCACACATTTCTCATCTAAACTGACAAGCATTGGATGTTAGAGGACCTGTGGTTTCTTTCAGTTTCAGAAGCAGAGTTGAACTAGATATGCCCCGTATGTGGAGGAAACACCATTCTTTTGTTCTGAGCGCACTCACGTTTCCTGCTGTCTTAGAGACTCTGGAAAGCAAGAGCGTGCTTCTTGCTATAAAGCAGAGAGTGATCCATCGATGAAAACTATGCTGTGTGTTTCCCTTCAGAAATAGAGTTAAATCCCAGGCTCTGTGCCTTCCTACAAGCAAGACATCATTTCAAGTAAGGGCAGTCACTTTTCAGCTCAAACGAACTACATCGTTCATGAAGCTCTCACATTTCTTATCTTAAATTACAAGCATTGGATGTTAGAGGTCCAGTGCTTTGTATCAGTTTCAGAAGCAGAGTTGAAATAGATATGGTCCATATGTGTAGGAACACCGTTCTTTTGTTCTGAGCACACTCAAGTTTTCTGCTCTCTTAGAGACTATGGAAAGCAAGAGCGTGCTTCTTGCTCTAAAGCAGAGTGTGATCAATTGATGAGAACTCTGCTGTGTGTTTCCCTTCAGAAATGCAGTTAAATCCCAGGCTCTGAGTCTTCCTACAAGGAGGACTTCGATTCAATTAAGGGCAGTTACTTTACAGCTCAAACGAACTACATCATTCACGAAGCTCACACGTTTCTCATCTTAACTGAGAAGCATTGGATGTTAGAGCACCTTTCCATTGTATCAATTTCAAGCAGAGTTGAACTAGATATGGCCCGTATGTATAGAAAACACCGTTCTTTTCTTCTGAGCACACTCACGTTTCCTCCTGTCTAAGAGACCCTAGAAAGCAAGATCGTGCTTCTTGCTCTAGAGCAGAGTGTGATCAATGGATGAGAACTCTGCTGTGTGTTTCACTTCAGAAATGGAGTTAAATCCCAGGCTCTGAGTCTTCCTACAAGCAAGACTTCGTTTCAGGTAAGGGCACTTACTATACAGCTCAAAAGAACTACATCATTCATGAAGCTCACACGTTTCTAATCTAAACTGACAAGCATTGGATGTTAGAGGACCTCTGTTTTCTTTCAGTTTCAGAAGCAGAGTTGAACTAGATATGGCCCGTATGTGGAGGAAACACTGTTCTTTTGTTCTGAGCACACTCATGTTTCATGCTGTATTAGAGACTCTAGAAAGCAAGAGCGTGCTTCTTGCTCTAAAGCAGAGTGTGATCCATGGATGAAAACTATGCTGTGTGTTTCCCTTCAGAAATGGAGTTAAACCCCCTGCTGTGTGTCTTCCTACAAGTAAGACTTCATTTCAGTTAAGGGCAGTCACTTTTCAGCTCAAACGAACTACATTGTTCACGAAGCTCACACGTTTCCAATCTTAACTGACAAGCATCCGATGTTAGAGGCCCAGTGCTTTGTATCAGTTTCAGAAGCAGAGTTGGACTAGATATGGTCCGTATGTGTAGGAAACACCGTTCTTTTCTTCTGAGCACACTCACGTTTCCTGCTGTCTTAGAGACTCTAGAAAGCAAGAGCGTGCTTCTTGCTCTAAAGGAGAGTGTGATCCATCGATGAGAACTGTGTTGTGTGTTTCCCTTCGAAATGGAGTTAAACCCCAGGCTCTGTGTTTTCCTACAAGCAAGACTTCGTTTCAGGTAAGGGCAGTCACTTTTCAGCTCAAACGAACTACATCGTTCAAGAAGCTCACATGTTTCACATCTAAACTGACAATCATTGGATGTTAGAGGACCTGTGCTTAGTATCAGTTTCAGAAGGAGAGTTGGACTAGATAAGGTCCGTATGTGTAGGAAACACCGTTCATTTGTTCTCATCACACTCACGTTTCCTGCTCTATTAGAGTCTCTAGAAAGGTAGAGCGTGCTTCTTGCTCTAAAGCAGAGTGTGATCAATGGATGAGAACTCTGCTGTCTGTTTCACTTCAGAAATGGAGTTAAATCCCAGGCTCTGAGTCTTCCTACAAGGAGGACTTTGATTCAATTAAGGGCAGTTACTTTACAGCTCAAACGAACTACATCATTCACGAAGCTCACAAGTTTCTCATCTTAACTGAGAGGCATTGGATGTTAGAGCACCTTTCCTTTGTATCAATTTCAAGCAGAATTGAACTAGATATGGCCCGTATGTATAGGAAACACCGTTCTTTTCTTCTGAGCACACTCACGTTTCCTCCTGTCTAAGAGATTCTGGAAAGCAAGAGCATGCTTCTTGCTCTAAAGCAGAGTGGGATCAATGGATGAGAACTCTGCTGTGTGTTTCACTTCAGAAATGGAGTTAAATCCCAGTCTCTGAGTCTTCCTACAAGCAAGCCTTCGTTTCAGGTAAGGGCACTAACAGTACAGCTCAAACGAACTACATTATTCACTAAGCTCACACGTTTCACATCTAAACTGACAAGCATTGGATGTTAGAGGACCTGTGCTTTCTTTCAGTTTCAGAAGCAGAGTTGAACTAGATATGGCCCGTATGTATAGGAAACACCAGTCTTTTCTTCTGAGCACACTCAAGTTTCCTCCTGTCTTAGAGACTCTAGAAAGCAAGAGCGTGCTTCTTGCTCTAAAGCAGAGTGTGACCAATGAATGAGAACTCTGCTGTGTGTTTCACATCAGAGATGGAGTCAAATCCCTGCTCAGAGTCTTCCTACAAGAAGACTTCTTTTCAGGTAAGGGCAGTTCCTTTACTGCTCAAAAGAACTACATCATTCACGAAGCTCACACATTTCTCATCTAAACTGACAAGCATTGGATGTTAGAGGACCTGTGGTTTCTTTCAGTTTCAGAAGCAGAGTTGAACTAGATATTCCCCATATGTGGAGGAAACACCATTCTTTTTTTCTGAGCACACTCACGTTTCCTGCTGTCTTAGAGACTCTGGAAAGCAAGAGCGTGCTTCTTGCTATAAAGCAGAGAGTGATCCATCGATGAAAACTATGCTTGTGTTTCCCTTCAGAAATAGAGTTAAATCCCAGGCTCTGTGCCTTCCTACAAGCAAGACATCATTTCAAGTAAGGGCAGTCACTTTTCAGCTCAAACGAACTACATCGTTCATGAAGCTCTCACGTTTCTTATCTTAAATTACAAGCATTGGATGTTAGAGGTCCAGTGCTTTGTATCAGTTTCAGAAGCAGAGTTGAAATAGATATGGTCCGTATGTGTAGGAAACACCGTTCTTTTGTTCTGAGCACACTCAAGTTTTCTGCTCTCTTAGAGACTGTGGAAAGCAAGAGCGTGCTTCTTGCTCTAAAGCAAAGTGTGATCAATGGATGAGAACTCTGCTGTGTGTTTCCCTTCAGAAATGCAGTTAAATCCCAGGCTCTGAGTCTTCCTACAAGGAGGACTTCGATTCAATTAAGGGCAGTTACTTTACAGCTCAAACGAACTACATCATTCACGAAGCTCACAAGTTTCTCATCTTAACTGAGAGGCATTGGATGTTAGAGCACCTTTCCTTTGTATCAATTTCAAGCAGAGTTGAACTAGATATGGCCCGTATGTATAGAAAACATCGTTCTTTTCTTCTGAGCCCACTCACGTTTCCTCCTGTCTAAGAGACCCTAGAAAGCAAGATCGTGCTTCTTGCTCTAAAGCAGAGTGTGATCAATGGATGAGAACTCTGCTGTGTGTTTCACTTCAGAAATGGAGTTAAATCCCAGGCTCTGAGTCTTCCTACAAGCAAGACTTCGTTTCAGGTAAGGGCACTTACTATACAGCTCAAAAGAACTACATCATTCACGAAGCTCACACGTTTCTAATCTAAACTGACAAGCATTGGATGTTAGAGGACCTCTGTTTTCTTTCAGTTTCAGAAGCAGAGTTGAACTAGATATGGCCCGTATGTGGAGGAAACACTGTTCTTTTGTTCTGAGCACACTCATGTTTCATGCTGTATTAGAGACTCTAGAAAGCAAGAGCGTGCTTCTTGCTCTAATGCAGAGTGTTATCAATGGATGAGAACTCTGCTGTCTGTTTCACTTCAGAAATGGAGTTAAATCCCAGGCTCTGAGTCTTCCTACAACAAGACTTCGTTTCAGGTAAGGGCAGTTACTTTACAGCTCAAACGAACTACATCGGTCACGAAGCTTACACGTTTCTCATCTAAACTGCCGAGCATTGGAAGTTAGAGGACCTGTGTTTTGTATCAGTTTCAGAAGCAGAGTTGGACTAGATATGGTCCGTACGTGTGGGAAACAACGTTCTTTTGTTCTCATCACACTCATGTTTCTTTCTGTCTTAGAGATTCTGGAAAGCAAGAGCGTGCTTCTTGCGCTAAAGCAGAGTGTGATCCATGGATGAGAACTGTGCTGTGTTTCCCTTCAGAAATGGAGTTAAATCCCAGGCTCTGTGTCTTCCTACAAGCACTACTCCTTTCAGGTAAGGGCAGTCACTTTTCACGTGAAACGAACTACATCATTCACGAAACTCACACGTTTCTCATCTTAACTGAGAAGCATTGGATGTTAGAGGACGTTTGCTTTGTATCAATTTCAAGCAGAGTTGAATTAGATATGGTCTGTATGTATAGGAAACACCGTTCTTTTCTTCTGAGCACACTCACGTTTCCTGCTGTCTTAGAGACTCTAGAAAGCAAGAGCGTGCTTCTTGCTCTAAAGCAGAGTGTGATCCATCGATGAGAACTGTGTTGTGTGCTTCCCTTCGAAATGGAGTTAAACCCCAGGCTCTGTGTTTTCCTACAAGCAAGACTTCGTTTCAGGTAAGGGCAGTCACTTTTCAGCTCAAACGAACTACATCGTTCAAGAAGCTCACATGTTTCACATCTAAACTGACAATCATTGGATGTTAGAGGACCTGTGCTTAGTATCAGTTTCAGAAGGAGAGTTGGACTAGATAAGGTTCGTATGTGTAGGAAACACCGTTCATTTGTTCTCATCACACTCACGTTTCCTGCTCTATTAGAGTCTCTAGAAAGGTAGAGCGTGCTTCTTGCTCTAAAGCAGAGTGTGATCAATGGATGAGAACTCTGCTGTCTGTTTCACTTCAGAAATGGAGTTAAATCCCAGGCTCTGAGTCTTCCTACAAGGAGGACTTTGATTCAATTAAGGGCAGTTACTTTACAGCTCAAACGAACTACATCATTCACGAAGCTCACAAGTTTCTCATCTTAACTGAGAGGCATTGGATGTTAGAGCACCTTTCCTTTGTATCAATTTCAAGCAGAATTGAACTAGATATGGCCCGTATGTATAGGAAACACCGTTCTTTTCTTCTGAGCACACTCACGTTTCCTCCTGTCTAAGAGATTCTGGAAAGCAAGAGCATGCTTCTTGCTCTAAAGCAGAGTGGGATCAATGGATGAGAACTCTGCTGTGTGTTTCACTTCAGAAATGGAGTTAAATCCCAGTCTCTGAGTCTTCCTACAAGCAAGCCTTCGTTTCAGGTAAGGGCACTAACAGTACAGCTCAACTGAACTACATTATTCACTAAGCTCACTCGTTTCTAATCTAAACTGACAAGCATTGGATGTTAGAGGACCTCTGTTTTCTTTCAGTTTCAGAAGCAGAGTTGAACTAGATATGGCCCGTATGTGGAGGAAACACTGTCCTTTTGTTCTGAGCACACTCATGTTTCATGCTGTATTAGAGACTCTAGAAAGCAAGAGCGTGCTTCTTGCTCTAAAGCAGAGTGTGATCCATGGATGAAAACTATGCTGTGTGTTGCCCTTCAGAAATGGAGTTAAACCCCCTGATGTGTGTTTTCCTACAAGTAAGACTTCATTTCAGTTAAGGGCAGTCACTTTTCAGCTCAAACGAACTACATCGTTCACGAAGCTCACACGTTTCCAATCTTAACTGACAAGCATCCGATGTTAGAGGCCCAGTGCTTTGTATCAGTTTCAGAAGCAGAGTTGGACTAGATATGGTCCGTATGTGTAGGAAACACCGTTCATTTGTTCTCAGCACACTCACGTTTCTTGCTGTCTTAGAGACTGTAGAAAGCAAGACCATGCTTCTTGCTCTAATGCAGAGTGTTATCAATGGATGAGAACTCTGCTGTCTGTTTCACTTCAGAAATGGAATTAAATCCCAGGCTCTGAGTCTTCCTACAACAAGACTTCGTTTCAGGTAAGGCAGTTTCTTTACAGCTCAAACGAACTACATCGGTCACGAGGCTTACACGTTTCTCATCTAAACTGACGAGTATTGGATGTTAGAGGACCTGTGGTTTCTTTCAGTTTCAGAAGCAGAGTTGAACAAGATATGGCATGTATGTGGAGGAAACACCGTTCTTTTGTTCTGAGCACACTCATGTTTCATGCTGTCTTAGAGACTCTAGAAAGCAAGAGCGTGCTTCTTGCTCTAAAGCAGGGTGTGATGAATGGAAGAGAACTCTGCTGTATGTTTCACTTAAGAAATGGAGTTACATCCCAGGCTCTGAGTCTTCCTACAAGCAAGACTTCGTTTCAGGTAAGGGCAGTTACTTTACGGCTCAAAAGAACTGCATCATTCACGAAGCTCACACTTTTCTCATCTAAACTGACAAGCATTGGATGTTAGAGGACCTGTGGTTTCTTTCAGTTTCAGAAGCAGAGTTGAACTAGATAGGGCCCATATGTGGAAGAAACACCGTTCTTTTGTTCTGAGCACACTCACGTTTCCTGCTGTCTTAGAGACTCTAGAAAGCAAGAGCGTGCTTCTTGTTCTAAAGCAGAGTGTGATCAATGGATGAGAACTCTGCTGTGTCTTTCACTTCAGAAATGGAGTTAAATCCCAGGGTCTGAGTCTTCCTACAAAGAGGACTTCGATTCAAGTAGGGCAGTTACTTTACAGCTCCAATGAACTACCTTGTTCACGAAGCTCACACGTTTCTCATCTTAACTGAGAGGCCTTGGATGTTAGAGCACCTTTGCTTTGTATCAATTTCAAGCAGTGTTGAACTAGATATGGTCTGTATGTATAGGAAACACCGTTCTTTTCTTCTGAGCTCACTCATGTTTCCTGCTGTAGTAGAGAATCTAGAAAGCAAGAGCGTGATTCTTGCTCTAAAGCAGAGTGTGATCAATGTATGAGAACTCTGCTGTGTGTTTCACTTCAGAAATGGAGTTAAATCCCAGGCTCTGAGTCTTCCTACAAGGAGGACTTCGATTCAATTAAGGGCAGATACTTTACAGCTCGAAAGAACTACATCAATCACGAAGCTCACACGTTTCTCATCTTAACTGAGAGGCATTGGATGTTAGAGCACCTTTGCTTTGTATCAATTTCAAGCAGAGTTGAACTAGATATGGCCTGTATGTATAGGAAACACCAGTCTTTTCTTCTGAGCACACTCATGTTTCATGCTGTATTAGAGACTCTAGAAAGCAAGAGCGTGCTTCTTGCTCTAATGCAGAGTGTTATCAATGGATGAGAACTCTGCTGTCTGTTTCACTTCAGAAATGGAGTTAAATCCCAGGCTCTGAGTCTTCCTACAACAAGACTTCGTTTCAGGTAAGGGCAGTTACTTTACAGCTCAAACGAACTACATCGGTCACGAAGCTTACACGTTTCTCATCTAAACTGCCGAGCATTGGAAGTTAGAGGACCTGTGTTTTGTATCAGTTTCAGAAGCAGAGTTGGACTAGATATGGTCCGTACGTGTGGGAAACAACGTTCTTTTGTTCTCATCACACTCATGTTTCTTTCTGTCTTAGAGATTCTGGAAAGCAAGAGCGTGCTTCTTGCGCTAAAGCAGAGTGTGATCCATGGATGAGAACTGTGCTGTGTTTCCCTTCAGAAATGGAGTTAAATCCCAGGCTCTGTGTCTTCCTATAAGCACTACTCCTTTCAGGTAAGTGCAGTCACTTTTCACGTGAAACGAACTACATCATTCACGAAACTCACACGTTTCTCATCTTAACTGAGAAGCATTGGATTTTAGAGGACCTTTGCTTTGTATCAATTTCAAGCAGAGTTGAATTAGATATGGTCTGTATGTATAGGAAACACCGTTCTTTTCTTCTGAGCACACTCACGTTTCCTGCTGTCTTAGAGACTCTAGAAAGCAAGAGCGTGCTTCTTGCTCTAAAGCAGAGTGTGATCCATCGATGAGAACTGTGTTGTGTGCTTCCCTTCGAAATGGAGTTAAACCCCAGGCTCTGTGTTTTCCTACAAGCAAGACTTCGTTTCAGGTAAGGGCAGTCACTTTTCAGCTCAAACGAACTACATCGTTCATGAAGCTCTCACGTTTCTTATCTTAAATTACAAGCATTGGATGTTAGAGGTCCAGTGCTTTGTATCAGTTTCAGAAGCAGAGTTGAAATAGATATGGTCCGTATGTGTAGGAAACACCGTTCTTTTGTTCTGAGCACACTCAAGTTTTCTGCTCTCTTAGAGACTGTGGAAAGCAAGAGCGTGCTTCTTGCTCTAAAGCAAAGTGTGATCAATGGATGAGAACTCTGCTGTGTGTTTCCCTTCAGAAATGCAGTTAAATCCCAGGCTCTGAGTCTTCCTACAAGGAGGACTTCGATTCAATTAAGGGCAGTTACTTTACAGCTCAAACGAACTACATCATTCACGAAGCTCACAAGTTTCTCATCTTAACTGAGAGGCATTGGATGTTAGAGCACCTTTCCTTTGTATCAATTTCAAGCAGAGTTGAACTAGATATGGCCCGTATGTATAGAAAACATCGTTCTTTTCTTCTGAGCACACTCACGTTTCCTCCTGTCTAAGAGACCCTAGAAAGCAAGATCGTGCTTCTTGCTCTAAAGCAGAGTGTGATCAATGGATGAGAACTCTGCTGTGTGTTTCACTTCAGAAATGGAGTTAAATCCCAGGCTCTGAGTCTTCCTACAAGCAAGACTTCGTTTCAGGTAAGGGCACTTACTATACAGCTCAAAAGAACTACATCATTCACGAAGCTCACACGTTTCTAATCTAAACTGACAAGCATTGGATGTTAGAGGACCTCTGTTTTCTTTCAGTTTCAGAAGCAGAGTTGAACTAGATATGGCCCGTATGTGGAGGAAACACTGTTCTTTTGTTCTGAGCACACTCATGTTTCATGCTGTATTAGAGACTCTAGAAAGCCAGAGCGTGCTTCTTGCTCTAATGCAGAGTGTTATCAATGGATGAGAACTCTGCTGTCTGTTTCACTTCAGAAATGGAGTTAAATCCCAGGCTCTGAGTCTTCCTACAACAAGACTTCGTTTCAGGTAAGGGCAGTTACTTTACAGCTCAAACGAACTACATCGGTCACGAAGCTTACACGTTTCTCATCTAAACTGCCGAGCATTGGAAGTTAGAGGACCTGTGTTTTGTATCAGTTTCAGAAGCAGAGTTGGACTAGATATGGTCCGTACGTGTGGGAAACAACGTTCTTTTGTTCTCATCACACTCATGTTTCTTTCTGTCTTAGAGACTCTGGAAAGCAAGAGCGTGCTTCTTGCTCTAAAGCAGAGTGTGATCCATGGATGAGAACTATGCTGTGTTTCCCTTCAGAAATGGAGTTAAATCCCAGGCTCTGTGTCTTCCTACAAGCACTACTCCTTTCAGGTAAGGGCAGTCACTTTTCACGTGAAACGAACTACATCATTCACGAAACTCACACGTTTCTCATCTTAACTGAGAAGCATTGTATGTTAGAGGACGTTTGCTTTGTATCAATTTCAAGCAGAGTTGAATTAGATATGGTCTGTATGTATAGGAAACACCGTTCTTTTCTTCTGAGCACACTCACATTTCCTGCTGTCTTAGAGACTCTAGAAAGCAAGAGCGTGCTTCTTGCTCTAAAGCAGAGTGTGATCCATCGATGAGAACTGTGTTGTGTGCTTCCCTTCGAAATGGAGTTAAACCCCAGGCTCTGTGTTTTCCTACAAGCAAGACTTCGTTTCAGGTAAGGGCAGTCACTTTTCAGCTCAAACGAACTACATCGTTCAAGAAGCTCACATGTTTCACATCTAAACTGACAATCATTGGATGTTAGAGGACCTGTGCTTAGTATCAGTTTCAGAAGGAGAGTTGGACTAGATAAGGTCCGTATGTGTAGGAAACACCGTTCATTTGTTCTCATCACACTCACGTTTCCTGCTCTATTAGAGTCTCTAGAAAGGTAGAGCGTGCTTCTTGCTCTTAAGCAGAGTGTGATCAATGGATGAGAACTCTGCTGTCTGTTTCACTTCAGAAATGGAGTTAAATCCCAGGCTCTGAGTCTTCCTACAAGGAGGACTTTGATTCAATTAAGGGCAGTTACTTTACAGCTCAAACGAACTACATCATTCACGAAGCTCACAAGTTTCTCATCTTAACTGAGAGGCATTGGATGTTAGAGCACCTTTCCTTTGCATCAATTTCAAGCAGAATTGAACTAGATATGGCCCGTATGTATAGGAAACACCGTTCTTTTCTTCTGAGCACACTCACGTTTCCTCCTGTCTAAGAGATTCTGGAAAGCAAGAGCATGCTTCTTGCTCTAAAGCAGAGTGGGATCAATGGATGAGAACTCTGCTGTGTGTTTCACTTCAGAAATGGAGTTAAATCCCAGTCTCTGAGTCTTCCTACAAGCAAGCCTTCGTTTCAGGTAAGGGCACTAACAGTACAGCTCAACTGAACTACATTATTCACTAAGCTCACACGTTTCACATCTAAACTGACAAGCATTGGATGTTAGAGGACCTGTGCTTTCTTTCAGTTTCAGAAGCAGAGTTGAACTAGATATGGCCCGTATGTATAGGAAACACCAGTCTTTTCTTCTGAGCACACTCAAGTTTCCTCCTGTCTTAGAGACTGTAGAAAGCAAGAGCGTGCTTCTTGGTCTAAAGCAGAGTGTGACCAATGGATGAGAACTCTGCTGTGTGTTTCACTTCAGAGATGGAGTCAAATCCCTGCTCAGAGTCTTCCTACAAGAAGACTTCTTTTCAGGTAAGGGCAGTTCCTTTACTGCTCAAAAGAACTACATCATTCACGAAGCTCACACATTTCTCATCTAAACTGACAAGCATTGGATGTTAGAGGACCTGTGGTTTCTTTCAGTTTCAGAAGCAGAGTTGAACTAGATATGCCCCGTATGTGGAGGAAACACCATTCTTTTGTTCTGAGCACACTCACGTTTCCTGCTGTCTTAGAGACTCTGGAAAGCAAGAGCGTGCTTCTTGCTATAAAGCAGAGAGTGATCCATCGATGAAAACTATGCTGTGTGTTTCCCTTCAGAAATAGAGTTAAATCCCAGGCTCTGTGCCTTCCTACAAGCAAGACATCATTTCAAGTAAGGGCAGTCACTTTTCAGCTAAAACGAACTACATCGTTCATGAAGCTCTCACGTTTCTTATCTTAAATGACAAGCATTGGATGTTAGAGGTCCAGTGCTTTGTATCAGTTTCAGAAGCAGAGTTGAAATAGATATGGTCCGTATGTGTAGGAAACACCGTTCTTTTGTTCTGAGCACACTCAAGTTTTCTGCTCTCTTAGAGACTGTGGAAAGCAAGAGCGTGCTTCTTGCTCTAAAGCAAAGTGTGATCAATGGATGAGAACTCTGCTGTGTGTTTCCCTTCAGAAATGCAGTTAAATCCCAGGCTCTGAGTCTTCCTACAAGGAGGACTTCGATTCAATTAAGGGCAGTTACTTTACAGCTCAAACGAACTACATCATTCACGAAGCTCACAAGTTTCTCATCTTAACTGAGAGGCATTGGATGTTAGAGCACCTTTCCTTTGTATCAATTTCAAGCAGAGTTGAACTAGATATGGCCCGTATGTATAGAAAACATCGTTCTTTTCTTCTGAGCACACTCACGTTTCCTCCTGTCTAAGAGACCCTAGAAAGCAAGATCGTGCTTCTTGCTCTAAAGCAGAGTGTGATCAATGGATGAGAACTCTGCTGTGTGTTTCACTTCAGAAATGGAGTTAAATCCCAGGCTCTGAGTCTTCCTACAAGCAAGACTTCGTTTCAGGTAAGGGCACTTACTATACAGCTCAAAAGAACTACATCATTCACGAAGCTCACACGTTTCTAATCTAAACTGACAAGCATTGGATGTTAGAGGACCTCTGTTTTCTTTCAGTTTCAGAAGCAGAGTTGAACTAGATATGGCCCGTATGTGGAGGAAACACTGTTCTTTTGTTCTGAGCACACTCATGTTTCATGCTGTATTAGAGACTCTAGAAAGCAAGAGCGTGCTTCTTGCTCTAAAGCAGAGTGTGATCCATCGATGAGAACTGTGTTGTGTGCTTCCCTTCGAAATGGAGTTAAACCCCAGGCTCTGTGTTTTCCTACAAGCAAGACTTCGTTTCAGGTAAGGGCAGTCACTTTTCAGCTCAAACGAACTACATCGTTCAAGAAGCTCACATGTTTCAAATCTAAACTGACAATCATTGGATGTTAGAGGACCTGTGCTTAGTATCAGTTTCAGAAGGAGAGTTGGACTAGATAAGGTCCGTATGTGTAGGAAACACCGTTCATTTGTTCTCATCACACTCACGTTTCCTGCTCTATTAGAGTCTCTAGAAAGGTAGAGCGTGCTTCTTGCTCTAAAGCAGAGTGTGATCAATGGATGAGAACTCTGCTGTCTGTTTCACTTCAGAAATGGAGTTAAATCCCAGGCTCTGAGTCTTCCTACAAGGAGGACTTTGATTCAATTAAGGGCAGTTACTTTACAGCTCAAACGAACTACATCATTCACGAAGCTCACAAGTTTCTCATCTTAACTGAGAGGCATTGGATGTTAGAGCACCTTTCCTTTGCATCAATTTCAAGCAGAATTGAGCTAGATATGGCCCGTATGTATAGGAAACACCGTTCTTTTCTTCTGAGCACACTCACGTTTCCTCCTGTCTAAGAGATTCTGGAAAGCAAGAGCATGCTTCTTGCTCTAAAGCAGAGTGGGATCAATGGATGAGAACTCTGCTGTGTGTTTCACTTCAGAAATGGAGTTAAATCCCAGTCTCTGAGTCTTCCTACAAGCAAGCCTTCGTTTCAGGTAAGGGCACTAACAGTACAGCTCAAACGAACTACATTATTCACTAAGCTCACACGTTTCACATCTAAACTGACAAGCATTGGATGTTAGAGGACCTGTGCTTTTTTTCAGTTTCAGAAGCAGAGTTGAACTAGATATGGCCCGTATGTATAGGAAACACCAGTCTTTTCTTCTGAGCACACTCAAGTTTCCTCCTGTCTTAGAGACTCTAGAAAGCAAGAGCGTGCTTCTTGCTCTAAAGCAGAGTGTGACCAATGGATGAGAACTCTGCTGTGTGTTTCACATCAGAGATGGAGTCAAATCCCTGCTCAGAGTCTTACTACAAGAAGACTTCTTTTCAGGTAAGGGCAGTTCCTTTACTGCTCAAAAGAACTACATCATTCACGAAGCTCACACATTTCTCATCTAAACTGACAAGCATTGGATGTTAGAGGACCTGTGGTTTCTTTCAGTTTCAGAAGCAGAGTTGAACTAGATATGCCCCGTATGTGGAGGAAACACCATTCTTTTGTTCTGAGCACACTCACGTTTCCTGCTGTCTTAGAGACTCTGGAAAGCAAGAGCGTGCTTCTTGCTATAAAGCAGAGAGTGATCCATCGATGAAAACTATGCTGTGTGTTTCCCTTCAGAAATAGAGTTAAATCCCAGGCTCTGTGCCTTCCTACAAGCAAGACATCATTTCAAGTAAGGGCAGTCACTTTTCAGCTCAAACGAACTACATCGTTCATGAAGCTCTCACGTTTCTTATCTTAAATTACAAGCATTGGATGTTAGAGGTCCAGTGCTTTGTATCAGTTTCAGAAGCAGAGTTGAAATAGATATGGTCCGTATGTGTAGGAAACACCGTTCTTTTGTTCTGAGCACACTCAAGTTTTCTGCTCTCTTAGAGACTGTGGAAAGCAAGAGCGTGCTTCTTGCTCTAAAGCAAAGTGTGATCAATGGATGAGAACTCTGCTGTGTGTTTCCCTTCAGAAATGCAGTTAAATCCCAGGCTCTGAGTCTTCCTACAAGGAGGACTTCGATTCAATTAAGGGCAGTTACTTTACAGCTCAAACGAACTACATCATTCACGAAGCTCACAAGTTTCTCATCTTAACTGAGAGGCATTGGATGTTAGAGCACCTTTCCTTTGTATCAATTTCAAGCAGAGTTGAACTAGATATGGCCCGTATGTATAGAAAACATCGTTCTTTTCTTCTGAGCACACTCACGTTTCCTCCTGTCTAAGAGACCCTAGAAAGCAAGATCGTGCTTCTTGCTCTAAAGCAGAGTGTGATCAATGGATGAGAACTCTGCTGTGTGTTTCACTTCAGAAATGGAGTTAAATCCCAGGCTCTGAGTCTTCCTACAAGCAAGACTTCGTTTCAGGTAAGGGCACTTACTATACAGCTCAAAAGAACTACATCATTCACGAAGCTCACACGTTTCTAATCTAAACTGACAAGCATTGGATGTTAGAGGACCTCTGTTTTCTTTCAGTTTCAGAAGCAGAGTTGAACTAGATATGGCCCGTATGTGGAGGAAACACTGTTCTTTTGTTCTGAGCACACTCATGTTTCATGCTGTATTAGAGACTCTAGAAAGCCAGAGCGTGCTTCTTGCTCTAATGCAGAGTGTTATCAATGGATGAGAACTCTGCTGTCTGTTTCACTTCAGAAATGGAGTTAAATCCCAGGCTCTGAGTCTTCCTACAACAAGACTTCGTTTCAGGTAAGGGCAGTTACTTTACAGCTCAAACGAACTACATCGGTCACGAAGCTTACACGTTTCTCATCTAAACTGCCGAGCATTGGAAGTTAGAGGACCTGTGTTTTGTATCAGTTTCAGAAGCAGAGTTGGACTAGATATGGTCCGTACGTGTGGGAAACAACGTTCTTTTGTTCTCATCACACTCATGTTTCTTTCTGTCTTAGAGACTCTGGAAAGCAAGAGCGTGCTTCTTGCTCTAAAGCAGAGTGTGATCCATGGATGAGAACTGTGCTGTGTTTCCCTTCAGAAATGGAGTTAAATCCCAGGCTCTGTGTCTTCCTACAAGCACTACTCCTTTCAGGTAAGGGCAGTCACTTTTCACGTGAAACGAACTACATCATTCACGAAACTCACACGTTTCTCATCTTAACTGAGAAGCATTGGATGTTAGAGGACGTTTGCTTTGTATCAATATCAAGCAGAGTTGAATTAGATATGGTCTGTATGTATAGGAAACACCGTTCTTTTCTTCTGAGCACACTCACGTTTCCTGCTGTCTTAGAGACTCTAGAAAGCAAGAGCGTGCTTCTTGCTCTAAAGCAGAGTGTGATCCATCGATGAGAACTGTGTTGTGTGCTTCCCTTCGAAATTGAGTTAAACCCCAGGCTCTGTGTTTTCCTACAAGCAAGACTTCGTTTCAGGTAAGGGCAGTCACTTTTCAGCTCAAACGAACTACATCGTTCAAGAAGCTCACATGTTTCACATCTAAACTGACAATCATTGGATGTTAGAGGACCTGTGCTTAGTATCAGTTTCAGAAGGAGAGTTGGACTAGATAAGGTCAGTATGTGTAGGAAACACCGTTCATTTGTTCTCATCACACTCACGTTTCCTGCTCTATTAGAGTCTCTAGAAAGGTAGAGCGTGCTTCTTGCTCTAAAGCAGAGTGTGATCAATGGATGAGAACTCTGCTGTCTGTTTCACTTCAGAAATGGAGTTAAATCCTAGGCTCTGAGTCTTCCTACAAGGAGGACTTTGATTCAATTAAGGGCAGTTACTTTACAGCTCAAACGAACTACATCATTCACGAAGCTCACAAGTTTCTCATCTTAACTGAGAGGCATTGGATGTTAGAGCACCTTTCCTTTGCATCAATTTCAAGCAGAATTGAGCTAGATATGGCCCGTATGTATAGGAAACACCGTTCTTTTCTTCTGAGCACACTCACGTTTCCTCCTGTCTAAGAGATTCTGGAAAGCAAGAGCATGCTTCTTGCTCTAAAGCAGAGTGGGATCAATGGATGAGAACTCTGCTGTGTGTTTCACTTCAGAAATGGAGTTAAATCCCAGTCTCTGAGTCTTCCTACAAGCAAGCCTTCGTTTCAGGTAAGGGCACTAACAGTACAGCTCAAACGAACTACATTATTCACTAAGCTCACACGTTTCACATCTAAACTGACAAGCATTGGATGTTAGAGGACCTGTGCTTTTTTTCAGTTTCAGAAGCAGAGTTGAACTAGATATGGCCCGTATGTATAGGAAACACCAGTCTTTTCTTCTGAGCACACTCAAGTTTCCTCCTGTCTTAGAGACTCTAGAAAGCAAGAGCGTGCTTCTTGCTCTAAAGCAGAGTGTGACCAATGGATGAGAACTCTGCTGTGTGTTTCACATCAGAGATGGAGTCAAATCCCTGCTCAGAGTCTTACTACAAGAAGACTTCTTTTCAGGTAAGGGCAGTTCCTTTACTGCTCAAAAGAACTACATCATTCACGAAGCTCACACATTTCTCATCTAAACTGACAAGCATTGGATGTTAGAGGACCTGTGGTTTCTTTCAGTTTCAGAAGCAGAGTTGAACTAGATATGCCCCGTATGTGGAGGAAACACCATTCTTTTGTTCTGAGCACACTCACGTTTCCTGCTGTCTTAGAGACTCTGGAAAGCAAGAGCGTGCTTCTTGCTATAAAGCAGAGAGTGATCCATCGATGAAAACTATGCTGTGTGTTTCCCTTCAGAAATAGAGTTAAATCCCAGGCTCTGTGCCTTCCTACAAGCAAGACATCATTTCAAGTAAGGGCAGTCACTTTTCAGCTCAAACGAACTACATCGTTCATGAAGCTCTCACGTTTCTTATCTTAAATTACAAGCATTGGATGTTAGAGGTCCAGTGCTTTGTATCAGTTTCAGAAGCAGAGTTGAAATAGATATGGTCCGTATGTGTAGGAAACACCGTTCTTTTGTTCTGAGCACACTCAAGTTTTCTGCTCTCTTAGAGACTGTGGAAAGCAAGAGCGTGCTTCTTGCTCTAAAGCAAAGTGTGATCAATGGATGAGAACTCTGCTGTGTGTTTCCCTTCAGAAATGCAGTTAAATCCCAGGCTCTGAGTCTTCCTACAAGGAGGACTTCGATTCAATTAAGGGCAGTTACTTTACAGCTCAAACGAACTACATCATTCACGAAGCTCACAAGTTTCTCATCTTAACTGAGAGGCATTGGATGTTAGAGCACCTTTCCTTTGTATCAATTTCAAGCAGAGTTGAACTAGATATGGCCCGTATGTATAGAAAACATCGTTCTTTTCTTCTGAGCACACTCACGTTTCCTCCTGTCTAAGAGACCCTAGAAAGCAAGATCGTGCTTCTTGCTCTAAAGCAGAGTGTGATCAATGGATGAGAACTCTGCTGTGTGTTTCACTTCAGAAATGGAGTTAAATCCCAGGCTCTGAGTCTTCCTACAAGCAAGACTTCGTTTCAGGTAAGGGCACTTACTATACAGCTCAAAAGAACTACATCATTCACGAAGCTCACACGTTTCTAATCTAAACTGACAAGCATTGGATGTTAGAGGACCTCTGTTTTCTTTCAGTTTCAGAAGCAGAGTTGAACTAGATATGGCCCGTATGTGGAGGAAACACTGTTCTTTTGTTCTGAGCATACTCATGTTTCGTGCTGTATTAGAGACTCTAGAAAGCCAGAGCGTGCTTCTTGCTCTAATGCAGAGTGTTATCAATGGATGAGAACTCTGCTGTCTGTTTCACTTCAGAAATGGAGTTAAATCCCAGGCTCTGAGTCTTCCTACAACAAGACTTCGTTTCAGGTAAGGGCAGTTACTTTACAGCTCAAACGAACTACATCGGTCACGAAGCTTACACGTTTCTCATCTAAACTGCTGAGCATTGGAAGTTAGAGGACCTGTGTTTTGTATCAGTTTCAGAAGCAGAGTTGGACTAGATATGGTCCGTACGTGTGGGAAACAACGTTCTTTTGTTCTCATCACACTCATGTTTCTTTCTGTCTTAGAGATTCTGGAAAGCAAGAGCGTGCTTCTTGCGCTAAAGCAGAGTGTGATCCATGGATGAGAACTGTGCTGTGTTTCCCTTCAGAAATGGAGTTAAATCCCAGGCTCTGTGTCTTCCTACAAGCACTACTCCTTTCAGGTAAGGGCAGTCACTTTTCACGTGAAACGAACTACATCATTCACGAAACTCACACGTTTCTCATCTTAACTGAGAAGCATTGGATGTTAGAGGACGTTTGCTTTGTATCAATTTCAAGCAGAGTTGAATTAGATATGGTCTGTATGTATAGGAAACACCGTTCTTTTCTTCTGAGCACACTCACGTTTCCTGCTGTCTTAGAGACTCTAGAAAGCAAGAGCCTGCTTCTTGCTCTAAAGCAGAGTGTGATCCATCGATGAGAACTGTGTTGTGTGCTTCCCTTCGAAATGGAGTTGAACCCCAGGCTCTGTGTTTTCCTACAAGCAAGACTTCGTTTCAGGTAAGGGCAGTCACTTTTCAGCTCAAACGAACTACATCGTTCAAGAAGCTCACATGTTTCACATCTAAACTGACAATCATTGGATGTTAGAGGACCTGTGCTTAGTATCAGTTTCAGAAGGAGAGTTGGACTAGATAAGGTCCGTATGTGTAGGAAACACCGTTCATTTGTTCTCATCACACTCACGTTTCCTGCTATATTAGAGTCTCTAGAAAGGTAGAGCGTGCTTCTTGCTCTAAAGCAGAGTGTGATCAATGGATGAGAACTCTGCTGTCTGTTTCACTTCAGAAATGGAGTTAAATCCTAGGCTCTGAGTCTTCCTACAAGGAGGACTTTGATTCAATTAAGGGCAGTTACTTTACAGCTCAAACGAACTACATCATTCACGAAGCTCACAAGTTTCTCATCTAAACTGACAAGCATTGGATGTCAGAGGACCTGTGGTTTCTTTCAGTTTCAGAAGCAGAGTTGAACTAGATAGGGCCCGTATGTGGAAGAAACACCGTTCTTTTGTTCTGAGTACACTCACGTTTCCTGCTGTCTTAGAGACTCTAGAAAGCAAGAGCGTGCTTCTTGTTCTAAAGCAGAGTGTGATCAATGGATGAGAACTCTGCTGTGTGTTTCACTTCAGAAATGGAGTTAAATCCCAGGGTCTGAGTCTTCCTACAAAGAGGACTTCGATTCAAGTACGGCAGTTACTTTACAGCTCAAATGAACTACATTGTTCACGAAGCTCACACGTTTCTCATCTTAACTGAGAGGCGTTGGATGTTAGAGCACCTTTGCTTTGTATCAATTTCAAGCAGTTTTGAACTAGATATGGTCTGTATGTATAGGAAACACCGTTCTTTTCTTCTGAGCTCACTCATGTTTCCTGCAGTAGTATAGAATCTAGAAAGCAAGAGCGTGATTCTTGCTCTAAAGCAGAGTGTGATCAATGTATGAGAACTCTGCTGTGTGTTTCACTTCAGAAATGGAGTTAAATCCCAGGTTCTGAGTCTTCCTACAAGGAGGACTTCAATTCAATTAAGGGCAGATACTTTACAGCTCGAAAGAACTACATCAATCACGAAGCTCACACGTTTCTCATCTTAAATGAGAGGCATTGGATGTTAGAGGACCTCTGTTTTCTTTCAGTTTCAGAAGCAGAGTTGAACTAGATATGGCCCGTATGTGGAGGAAACACTGTCCTTTTGTTCTGAGCACACTCATGTTTCATGCTGTATTAGAGACTCTAGAAAGCAAGAGCGTGCTTCTTGCTCTAAAGCAGAGTGTGATCCATGGATGAAAACTATGCTGTGTGTTGCCCTTCAGAAATGGAGTTAAACCCCCTGATGTGTGTCTTCCTACAAGTAAGACTTCATTTCAGTTAAGGGCAGTCACTTTTCAGCTCAAACGAACTACATTGTTCATGAAGCTCACACGTTTCCAATCTTAACTGACAAGCATCTGATGTTAGAGGCCCAGTGCTTTGTATCAGTTTCAGAAGCAGAGTTGGACTAGATATGGTCCGTATGTGTAGGAAACACCGTTCATTTGTTCTCAGCACACTCACGTTTCTTGCTGTCTTAGAGACTGTAGAAAGCAAGAGCATGCTTCTTGCTCTAATGCAGAGTGTTATCAATGGATGAGAATTCTGCTGTCTGTTTCACTTCAGAAATGGAATTAAATCCCAGGCTCTGAGTCTTCCTACAACAAGACTTCGTTTCAGGTAAGGCAGTTTCTTTACAGCTCAAACGAACTACATCGGTCACTAAGCTTACACGTTTCTCATCTAAACTGACGAGCATTGGATGTTAGAGGACCTGTGGTTTCTTTCAGTTTCAGAAGCAGAGTTGAACAAGATATGGCCTGTATGTGGAGGAAACACTGTTCTTTTGTTCTGAGCACACTCATGTTTCATGCTGTCTTAGAGAATCTAGAAAGCAAGAGCGTGCTTCTTGCTCTAAAGCAGGGTGTGATCAATGGAAGAGAACTCTGCTGTGTGTTTCACTTAAGAAATGGAGTTACATCCCAGGCTCTGAGTCTTGCTACAAGCAAGACTTCGTTTCAGGTAAGGGCAATTACTTTACGGGTCAAAAGAACTGCATCATTCACGAAGCTCACACTTTTCTCATCTAAACTGACAAGCATTGGATGTCAGAGGACCTGTGGTTTCTTTCAGTTTCAGAAGCAGAGTTGAACTAGATAGGGCCCGTATGTGGAAGAAACACCGTTCTTTTGTTCTGAGCACACTCACGTTTCCTGCTGTCTTAGAGACTCTAGAAAGCAAGAGCGTGCTTCTTGTTCTAAAGCAGAGTGTGATCAATGGATGAGAACTCTGCTGTGTGTTTCACTTCAGAAATGGAGTTAAATCCCAAGGTCTGAGTCTTCCTACAAAGAGGACTTCGATTCAAGTACGGCAGTTACTTTACAGCTCAAATGAACTACATTGTTCACGAAGCTCACACGTTTCTCATCTTAACTGAGAGGCGTTGGATGTTAGAGCACCTTTGCTTTGTATCAATTTCAAGCAGTGTTGAACTAGATATGGTCTGTATGTATAGGAAACACCGTTCTTTTCTTCTGAGCTCACTCATGTTTCCTGCAGTAGTAGAGAATCTAGAAAGCAAGAGCGTGATTCTTGCTCTAAAGCAGAGTGTGATCAATGTATGAGAACTCTGCTGTGTGTTTCACTTCAGAAATGGAGTTAAATCCCAGGTTCTGAGTCTTCCTACAAGGAGGACTTCAATTCAATTAAGGGCAGATACTTTACAGCTCGAAAGAACTACATCAATCACGAAGCTCACACGTTTCTCATCTTAACTGAGAGGCATTGGATGTTAGAGGACCTCTGTTTTCTTTCAGTTTCAGAAGCAGAGT
The DNA here is from genome assembly GCA_949786385.1 of Onychomys leucogaster. Lineage (NCBI taxonomy): Eukaryota > Metazoa > Chordata > Mammalia > Rodentia > Cricetidae > Onychomys > Onychomys leucogaster. Next base: position 2,743,499 of record CATKUP010000029.1, read on the forward strand.
TGAACTAGATATGGCCCGTATGTGGAGGAAACACTGTCCTTTTGTTCTGAGCACACTCATGTTTCATGCTGTATTAGAGACACTAGAAAGCAAGAGCGTGCTTCTTGCTCTAAAGCAGAGTGTGATCCATGGATGAAAACTATGCTGTGTGTTGCCCTTCAGAAATGGAGTTAAACCCCCTGATGTGTGTCTTCCTACAAGTAAGACTTCATTTCAGTTAAGGGCAGTCACTTTTCAGCTCAAACGAACTACATTGTTCATGAAGCTCACACGTTTCCAATCTTAACTGACAAGCATCCGATGTTAGAGGCCCAGTGCTTTGTATCAGTTTCAGAAGCAGAGTTGGACTAGATATGGTCCGTATGTGTAGGAAACACCGTTCATTTGTTCTCAGCACACTCACGTTTCTTGCTGTCTTAGAGACTGTAGAAAGCAAGAGCATGCTTCTTGCTCTAATGCAGAGTGTTATCAATGGATGAGAACTCTGCTGTCTGTTTCACTTCAGAAATGGAGTTAAATCCCAGGGTCTGAGTCTTCCTACAAAGAGGACTTCGATTCAAGTACGGCAGTTACTTTACAGCTCAAATGAACTACATTGTTCACGAAGCTCACACGTTTCTCATCTTAACTGAGAGGCCTTGGATGTTAGAGTACCTTTGCTTTGTATCAATTTCAAGCAGTGTTGAACTAGATATGGTCTGTATGTATAGGAAACACCGTTCTTTTCTTCTGAGCTCACTCATGTTTCCTGCAGTAGTAGAGAATCTAGAAAGCAAGAGCGTGATTCTTGCTCTAAAGCAGAGTGTGATCAATGTATGAGAACTCTGCTGTGTGTTTCACTTCAGAAATGGAGTTAAATCCCAGGTTCTGAGTCTTCCTACAAGGAGGACTTCGATTCAATTAAGGGCAGATACTTTACAGCTCGAAAGAACTACATCAATCACGAAGCTCACACGTTTCTCATCTTAACTGAGAGGCATTGGATGTTAGAGCACCTTTGCTTTGTATCAATTTCAGGCAGAGTTGAACTAGATATGGCCCGTATGTGGAGGAAACACTGTTCTTTTGTTCTGAGCACATTCACGTTTCCTCCTGTCTTAGAGACTCTAGAAAGCAAGAGCGTGCTTATTGCTCTAAAGCAGAGTGTGATCCATGGATGAAAACTATGCTGTGTGTTTCCCTTCAGAAATGGAGTTAAACCCCCTGCTGTGTGTCTTCCTACAAGTAAGGCTTCATTTCAGTTAAGGGCAGTCACTATTCAGCTCAAACGAACTACATCGTTCACGAAGCTCACACGTTTCCAATCTTAACGGACAAGCATCCGATGTTAGAGGCCCAGTGCTTTGTATCAGTTTCAGCAGCAGAGTTGGACTAGATATGGTCCGTATGTGTAGGAAACACCGTTCATTTGTTCTCAGCACACTCACGTTTCTTGCTGTCTTAGAGACTGTAGAAAGCAAGAGCATGCTTCTTGCTCTAATGCAGAGTGTTATCAATGGATGAGAACTCTGCTGTCTGTTTCACTTCAGAAATGGAATTAAATCCCAGGCTCTGAGTCTTCCTACAACAAGACTTCGTTTCAGGTAAGGCAGTTTCTTTACAGCTCAAACGAACTACATCGGTCACGAAGCTTACACGTTTCTCATCTAAACTGACGAGCATTGGATGTTAGAGGACCTGTGGTTTCTTTCAGTTTCAGAAGCAGAGTTGAACAAGATATGGCCTGTATGTGGAGGAAACACCGTTCTTTTGTTCTGAGCACACTCATGTTTCATGCTGTCTTAGAGAATCTAGAAAGCAAGAGCGTGCTTCTTCCTCTAAAGCAGGGTGTGATCAATGGAAGAGAACTCTGCTGTGTGTTTCACTTAAGAAATGGAGTTACATCCCAGGCTCTGAGTCTTCCTACAAGCAAGACTTCGTTTCAGGTAAGGGCAATTACTTTACGGCTCAAAAGAACTGCATCATTCACGAAGCTCACACTTTTCTCATCTAAACTGACAAGCATTGTGTGTCAGAGGAACTTTGGTTTCTTTCAGTTTCAGAAGCAGAGTTGAACTAGATAGGGCCCGTATGTGGAAGAAACACCGTTCTTTTGTTCTGAGCACACTCACGTTTCCTGCTGTCTTAGAGACTCTAGAAAGCAAGAGCGTGCTTCTTGTTCTAAAGCAGAGTGTGATCAATGGATGAGAACTCTGCTGTGTGTTTCACTTCAGAAATGGAGTTAAATCCCAGGGTCTGAGTCTTCCTACAAAGAGGACTTCGATTCAAGTACGGCAGTTACTTTACAGCTCAAATGAACTACATTGTTCACGAAGCTCACACGTTTCTCATCTTAACTGAGAGGCGTTGGATGTTAGAGCACCTTTGCTTTGTATCAATTTCAAGCAGTTTTGAACTAGATATGGTCTGTATGTATAGGAAACACCGTTCTTTTCTTCTGAGCTCACTCATGTTTCCTGCAGTAGTAGAGAATCTAGAAAGCAAGAGCGTGATTCTTGCTCTAAAGCAGAGTGTGATCAATGTATGAGAACTCTGCTGTGTGTTTCACTTCAGAAATGGAGTTAAATCCCAGGTTCTGAGTCTTCCTACAAGGAGGACTTCAATTCAATTAAGGGCAGATACTTTACAGCTCGAAAGAACTACATCAATCACGAAGCTCACACGTTTCTCATCTTAACTGAGAGGCATTGGATGTTAGAGGACCTCTGTTTTCTTTCAGTTTCAGAAGCAGAGTTGAACTAGATATGGCCCGTATGTGGAGGAAACACTGTCCTTTTGTTCTGAGCACACTCATGTTTCATGCTGTATTAGAGACTCTAGAAAGCAAGAGCGTGCTTCTTGCTCTAAAGCAGAGTGTGATCCATGGATGAAAACTATGCTGTGTGTTGCCCTTCAGAAATGGAGTTAAACCCCCTGATGTGTGTCTTCCTACAAGTAAGACTTCATTTCAGTTAAGGGCAGTCACTTTTCAGCTCAAACGAACTACATTGTTCACGAAGCTCACACGTTTCCAATCTTAACTGACAAGCATCTGATGTTAGAGGCCCAGTGCTTTGTATCAGTTTCAGAAGCAGAGTTGGACTAGATATGGTCCGTATGTGTAGGAAACACCGTTCATTTGTTCTCAGCACACTCACGTTTCTTGCTGTCTTAGAGACTGTAGAAAGCAAGAGCATGCTTCTTGCTCTAATGCAGAGTGTTATCAATGGATGAGAACTCTGCTGTCTTTTTCACTTCAGAAATGGAGTTAAATCCCAGGGTCTGAGTCTTCCTACAAAGAGGACTTCGATTCAAGTACGGCAGTTACTTTACAGCTCAAATGAACTACATTGTTCACGAAGCTCACACGTTTCTCATCTTAACTGAGAGGCCTTGGATGTTAGAGTACCTTTGCTTTGTATCAATTTCAAGCAGTGTTGAACTAGATATGGTCTGTATGTATAGGAAACACCGTTCTTTTCTTCTGAGCTCACTCATGTTTCCTGCAGTAGTAGAGAATCTAGAAAGCAAGAGCGTGATTCTTGCTCTAAAGCAGAGTGTGATCAATGTATGAGAACTCTGCTGTGTGTTTCACTTCAGAAATGGAGTTAAATCCCAGGTTCTGAGTCTTCCTACAAGGAGGACTTCGATTCAATTAAGGGCAGATACTTTACAGCTCGAAAGAACTACATCAATCACGAAGCTCACACGTTTCTCATCTTAACTGAGAGGCATTGGATGTTAGAGCACCTTTGCTTTGTATCAATTTCAGGCAGAGTTGAACTAGATATGGCCCGTATGTGGAGGAAACACTGTTCTTTTGTTCTGAGCACATTCACGTTTCCTCCTGTCTTAGAGACTCTAGAAAGCAAGAGCGTGCTTATTGCTCTAAAGCAGAGTGTGATCCATGGATGAAAACTATGCTGTGTGTTTCCCTTCAGAAATGGAGTTAAACCCCCTGCTGTGTGTCTTCCTACAAGTAAGGCTTCATTTCAGTTAAGGGCAGTCACTTTTCAGCTCAAACGAACTACATCGTTCACGAAGCTCACACGTTTCCAATCTTAACGGACAAGCATCCGATGTTAGAGGCCCAGTGCTTTGTATCAGTTTCAGCAGCAGAGTTGGACTAGATATGGTCCGTATGTGTAGGAAACACCGTTCATTTGTTCTCAGCACACTCACGTTTCTTGCTGTCTTAGAGACTGTAGAAAGCAAGAGCATGCTTCTTGCTCTAATGCAGAGTGTTATCAATGGATGAGAACTCTGCTGTCTGTTTCACTTCAGAAATGGAATTAAATCCCAGGCTCTGAGTCTTCCTACAAGGAGGACTTCGATTCAATTAAGGGCAGATACTTTACAGCTCGAAAGAACTACATCAATCACGAAGCTCACACGTTTCTCATCTTAACTGAGAGGCATTGGATGTTAGAGCACCTTTGCATTGTATCAATTTCAAGCACAGTTGAACTAGATATGGCCCGTATGTATAGGAAACACCAGTCTTTTCTTCTGAGCACACTCACGTTTCCTCCTGTCTTAGAGACTCTAGAAAGCAAGAGCGTGCTTCTTGCTCTAAAGCAGAGTGTGACCCATGGATGAGAACTCTGCTGTGTGTTTCACATCAGAGATGGAGTCAAATCCCTGGCTCTGAGTCTTCCTACAACAAGACTTCTTTTCAGGTAAGGGCAGTTCCTTTACTGCTCAAAAGAACTACATCATTCACGAACCTCACACGTTTCTCATCTAAACTGACAAGCATTGGATGTTAGAGGACCTGTGGTTTCTTTCAGTTTCAGAAGCAGAGTTGAACTAGATATGCCCTGTATGTGGAGGAAACTCCATTCTTTTGTTCTGAGCACACTCACGTTTCCTGCTGTCTTAGAGACTCTGGAAAGCAAGAGCGTGCTTCTTGCTCTAAAGCAGAGTGTGATCAATGGATGAGAACCCTGCTGTGTGTTTCACTTCAGAAATGGAGTTGAATCCCAGTCTCTGAGTCTTCCTACAAGCAAGACTTCGTTTCAGGTAAGAGCAGTAACTTTACAGGTCAAACGAACTACATCATTCACTAAGCTCACACGTTTCACATCTAAACTGACAAGCATTGGATGTTAGAGGACCTGTGCTTTCTTTCAGTTTCAGAAGCAGAGCTGAACCAGATATGGCCTGTATGTGTAGGAAACACCGTTCATTTGTTCTGAGCAAACTCACTTTTTCTGCTGTATTAGAGTATCTAGAAAGCAAGAGAGTGCTTCTTGCTCTGAAGCAGAGTGTGATCCATGGATGAGAACGTTGCCGTGTATTTCCCTTCAGAAATGGAGTTAAATCCCATGCTCTGTGTCTTCCTACAAGCACTACTTTGTTTCAGGTAAGGGCAGCCACTTTTCAGCTCAAACGATCTACATCGTTCACGAAGCTAACACGTTTCTCATCTTTATTGACAAGCATTGGATGTTAGAGGACCAGTGCTTTGTATCAGTTTCAGAAGCAGAGTTGGACTAGATAAGGTCCATTTGTGTAGGAAACACCGTTCTTTTGTTCTCAGCACACTCACGTTTCCTGCTGTCTTAGAGAATCTGGAAAGCAAGAGCGTGCTTCTTACTCTAAAGCAGAGTGTGATCTATATATGAGAACTCTGCTGTGTTCCACTTCAGTAATGGAATTTAATCCCAGGCTCTGAGTCTTCCTATAAGCAAGACTTCGTTTCAGTTAATCGCAGTCACTTTAGAGTTCAAACGAACTACATCATTCACGAAGCTCACACGTTTGTCATCTTAACTGAGAGGCATTGGATGTTAGAGCACCTTTGCTTTGTATCAATTTCAAGCAGTGTTGAAATAGATATGGTCTCTATGTATAGGAAACACCATTCTTTTCTTCTGAGCACACTCACATTTCCTGTGGTAGTAGAGACTCTAGAAAGCAAGAGCGTGCTTCTTGCTCTAAAGCAGGGTGTGATCAATGGAAGAGAACTCTGCTGTGTGTTTCACTTCAGAAATGGAGTTAAATCCCAGGCTCTGAGTCTTCCTACAAGGAAGACTTCGTTTCAAGTACTGGCAGTTACTTTACAGCTCAAACGAACTACATCGTTCACGAAGCTCACACGTTTCTCATCTAAACTGACAAGCATTGGATGTTAGAGGACCTCTGTTTCCTTTCAGTTTCAGAAGCAGAGTTGAACTAGATATGGCCCGTATGTGGAGGAAACACCGTTCTTGTGTTCTGAGCACACTCATGTTTCATGCTGTATTAGAGACTCTAGAAAGCAAGAGCGTGCTTCTTGCTCTAAAGCAGAGTGTGATCCATGGATGAAAACTATGCTGTGTGTTTCCCTTCAGAAATGGAGTTAAACCCCCTGCTGTGTGTCTTCGTACAAATAAGACTTCATTTCAGGTAAGGGCAGTCACTTGTCAGCTCAAATGAACTACATCGTTCACGAAGCTCACATGTTTCCAATCTTAACTGACAAGCATCCGATGTTAGAGACCCAGTGCTTTGTATCAGATTCAGAAGCAGAGTTGGACTAGATATGGTCCGTATGTGTAGGAAACACCGTTCATTTGTTCTCAGCACACTCACGTTTCCTGCTCTCTTAGAGACTGTAGAAAGCAAGAGCATGCTTCTTGCTCTAATGCAGAGTGTTATCAATGGATGAGAACTCTGCTGTCTGTTTCACTTCAGAAATGGAGTTAAATCCCAGGCTCTGTGTTCCTACAAGGAAGACTTCGTTTCAGGTAAGGGCACTTACTTTACAGCTCAAACGACTACATCGTTCATAAAGCTCACACGTTTCTCATCTTAACTGACAAGCATTGGATGTTAGAGGACCTGTGGTTTGTTTCAGTTTCAGAAGCAGAGTTGAACTAGATATGATCCGTATGTGTAGAAAACACCGTTCATTTGTTCTGAGCGCACTAAAGTTTCCTGCTGTATTAGAGAATCTAGAAAGCAAGTGTGTGCTTCTTGCTATAAAGCAGAGTGTGATCCATGGATGAGAACTCTGCTGTGTGTTTCACTTCAGAAATGGAGTTAAATCCCAGGCTCTGTGTCTTCCTACAAGAAAGACTTCGTTTCAGGTAAGGGCAGTCATTATTCAGCTCAAAAGAACTACACCGTTCACGAAGCTAACACGTTTCTCATCTTAAATGACAAGCATTGGATGTTAGAGGACCAGTGCTTTGTATAAGTTTCAGAAGGAGAGTTGGACTACATATGGCCCGTATGTGTAGTAAACACCATTCTTTTGTTCTGAGCACACTCAAGTTTCCGGCTGTATTAGAGACTCTAGAAAGCAAGTGCGTGCTTCTTGCTCTAAAGCAGAGTGTGATCCATTGATGAGAACAATGCTGTGTGTTTCCCTTCAGAAATGGAGTTAAATTAAAGGCTCTGTGTCTTCCTACAAGCAAGACTTCGTTTCCAGTGAGGGCAGTCATTTTTCAGATCAAAGGAACTACATCGTTCCTGAACCTCACACGTTTCTCATCTTAACTGACAAGCATTGAATGTTAGAGGACCAGTACTTTGTATCAGTTTCAGAAGCAGAGTTGGACTAGATATGTTCCGTATGTGTAGGAAACAATGTTCATTTGTTCTCAGCAAACTCAAGATAACTGCTGTCTTAGAGACTCTAGAAAGCTAGGGCATGCTTTTTGCTCTAAAGCAGAGTGTGATCAGTGGATGAGAACTTTGTTGTGTGTTTCACTTCAGAAATGGAGTTAAATCCCAGGCTCTGAGATTCCTACATGCACTACTTCATTTCAGGTAAGGGCAGTAACTTTACAGCTCATACGAACTACATCATTCACTAATCTCACATGTTTCATATCTAAACTGACAAGCATTGGATGGTAGAGGACCTGTGCTTTCTTTCAGTTTCAGAAGCAGAGTAGAACTAGATATGGCACCTATGTGTAGGAAACACCGTTCTTTGGTCTGAGCACACTCAATTTTCCTGCTGTATTAGAGACTCTAGAAATCAAGAGCATTCTTCTTGCTCTAAAGCAGAGTGTGATCCATGGATGAGAACTATGCTGTATGATTCCCTTCAGAAATGGAGTTAAATCCCAGGCTCTGAGTCTTCCTACATGCACTACTTCGTTTCAGGTAAGGGCAGTCACCTTTCAGCTCAAACGAACTACACCATTTACGAAGCTCACTCATTTCTCTTCTTAAATGACAATCATTGGATGTTAGAGGACCTGTGCTTGTATCAATTTCAGAGGCAGAGTTGGACTAGATATGGTCCGTATGTGTAGCAAACACCGTTATTTTGTTCTCTGCACACTCACGTTTCCTGCTGTCTTAGAGACTCTAGAAAGCAAGAGCGTTCTTCTTGTTCTAAAGCAGAGTGTGATCCATGGATGAGAACTGTGTTGTGTGTTTCCCTTCAGAAATGGAGCTAAACCCCAGGCTCTGTGTCTTCCTACAAGCAATACTTCGTTTCAGGTAAGGGCAGTCACTTTTCAGCTCAAACGACCTACATCGTTCATGAAGCTCACACGTTTCTCATCTTAACTGACAAGCATTGGATGTTAGAGGACCTGTGGTTTCTTTAAGTTTCAGAAGTAGAGTTGAACTAGATATGGCCCATATGTTGAGGAAACACTGTTCTTTTGTTCTGAGCACACTCAAGTTTCCTGCTGTCTTAGAGGCTCTAGAAAGCAAGAGCGTGTTTCTTGCTCTAAAGCAGAGTGTGATCCATGGATGAGAACTATGCTCTGTGTTTCCCTTCAGAAATGGAGTTATTTTCCAGGCTCTGAGTCTTCCTACATGGAGGACTTCTATTCAAGTAAGGGCAGTTACTTTATAACTCAAACGAACTACATCGTTCACAAAGCTCACACGTTTCTCATCTTAACTGAGAGGCATTGGATATTAGAGGACCTGTGCTTGTATCAATTTCAGAGGCAGAGTTGGACTAGATATGGTCCGTATGTGTAGGAAACACCGTTCTTTGGTCTGAGCACACTCAATTTTCCTGCTGTATTAGAGACTCTAGAAATCAAGAGCATTCTTCTTGCTCTAAAGCAGAGTGTTATCCATGGATGAGAACTATGCTGTATAATTCCCTTCAGAAATGGAGTTAAACCCCCGGCTCTGTGTCTTCCTACAAGCAATACTTCGTTTGAGGTAAGGGCAGTCACTTTTCAGCTCAAACGACCTACATCGTTCATGAAGCTCACACGTTTCTCATCTTAACTGACAAGCATTGGATGTTAGAGGACCTGTGGTTTCATTAAGTTTCAGAAGTAGAGTTGAACTAGATATGGCCCATATGTTGAGGAAACACTGTTCTTTTGTTCTGAACTCACTCAAGTTTCTTGCTGTCTTAGAGGCTCTAGAAAGCAAGAGCGTGCTTCTTGCTCTAAAGCAGAGTGTGATCCATGGATGAGAACTATGCTGTGTGTTTCCCTTCAGAAATGGAGTTAAATCCCAGGCTCTGTGTCTTCCTACAAGCACTACTTCGTTTCAGGTAAGGGCAGTCACTTTTCAGTTGAAACGAACTACATCATTCACGAAGGTCACACGTTTCTCATCTTAAATAACAAGCATTGGATGTTAGAGGACCAGTGCTTTGTATCAGTTTCAGAAGCAGAGTTGGACTAGATATGGTCCGTATGTGTATGAAACACAGTTCTTTTGTTCTCAACACACTCAGGTTTCTTGCTGTCTTAGAGACTCTAGAAAGCAAGAGCGTGCTTCTTGCTCTAAAGCAGAGTGTGATCAATGGATTAGAACTCTGTTGTGTGTTTCACTTCAGAAATGGTGATAAATCCCATGCTCTGAGTCTTCCTACAAGGAAGACTTCGATTCAAGTAAGGGCAGTTACTTTACTTCTCAAAACGAACTACATCGTTCACGAAGCTCACACGTTTCTCATCTTAACTGACAAGCATTGGATGTTAGAGGACCAGTGCTTTGTATCAGTTTCAGAAGCAGAGTTGGACTAGATATGGTCCGTATGTGTAGGAAACCCCGTTCTTTTGTTCTGAGGACACTCAAGTTTTCTGCTGTCTTAGAGACTCTGGAAAGAAAGAACGTGCTTCTTGCTCTAAAGCAGAGTGTGATCAATGGATGAGAACTCTGCTGTGTGTTTCACTTCAGAAACGGAGTTAAATCCCAGGCTCTGAGTCTTCCTACAAGCAAGACTTCGTTTCAGGTAAGGGCAGTTACTTTACAGCTCAAACGAATTACATTGGTCACGAAGCTTTCATGTTTCTCATCTAAACTGACAAGCATTGGATGTTAGATGACCTGTTGTTTCTTTCAGTTTCAGAAGCAGAGTTGAACAAGATATGGCCTGTATGTGGAGGAAGCACCGTTCTTTTGTTCTGAGCAAACTCATGTTTCATGCTATCTTAGAGACTCTAGAAAGCAAGAGCGTGCTTCTTGCTCTAAAGCAGGGTGTGATCAATGGAAGAGAACTCTGCTGTGTGTTTCACTTCAGAAATGGAGTTAAATCCCAGGCTCTGAGTCTTCCTAGAAGCAAGAATCGTTTCAGGTAAGGGCAGTTACTATACAGCTCAAAAGAACCACATCATTTTCGAAGCTCACACGTTTCTCATCTAAACTGACAATCATTGGATGTTAGAGGACCTCTGTTTTCTTTCAGTTTCAGAAGCAGAGTTAAACTAGATATGGCCCGTATGTGGAGGAAACATCGTCCTTTTGTTCGGAGCACACTCATGTTTCATGCTGTATTAGAGACTCTAGAGAGCAAGAGCGTGCTTCTTGCTCTAAAGCAGAGTGTGATCCATGGATGAAAACTATGCTGTGTGTTTCTCTTCAGAAATGGAGTTAAACGCCTGGCTCAGTGTCTTCGTACAAGTAAGACTTCATTTCAGGTAAGGGCAGTCACTTTTCACCTCAAAAGAACTACATCGTTCACGAAGCTCACATGTTTCCAATCTTAACTGACAAGCATCCGATGTTAGAGGACCTGTGCTTAGTATCAGTTTCAGAAGCAGAGTTGGACTAGATAAGGTCCGTATGTGTAGGAAACACCGTTCTTTTGTTCTGAGCACACTCAAGTTTTCTGCTCTCTTAGAGACTCTGGAAAGCAAGGACGTGCTTCTTGCTCTAAAGCAGAGTGTGATCAATGGATGACAACTCTGCTGTGTGTTTCACTTCAGAAATGGAGTTAAATCCCAGGCTCGGAGTCTTCCTACAAGGAGGACTTCGATTCAAGTAAGGGCAGTTACTTTACAGCTCAAACGAACTACATCGTTCAAGAAGCTCACACGTTTCTCATCTTAACTGACAAGCATTGGATGTTAGAGGACCTTTGCTTTGTATCAATTTCAAGCAGATTTGAACTAGATATGGTCCGAATGTTTAGGAAACACCGTTCTTTTCTTCTGAGCACACTCAAGTTTCCTGCTGTCTTAGAGACTCTAGAAAGCAAGAGCATGCTTCTTGCTCTAAAGCAGAGTGTGATCCAAGGATGAGAACTGTGTTGTGTGTTTCCCTTCATAAATGGAGTTAAACCCCAGGCTGTGTGTCTTCCTACAAGCAAGACTTCGTTTCAGGTAAGGGCAGTCACTTTTCAGCTCAAAGAACTACATCGTTCACAAAGCTAACACGTTTCTCATCTTAACTGACAAGCATTGGATGTTAGAGGACCAGTTCTTTGTATCAGTTTCAGAAGCAGAGTTGGACTAGATATGGTCCGTACGTGTACGAACACCGTTCTTTTGTTCTCATCACACTCAAGTTTCTTGCTGTCTTAGAGAATCTAGAAAGCAAGAGCGTGCTTCTTGCTCTAAAGCTGAGTGTGATCAATGGATGAGAAGTCTGCTGTGTGTTTCACTTCAGAAATGGAGTTAAATCCCAGGCTCTGAGTATTCCTACAAGCAAGATTTCGTTTCAGGTAAGGGCAGTTACTATACAGCTCAAACGAACTACATCGTTCACGAATCTCACACGTTTCTCATCTTAAATGACAAGCATTGGATGTTAGAGGGCCTATGGTTTGTTTCAGTTTCAGAAGCAGAGATGAACTAGATATGGTCTGTATGTGTAGGAAACACTGTTCTTTTCTTCTGAGCACACTGAAGTTTTCTGCTCTTAGAGACTCTGGAAAGCAAGAGCATACTCCTTGCTCTAAAGCAGAGTGTGATCAATGGATGAGAACTCTGCTGTGTTTCACTTCAGAAATGGAGTTAAATCCCAGGCTCTGAGTATTCCTACAAGCAAGACTTCGTTTCAGGTAAGGGCAGTTACTATACAGCTCAAAAGATCTACATCATTCAAGAAGCTCACACATTTCTCATCTAAACTGACAAGCATCCGATGTTAGAGGCCCAGTGCTTTGAATCATTTTCAGAAGCAGAGTTGGACTAGATATGGTCCGTATGTGTAGGAAACACCGTTCATTTGTTCTCAGCACACTCACGTTTCCTGCTGTCTTAGATACTCTAGAAAGCAAGAGCGTGCTTCTTGCTCTAATGCAGAGTGTTATCAATGGATGAGAACTCTGCTGTCTGTTTCACTTCAGTAATGGAGTTAAATCCCAGGCTCTGAGTCTTCCTACAACAAGACTTCGTTTCAGGTAAGGGCAGTTACTTTACATCTCAAACGAACTACATCTGTCACGAAGCTTTCACGTTTCTCATCTAAACTGACAATCATTGGATGTTAGAGGACCTGTGGTTTCTTTCAGTTTCAGAAGCAGAGTTGAACAAGATATGGCCTGTATGTGGAGGAAACACCGTTCTTTTGTTCTGAGCACACTCATGTTTCATGCTGTCTTAGAGACTCTAGAAAGCAAGAGCGTGCTTCTTGCTCTAAAGCAGGGTGTGATCAATGGAAGAGAACTCTGCTGTGTGTTTCACTTCAGAAATGGAGATAATCCCAGGCTCTTAGTCTTCCTACAGGGAGGACTTCGATTCAAGTAAGGGCAGTTACTTTACAGCTCAAACGAACTACATCGTTCACAAGGCTCACACGTTTCTCATCTTAACTGACAAGCATTGCATGTTAGAGGACCAGTGTTTTGTATCAGTTTCAGAAGCAGAGTTGGACTAGATATGGTCCGTACGTGTGGGAAACAACATTCTTTTGTTCTAATCACAGTCATGTTTCTTGCTGTCTTAGAGACTCTGGAAAGCAAGAGCGTGCTTCTTGCTCTAAAGCAGAGTGTGATCCATGGATGAGAACTATGCTGTGTTTCCCTTCAGAAATGGAGTTAAATCCCAGGCTCTGTGTCTTCCTACAAGCACTACTCCTTTCAGGTAAGGGCAGTCACTTTTCACCTGAAACGAACTACATCATTCACGAAGCTCACACGTTTCTCATCTTAACTGAGAATCATTGGATATTTGAGGACCTTTTCTTTGTATCAATTTCAAGCAGAGTTGAACTAGATATGGTCTGTATGTATAGGAAACACCGTTCTTTTCTTCTGAGCACACTCACCTTTCTTGCTGTCTTAGAGATTCTAGAAACCAAGAGCATGCTTTTTGCTCTAAAGCAGAGTGTGATCAATGGATGAGAACTCTGCTGTGTTTCACTTCAGAAATGGAGTTAAATCCCAGGCTCTGAGTATTCCTACAAGCAAGACTTCGTTTCAGGTAAGGGCAGTTACTATACAGCTCAAAAGATCTACATATTCAAGAAGCTCACACATTTCTCATCTAAACTGACAAGCATCCGATGTTAGAGGCCCAGTGCTTTGAATCTTTTTCAGAAGCAGAGTTGGACTAGATATGGTCCGTATGTGTAGGAAACACCGTTCATTTGTTCTCAGCACACTCACGTTTCCTGCTGTCTTAGATACTCTAGAAAGCAAGAGCGTGCTTCTTGCTCTAATGCAGAGTGTTATCAATGGATGAGAACTCTGCTGTCTGTTTCACTTCAGTAATGGAGTTAAATCCCAGGCTCTGAGTCTTCCTACAACAAGACTTCGTTTCAGGTAAGGGCAGTTACTTTACATCTCAAACGAACTACATCTGTCACGAAGCTTTCACGTTTCTCATCTAAACTGACAATCATTGGATGTTAGAGGACCTGTGGTTTCTTTCAGTTTCAGAAGCAGAGTTGAACAAGATATGGCCTGTATGTGGAGGAAACACCGTTCTTTTGTTCTGAGCACACTCATGTTTCATGCTGTCTTAGAGACTCTAGAAAGCGAGAGCGTGCTTCTTGCTCTAAAGCAGGGTGTGATCAATGGAAGAGAACTCTGCTGTGTGTTTCACTTCAGAAATGGAGATAATCCCAGGCTCTTAGTCTTCCTACAGGGAGGACTTCGATTCAAGTAAGGGCAGTTACTTTACAGCTCAAACGAACTACATCGTTCACGAAGCTCACACGTTTCTCATCTTAACTGACAAGCATTGCATGTTAGAGGACCAGTGTTTTGTATCAGTTTCATAAGCAGAGTTGGACAAGATATGACCGTACGTGTGGGAAACAACATTCTTTTGTTCTCATCACACTCATGTTTCTTGCTGTCTTAGAGACTCTGGAAAGCAAGAGCGTGCTTCTTGCTCTAAAGCAGAGTGTGATCCATGGATGAGAACTATGCTGTGTTTCCCTTCAGAAATGGAGTTAAATCCCAGGCTCTGTGTCTTCCTACAAGCACTACTCCTTTCAGGTAAGGGCAGTCACTTTTCACCTGAAACGAACTACATCATTCACGAAGCTCACACGTTTCTCATCTTAACTGAGAATCATTGGATATTTGAGGACCTTTGCTTTGTATCAATTTCAAGCAGAGTTGAACTAGATATGGTCTGTATGTATAGGAAACACCGTTCTTTTCTTCTGAGCACACTCACCTTTCCTGCTGTCTTAGAGACTCTAGAAACCAAGAGCATGCTTTTTGCTCTAAAGCAGAGTGTGATCAATGGATGAGAACTCTGCTGTGTTTCACTTCAGAAATGGAGTTAAATCCCAGGCTCTGAGTATTCCTACAAGCAAGACTTCGTTTCAGGTAAGGGCAGTTACTATACAGCTCAAAAGATCTACATCATTCAAGAAGCTCACACATTTCTCATCTAAACTGACAAGCATCCGATGTTAGAGGCCCAGTGCTTTGAATCATTTTCAGAAGCAGAGTTGGACTAGATATGGTCCGTATGTGTAGGAAACACCGTTCATTTGTTCTCAGCACACTCACGTTTCCTGCTGTCTTAGATACTCTAGAAAGCAAGAGCGTGCTTCTTGCTCTAATGCAGAGTGTTATCAATGGATGAGAACTCTGCTGTCTGTTTCACTTCAGTAATGGAGTTAAATCCCAGGCTCTGAGTCTTCCTACAACAAGACTTCGTTTCAGGTAAGGGCAGTTACTTTACATCTCAAACGAACTACATCTGTCACGAAGCTTTCACGTTTCTCATCTAAACTGACAATCATTGGATGTTAGAGGACCTGTGGTTTCTTTCAGTTTCAGAAGCAGAGTTGAACAAGATATGGCCTGTATGTGGAGGAAACACCGTTCTTTTGTTCTGAGCACACTCATGTTTCATGCTGTCTTAGAGACTCTAGAAAGCAAGAGCGTGCTTCTTGCTCTAAAGCAGGGTGTGATCAATGGAAGAGAACTCTGCTGTGTGTTTCACTTCAGAAATGGAGATAATCCCAGGCTCTTAGTCTTCCTATAGGGAGGACTTCGATTCAAGTAAGGGCAGTTACTTTACAGCTCAAACGAACTACATCGTTCACGAAGCTCACACGTTTCTCATCTTAACTGACAAGCATTGCATGTTAGAGGACCAGTGTTTTGTATCAGT
Source organism: Onychomys leucogaster (assembly GCA_949786385.1). Taxonomy (NCBI): domain Eukaryota; kingdom Metazoa; phylum Chordata; class Mammalia; order Rodentia; family Cricetidae; genus Onychomys; species Onychomys leucogaster. The sequence continues at coordinate 2,759,203 of CATKUP010000029.1, forward strand.
TTCAGAAGCAGAGTTGGACTAGATATGGTTCGTATGTGTGGGAAACAACATTCTTTTGTTCTCATCACACTCATGTTTCTTGCTGTCTTAGAGACTCTGGAAAGCAAGAGCGTGCTTCTTGCTCTAAAGCAGTGTGTGATCCATGGATGAGAACTATGCTGTGTTTCCCTTCAGAAATGGAGTTAAATCCCAGGCTCTGTGTCTTCCTACAAGCACTACTCCTTTCAGGTAAGGGCAGTCACTTTTCACCTGAAACGAACTACATCATTCACGAAGCTCACACGTTTCTCATCTTAACTGAGAATCATTGGATGTTTGAGGACCTTTGCTTTGTATCAATTTCAAGCAGAGTTGAACTAGATATGGTCTGTATGTATAGGAAACACCGTTCTTTTCTTCTGAGCACACTCACCTTTCCTGCTGTCTTAGAGACTCTAGAAACCAAGAGCATGCTTCTTGCTCTAAAGCAGAGTGTGATCAATGGATGAGAACTCTGCTGTGTGTTTCACTTCAGAAATGGAGTTAAATCCCAGGCTCTGGGTCTTCCTACAAGCAAGACTTCGTTTCAGGTAAGGGCAGTTACTATACATCTCAAACGAACTACATCTGTCACGAAGCTTTCACGTTTCTCATCTAAACTGACAATCATTGGATGTTAGAGGACCTGTGGTTTCTTTCAGTTTCAGAAGCAGAGTTGAACAAGATATGGCCTGTATGTGGAGGAAACACCGTTCTTTTGTTCTGAGCACACTCATGTTTCATGCTGTCTTAGAGACTCTAGAAAGCAAGAGCGTGCTTCTTGCTCTAAAGCAGGGTGTGATCAATGGAAGAGAACTCTGCTGTGTGTTTCACTTCAGAAATGGAGATAATCCCAGGCTCTTAGTCTTCCTACAGGGAGGACTTCGATTCAAGTAAGGGCAGTTACTTTACAGCTCAAACGAACTACATCGTTCACGAAGCTCACACGTTTCTCATCTTAACTGACAAGCATTGCATGTTAGAGGACCAGTGTTTTGTATCAGTTTCAGAAGCAGAGTTGGACTAGATATGGTCCGTACGTGTGGGAAACAACATTCTTTTGTTCTCATCACACTCATGTTTCTTGCTGTCTTAGAGACTCTGGAAAGCAAGAGCGTGCTTCTTGCTCTAAAGCAGAGTGTGATCCATGGTTGAGAACTATGCTGTGTTTTCCTTCAGAAATGGAGTTAAATCCCAGACTCTGTGTCTTCCTACAAGCACTACTCCTTTCATGTAAGGGCAGTCACTTTTCACCTGAAACGAACTACATCATTCACGAAGCTCACACGTTTCTCATCTTAACTGAGAATCATTGGATGTTTGAGGACCTTTGCTTTGTATCAATTTCAAGCAGAGTTGATCTGGATATGGTCTGTATGTATAGGAAACACCGTTCTTTTCTTCTGAGCACACTCACCTTTCCTGCTGTCTTAGAGACTCTAGAAACCAAGAGCATGCTTCTTGCTCTAAAGCAGAGTGTGATCAATGGATGAGAACTCTGCTGTGTGTTTCACTTCAGAAATGGAGTTAAATCCCAGGCTCTGAGTCTTCCTAGAAGCAAGACTTCGTTTCAGGTAAGGGCAGTTACTATACAGCTCAAAAGAACTACATCATTCACGATGCTCACACATTTCTCATCTAAACTGACAAGCATTGGATTTTAGAGGACCTCTGTTATCTTTCAGTTTCAGAAGCACAGTTAAACTAGATATGGCCCGTATGTGGAGGAAACACCGTTCTTTTGTTGTGAGCACACTCATGTTTCATGCTGTATTAGAGACTCTAGAGAGCAAGAGCGTGCTTATTGCTCTAAAACAGAGTGTGATCCATGGATGAAAACTATGCTGTGTGTTTCCCTTCATAAATGGAGTTAAACCCCTTGCTCTGTGTCTTCGTACAAGTAAGACTTCATTTCAGGTAATGGCAGTCACTTGTCAGCTCAAACGAACTACATCGTTCACGAAGCTCACATGTTTCCAATCTTAACTGACAACCATCCGATGTTAGAGGACCAGTGCTTTGTATCAGTTTCAGAAGAAGAGTTGGACTAGATATGGTCCGTATGTGTAGGAAACACCTTTCTTTTGTTCTGAGCACACTCAAGTTTTCTGCTCTCTTAGAGACTCTGGAAAGCAAGAGCGTGCTTCTTGATCTAAAGCAGAGTGTGATCAATGGAAGAGAACTCTGCTGTGTGTTTCACTTAAGAAATGGAGTTAAATCCCAGGCTCTGAGTCTTCCTACAAGCAAGACTTCCTTTCAGGTACGGGCAGTTACTTTACAGATCAAACGAACTACATCATTCACGAAGCTCACACGTTTCTCATCTTAACTGACAAGGATTGGATGTTAGAGGGCCTATGGTTTGTTTCAGTTTCAGAAGCAGAGATGAACTAGATATGGTCCGTATGTGTAGGAAACACCGTTCTTTTCTTCTGAGCACACTCAAGTTTCCTGCTGTATTAGAGAATCTAGAAAGCAAGAGAGTGCTACTTGCTCTAAAGCAGAGTGTGATCCATGGATGAGAAGTCTGCTGTGTGTTTCCCTTCAGAAAAGGAGTTAAATTCCATGATCTGTGTCTTCCTACAAGCACTACTTTGTTTCAGATAAGGGCAGTCACTTTACTGCTCAAACGATCTACATCGTTCACGAAGCTCACACGTTTCTCATCTTAAAGGACAAGCATGGGATGTTTGAGGACCTTTGCTTTGTATCAATTTCAAGCAGAGTTGAACTAGATATGGTCTGTATGTATAGGAAACACCGTTCTTTTCTTCTGAGCACACTCACCTTTCCTGCTGTCTTAGAGAATCTAGAAACCAAGAGCATGCTTCTTGCTCTAAAGCAGAGTGTGATCAATGGATGAGAACTCTGCTGTGTTTCACTTCAGAAATGGAATTAAATCCCAGGCTCTGAGTATTCCTACAAGCAAGACTTCGTTTCAGGTAAGGGCAGTTACTATACAGCTCAAAAGATCTACATCATTCAAGAAGCTCACATGTTTCCAATCTTAACTGACAAGCATCCGATGTTAGAGGCCCAGTGCTTTGAATCATTTTCAGAAGCAGAGTTGGACTGGATATGGTCCGTATGTGTAGGAAACACCGTTCATTTGTTCTCAGCACACTCACGTTTCCTGCTGTCTTAGATACTCTAGAAAGCAAGAGCGTGCTTCTTGCTCTAATGCAGAGTGTTATCAATGGATGAGAACTCTGCTGTCTGTTTCACTTCAGTAATGGAGTTAAATCCCAGGCTCTGAGTCTTCCTACAACAAGACTTCGTTTCAGGTAAGGGCAGTTACTTTACATCTCAAACGAACTACATCTGTCACGAAGCTTTCACGTTTCTCATCTAAACTGACAATCATTGGATGTTAGAGGACCTGTGGTTTCTTTCAGTTTCAGAAGCAGTGTTGAACAAGATATGGCCTGTATGTGGAGGAAACACCGTTCTTTTGTTCTGAGCACACTCATGTTTCATGCTGTCTTAGAGACTCTAGAAAGCAAGAGCGTGCTTCTTGCTCTAAAGCAGGGTGTGATCAATGGAAGAGAACTCTGCTGTGTGTTTCACTTCAGAAATGGAGATAATCCCAGGCTCTTAGTCTTCCTACAGGGAGGACTTCGATTCAAGTAAGGGCAGTTACTTTACAGCTCAAACGAACTACATCGTTCACGAAGCTCACACGTTTCTCATCTTAACTGACAAGCATTGCATGTTAGAGGACCAGTGTTTTGTATCAGTTTCAGAAGCAGAGTTGGACTAGATATGGTCCGTACGTGTGGGAAACAACATTCTTTTGTTCTCATCACACTCATGTTTCTTGCTGTCTTACAGACTCTGGAAAGCAAGAGCGTGCTTCTTGCTCTAAAGCAGAGTGTGATCCATGGATGAGAACTATGCTGTGTTTCCCTTCAGAAATGGAGTTAAATCCCAGGCTCTGTGTCTTCCTACAAGCACTACTCCTTTCAGGTAAGGGCAGTCACTTTTCACCTGAAACGAACTACATCATTCACGAAGCTCACACGTTTCTCATCTTAACTGAGAATCATTGGATGTTTGAGGACCTTTGCTTTGTATCAATTTCAAGCAGAGTTGAACTAGATATGGTCTGTATGTATAGGAAACACCATTCTTTTCTTCTGAGCACACTCACCTTTCCTGCTGTCTTAGAGACTCTAGAAACCAAGAGCATGCTTCTTGCTCTAAAGCAGAGTGTGATCAATGGATGAGAACTCTGCTGTGTGCTTCCCTTCATAATGGAGTTAAACCCAAGGCTCTGTGTTTTCCTACAAGCAAGACTTCGTTTCAGGTAAGGGCATTCACTTTTCAGCTCAAACGAACTACATCGTTCACAAAGCTCACATGTTTCACATCTAAACTGACAATCATTGGATGTTAGAGGACCTGTGCTTAGTATCAGTTTCAGAGGCAGAGTTGGACTAGATAAGGTCCGTATATGTAGGAAACACCGTTCATTTGTTCTCATCACACTCACGTTTCCTGCTCTCTTAGAGTCTCTGGAAAGCTAGAGCGTGCTTCTTGCTCTAAAGCAGAGTGTGATCAATGGATGAGAACTCTGCTGTCTGTTTCACTTCAGAAATGGAGTTAAATCCCAGGCTCTGAGTCTTCTGACAACATGACTTCGTCTCAGGTAAGGGCAGTTACTTTACAGCTCAAATGAAAAACATCCTTCATGAAGCTCTCACGATTCTCATCTTAAATGACAAGTATTGGATGTTAGAGGAACTGTTGTTTGTTCCAGTTTCAGAAGCAGAATTGAAATAAATGTGGTCCGTATGTGTAGGAAACACCGTTCTTTTGCTCTCAGCACACTCATGTTTCCTGCTGACTTAGAGACTCTAGAAACCAAGAGCATGCTTCTTGCTCTAAAGCAGAGTGTGATCTATATGTGAGAACTCTGCTGTGTGTTTCACTTCAGAAATAGAGTTAAATCCCAGGATCTGATTCTTCCAACAAGCAAGACTTCGTTTCATGTAAGGGCAGTCACTTTACAGTTCAAACGAACTACATCATTCACGAAGCTCACACGTTTCTCATCTTAACTGACAAGCATTGGATGTTAGAGGACCTTTGGTTTGTTTCAGTTTCAGAAGCAGAGTTGAACTAGATATTGCCCATGTGTGTAGGAAACACCGTTCTTTAGTTCTGAGCACACTCATGTTTCCTGCTGTAATAGAGACTCTAGAAAGCAAGAGCGTGCATCTTGCTCTAAAGCAGAGTGTGATCAATGGATGAGAACTCTGCTGTGTGTTTCACTTCAGAAATGGAGTTAAATCCCAGGCTCTGTGTCTTCCTACAAGCAACACTTCATTTCAAGTAAGGGCAGTACCTTTTCAGCTCAAACGAACTACATCGTTCATGAAGCTCTCACGTTTCTTATCTTAAATTACAAGCATTGTATGTTAGAGGTCCAGTGCTTTGTATCAGTTTCAGAAGCAGAGTTGAAATAGATATGGTCCGTATTTGTAGGAAACACCGTTCATTTGTTCTGAGCACACTCAATTTTTCTGCTCCCTTAGAGACTGTGGAAAGCAAGAGCGTGCTTCTTGCTCTAAAGCACAGTGTGATCAATGGATGAGAACTCTGCTGTGTGTTTCCCTTCAGAAATGGAGTTAAATCCCAGGCTCTTTGTCTTCCTTCAAGGAGGACTTCGATTCAATTAAGGGCAGTTACTTTACAGCTCAAACGAACTACATCATTCACGAAGCTCACAAGTTTCTCATCTTAAATGAGAGGCATTGGATGTTAGAGCACCTTTCCTTTGTATCAATTTCAAGCAGAGTTGAACTAGATATGGCCCGTATGTATAGGAAACACCGCTATTTCCTTCTGAGCACACTCACGTTTCCTCCTGTCTAAGAGACTCTAAAAAGCAAGATCGTTCTTCTTGCTCTAAAGCAGAGTGTGATCAATGGATGAGAACTCTGTTGTGTGTTTCACTTCAGAAATGGAGTTAAATCCCAGGCTCTGAGTCTTCCTACAACAAGACTACTTTTCAGGTAAGGGCAGTTACTTTACAGATCAAAAGAACTACATCATTCACGAAGCTCACACGTTTCTCATCGAAACTGACAAGCATTGGATGTTAGAGGACCTGTGCTTTCTTTCAGTTTAAGAAGCAGAGTTGAACCAGATATGGCCCGCATGTGTAGGAAACACCGTTCATTTGTTCTGAGCACACACACTTTTCCTGCTGTATTAGAGTATCTAGAAAGCAAGAGAGTGCTTCTTGCTCTGAAGCAGAGTGTGATCCATGGATGAGAACTTTGCTGTGTATTACCCTTCAGAAATGGAGTTAAATCCCATGCTCTGTGTCTTCCTACAAGCACTACATTGTTTCAGGTAAGGGCAGCCACTTTTCAGCTCAAACGAACTACATCGTTCACGAAGCTAACACGTTTCTCATCTTTATTGACAAGCATTGGATGTTAGAGGTCCAGTGCTTTGTATCAGTTTCAGAAGCAGAGTTGGACTAGATAAGGTCCATTTGTGTAGGAAACACCGTTCTTTTGTTCTCATCACACTCATGTTTCCTGCTGTCTTAGAGAATCTGGAAAGCAAGAGCGTGCTTCTTACTCTAAAGCAGAGTGTGATCTATATATGAGAACTCTGCTTTGTTCCACTTCAGTAATGGAGTTAAATCCCAGGATCTGTGTCTTCCTACAAGCAAGATTTCGTTTCAGGTAAGGGCAGTCACTTTTCAGCTCAAACAAACTACATCGTTCACGAAGCTCTCACGTTCCTTATCTTAAATGACAAGCATTGGATGTTAGAAGACCAGTGCTTTGTATCAGTTTCTGAAGCAGATTTGGACTAGATATGGTCCATATGTGTAGCAAACACTGTTCTTTTGTTCTGAGCACACTGAAGTTTTCTGCTCTTAGAGACTCTGGAAATCAAGAGCATACTCCTTGCTCTAAAGCAGAGTGTGATCCATGGATGAGAACTCTGCTGTATTTCACTTCAGAAATGGAGTTAAATCGCAGGCTCTGAGTCTTCCTACAAGCAAGACTTCGTTTCAGGTAAGGGCAGTTACTATCCAGCTCAAAAGAACTACATCATTCACGAAGCTCACACGTTTCTCATCTAAACTGACAAGCATTGGATGTTAGAGGACCTCTGTTTTCTTTCAGTTTCAGAAGCAGAGTTGAACTAGATATGGCCCGTATGTGGAGGAAACACCGTTCTTTTGTTCTGAGCACACTCATGTTTCATGCTGTATTAGAGACTCTAGAAAGCAAGAGCGTGCTTCTTGCTCTAAAGCAGAGTGTGATCCATGAATGAAAACTATGCTGTGTGTTTCCCTTCAGAAATGGAGTTAAACCCCCTGCTGTGTGTCTTCGTACAAGTAAGACTTCATTTCAGGTAAGGGCTGTCACTTTTCAGCTCAAATGAACTACATAGTTCACGAAGGTCACACGTTTCCAATCTTAACTGAGAAGCATCCGATGTTTCAGGCCCAGTGCTTTGTATCAGTTTCAGAAGCAGATTTGGACTAGATATGGTCCGTATGTGCAGGAAACACCATTCATTTGTTCTCAGCACACTCACGTTTCCTGCTGTCTTAGAGACTGTAGAAAGCAAGAGCGTGCTTCTTGCTCTAATGCAGAGTGTTATCAATGGAAGAGAACTCTGCTGTGTGTTTCACTTCAGAAATGGAGTTAAATCCCAGGCTCTGAGGCTTCCTACAAGGAGGACTTCGATTCAAGTAAGGGCAATTACTTTACAGCTCAAACAAACTACAACGTTCACGAAGCTCACACGTTTCTCATCTTAACTGACAAGCATTGCATGTTAGAGGACCAGTGTTGTGTATCAGTTTAAGAAGCAGAGTTGGACTAGATAAGGTCCGTACGTGTGGGAAACAACGTTCTTTTGTTCTCATCACACTCATGTTTCTTGCTGTCTTAGAGACTCTGGAAAGCAAGAGCGTGCTTTTTGCTCTAAAGCAGAGTGTGATCCATGGATGAGAACTATGCTGTGTTTCCATTCAGAAATGGAGTTAAATCCCAGGCTCTGTGTCTTCCTACAAGCACTACTCCTTTCAGGTAAGGGCAGTCACTTTCCACGTGAAACGAACTACATCATTCATGAATCTCACACGTTTCTCATCTTAACTGAGAAGCATTGGATGTTAGAGGACCTTTGCTTTGTATCAATTTCAAGCAGAGTTGAATTAGATATGGTCTGTAAGTATAGGAAACACTGTTCTTTTCTTCTGAGCACACTCACGTTTCCTGCTCTCTTAGAGATTCTCGAAAGCAAGAGCGTGCTTCTTGCTCTAAAGCAGAGTGTGATCCATGGTTGAGAACTATGCTGTGTTTCCATTCAGAAATGGAGTTAAATCCCAGGCTCTGTGTCTTCCTACAAGCACTACTCCATTCAGTTAAGGGCAGTCACTTTTCATGTGAAACGAACTGCATCATTCACGAATCTCACACATTTCTCATCTTAACTGAGAAGCATTGGATGTTAGAGGACCTTTGCTTTGTATCAATTTCAAGCAGATTTGAATTATATATGGTCTGTATGTATAGGAAACACCGTTCTTTTCTACTGAGCACACTCACGTTTCCTGCTGTCTTAGAGACTCTAGAAAGCAAGAGCGTGCTTCTTGCTCTAAAGCAGAGTGTGATCCATCGATGAGAACTGTGTTGTGTGCTTCCCTTTGAAATGGAGTTAAACCCCAGGCTCTGTGTTTTCCTACAAACAAGACTTCGTTTCAGGTAAGGGCATTCACTTTTCAGCTCAAACGAACTACATCGTTCACGAAGCTCACATGATTCTCATCTAAACTGACAATCATTGGATGTTAGAGGACCTGTGCTTAGTATCAGTTTCAGAAGCAGAGTTGGACTAGATAAGGTCCGTATGTGCAGGAAACACCGTTCATTTGTTCTCATCACACTCACGTTTCCTGCTGTCTTAGAGTCTCTGGAAAGCTAGAGCGTGCTTCTTGCTCTAAAGCAGAGTGTGATCTATATGTGAGAACTCTGCTGTCTGTTTCACTTCATAAATAGAGTTAAATCCCAGGATCTGATTCTTCCAACAAGCAAGACTTCGTTTCATGTAAGGGCAGTAACTTTACAGTTCAAACGAAATACATCATTCACGAAGCTCACACGTTTCTCATCTTAACTGACAAGCATTGGATGTTAGAGGACCTTTGGTTTGTTTCAGTTTCAGAAGCAGAGTTGAACTAGATATGGCCCATGTGTGTAGGAAATACCGTTCTTTAGTTCTGAGCACACTCATGTTTCCTGCTGTATTAGAGACTCTAGAAAGCAAGAGCGTGCTTCTTTCTCTAAAGCAGAGTGTGATCAATGAATGAGAACTCTGCTGTGTGTTTCACTTCAGAAATGGAGTTAAATCCCAGGCTCTGTGTCTTCCTACAAGCAAGACTTCATTTCAATTAAGGGCAGTAACTTTTCAGCTAAAACGAACTACATCGTTCATGAAGCTCTCACGTTTCTTATCTTAAATTACAAGCATTGGATGTTAGAGGTCCAGTGCTTTGTATCAGTTTCAGAAGCAGAGTTGAAATAGATATGGTCCGTATGTGTAGGAAACACCGTTCTTTTGTTCTGAGCACACTCAAGTTTTCTGCTCTCTTAGAGACTGTGGAAAGCAAGAGCGTGCTTCTTGCTCTAAAGCAGAGTGTGATCAATGGATGAGAACTCTGCTGTGTTTCACTTCAGAAATGGAGGTAAATCCCAGGCTCTGAGTCTTCCTACAAGGAGGACTTCGATTCAATTAAGGGCAGTTATTTTACAGCTCAAACGAATTACATCATTCACGAAGCTCACAAGTTTCTCATCTTAACTGAGAGGCATTGGATGTTAGAGGACCTGTGGTTTCTTTCAGTTTCAGAAGCAGACTTGAAATAGATAGGGCCCGTATGTGGAAGAAACACCGTTCTTTTGTTCTGAGCACACTCAAGTTTCCTGCTGTCTTAGAGACTCTAGAAAGCAAGAGCGTGCTTCTTGCTCTAAAGCAGGGTGTGATCAATGGATGAGAACTCTGCTGTGTGTTTCACTTCAGAAATGGAGTTAAATCCCAGGGTCTAAGTCTTCCTACAAGGAGGACTTCGTTTCAAGTAAGTGCAGTTACTTTACGGCTCAAACGAAGTACATTGTTCACGAAGCTCACACGTTTCTCATCTTAACTGAAAGGCCTTGGATGTTAGAGCACCTTTGCTTTGTATCAATTTTAAGTAGTGTTGAACTAGATATGGTCTGTCTGTATTGGAAATACCATTCTTTTCTTCTGAGCTCACTCATGTTTCCTGCAGTAGTAGAGAATCTAGAAAGCAAGAGCGTGCTTCTTGCTCTAAAGCAGTTTGTGATCAATGTATGAGAACTCTGCTGTGTGTTTCACTTCAGAAATGGAGTTAAATCCCAGGCTCTGAGTCTTCCTACAAGGAGGACTTCGATTCAATTAAGGGCAGTTACTTTACAGCTCAAAAGAACTACATCATTCACGAAGCTCACACGTTTCTCATCTTAACTGAGAGGCATTGGATGTTAGAGCACCTTTGCTTTGTATCAATTTCAAGCAGAGTTGAACTAGATAGGGCACGTATGTTTAGGAAACACCAGTCTTTTCTTCTGAGCTCACTCACGTTTCCTCCTGTCTTAGAGACGCTAGAAAGCAAGAGCGTGCTTCTTGCTCTAAAGCAGAGTGTCATCAATGGATGAGAACTCTGCTGTGTGTTTTACTTCAGAAATGGAGTTGAATCCCAGTCTCTGAGTCTTCCTACAAGCAAGACTTCGTTTCAGGTAAGGGCAGTAACTTACAGCTCAAACGAACTACATCATTCACTAAGCTCACACGTTTCACATGTAAACTGACAAGCATTGGATGTTAGAGGACCTGTGCTTTCTTTCAGTTTCAGAAGCAGAGCTGAACCAGATATGGCCTGTATGTGTAGGAAACACCGTTCTTTTGTTCTCATCACACTCACGTTTCCTGCTGTCTTAGAGAATCTGGAAAGCAAGAGCGTGCGTCTTGCTCTAAAGCAGAGTATGATCTATATATGAGAACTCTGCTGTGTTCCACTTTAGTAATGGAGTTAAATCCCAGTCTATGAGTCTTCCTACAAGCAAGACTTCGTTTCAGGTACTGGCAGTTACTTTAAAGCTCAAACGAACTACATCGTTCACGAAGCTCACACGTTTCTCATCTAAACTGACAAGCATTGGATGTTAGAGGACCTCTGTTTTCTTTCAGTTTCAGAAGCAGAGTTGAACTAGATATGTCCCGTATGTGGAGGAAACACCGTTCTTGTGTTCTGAGCACACTCATGTTTCATGCTGTATTAGAGACTCTAGAAAGCAAGAGCGTGCTTCTTGCTCTAAAGCAGAGTGTGATCCATGGATGAAAACTATGCTGTGTGTTTCCCTTCAGAAATGGAGTTAAACCCCCTGCTGTGTGTCTTCATACAAGTAAGACTTCATTTCAGGTAAGGGCAGTCACTTGTCAGCTCAAACAAACTACATCGTTCATGAAGCTCACATGTTTCCAATCTTAACTGACAAGCATCCGATGTTAGAGACCCAGTGCTTTGTATCAGTTTCAGAAACAGAGTTGGACTAGATATGGTCCGTATGTGTAGGAAACACCGTTCATTTGTTCTCAGCACACTCAGGTTCCCTGCTCTCTTAGAGACTGTAGAAAGCAAGAGCATGCTTCTTGCTCTAATGCAGAGTGTTATCAATGGATGAGAACTCTGCTGTCTGTTTCACTTCAGAAATGGAGTTAAATCCCAGGCTCTGAGTCTTCCTACAACAAGACTTCGTTTCAGGTAAGGGCATTTACTTTACAGCTCAAACGAACTACATCTGTCACGAAGCTTACACGTTTCTCATCTAAACTGTCGAGCATTGGAAGTTAGAGGACCAGTGTTTTGTATCAGTTTCAGAAGCAGAGTTGGACTAGATATGGTCCGTACGTTTGGGAAACAACGTTCTTTTGTTCTCATCACACTCATGTTTCTTTCTGTCTTAGAGATTCTGGAAAGCAAGAGCGTGCTTCTTGCGCTAAAGCAGAGTGTGATCCATGGATGAGAACTTTGCTGTGTTTCCCTTCAGAAATGGAGTTAAATCCCAGGCTCTGTGTCTTCCTACAAGCACTACTCCTTTCAGGTAAGGGCAGTCACTTTTCACGTGAAACGAACTACATCATTCACGAAACTCACACGTTTCTCATCTTAACTGAGAAGCATTGGATGTTAGAGGACCTTTGCTTTGTATCAATTTCAAGCAGAGTTGAATTAGATATGGTCTGTATGTATAGGAAACACCGTTCTTTTCTTCTGAGCACACTCACGTTTCCTGCTGTCTTAGAGACTCTAGAAAGCAAGAGCGTGCTTCTTGCTCTAAAGCAGAGTGTGATCCATCGATGAGAACTGTGTTGTGTGCTTCCCTTCGAAATGGAGTTAAACCCCAGGCTCTGTGTTTTCCTACAAGCAAGACTTCGTTTCAGGTAAGGGCAGTCACTTTTCAGCTCAAACGACTACATCGTTCAAGAAGCTCACATGTTTCACATCTAAACTGACAATCATTGGATGTTAGAGGACCTGTGCTTAGTATCAGTTTCAGAAGGAGAGTTTGACTAGATAAGGTCCGTATGTGTAGGAAACACCGTTCATTTGTTCTCATCACACTCACGTTTCCTGCTCTCTTAGAGTCTCTGGAAAGCTAGAGCGTGCTTCTTGCTCTAAAGCAGAGTGTGATCAATGGATGAGAACTCTGCTGTGTGTTTCACTTCAGAAATGGAGTTAAATCCCAGGCTCTGAGTCTTCCTACAAGGAGGACTTCGATTCAATTAAGGGCAGTTACTTTACAGCTCAAACGAACTACATCATTCACGAAGCTCACAAGTTTCCCATCTTAACTGAGAGGCATTGGATGTTAGAGCACCTTTCCTTTGTATCAATTACAAGCAGAATTGAACTAGATATGGCCCGTATGTATAGGAAACACCGTTCTTTTCTTCTGAGCACACTCACGTTTCCTGCTGTCTTAGAGATTCTGGAAAGCCAGAGCATGCTTCTGGCTCTAAAGCAGAGTGGGATCAATGGATGAGAACTCTGCTGTGTGTTTCACTTCAGAAATGGAGTTAAATCCCAGTCTCTGAGTCTTCCTACAAGCAAGCCTTCGTTTCAGGTAAGGGCACTAACAGTACAGCTCAAACGAACTACATTATTCACTAAGCTCACACGTTTCACATCTAAACTGACAAGCATTGGATGTTAGAGGACCTGTGCTTTCTTTCAGTTTCAGAAGCAGAGTTGAACTAGATATGGCCCGTATGTATAGGAAACACCAGTCTTTTCTTCTGAGCACACTCAAGTTTCCTCCTGTCTTAGAGACTCTAGAAAGCAAGAGCGTGCTTCTTGCTCTAAAGCAGAGTGTGACCAATGGATGAGAACTCTGCTGTGTGTTTCACATCAGAGATGGAGTCAAATCCCTGCTCAGAGTCTTCCTACAAGAAGACTTCTTTTCAGGTAAGGGCAGTTCCTTTACTGCTCAAAAGAACTACATCATTCACGAAGCTCACACGTTTCTCATCTAAACTGACAAGCATTGGATGTTAGAGGACCTGTGGTTTCTTTCAGTTTCAGAAGCAGAGTTGAACTAGATATGCCCCGTATGTGGAGGAAACACCATTCTTTTGTTCTGAGCACACTCACGTTGCCTGCTGTCTTAGAGACTCTGGAAAGCAAGAGCGTGCTTCTTGCTATAAAGCAGAGAGTGATCCATCGATGAAAACTATGCTGTGTGTTTCCCTTCAGAAATAGAGTTAAATCCCAGGCTCTGTGCCTTCCTACAAGCAAGACATCATTTCAAGTAAGGGCAGTCACTTTTCAGCTCAAACGAACTACATCGTTCATGAAGCTCTCACGTTTCTTATCTTAAATGACAAGCATTGGATGTTAGAGGTCCAGTGCTTTGTATCAGTTTCAGAAGCAGAGTTGAAATAGATATGGTCCGTATGTGTAGGAAACACTGTTCTTTTGTTCTGAGCACACTCAAGTTTTCTGCTCTCTTAGAGACTGTGGAAAGCATGAGCGTGCTTCTTGCTCTAAAGCAGAGTGTGATCAATGGATGAGAACTCTGCTGTGTGTTTCCCTTCAGAAATGCAGTTAAATCCCAGGCTCTGAGTCTTCCTACGAGGAGGACTTCGATTCAATTAAGGGCAGTTATTTTACAGCTCAAACGAACTACATCATTCACGAAGCTCACAAGTTTCTCATCTTAACTGAGAGGCATTGGATGTTAGAGCACCTTTCCTTTGTATCAATTTCAAGCAGAGTTGAACTAGATATGGCCCGTATGTATAGAAAACACCGTTCTTTTCTTCTGAGCACACTCACGTTTCCTCCTGTCTAAGAGACCCTAGAAAGCAAGATCGTGCTTCTTGCTCTAAAGCAGAGTGTGATCCATGGATGAAAACTATGCTGTGTGTTTCCCTTCAGAAATGGAGTTAAACCCCCTGCTGTGTGTCTTCCTACAAGTAAGACTTCATTTCAGTTAAGGGCAGTCACTTTTCAGCTCAAACGAACTACATCATTCACGAAGCTCACACGTTTCCAATCTTAACTGACAAGCATCCGATGTTAGAGGCCCAGTGCTTTGTATCAGTTTCAGAAGCAGAGTTGGACTAGATATGGTCCGTATGTGTAGGAAACACCGTTCATTTGTTCTCAGCACACTCAGGTTTCCTGCTCTCTTAGAGACTGTAGAAAGCAAGAGCATGCTTCTTGCTCTAATGCAGAGTGTTATCAATGGATGAGAACTCTGCTGTCTGTTTCACTTCAGAAATGGAGTTAAATCCCAGGCTCTGAGTCTTCCTACAACAAGACTTCGTTTCAGGTAAGGGCATTTACTTTACAGCTCAAACGAACTACATCTGTCACGAAGCTTACACGTTTCTCATCTAAACTGTCGAGCATTGGAAGTTAGAGGACCTGTGTTTTGTATCAGTTTCAGAAGCAGAGTTGGACTAGATATGGTCTGTACGTTTGGGAAACAACGTTCTTTTGTTCTCATCACACTCATGTTTCTTTCTGTCTTAGAGATTCTGGAAAGCAAGAGCATGCTTCTTGCGCTAAAGCAGAGTGTGATCCATGGATGAGAACTTTGCTGTGTTTCCCTTCAGAAATGGAGTTAAATCCCAGGCTCTGTGTCTTCCTACAAGCACTACTCCTTTCAGGTAAGGGCAGTCACTTTTCACGTGAAACGAACTACATCATTCACGAAACTCACACGTTTCTCATCTTAACTGAGAAGCATTGGATGTTAGAGGACCTTTGCTTTGTATCAATTTCAAGCAGAGTTGAATTAGATATGGTCTGTATGTATAGGAAACACCGTTCTTTTCTTCTGAGCACACTCACGTTTCCTGCTGTCTTAGAGACTCTAGAAAGCAAGAGCGTGCTTCTTGCTCTAAAGCAGAGTGTGATCCATCGATGAGAACTGTGTTGTGTGCTTCCCTTCGAAATGGAGTTAAACCCCAGGCTCTGTGTTTTCCTACAAGCAAGACTTCGTTTCAGGTAAGGGCAGTCACTTTTCAGCTCAAACGACTACATCGTTCAAGAAGCTCACATGTTTCACATCTAAACTGACAATCATTGGATGTTAGAGGACCTGTGCTTAGTATCAGTTTCAGAAGGAGAGTTTGACTAGATAAGGTCCGTATGTGTAGGAAACACCGTTCATTTGTTCTCATCACACTCACGTTTCCTGCTCTCTTAGAGTCTCTGGAAAGCTAGAGCGTGCTTCTTGCTCTAAAGCAGAGTGTGATCAATGGATGAGAACTCTGCTGTGTGTTTCACTTCAGAAATGGAGTTAAATCCCAGGCTCTGAGTCTTCCTACAAGGAGGACTTCGATTCAATTAAGGGCAGTTACTTTACAGCTCAAACGAACTACATCATTCACGAAGCTCACAAGTTTCCCATCTTAACTGAGAGGCATTGGATGTTAGAGCACCTTTCCTTTGTATCAATTACAAGCAGAATTGAACTAGATATGGCCCGTATGTATAGGAAACACCGTTCTTTTCTTCTGAGCACACTCACGTTTCCTGCTGTCTTAGAGATTCTGGAAAGCCAGAGCATGCTTCTGGCTCTAAAGCAGAGTGGGATCAATGGATGAGAACTCTGCTGTGTGTTTCACTTCAGAAATGGAGTTAAATCCCAGTCTCTGAGTCTTCCTACAAGCAAGCCTTCGTTTCAGGTAAGGGCACTAACAGTACAGCTCAAACGAACTACATTATTCACTAAGCTCACACGTTTCACATCTAAACTGACAAGCATTGGATGTTAGAGGACCTGTGCTTTCTTTCAGTTTCAGAAGCAGAGTTGAACTAGATATGGCCCGTATGTATAGGAAACACCAGTCTTTTCTTCTGAGCACACTCAAGTTTCCTCCTGTCTTAGAGACTCTAGAAAGCAAGAGCGTGCTTCTTGCTCTAAAGCAGAGTGTGACCAATGGATGAGAACTCTGCTGTGTGTTTCACATCAGAGATGGAGTCAAATCCCTGCTCAGAGTCTTCCTACAAGAAGACTTCTTTTCAGGTAAGGGCAGTTCCTTTACTGCTCAAAAGAACTACATCATTCACGAAGCTCACACGTTTCTCATCTAAACTGACAAGCATTGGATGTTAGAGGACCTGTGGTTTCTTTCAGTTTCAGAAGCAGAGTTGAACTAGATATGCCCCGTATGTGGAGGAAACACCATTCTTTTGTTCTGAGCACACTCACGTTGCCTGCTGTCTTAGAGACTCTGGAAAGCAAGAGCGTGCTTCTTGCTATAAAGCAGAGAGTGATCCATCGATGAAAACTATGCTGTGTGTTTCCCTTCAGAAATAGAGTTAAATCCCAGGCTCTGTGCCTTCCTACAAGCAAGACATCATTTCAAGTAAGGGCAGTCACTTTTCAGCTCAAACGAACTACATCGTTCATGAAGCTCTCACGTTTCTTATCTTAAATGACAAGCATTGGATGTTAGAGGTCCAGTGCTTTGTATCAGTTTCAGAAGCAGAGTTGAAATAGATATGGTCCGTATGTGTAGGAAACACTGTTCTTTTGTTCTGAGCACACTCAAGTTTTCTGCTCTCTTAGAGACTGTGGAAAGCATGAGCGTGCTTCTTGCTCTAAAGCAGAGTGTGATCAATGGATGAGAACTCTGCTGTGTGTTTCCCTTCAGAAATGCAGTTAAATCCCAGGCTCTGAGTCTTCCTACGAGGAGGACTTCGATTCAATTAAGGGCAGTTATTTTACAGCTCAAACGAACTACATCATTCACGAAGCTCACAAGTTTCTCATCTTAACTGAGAGGCATTGGATGTTAGAGCACCTTTCCTTTGTATCAATTTCAAGCAGAGTTGAACTAGATATGGCCCGTATGTATAGAAAACACCGTTCTTTTCTTCTGAGCACACTCACGTTTCCTCCTGTCTAAGAGACCCTAGAAAGCAAGATCGTGCTTCTTGCTCTAAAGCAGAGTGTGATCCATGGATGAAAACTATGCTGTGTGTTTCCCTTCAGAAATGGAGTTAAACCCCCTGCTGTGTGTCTTCCTACAAGTAAGACTTCATTTCAGTTAAGGGCAGTCACTTTTCAGCTCAAACGAACTACATCATTCACGAAGCTCACACGTTTCCAATCTTAACTGACAAGCATCCGATGTTAGAGGCCCAGTGCTTTGTATCAGTTTCAGAAGCAGAGTTGGACTAGATATGGTCCGTATGTGTAGGAAACACCGTTCATTTGTTCTCAGCACACTCAGGTTTCCTGCTCTCTTAGAGACTGTAGAAAGCAAGAGCATGCTTCTTGCTCTAATGCAGAGTGTTATCAATGGATGAGAACTCTGCTGTCTGTTTCACTTCAGAAATGGAGTTAAATCCCAGGCTCTGAGTCTTCCTACAACAAGACTTCGTTTCAGGTAAGGGCATTTACTTTACAGCTCAAACGAACTACATCTGTCACGAAGCTTACACGTTTCTCATCTAAACTGTCGAGCATTGGAAGTTAGAGGACCTGTGTTTTGTATCAGTTTCAGAAGCAGAGTTGGACTAGATATGGTCTGTACGTTTGGGAAACAACGTTCTTTTGTTCTCATCACACTCATGTTTCTTTCTGTCTTAGAGATTCTGGAAAGCAAGAGCATGCTTCTTGCGCTAAAGCAGAGTGTGATCCATGGATGAGAACTTTGCTGTGTTTCCCTTCAGAAATGGAGTTAAATCCCAGGCTCTGTGTCTTCCTACAAGCACTACTCCTTTCAGGTAAGGGCAGTCACTTTTCACGTGAAACGAACTACATCATTCACGAAACTCACACGTTTCTCATCTTAACTGAGAAGCATTGGATGTTAGAGGACCTTTGCTTTGTATCAATTTCAAGCAGAGTTGAATTAGATATGGTCTGTATGTATAGGAAACACCGTTCTTTTCTTCTGAGCACACTCACGTTTCCTGCTGTCTTAGAGACTCTAGAAAGCAAGAGCGTGCTTCTTGCTCTAAAGCAGAGTGTGATCCATCGATGAGAACTGTGTTGTGTGCTTCCCTTCGAAATGGAGTTAAACCCCAGGCTCTGTGTTTTCCTACAAGCAAGACTTCGTTTCAGGTAAGGGCAGTCACTTTTCAGCTCAAACGACTACATCGTTCAAGAAGCTCACATGTTTCACATCTAAACTGACAATCATTGGATGTTAGAGGACCTGTGCTTAGTATCAGTTTCAGAAGGAGAGTTGGACTAGATAAGGTCCGTATGTGTAGGAAACACCGTTCATTTGTTCTCATCACACTCACGTTTCCTGCTCTCTTAGAGTCTCTGGAAAGCTAGAGCGTGCTTCTTGCTCTAAAGCAGAGTGTGATCAATGGATGAGAACTCTGCTGTGTGTTTCACTTCAGAAATGGAGTTAAATCCCAGGCTCTGAGTCTTCCTACAAGGAGGACTTCGATTCAATTAAGGGCAGTTACTTTACAGCTCAAACGAACTACATCATTCACGAAGCTCACAAGTTTCCCATCTTAACTGAGAGGCATTGGATGTTAGAGCACCTTTCCTTTGTATCAATTACAAGCAGAATTGAACTAGATATGGCCCGTATGTATAGGAAACACCGTTCTTTTCTTCTGAGCACACTCACGTTTCCTGCTGTCTTAGAGATTCTGGAAAGCCAGAGCATGCTTCTGGCTCTAAAGCAGAGTGGGATCAATGGATGAGAACTCTGCTGTGTGTTTCACTTCAGAAATGGAGTTAAATCCCAGTCTCTGAGTCTTCCTACAAGCAAGCCTTCGTTTCAGGTAAGGGCACTAACAGTACAGCTCAAACGAACTACATTATTCACTAAGCTCACACGTTTCACATCTAAACTGACAAGCATTGGATGTTAGAGGACCTGTGCTTTCTTTCAGTTTCAGAAGCAGAGTTGAACTAGATATGGCCCGTATGTATAGGAAACACCAGTCTTTTCTTCTGAGCACACTCAAGTTTCCTCCTGTCTTAGAGACTCTAGAAAGCAAGAGCGTGCTTCTTGCTCTAAAGCAGAGTGTGACCAATGGATGAGAACTCTGCTGTGTGTTTCACATCAGAGATGGAGTCAAATCCCTGCTCAGAGTCTTCCTACAAGAAGACTTCTTTTCAGGTAAGGGCAGTTCCTTTACTGCTCAAAAGAACTACATCATTCACGAAGCTCACACGTTTCTCATCTAAACTGACAAGCATTGGATGTTAGAGGACCTGTGGTTTCTTTCAGTTTCAGAAGCAGAGTTGAACTAGATATGCCCCGTATGTGGAGGAAACACCATTCTTTTGTTCTGAGCACACTCACGTTTCCTGCTGTCTTAGAGACTCTGGAAAGCAAGAGCGTGCTTCTTGCTATAAAGCAGAGAGTGATCCATCGATGAAAACTATGCTGTGTGTTTCCCTTCAGAAATAGAGTTAAATCCCAGGCTCTGTGCCTTCCTACAAGCAAGACATCATTTCAAGTAAGGGCAGTCACTTTTCAGCTCAAACGAACTACATCGTTCATGAAGCTCTCACGTTTCTTATCTTAAATGACAAGCATTGGATGTTAGAGGTCCAGTGCTTTGTATCAGTTTCAGAAGCAGAGTTGAAATAGATATGGTCCGTATGTGTAGGAAACACTGTTCTTTTGTTCTGAGCACACTCAAGTTTTCTGCTCTCTTAGAGACTGTGGAAAGCAAGAGCGTGCTTCTTGCTCTAAAGCAGAGTGTGATCAATGGATGAGAACTCTGCTGTGTGTTTCCCTTCAGAAATGCAGTTAAATCCCAGGCTCTGAGTCTTCCTACGAGGAGGACTTCGATTCAATTAAGGGCAGTTATTTTACAGCTCAAACGAACTACATCATTCACGAAGCTCACAAGTTTCTCATCTTAACTGAGAGGCATTGGATGTTAGAGCACCTTTCCTTTGTATCAATTTCAAGCAGAGTTGAACTAGATATGGCCCGTATGTATAGAAAACACCGTTCTTTTCTTCTGAGCACACTCACGTTTCCTCCTGTCTAAGAGACCCTAGAAAGCAAGATCGTGCTTCTTGCTCTAAAGCAGAGTGTGATCCATGGATGAAAACTATGCTGTGTGTTTCCCTTCAGAAATGGAGTTAAACCCCCTGCTGTGTGTCTTCCTACAAGTAAGACTTCATTTCAGTTAAGGGCAGTCACTTTTCAGCTCAAACGAACTACATCATTCACGAAGCTCACACGTTTCCAATCTTAACTGACAAGCATCCGATGTTAGAGGCCCAGTGCTTTGTATCAGTTTCAGAAGCAGAGTTGGACTAGATATGGTCCGTATGTGTAGGAAACACCGTTCATTTGTTCTCAGCACACTCAGGTTTCCTGCTCTCTTAGAGACTGTAGAAAGCAAGAGCATGCTTCTTGCTCTAATGCAGAGTGTTATCAATGGATGAGAACTCTGCTGTCTGTTTCACTTCAGAAATGGAGTTAAATCCCAGGCTCTGAGTCTTCCTACAACAAGACTTCGTTTCAGGTAAGGGCATTTACTTTACAGCTCAAACGAACTACATCTGTCACGAAGCTTACACGTTTCTCATCTAAACTGTCGAGCATTGGAAGTTAGAGGACCTGTGTTTTGTATCAGTTTCAGAAGCAGAGTTGGACTAGATATGGTCTGTACGTTTGGGAAACAACGTTCTTTTGTTCTCATCACACTCATGTTTCTTTCTGTCTTAGAGATTCTGGAAAGCAAGAGCATGCTTCTTGCGCTAAAGCAGAGTGTGATCCATGGATGAGAACTTTGCTGTGTTTCCCTTCAGAAATGGAGTTAAATCCCAGGCTCTGTGTCTTCCTACAAGCACTACTCCTTTCAGGTAAGGGCAGTCACTTTTCACGTGAAACGAACTACATCATTCACGAAACTCACACGTTTCTCATCTTAACTGAGAAGCATTGGATGTTAGAGGACCTTTGCTTTGTATCAATTTCAAGCAGAGTTGAATTAGATATGGTCTGTATGTATAGGAAACACCGTTCTTTTCTTCTGAGCACACTCACGTTTCCTGCTGTCTTAGAGACTCTAGAAAGCAAGAGCGTGCTTCTTGCTCTAAAGCAGAGTGTGATCCATCGATGAGAACTGTGTTGTGTGCTTCCCTTCGAAATGGAGTTAAACCCCAGGCTCTGTGTTTTCCTACAAGCAAGACTTCGTTTCAGGTAAGGGCAGTCACTTTTCAGCTCAAACGACTACATCGTTCAAGAAGCTCACATGTTTCACATCTAAACTGACAATCATTGGATGTTAGAGGACCTGTGCTTAGTATCAGTTTCAGAAGGAGAGTTGGACTAGATAAGGTCCGTATGTGTAGGAAACACCGTTCATTTGTTCTCATCACACTCACGTTTCCTGCTCTCTTAGAGTCTCTGGAAAGCTAGAGCGTGCTTCTTGCTCTAAAGCAGAGTGTGATCAATGGATGAGAACTCTGCTGTGTGTTTCACTTCAGAATTGGAGTTAAATCCCAGGCTCTGAGTCTTCCTACAAGGAGGACTTCGATTCAATTAAGGGCAGTTACTTTACAGCTCAAACGAACTACATCATTCACGAAGCTCACAAGTTTCCCATCTTAACTGAGAGGCATTGGATGTTAGAGCACCTTTCCTTTGTATCAATTACAAGCAGAATTGAACTAGATATGGCCCGTATGTATAGGAAACACCGTTCTTTTCTTCTGAGCACACTCACGTTTCCTGCTGTCTTAGAGATTCTGGAAAGCCAGAGCATGCTTCTGGCTCTAAAGCAGAGTGGGATCAATGGATGAGAACTCTGCTGTGTGTTTCACTTCAGAAATGGAGTTAAATCCCAGTCTCTGAGTCTTCCTACAAGCAAGCCTTCGTTTCAGGTAAGGGCACTAACAGTACAGCTCAAACGAACTACATTATTCACTAAGCTCACACGTTTCACATCTAAACTGACAAGCATTGGATGTTAGAGGACCTGTGCTTTCTTTCAGTTTCAGAAGCAGAGTTGAACTAGATATGGCCCGTATGTATAGGAAACACCAGTCTTTTCTTCTGAGCACACTCAAGTTTCCTCCTGTCTTAGAGACTCTAGAAAGCAAGAGCGTGCTTCTTGCTCTAAAGCAGAGTGTGACCAATGGATGAGAACTCTGCTGTGTGTTTCACATCAGAGATGGAGTCAAATCCCTGCTCAGAGTCTTCCTACAAGAAGACTTCTTTTCAGGTAAGGGCAGTTCCTTTACTGCTCAAAAGAACTACATCATTCACGAAGCTCACACGTTTCTCATCTAAACTGACAAGCATTGGATGTTAGAGGACCTGTGGTTTCTTTCAGTTTCAGAAGCAGAGTTGAACTAGATATGCCCCGTATGTGGAGGAAACACCATTCTTTTGTTCTGAGCACACTCACGTTTCCTGCTGTCTTAGAGACTCTGGAAAGCAAGAGCGTGCTTCTTGCTATAAAGCAGAGAGTGATCCATCGATGAAAACTATGCTGTGTGTTTCCCTTCAGAAATAGAGTTAAATCCCAGGCTCTGTGCCTTCCTACAAGCAAGACATCATTTCAAGTAAGGGCAGTCACTTTTCAGCTCAAACGAACTACATCGTTCATGAAGCTCTCACGTTTCTTATCTTAAATGACAAGCATTGGATGTTAGAGGTCCAGTGCTTTGTATCAGTTTCAGAAGCAGAGTTGAAATAGATATGGTCCGTATGTGTAGGAAACACTGTTCTTTTGTTCTGAGCACACTCAAGTTTTCTGCTCTCTTAGAGACTGTGGAAAGCAAGAGCGTGCTTCTTGCTCTAAAGCAGAGTGTGATCAATGGATGAGAACTCTGCTGTGTGTTTCCCTTCAGAAATGCAGTTAAATCCCAGGCTCTGAGTCTTCCTACGAGGAGGACTTCGATTCAATTAAGGGCAGTTACTTTACAGCTCAAACGAACTACATCATTCACGAAGCTCACAAGTTTCTCATCTTAACTGAGAGGCATTGGATGTTAGAGCACCTTTCCTTTGTATCAATTTCAAGCAGAGTTGAACTAGATATGGCCCGTATGTATAGAAAACACCGTTCTTTTCTTCTGAGCACACTCACGTTTCCTCCTGTCTAAGAGACCCTAGAAAGCAAGATCGTGCTTCTTGCTCTAAAGCAGAGTGTGATCCATGGATGAAAACTATGCTGTGTGTTTCCCTTCAGAAATGGAGTTAAACCCCCTGCTGTGTGTCTTCCTACAAGTAAGACTTCATTTCAGTTAAGGGCAGTCACTTTTCAGCTCAAACGAACTACATCATTCACGAAGCTCACACGTTTCCAATCTTAACTGACAAGCATCCGATGTTAGAGGCCCAGTGCTTTGTATCAGTTTCAGAAGCAGAGTTGGACTAGATATGGTCCGTATGTGTAGGAAACACCGTTCATTTGTTCTCAGCACACTCAGGTTTCCTGCTCTCTTAGAGACTGTAGAAAGCAAGAGCATGCTTCTTGCTCTAATGCAGAGTGTTATCAATGGATGAAACCTCTGCTGTCTGTTTCACTTCAGAAATGGAGTTAAATCACCAGGCTCTGAGTCTTCCTACAACAAGAATTCGTTTCAGGTAAGGGCAGTTACTTTACAGCTCAAACGAACTACATCGGTCACGAAGCTTACACGTTTCTTATCTAAACTGCCGAGCATTGGAAGTTAGAAGACCTGTGTTTTGTATCAGTTTCAGAAGCAGAGTTGGACTAGATATGGTCCGTACGTGTGGGAAACAATGTTCTTTTGTTCTCATTACACTCATGTTTCTTTCTGTCTTAGAGATTCTGGAAAGCAAGAGCGTGCTTCTTGCGCTAAAGCAGAGTGTGATCCACGGATGAGAACTGTGCTGTGTTTCCCTTCAGAAATGGAGTTAAATCCCAGGCACTGTGTCTTCCTACAAGCACTACTCCTTTCAGGTAAGGGCAGTCACTTTTCACGTGAAACGAACTACATCATTCACGAAACTCACACGTTTCTCATCTTAACTGAGAAGCATTGGATGTTAGAGGACCTTTGCTTTGTATCAATTTCAAGCAGAGTTGAATTAGATATGGTCTGTATGTATAGGAAACACCGTTCTTTTCTTCTGAGCACACTCACGTTTCCTGCTGTCTTAGAGACTCTAGAAAGCAAGAGCGTGCTTCTTGCTCTAAAGCAGAGTGTGATCCATCGATGAGAACTGTGTTGTGTGCTTCCCTTCGAAATGGAGTTAAACCCCAGGCTCTGTGTTTTCCTACAAGCAAGACTTCGTTTCAGGTAAGGGCAGTCACTTTTCAGCTCAAACGAACTACATCGTTCAAGAAGCTCACATGTTTCACATCTAAACTGACAATCATTGGATGTTAGAGGACCTGTGCTTAGTATCAGTTTCAGAAGGAGAGTTGGACTAGATAAGGTCCGTATGTGTAGGAAACACCGTTCATTTGTTCTCATCACACTCACGTTTCCTGCTCTATTAGAGTCTCTAGAAAGGTAGAGCGTGCTTCTTGCTCTAAAGCAGAGTGTGATCAATGGATGAGAACTCTGCTGTCTGTTTCACTTCAGAAATGGAGTTAAATCCCAGGCTCTGAGTCTTCCTACAAGGAGGACTTTGATTCAATTAAGGGCAGTTACTTTCCAGCTCAAACGAACTACATCATTCACGAAGCTCACAAGTTTCTCATCTTAACTGAGAGGCATTGGATGTTAGAGCACCTTTCCTTTGTATCAATTTCAAGCAGAATTGAACTAGATATGGCCCGTATGTATAGGAAACACCGTTCTTTTCTTCTGAGCACACTCACGTTTCCTCCTGTCTAAGAGATTCTGGAAAGCAAGAGCATGCTTCTTGCTCTAAAGCAGAGAGGGATCAATGGATGAGAACTCTGCTGTGTGTTTCACTTCAGAAATGGAGTTAAATCCCAGTCTCTGAATCTTCCTACAAGCAAGCCTTCGTTTCAGGTAAGGGCACTAACAGTACAGCTCAAACGAACTACATTATTCACTAAGCTCACACGATTCACATCTAAACTGACAAGCATTGGATGTTAGAGGACCTGTGCTTTCTTTCAGTTTCAGAAGCAGAGTTGAACTAGATATGGCCCGTATGTATAGGAAACACCAGTCTTTTCTTCTGAGCACACTCAAGTTTCCTCCTGTCTTAGAGACTCTAGAAAGCAAGAGCGTGCTTCTTTCTCTAAAGCAGAGTGTGATCAATGAATGAGAACTCTGCTGTGTGTTTCACTTCAGAAATGGAGTTAAATCCCAGGCTCTGTGTCTTCCTACAAGCAAGACTTCATTTCAATTAAGGGCAGTAACTTTTCAGCTAAAACGAACTACATCGTTCATGAAGCTCTCACGTTTCTTATCTTAAATTACAAGCATTGGATGTTAGAGGTCCAGTGCTTTGTATCAGTTTCAGAAGCAGAGTTGAAATAGATATGGTCCGTATGTGTAGGAAACACCGTTCTTTTGTTCTGAGCACACTCAAGTTTTCTGCTCTCTTAGAGACTGTGGAAAGCAAGAGCGTGCTTCTTGCTCTAAAGCAGAGTGTGATCAATGGATGAGAACTCTGCTGTGTTTCACTTCAGAAATGGAGGTAAATCCCAGGCTCTGAGTCTTCCTACAAGGAGGACTTCGATTCAATTAAGGGCAGTTATTTTACAGCTCAAACGAACTACATCATTCACGAAGCTCACAAGTTTCTCATCTTAACTGAGAGGCATTGGATGTTAGAGGACCTGTGGTTTCTTTCAGTTTCAGAAGCAGACTTGAAATAGATAGGGCCCCTATGTGGAAGAAACACCGTTCTTTTGTTCTGAGCACACTCAAGTTTCCTGCTGTCTTAGAGACTCTAGAAAGCAAGAGCGTGCTTCTTGCTCTAAAGCAGGGTGTGATCAATGGATGAGAACTCTGCTGTGTGTTTCACTTCAGAAATGGAGTTAAATCCCAGGGTCTAAGTCTTCCTACAAGGAGGACTTCGTTTCAAGTAAGGGCAGTTACTTTACGGCTCAAACGAAGTACATTGTTCACGAAGCTCACACGTTTCTCATCTTAACTGAAAGGCCTTGGATGTTAGAGCACCTTTGCTTTGTATCAATTTTAAGCAGTGTTGAACTAGATATGGTCTGTATGTATTGGAAATACCGTTCTTTTCTTCTGAGCTCACTCATGTTTCCTGCAGTAGTAGAGAATCTAGAAAGCAAGAGCGTGCTTCTTGCTCTAAAGCAGTTTGTGATCAATGTATGAGAACTCTGCTGTGTGTTTCACTTCAGAAATGGAGTTAAATCCCAGGCTCTGAGTCTTCCTACAAGGAGGACTTCGATTCAATTAAGGGCAGTTACTTTACAGCTCAAAAGAACTACATCATTCACGAAGCTCACACGTTTCTCATCTTAACTGAGAGGCATTGGATGTTAGAGCACCTTTGCTTTGTATCAATTTCAAGCAGAGTTGAACTAGATAGGGCACGTATGTGTAGGAAACACCAGTCTTTTCTTCTGAGCTCACTCACGTTTCCTCCTGTCTTAGAGACGCTAGAAAGCAAGAGCGTGCTTCTTGCTCTAAAGCAGAGTGTCATCAATGGATGAGAACTCTGCTGTGTGTTTTACTTCAGAAATGGAGTTGAATCCCAGTCTCTGAGTCTTCCTACAAGCAAGACTTCGTTTCAGGTAAGGGCAGTAACTTACAGCTCAAACGAACTACATCATTCACTAAGCTCACACGTTTCACATGTAAACTGACAAGCATTGGATGTTAGAGGACCTGTGCTTTCTTTCAGTTTCAGAAGCAGAGCTGAACCAGATATGGCCTGTATGTGTAGGAAACACCGTTCTTTTGTTCTCATCACACTCACGTTTCCTGCTGTCTTAGAGAATCTGGAAAGCAAGAGCGTGCGTCTTGCTCTAAAGCAGAGTATGATCTATATATGAGAACTCTGCTGTGTTCCACTTCAGTAATGGAGTTAAATCCCAGTCTATGAGTCTTCCTACAAGCAAGACTTCGTTTCAGGTACTGGCAGTTACTTTAAAGCTCAAACGAACTACATCGTTCACGAAGCTCACACGTTTCTCATCTAAACTGACAAGCATTGGATGTTAGAGGACCTCTGTTTTCTTTCAGTTTCAGAAGCAGAGTTGAACTAGATATGTCCCGTATGTGGAGGAAACACCGTTCTTGTGTTCTGAGCACACTCATGTTTCATGCTGTATTAGAGACTCTAGAAAGCAAGAGCGTGCTTCTTGCTCTAAAGCAGAGTGTGATCCATGGATGAAAACTATGCTGTGTGTTTCCCTTCAGAAATGGAGTTAAATCCCAGGCTCTGTGTCTTCCTACAAGCACTACTCCTTTCAGGTAAGGGCAGTCACTTTTCACGTGAAACGAACTACATCATTCACGAAACTCACACGTTTCTCATCTTAACTGAGAAGCATTGGATGTTAGAGGACGTTTGCTTTGTATCAATTTCAAGCAGAGTTGAATTAGATATGGTCTGTATGTATAGGAAACACCGTTCTTTTCTTCTGAGCACACTCACGTTTCCTGCTGTCTTAGAGACTCTAGAAAGCAAGAGCGTGCTTCTTGCTCTAAAGCAGAGTGTGATCCATCGATGAGAACTGTGTTGTGTGCTTCCCTTCGAAATGGAGTTAAACCCCAGGCTCTGTGTTTTCCTACAAGCAAGACTTCGTTTCAGGTAAGGGCAGTCACTTTTCAGCTCAAACGACTACATCGTTCAAGAAGCTCACATGTTTCACATCTAAACTGACAATCATTGGATGTTAGAGGACCTGTGCTTAGTATCAGTTTCAGAAGGAGAGTTGGACTAGATAAGGTCCGTATGTGTAGGAAACACCGTTCATTTGTTCTCATCACACTCACGTTTCCTGCTCTCTTAGAGTCTCTGGAAAGCTAGAGCGTGCTTCTTGCTCTAAAGCAGAGTGTGATCAATGGATGAGAACTCTGCTGTGTGTTTCACTTCAGAAATGGAGTTAAATCCCAGGCTCTGAGTCTTCCTACAAGGAGGACTTCGATTCAATTAAGGGCAGTTACTTTACAGCTCAAACGAACTACATCATTCACGAAGCTCACAAGTTTCCCATCTTAACTGAGAGGCATTGGATGTTAGAGCACCTTTCCTTTGTATCAATTACAAGCAGAATTGAACTAGATATGGCCCGTATGTATAGGAAACACCGTTCTTTTCTTCTGAGCACACTCACGTTTCCTGCTGTCTTAGAGATTCTGGAAAGCCAGAGCATGCTTCTGGCTCTAAAGCAGAGTGGGATCAATGGATGAGAACTCTGCTGTGTGTTTCACTTCAGAAATGGAGTTAAATCCCAGTCTCTGAGTCTTCCTACAAGCAAGCCTTCGTTTCAGGTAAGGGCACTAACAGTACAGCTCAAACGAACTACATTATTCACTAAGCTCACACGTTTCACATCTAAACTGACAAGCATTGGATGTTAGAGGACCTGTGCTTTCTTTCAGTTTCAGAAGCAGAGTTGAACTAGATATGGCCCGTATGTATAGGAAACACCAGTCTTTTCTTCTGAGCACACTCAAGTTTCCTCCTGTCTTAGAGACTCTAGAAAGCAAGAGCGTGCTTCTTGCTCTAAAGCAGAGTGTGACCAATGGATGAGAACTCTGCTGTGTGTTTCACATCAGAGATGGAGTCAAATCCCTGCTCAGAGTCTTCCTACAAGAAGACTTCTTTTCAGGTAAGGGCAGTTCCTTTACTGCTCAAAAGAACTACATCATTCACGAAGCTCACACGTTTCTCATCTAAACTGACAAGCATTGGATGTTAGAGGACCTGTGGTTTCTTTCAGTTTCAGAAGCAGAGTTGAACTAGATATGCCCCGTATGTGGAGGAAACACCATTCTTTTGTTCTGAGCACACTCACGTTTCCTGCTGTCTTAGAGACTCTGGAAAGCAAGAGCGTGCTTCTTGCTATAAAGCAGAGAGTGATCCATCGATGAAAACTATGCTGTGTGTTTCCCTTCAGAAATAGAGTTAAATCCCAGGCTCTGTGCCTTCCTACAAGCAAGACATCATTTCAAGTAAGGGCAGTCACTTTTCAGCTAAAACGAACTACATCGTTCATGAAGCTCTCACGTTTCTTATCTTAAATGACAAGCATTGGATGTTAGAGGTCCAGTGCTTTGTATCAGTTTCAGAAGCAGAGTTGAAATAGATATGGTCCGTATGTGTAGGAAACACTGTTCTTTTGTTCTGAGCACACTCAAGTTTTCTGCTCTCTTAGAGACTGTGGAAAGCAAGAGCGTGCTTCTTGGTCTAAAGCAGAGTGTGATCAATGGATGAGAACTCTGCTGTGTGTTTCCCTTCAGAAATGCAGTTAAATCCCAGGCTCTGAGTCTTCCTACGAGGAGGACTTCGATTCAATTAAGGGCAGTTACTTTACAGCTCAAACGAACTACATCATTCACGAAGCTCACAAGTTTCTCATCTTAACTGAGAGGCATTGGATGTTAGAGCACCTTTCCTTTGTATCAATTTCAAGCAGAGTTGAACTAGATATGGCCCGTATGTATAGAAAACACCGTTCTTTTCTTCTGAGCACACTCACGTTTCCTCCTGTCTAAGAGACCCTAGAAAGCAAGATCGTGCTTCTTGCTCTAAAGCAGAGTGTGATCCATGGATGAAAACTATGCTGTGTGTTTCCCTTCAGAAATGGAGTTAAACCCCCTGCTGTGTGTCTTCCTACAAGTAAGACTTCATTTCAGTTAAGGGCAGTCACTTTTCAGCTCAAACGAACTACATCATTCACGAAGCTCACACGTTTCCAATCTTAACTGACAAGCATCCGATGTTAGAGGCCCAGTGCTTTGTATCAGTTTCAGAAGCAGAGTTGGACTAGATATGGTCCGTATGTGTAGGAAACACCGTTCATTTGTTCTCAGCACACTCAGGTTTCCTGCTCTCTTAGAGACTGTAGAAAGCAAGAGCATGCTTCTTGCTCTAATGCAGAGTGTTATCAATGGATGAGAACTCTGCTGTCTGTTTCACTTCAGAAATGGAGTTAAATCCCAGGCTCTGAGTCTTCCTACAACAAGACTTCGTTTCAGGTAAGGGCATTTACTTTACAGCTCAAACGAACTACATCTGTCACGAAGCTTACACGTTTCTCATCTAAACTGTCGAGCATTGGAAGTTAGAGGACCTGTGTTTTGTATCAGTTTCAGAAGCAGAGTTGGACTAGATATGGTCTGTACGTTTGGGAAACAACGTTCTTTTGTTCTCATCACACTCATGTTTCTTTCTGTCTTAGAGATTCTGGAAAGCAAGAGCATGCTTCTTGCGCTAAAGCAGAGTGTGATCCATGGATGAGAACTTTGCTGTGTTTCCCTTCAGAAATGGAGTTAAATCCCAGGCTCTGTGTCTTCCTACAAGCACTACTCCTTTCAGGTAAGGGCAGTCACTTTTCACGTGAAACGAACTACATCATTCACGAAACTCACACGTTTCTCATCTTAACTGAGAAGCATTGGATGTTAGAGGACCTTTGCTTTGTATCAATTTCAAGCAGAGTTGAATTAGATATGGTCTGTATGTATAGGAAACACCGTTCTTTTCTTCTGAGCACACTCACGTTTCCTGCTGTCTTAGAGACTCTAGAAAGCAAGAGCGTGCTTCTTGCTCTAAAGCAGAGTGTGATCCATCGATGAGAACTGTGTTGTGTGCTTCCCTTCGAAATGGAGTTAAACCCCAGGCTCTGTGTTTTCCTACAAGCAAGACTTCGTTTCAGGTAAGGGCAGTCACTTTTCAGCTCAAACGACTACATCGTTCAAGAAGCTCACATGTTTCACATCTAAACTGACAATCATTGGATGTTAGAGGACCTGTGCTTAGTATCAGTTTCAGAAGGAGAGTTGGACTAGATAAGGTCCGTATGTGTAGGAAACACCGTTCATTTGTTCTCATCACACTCACGTTTCCTGCTCTCTTAGAGTCTCTGGAAAGCTAGAGCGTGCTTCTTGCTCTAAAGCAGAGTGTGATCAATGGATGAGAACTCTGCTGTGTGTTTCACTTCAGAAATGGAGTTAAATCCCAGGCTCTGAGTCTTCCTACAAGGAGGACTTCGATTCAATTAAGGGCAGTTACTTTACAGCTCAAACGAACTACATCATTCACGAAGCTCACAAGTTTCCCATCTTAACTGAGAGGCATTGGATGTTAGAGCACCTTTCCTTTGTATCAATTACAAGCAGAATTGAACTAGATATGGCCCGTATGTATAGGAAACACCGTTCTTTTCTTCTGAGCACACTCACGTTTCCTGCTGTCTTAGAGATTCTGGAAAGCCAGAGCATGCTTCTGGCTCTAAAGCAGAGTGGGATCAATGGATGAGAACTCTGCTGTGTGTTTCACTTCAGAAATGGAGTTAAATCCCAGTCTCTGAGTCTTCCTACAGGCAAGACTTCGTTTCAGGTAAGGGCACTAACAGTACAGCTCAAACGAACTACATTATTCACTAAGCTCACACGTTTCACATCTAAACTGACAAGCATTGGATGTTAGAGGACCTGTGCTTTCTTTCAGTTTCAGAAGCAGAGTTGAACTAGATATGGCCCGTATGTATAGGAAACACCAGTCTTTTCTTCTGAGCACACTCAAGTTTCCTCCTGTCTTAGAGACTCTAGAAAGCAAGAGCGTGCTTCTTGCTCTAAAGCAGAGTGTGACCAATGGATGAGAACTCTGCTGTGTGTTTCACATCAGAGATGGAGTCAAATCCCTGCTCAGAGTCTTCCTACAAGAAGACTTCTTTTCAGGTAAGGGCAGTTCCTTTACTGCTCAAAAGAACTACATCATTCACGAAGCTCACACGTTTCTCATCTAAACTGACAAGCATTGGATGTTAGAGGACCTGTGGTTTCTTTCAGTTTCAGAAGCAGAGTTGAACTAGATATGCCCCGTATGTGGAGGAAACACCATTCTTTTGTTCTGAGCACACTCACGTTTCCTGCTGTCTTAGAGACTCTGGAAAGCAAGAGCGTGCTTCTTGCTATAAAGCAGAGAGTGATCCATCGATGAAAACTATGCTGTGTGTTTCCCTTCAGAAATAGAGTTAAATCCCAGGCTCTGTGCCTTCCTACAAGCAAGACATCATTTCAAGTAAGGGCAGTCACTTTTCAGCTCAAACGAACTACATCGTTCATGAAGCTCTCACGTTTCTTATCTTAAATGACAAGCATTGGATGTTAGAGGTCCAGTGCTTTGTATCAGTTTCAGAAGCAGAGTTGAAATAGATATGGTCCGTATGTGTAGGAAACACTGTTCTTTTGTTCTGAGCACACTCAAGTTTTCTGCTCTCTTAGAGACTGTGGAAAGCAAGAGCGTGCTTCTTGCTCTAAAGCAGAGTGTGATCAATGGATGAGAACTCTGCTGTGTGTTTCCCTTCAGAAATGCAGTTAAATCCCAGGCTCTGAGTCTTCCTACGAGGAGGACTTCGATTCAATTAAGGGCAGTTATTTTACAGCTCAAACGAACTACATCATTCACGAAGCTCACAAGTTTCTCATCTTAACTGAGAGGCATTGGATGTTAGAGCACCTTTCCTTTGTATCAATTTCAAGCAGAGTTGAACTAGATATGGCCCGTATGTATAGAAAACACCGTTCTTTTCTTCTGAGCACACTCACGTTTCCTCCTGTCTAAGAGACCCTAGAAAGCAAGATCGTGCTTCTTGCTCTAAAGCAGAGTGTGATCCATGGATGAAAACTATGCTGTGTGTTTCCCTTCAGAAATGGAGTTAAACCCCCTGCTGTGTGTCTTCCTACAAGTAAGACTTCATTTCAGTTAAGGGCAGTCACTTTTCAGCTCAAACGAACTACATCATTCACGAAGCTCACACGTTTCCAATCTTAACTGACAAGCATCCGATGTTAGAGGCCCAGTGCTTTGTATCAGTTTCAGAAGCAGAGTTGGACTAGATATGGTCCGTATGTGTAGGAAACACCGTTCATTTGTTCTCAGCACACTCAGGTTTCCTGCTCTCTTAGAGACTGTAGAAAGCAAGAGCATGCTTCTTGCTCTAATGCAGAGTGTTATCAATGGATGAGAACTCTGCTGTCTGTTTCACTTCAGAAATGGAGTTAAATCCCAGGCTCTGAGTCTTCCTACAACAAGACTTCGTTTCAGGTAAGGGCATTTACTTTAAAGCTCAAACGAACTACATCTGTCACGAAGCTTACACGTTTCTCATCTAAACTGTCGAGCATTGGAAGTTAGAGGACCTGTGTTTTGTATCAGTTTCAGAAGCAGAGTTGGACTAGATATGGTCTGTACGTTTGGGAAACAACGTTCTTTTGTTCTCATCACACTCATGTTTCTTTCTGTCTTAGAGATTCTGGAAAGCAAGAGCATGCTTCTTGCGCTAAAGCAGAGTGTGATCCATGGATGAGAACTTTGCTGTGTTTCCCTTCAGAAATGGAGTTAAATCCCAGGCTCTGTGTCTTCCTACAAGCACTACTCCTTTCAGGTAAGGGCAGTCACTTTTCACGTGAAACGAACTACATCATTCACGAAACTCACACGTTTCTCATCTTAACTGAGAAGCATTGGATGTTAGAGGACGTTTGCTTTGTATCAATTTCAAGCAGAGTTGAATTAGATATGGTCTGTATGTATAGGAAACACCGTTCTTTTCTTCTGAGCACACTCACGTTTCCTGCTGTCTTAGAGACTCTAGAAAGCAAGAGCGTGCTTCTTGCTCTAAAGCAGAGTGTGATCCATCGATGAGAACTGTGTTGTGTGCTTCCCTTCGAAATGGAGTTAAACCCCAGGCTCTGTGTTTTCCTACAAGCAAGACTTCGTTTCAGGTAAGGGCAGTCACTTTTCAGCTCAAACGACTACATCGTTCAAGAAGCTCACATGTTTCACATCTAAACTGACAATCATTGGATGTTAGAGGACCTGTGCTTAGTATCAGTTTCAGAAGGAGAGTTGGACTAGATAAGGTCCGTATGTGTAGGAAACACCGTTCATTTGTTCTCATCACACTCACGTTTCCTGCTCTCTTAGAGTCTCTGGAAAGCTAGAGCGTGCTTCTTGCTCTAAAGCAGAGTGTGATCAATGGATGAGAACTCTGCTGTGTGTTTCACTTCAGAATTGGAGTTAAATCCCAGGCTCTGAGTCTTCCTACAAGGAGGACTTCGATTCAATTAAGGGCAGTTACTTTACAGCTCAAACGAACTACATCATTCACGAAGCTCACAAGTTTCCCATCTTAACTGAGAGGCATTGGATGTTAGAGCACCTTTCCTTTGTATCAATTACAAGCAGAATTGAACTAGATATGGCCCGTATGTATAGGAAACACCGTTCTTTTCTTCTGAGCACACTCACGTTTCCTGCTGTCTTAGAGATTCTGGAAAGCCAGAGCATGCTTCTGGCTCTAAAGCAGAGTGGGATCAATGGATGAGAACTCTGCTGTGTGTTTCACTTCAGAAATGGAGTTAAATCCCAGTCTCTGAGTCTTCCTACAAGCAAGCCTTCGTTTCAGGTAAGGGCACTAACAGTACAGCTCAAACGAACTACATTATTCACTAAGCTCACACGTTTCACATCTAAACTGACAAGCATTGGATGTTAGAGGACCTGTGCTTTCTTTCAGTTTCAGAAGCAGAGTTGAACTAGATATGGCCCGTATGTATAGGAAACACCAGTCTTTTCTTCTGAGCACACTCAAGTTTCCTCCTGTCTTAGAGACTCTAGAAAGCAAGAGCGTGCTTCTTGCTCTAAAGCAGAGTGTGACCAATGGATGAGAACTCTGCTGTGTGTTTCACATCAGAGATGGAGTCAAATCCCTGCTCAGAGTCTTCCTACAAGAAGACTTCTTTTCAGGTAAGGGCAGTTCCTTTACTGCTCAAAAGAACTACATCATTCACGAAGCTCACACGTTTCTCATCTAAACTGACAAGCATTGGATGTTAGAGGACCTGTGGTTTCTTTCAGTTTCAGAAGCAGAGTTGAACTAGATATGCCCCGTATGTGGAGGAAACACCATTCTTTTGTTCTGAGCACACTCACGTTTCCTGCTGTCTTAGAGACTCTGGAAAGCAAGAGCGTGCTTCTTGCTATAAAGCAGAGAGTGATCCATCGATGAAAACTATGCTGTGTGTTTCCCTTCAGAAATAGAGTTAAATCCCAGGCTCTGTGCCTTCCTACAAGCAAGACATCATTTCAAGTAAGGGCAGTCACTTTTCAGCTAAAACGAACTACATCGTTCATGAAGCTCTCACGTTTCTTATCTTAAATGACAAGCATTGGATGTTAGAGGTCCAGTGCTTTGTATCAGTTTCAGAAGCAGAGTTGAAATAGATATGGTCCGTATGTGTAGGAAACACTGTTCTTTTGTTCTGAGCACACTCAAGTTTTCTGCTCTCTTAGAGACTGTGGAAAGCAAGAGCGTGCTTCTTGCTCTAAAGCAGAGTGTGATCAATGGATGAGAACTCTGCTGTGTGTTTCCCTTCAGAAATGCAGTTAAATCCCAGGCTCTGAGTCTTCCTACGAGGAGGACTTCGATTCAATTAAGGGCAGTTACTTTACAGCTCAAACGAACTACATCATTCACGAAGCTCACAAGTTTCTCATCTTAACTGAGAGGCATTGGATGTTAGAGCACCTTTCCTTTGTATCAATTTCAAGCAGAGTTGAACTAGATATGGCCCGTATGTATAGAAAACACCGTTCTTTTCTTCTGAGCACACTCACGTTTCCTCCTGTCTAAGAGACCCTAGAAAGCAAGATCGTGCTTCTTGCTCTAAAGCAGAGTGTGATCCATGGATGAAAACTATGCTGTGTGTTTCCCTTCAGAAATGGAGTTAAACCCCCTGCTGTGTGTCTTCCTACAAGTAAGACTTCATTTCAGTTAAGGGCAGTCACTTTTCAGCTCAAACGAACTACATCATTCACGAAGCTCACACGTTTCCAATCTTAACTGACAAGCATCCGATGTTAGAGGCCCAGTGCTTTGTATCAGTTTCAGAAGCAGAGTTGGACTAGATATGGTCCGTATGTGTAGGAAACACCGTTCATTTGTTCTCAGCACACTCAGGTTTCCTGCTCTCTTAGAGACTGTAGAAAGCAAGAGCATGCTTCTTGCTCTAATGCAGAGTGTTATCAATGGATGAGACCTCTGCTGTCTGTTTCACTTCAGAAATGGAGTTAAATCACCAGGCTCTGAGTCTTCCTACAACAAGAATTCGTTTCAGGTAAGGGCAGTTACTTTACAGCTCAAACGAACTACATCGGTCACGAAGCTTACACGTTTCTTATCTAAACTGCCGAGCATTGGAAGTTAGAAGACCTGTGTTTTGTATCAGTTTCAGAAGCAGAGTTGGACTAGATATGGTCCGTACGTGTGGGAAACAACGTTCTTTTGTTCTCATTACACTCATGTTTCTTTCTGTCTTAGAGATTCTGGAAAGCAAGAGCGTGCTTCTTGCGCTAAAGCAGAGTGTGATCCACGGATGAGAACTGTGCTGTGTTTCCCTTCAGAAATGGAGTTAAATCCCAGGCACTGTGTCTTCCTACAAGCACTACTCCTTTCAGGTAAGGGCAGTCACTTTTCACGTGAAACGAACTACATCATTCACGAAACTCACACGTTTCTCATCTTAACTGAGAAGCATTGGATGTTAGAGGACCTTTGCTTTGTATCAATTTCAAGCAGAGTTGAATTAGATATGGTCTGTATGTATAGGAAACACCGTTCTTTTCTTCTGAGCACACTCACGTTTCCTGCTGTCTTAGAGACTCTAGAAAGCAAGAGCGTGCTTCTTGCTCTAAAGCAGAGTGTGATCCATCGATGAGAACTGTGTTGTGTGCTTCCCTTCGAAATGGAGTTAAACCCCAGGCTCTGTGTTTTCCTACAAGCAAGACTTCGTTTCAGGTAAGGGCAGTCACTTTTCAGCTCAAACGAACTACATCGTTCAAGAAGCTCACATGTTTCACATCTAAACTGACAATCATTGGATGTTAGAGGACCTGTGCTTAGTATCAGTTTCAGAAGGAGAGTTGGACTAGATAAGGTCCGTATGTGTAGGAAACACCGTTCATTTGTTCTCATCACACTCACGTTTCCTGCTCTATTAGAGTCTCTAGAAAGGTAGAGCGTGCTTCTTGCTCTAAAGCAGAGTGTGATCAATGGATGAGAACTCTGCTGTCTGTTTCACTTCAGAAATGGAGTTAAATCCCAGGCTCTGAGTCTTCCTACAAGGAGGACTTTGATTCAATTAAGGGCAGTTACTTTACAGCTCAAACGAACTACATCATTCACGAAGCTCACAAGTTTCTCATCTTAACTGAGAGGCATTGGATGTTAGAGCACCTTTCCTTTGTATCAATTTCAAGCAGAATTGAACTAGATATGGCCCGTATGTATAGGAAACACCGTTCTTTTCTTCTGAGCACACTCACGTTTCCTCCTGTCTAAGAGATTCTGGAAAGCAAGAGCATGCTTCTTGCTCTAAAGCAGAGAGGGATCAATGGATGAGAACTCTGCTGTGTGTTTCACTTCAGAAATGGAGTTAAATCCCAGTCTCTGAGTCTTCCTACAAGCAAGCCTTCGTTTCAGGTAAGGGCACTAACAGTACAGCTCAAACGAACTACATTATTCACTAAGCTCACACGATTCACATCTAAACTGACAAGCATTGGATGTTAGAGGACCTGTGCTTTCTTTCAGTTTCAGAAGCAGAGTTGAACTAGATATGGCCCGTATGTATAGGAAACACCAGTCTTTTCTTCTGAGCACACTCAAGTTTCCTCCTGTCTTAGAGACTCTAGAAAGCAAGAGCGTGCTTCTTTCTCTAAAGCAGAGTGTGATCAATGAATGAGAACTCTGCTGTGTGTTTCACTTCAGAAATGGAGTTAAATCCCAGGCTCTGTGTCTTCCTACAAGCAAGACTTCATTTCAATTAAGGGCAGTAACTTTTCAGCTAAAACGAACTACATCGTTCATGAAGCTCTCACGTTTCTTATCTTAAATTACAAGCATTGGATGTTAGAGGTCCAGTGCTTTGTATCAGTTTCAGAAGCAGAGTTGAAATAGATATGGTCCGTATGTGTAGGAAACACCGTTCTTTTGTTCTGAGCACACTCAAGTTTTCTGCTCTCTTAGAGACTGTGGAAAGCAAGAGCGTGCTTCTTGCTCTAAAGCAGAGTGTGATCAATGGATGAGAACTCTGCTGTGTTTCACTTCAGAAATGGAGGTAAATCCCAGGCTCTGAGTCTTCCTACAAGGAGGACTTCGATTCAATTAAGGGCAGTTATTTTACAGCTCAAACGAACTACATCATTCACGAAGCTCACAAGTTTCTCATCTTAACTGAGAGGCATTGGATGTTAGAGGACCTGTGGTTTCTTTCAGTTTCAGAAGCAGACTTGAAATAGATAGGGCCCCTATGTGGAAGAAACACCGTTCTTTTGTTCTGAGCACACTCAAGTTTCCTGCTGTCTTAGAGACTCTAGAAAGCAAGAGCGTGCTTCTTGCTCTAAAGCAGGGTGTGATCAATGGATGAGAACTCTGCTGTGTGTTTCACTTCAGAAATGGAGTTAAATCCCAGGGTCTAAGTCTTCCTACAAGGAGGACTTCGTTTCAAGTAAGGGCAGTTACTTTACGGCTCAAACGAAGTACATTGTTCACGAAGCTCACACGTTTCTCATCTTAACTGAAAGGCCTTGGATGTTAGAGCACCTTTGCTTTGTATCAATTTTAAGCAGTGTTGAACTAGATATGGTCTGTATGTATTGGAAATACCGTTCTTTTCTTCTGAGCTCACTCATGTTTCCTGCAGTAGTAGAGAATCTAGAAAGCAAGAGCGTGCTTCTTGCTCTAAAGCAGTTTGTGATCAATGTATGAGAACTCTGCTGTGTGTTTCACTTCAGAAATGGAGTTAAATCCCAGGCTCTGAGTCTTCCTACAAGGAGGACTTCGATTCAATTAAGGGCAGTTACTTTACAGCTCAAAAGAACTACATCATTCACGAAGCTCACACGTTTCTCATCTTAACTGAGAGGCATTGGATGTTAGAGCACCTTTGCTTTGTATCAATTTCAAGCAGAGTTGAACTAGATAGGGCACGTATGTGTAGGAAACACCAGTCTTTTCTTCTGAGCTCACTCACGTTTCCTCCTGTCTTAGAGACGCTAGAAAGCAAGAGCGTGCTTCTTGCTCTAAAGCAGAGTGTCATCAATGGATGAGAACTCTGCTGTGTGTTTTACTTCAGAAATGGAGTTGAATCCCAGTCTCTGAGTCTTCCTACAAGCAAGACTTCGTTTCAGGTAAGGGCAGTAACTTACAGCTCAAACGAACTACATCATTCACTAAGCTCACACGTTTCACATGTAAACTGACAAGCATTGGATGTTAGAGGACCTGTGCTTTCTTTCAGTTTCAGAAGCAGAGCTGAACCAGATATGGCCTGTATGTGTAGGAAACACCGTTCTTTTGTTCTCATCACACTCACGTTTCCTGCTGTCTTAGAGAATCTGGAAAGCAAGAGCGTGCGTCTTGCTCTAAAGCAGAGTATGATCTATATATGAGAACTCTGCTGTGTTCCACTTCAGTAATGGAGTTAAATCCCAGTCTATGAGTCTTCCTACAAGCAAGACTTCGTTTCAGGTACTGGCAGTTACTTTAAAGCTCAAACGAACTACATCGTTCACGAAGCTCACACGTTTCTCATCTAAACTGACAAGCATTGGATGTTAGAGGACCTCTGTTTTCTTTCAGTTTCAGAAGCAGAGTTGAACTAGATATGTCCCGTATGTGGAGGAAACACCGTTCTTGTGTTCTGAGCACACTCATGTTTCATGCTGTATTAGAGACTCTAGAAAGCAAGAGCGTGCTTCTTGCTCTAAAGCAGAGTGTGATCCATGGATGAAAACTATGCTGTGTGTTTCCCTTCAGAAATGGAGTTAAACCCCCTGCTGTGTGTCTTCATACAAGAAAGACTTCATTTCAGGTAAGGGCAGTCACTTGTCAGCTCAAACAAACTACATCGTTCATGAAGCTCACATGTTTCCAATCTTAACTGACAAGCATCCGATGTTAGAGACCCAGTGCTTTGTATCAGTTTCAGAAACAGAGTTGGACTAGATATGGTCCGTATGTGTAGGAAACACCGTTCATTTGTTCTCAGCACACTCAGGTTCCCTGCTCTCTTAGAGACTGTAGAAAGCAAGAGCATGCTTCTTGCTCTAATGCAGAGTGTTATCAATGGATGAGAACTCTGCTGTCTGTTTCACTTCAGAAATGGAGTTAAATCCCAGGCTCTGAGTCTTCCTACAACAAGACTTCGTTTCAGGTAAGGGCATTTACTTTACAGCTCAAACGAACTACATCTGTCACGAAGCTTACACGTTTCTCATCTAAACTGTCGAGCATTGGAAGTTAGAGGACCTGTGTTTTGTATCAGTTTCAGAAGCAGAGTTGGACTAGATATGGTCCGTACGTTTGGGAAACAACGTTCTTTTGTTCTCATCACACTCATGTTTCTTTCTGTCTTAGAGATTCTGGAAAGCAAGAGCGTGCTTCTTGCGCTAAAGCAGAGTGTGATCCATGGATGAGAACTTTGCTGTGTTTCCCTTCAGAAATGGAGTTAAATCCCAGGCTCTGTGTCTTCCTACAAGCACTACTCCTTTCAGGTAAGGGCAGTCACTTTTCACGTGAAACGAACTACATCATTCACGAAACTCACACGTTTCTCATCTTAACTGAGAAGCATTGGATGTTAGAGGACCTTTGCTTTGTATCAATTTCAAGCAGAGTTGAATTAGATATGGTCTGTATGTATAGGAAACACCGTTCTTTTCTTCTGAGCACACTCACGTTTCCTGCTGTCTTAGAGACTCTAGAAAGCAAGAGCGTGCTTCTTGCTCTAAAGCAGAGTGTGATCCATCGATGAGAACTGTGTTGTGTGCTTCCCTTCGAAATGGAGTTAAACCCCAGGCTCTGTGTTTTCCTACAAGCAAGACTTCGTTTCAGGTAAGGGCAGTCACTTTTCAGCTCAAACGAACTACATCGTTCAAGAAGCTCACATGTTTCACATCTAAACTGACAATCATTGGATGTTAGAGGACCTGTGCTTAGTATCAGTTTCAGAAGGAGAGTTGGACTAGATAAGGTCCGTATGTGTAGGAAACACCGTTCATTTGTTCTCATCACACTCACGTTTCCTGCTCTATTAGAGTCTCTAGAAAGGTAGAGCGTGCTTCTTGCTCTAAAGCAGAGTGTGATCAATGGATGAGAACTCTGCTGTCTGTTTCACTTCAGAAATGGAGTTAAATCCCAGGCTCTGAGTCTTCCTACAAGGAGGACTTTGATTCAATTAAGGGCAGTTACTTTACAGCTCAAACGAACTACATCATTCACGAAGCTCACAAGTTTCTCATCTTAACTGAGAGGCATTGGATGTTAGAGCACCTTTCCTTTGTATCAATTTCAAGCAGAATTGAACTAGATATGGCCCGTATGTATAGGAAACACCGTTCTTTTCTTCTGAGCACACTCACGTTTCCTCCTGTCTAAGAGATTCTGGAAAGCAAGAGCATGCTTCTTGCTCTAAAGCAGAGAGGGATCAATGGATGAGAACTCTGCTGTGTGTTTCACTTCAGAAATGGAGTTAAATCCCAGTCTCTGAGTCTTCCTACAAGCAAGCCTTCGTTTCAGGTAAGGGCACTAACAGTACAGCTCAAACGAACTACATTATTCACTAAGCTCACACGATTCACATCTAAACTGACAAGCATTGGATGTTAGAGGACCTGTGCTTTCTTTCAGTTTCAGAAGCAGAGTTGAACTAGATATGGCCCGTATGTATAGGAAACACCAGTCTTTTCTTCTGAGCACACTCAAGTTTCCTCCTGTCTTAGAGACTCTAGAAAGCAAGAGCGTGCTTCTTTCTCTAAAGCAGAGTGTGATCAATGAATGAGAACTCTGCTGTGTGTTTCACTTCAGAAATGGAGTTAAATCCCAGGCTCTGTGTCTTCCTACAAGCAAGACTTCATTTCAATTAAGGGCAGTAACTTTTCAGCTAAAACGAACTACATCGTTCATGAAGCTCTCACGTTTCTTATCTTAAATTACAAGCATTGGATGTTAGAGGTCCAGTGCTTTGTATCAGTTTCAGAAGCAGAGTTGAAATAGATATGGTCCGTATGTGTAGGAAACACCGTTCTTTTGTTCTGAGCACACTCAAGTTTTCTGCTCTCTTAGAGACTGTGGAAAGCAAGAGCGTGCTTCTTGCTCTAAAGCAGAGTGTGATCAATGGATGAGAACTCTGCTGTGTTTCACTTCAGAAATGGAGGTAAATCCCAGGCTCTGAGTCTTCCTACAAGGAGGACTTCGATTCAATTAAGGGCAGTTATTTTACAGCTCAAACGAACTACATCATTCACGAAGCTCACAAGTTTCTCATCTTAACTGAGAGGCATTGGATGTTAGAGGACCTGTGGTTTCTTTCAGTTTCAGAAGCAGACTTGAAATAGATAGGGCCCCTATGTGGAAGAAACACCGTTCTTTTGTTCTGAGCACACTCAAGTTTCCTGCTGTCTTAGAGACTCTAGAAAGCAAGAGCGTGCTTCTTGCTCTAAAGCAGGGTGTGATCAATGGATGAGAACTCTGCTGTGTGTTTCACTTCAGAAATGGAGTTAAATCCCAGGGTCTAAGTCTTCCTACAAGGAGGACTTCGTTTCAAGTAAGGGCAGTTACTTTACGGCTCAAACGAAGTACATTGTTCACGAAGCTCACACGTTTCTCATCTTAACTGAAAGGCCTTGGATGTTAGAGCACCTTTGCTTTGTATCAATTTTAAGCAGTGTTGAACTAGATATGGTCTGTATGTATTGGAAATACCGTTCTTTTCTTCTGAGCTCACTCATGTTTCCTGCAGTAGTAGAGAATCTAGAAAGCAAGAGCGTGCTTCTTGCTCTAAAGCAGTTTGTGATCAATGTATGAGAACTCTGCTGTGTGTTTCACTTCAGAAATGGAGTTAAATCCCAGGCTCTGAGTCTTCCTACAAGGAGGACTTCGATTCAATTAAGGGCAGTTACTTTACAGCTCAAAAGAACTACATCATTCACGAAGCTCACACGTTTCTCATCTTAACTGAGAGGCATTGGATGTTAGAGCACCTTTGCTTTGTATCAATTTCAAGCAGAGTTGAACTAGATAGGGCACGTATGTGTAGGAAACACCAGTCTTTTCTTCTGAGCTCACTCACGTTTCCTCCTGTCTTAGAGACGCTAGAAAGCAAGAGCGTGCTTCTTGCTCTAAAGCAGAGTGTCATCAATGGATGAGAACTCTGCTGTGTGTTTTACTTCAGAAATGGAGTTGAATCCCAGTCTCTGAGTCTTCCTACAAGCAAGACTTCGTTTCAGGTAAGGGCAGTAACTTACAGCTCAAACGAACTACATCATTCACTAAGCTCACACGTTTCACATGTAAACTGACAAGCATTGGATGTTAGAGGACCTGTGCTTTCTTTCAGTTTCAGAAGCAGAGCTGAACCAGATATGGCCTGTATGTGTAGGAAACACCGTTCTTTTGTTCTCATCACACTCACGTTTCCTGCTGTCTTAGAGAATCTGGAAAGCAAGAGCGTGCGTCTTGCTCTAAAGCAGAGTATGATCTATATATGAGAACTCTGCTGTGTTCCACTTCAGTAATGGAGTTAAATCCCAGTCTATGAGTCTTCCTACAAGCAAGACTTCGTTTCAGGTACTGGCAGTTACTTTAAAGCTCAAACGAACTACATCGTTCACGAAGCTCACACGTTTCTCATCTAAACTGACAAGCATTGGATGTTAGAGGACCTCTGTTTTCTTTCAGTTTCAGAAGCAGAGTTGAACTAGATATGTCCCGTATGTGGAGGAAACACCGTTCTTGT
Organism: Onychomys leucogaster; assembly: GCA_949786385.1. Lineage (NCBI taxonomy): Eukaryota > Metazoa > Chordata > Mammalia > Rodentia > Cricetidae > Onychomys > Onychomys leucogaster. The sequence continues at coordinate 2,803,650 of CATKUP010000029.1, forward strand.
GTTCTGAGCACACTCATGTTTCATGCTGTATTAGAGACTCTAGAAAGCAAGAGCGTGCTTCTTGCTCTAAAGCAGAGTGTGATCCATGGATGAAAACTATGCTGTGTGTTTCCCTTCAGAAATGGAGTTAAACCCCCTGCTGTGTGTCTTCATACAAGAAAGACTTCATTTCAGGTAAGGGCAGTCACTTGTCAGCTCAAACAAACTACATCGTTCATGAAGCTCACATGTTTCCAATCTTAACTGACAAGCATCCGATGTTAGAGACCCAGTGCTTTGTATCAGTTTCAGAAACAGAGTTGGACTAGATATGGTCCGTATGTGTAGGAAACACCGTTCATTTGTTCTCAGCACACTCAGGTTCCCTGCTCTCTTAGAGACTGTAGAAAGCAAGAGCATGCTTCTTGCTCTAATGCAGAGTGTTATCAATGGATGAGAACTCTGCTGTCTGTTTCACTTCAGAAATGGAGTTAAATCCCAGGCTCTGAGTCTTCCTACAACAAGACTTCGTTTCAGGTAAGGGCATTTACTTTACAGCTCAAACGAACTACATCTGTCACGAAGCTTACACGTTTCTCATCTAAACTGTCGAGCATTGGAAGTTAGAGGACCTGTGTTTTGTATCAGTTTCAGAAGCAGAGTTGGACTAGATATGTTCCGTACGTTTGGGAAACAACGTTCTTTTGTTCTCATCACACTCATGTTTCTTTCTGTCTTAGAGATTCTGGAAAGCAAGAGCGTGCTTCTTGCGCTAAAGCAGAGTGTGATCCATGGATGAGAACTTTGCTGTGTTTCCCTTCAGAAATGGAGTTAAATCCCAGGCTCTGTGTCTTCCTACAAGCACTACTCCTTTCAGGTAAGGGCAGTCACTTTTCACGTGAAACGAACTACATCATTCACGAAACTCACACGTTTCTCATCTTAACTGAGAAGCATTGGATGTTAGAGGACCTTTGCTTTGTATCAATTTCAAGCAGAGTTGAATTAGATATGGTCTGTATGTATAGGAAACACCGTTCTTTTCTTCTGAGCACACTCACGTTTCCTGCTGTCTTAGAGACTCTAGAAAGCAAGAGCGTGCTTCTTGCTCTAAAGCAGAGTGTGATCCATCGATGAGAACTGTGTTGTGTGCTTCCCTTCGAAATGGAGTTAAACCCCAGGCTCTGTGTTTTCCTACAAGCAAGACTTCGTTTCAGGTAAGGGCAGTCACTTTTCAGCTCAAACGACTACATCGTTCAAGAAGCTCACATGTTTCACATCTAAACTGACAATCATTGGATGTTAGAGGACCTGTGCTTAGTATCAGTTTCAGAAGGAGAGTTGGACTAGATAAGGTCCGTATGTGTAGGAAACACCGTTCATTTGTTCTCATCACACTCACGTTTCCTGCTCTCTTAGAGTCTCTGGAAAGCTAGAGCGTGCTTCTTGCTCTAAAGCAGAGTGTGATCAATGGATGAGAACTCTACTGTGTGTTTCACTTCAGAAATGGAGTTAAATCCCAGGCTCTGAGTCTTCCTACAAGGAGGACTTCGATTCAATTAAGGGCAGTTACTTTACAGCTCAAACGAACTACATCATTCACGAAGCTCACAAGTTTCCCATCTTAACTGAGAGGCATTGGATGTTAGAGCACCTTTCCTTTGTATCAATTACAAGCAGAATTGAACTAGATATGGCCTGTATGTATAGGAAACACAGTTCTTTTCTTCTGAGCACACTCACGTTTCCTGCTGTCTTAGAGATTCTGGAAAGCCAGAGCATGCTTCTGGCTCTAAAGCAGAGTGGGATCAATGGATGAGAACTCTGCTGTGTGTTTCACTTCAGAAATGGAGTTAAATCCCAGTCTCTGAGTCTTCCTACAAGCAAGACTTCGTTTCAGGTAAGGGCACTAACAGTACAGCTCAAACGAACTACATTATTCACTAAGCTCACACGTTTCACATCTAAACTGACAAGCATTGGATGTTAGAGGACCTGTGCTTTCTTTCAGTTTCAGAAGCAGAGTTGAACTAGATATGGCCCGTATGTATAGGAAACACCAGTCTTTTCTTCTGAGCACACTCAAGTTTCCTCCTGTCTTAGAGACTCTAGAAAGCAAGAGCGTGCTTCTTGCTCTAAAGCAGAGTGTGACCAATGGATGAGAACTCTGCTGTGTGTTTCACATCAGAGATGGAGTCAAATCCCTGCTCAGAGTCTTCCTACAAGAAGACTTCTTTTCAGGTAAGGGCAGTTCCTTTACTGCTCAAAAGAACTACATCATTCACGAAGCTCACACGTTTCTCATCTAAACTGACAAGCATTGGATGTTAGAGGACCTGTGGTTTCTTTCAGTTTCAGAAGCAGAGTTGAACTAGATATGCCCCGTATGTGGAGGAAACACCATTCTTTTGTTCTGAGCACACTCACGTTGCCTGCTGTCTTAGAGACTCTGGAAAGCAAGAGCGTGCTTCTTGCTATAAAGCAGAGAGTGATCCATCGATGAAAACTATGCTGTGTGTTTCCCTTCAGAAATAGAGTTAAATCCCAGGCTCTGTGCCTTCCTACAAGCAAGACATCATTTCAAGTAAGGGCAGTCACTTTTCAGCTCAAACGAACTACATCGTTCATGAAGCTCTCACGTTTCTTATCTTAAATGACAAGCATTGGATGTTAGAGGTCCAGTGCTTTGTATCAGTTTCAGAAGCAGAGTTGAAATAGATATGGTCCGTATGTGTAGGAAACACTGTTCTTTTGTTCTGAGCAAACTCAAGTTTTCTGCTCTCTTAGAGACTGTGGAAAGCAAGAGCGTGCTTCTTGCTCTAAAGCAGAGTGTGATCAATGGATGAGAACTCTGCTGTGTGTTTCCCTTCAGAAATGCAGTTAAATCCCAGGCTCTGAGTCTTCCTACGAGGAGGACTTCGATTCAATTAAGGGCAGTTACTTTACAGCTCAAACGAACTACATCATTCACGAAGCTCACAAGTTTCTCATCTTAACTGAGAGGCATTGGATGTTAGAGCACCTTTCCTTTGTATCAATTTCAAGCAGAGTTGAACTAGATATGGCCCGTATGTATAGAAAACACCGTTCTTTTCTTCTGAGCACACTCACGTTTCCTCCTGTCTAAGAGACCCTAGAAAGCAAGATCGTGCTTCTTGCTCTAAAGCAGAGTGTGATCCATGGATGAAAACTATGCTGTGTGTTTCCCTTCAGAAATGGAGTTAAACCCCCTGCTGTGTGTCTTCCTACAAGTAAGACTTCATTTCAGTTAAGGGCAGTCACTTTTCAGCTCAAACGAACTACATCATTCACGAAGCTCACACGTTTCCAATCTTAACTGACAAGCATCGGATGTTAGAGGCCCAGTGCTTTGTATCAGTTTCAGAAGCAGAGTTGGACTAGATATGGTCCGTATGTGTAGGAAACACCGTACATTTGTTCTCAGCACACTCAGGTTTCCTGCTCTCTTAGAGACTGTAGAAAGCAAGAGCATGCTTCTTGCTCTAATGCAGAGTGTTATCAATGGATGAGACCTCTGCTGTCTGTTTCACTTCAGAAATGGAGTTAAATCACCAGGCTCTGAGTCTTCCTACAACAAGACTTCGTTTCAGGTAAGGGCAGTTACTTTACAGCTCAAACGAACTACATCTGTCACGAAGCTTACACGTTTCTCATCTAAACTGCCGAGCATTGGAAGTTAGAAGACCTGTGTTTTGTATCAGTTTCAGAAGCAGAGTTGGACTAGATATGGTCCGTACGTGTGGGAAACAACGTTCTTTTGTTCTCATTACACTCATGTTTCTTTCTGTCTTAGAGATTCTGGAAAGCAAGAGCGTGCTTCTTGCGCTAAAGCAGAGTGTGATCCATGGATGAGAACTGTGCTGTGTTTCCCTTCAGAAATGGAGTTAAATCCCAGGCTCTGTGTCTTCCTACAAGCACTACTCCTTTCAGGTAAGGGCAGTCACTTTTCACGTGAAACGAACTACATCATTCACGAAACTCACACGTTTCTCATCTTAACTGAGAAGCATTGGATGTTAGAGGACCTTTGCTTTGTATCAATTTCAAGCAGAGTTGAATTAGATATGGTCTGTATGTATAGGAAACACCATTCTTTTCTTCTGAGCACACTCACGTTTCCTGCTGTCTTAGAGACTCTAGAAAGCAAGAGCGTGCTTCTTGCTCTAAAGCAGAGTGTGATCCATCGATGAGAACTGTGTTGTGTGCTTCCCTTCGAAATGGAGTTAAACCCCAGGCTCTGTGTTTTCCTACAAGCAAGACTTCGTTTCAGGTAAGGGCAGTCACTTTTCAGCTCAAACGAACTACATCGTTCAAGAAGCTCACATGTTTCACATCTAAACTGACAATCATTGGATGTTAGAGGACCTGTGCTTAGTATCAGTTTCAGAAGGAGAGTTGGACTAGATAAGGTCCGTATGTGTAGGAAACACCGTTCATTTGTTCTCATCACACTCACGTTTCCTGCTCTATTAGAGTCTCTAGAAAGGTAGAGCGTGCTTCTTGCTCTAAAGCAGAGTGTGATCAATGGATGAGAACTCTGCTGTCTGTTTCACTTCAGAAATGGAGTTAAATCCCAGGCTCTGAGTCTTCCTACAAGGAGGACTTTGATTCAATTAAGGGCAGTTACTTTACAGCTCAAACGAACTACATCATTCACGAAGCTCACAAGTTTCTCATCTTAACTGAGAGGCATTGGATGTTAGAGCACCTTTCCTTTGTATCAATTTCAAGCAGAGTTGAATTAGATATGGTCTGTATGTATAGGAAACACCGTTCTTTTCTTCTGAGCACACTCACGTTTCCTCCTGTCTAAGAGATTCTGGAAAGCAAGAGCATGCTTCTTGCTCTAAAGCAGAGAGGGATCAATGGATGAGAACTCTGCTGTGTGTTTCACTTCAGAAATGGAGTTAAATCCCAGTCTCTGAGTCTTCCTACAAGCAAGCCTTCGTTTCAGGTAAGGGCACTAACAGTACAGCTCAAACGAACTACATTATTCACTAAGCTCACACGATTCACATCTAAACTGACAAGCATTGGATGTTAGAGGACCTGTGCTTTCTTTCAGTTTCAGAAGCAGAGTTGAACTAGATATGGCCCGTATGTATAGGAAACACCAGTCTTTTCTTCTGAGCACACTCAAGTTTCCTCCTGTCTTAGAGACCCTAGAAAGCAAGAGCGTGCTTCTTGCTCTAAAGCAGAGTGTGACCAATGGATGAGAACTCTGCTGTGTGTTTCACATCAGAGATGGAGTCAAATCCCTGCTCAGAGTCTTCCTACAAGAAGACTTCTTTTCAGGTAAGGGCAGTTCCTTTACTGCTCAAAAGAACTACGTCATTCACGAAGCTCACACATTTCTCATCTAAACTGACAAGCATTGGATGTTAGAGGACCTGTGGTTTCTTTCAGTTTCAGAAGCAGAGTTGAACTAGATATGCCCCGTATGTGGAGGAAACACCATTCTTTTGTTCTGAGCACACTCACGTTTCCTGCTGTCTTAGAGACTCTGGAAAGCTAGAGCGTGCTTCTTGCAATAAAGCAGAGAGTGATCCATCGATGAAAACTATGCTGTGTGTTTCACTTCAGAAATGGAGTTAAATCCCAGGCTCTGAGTCTTCCTACAAGCAAGACTTCGTTTCAGGAAAGGGCACTTACTATACAGCTCAAAAGAACTACATCATTCACGAAGCTCACACGTTTCTAATCTAAACTGACAAGCATTGGATGTTAGAGGACCTCTGTTTTCTTTCAGTTTCAGAAGCAGAGTTGAACTAGATATGGCCCGTATGTGGAGGAAACACTCTTCTTTTGTTCTGAGCACACTCACATTTCCTCCTGTCTTAGAGACTCTAGAAAGCAAGAGCGTGCTTATTGCTCTAAAGCAGAGTGTGATCCATGGATGAAAACTATGCTGTGTGTTTCCCTTCAGAAATGGAGTTAAACCCCCTGCTGTGTGTCTTCCTACAAGTAAGACTTCATTTCAGTTAAGGGCAGTCACTTTTCAGCTCAAATGAACTACATCGTTCACGAAGCTCACACGTTTCCAATCTTAACTGACAAGCATCAGATGTTAGAGGCCCAGTGCTTTGTATCAGTTTCAGAAGCAGAGTTGGACTAGATATGGTCTATATGTGTAGGAAACACCGTTCATTTGTTCTCAGCACACTCACGTTTCTTGCTGTCTTAGAGACTGTAGAAAGCAAGAGCATGCTTCTTGCTCTAATGCAGAGTGTTATCAATGGATGAGAACTCTGCTGTCTGTTTCACTTCAGAAATGGAATTAAATCCCAGGCTCTGAGTCTTACTACAACAAGACTTCGTTTCAGGTAAGGCTTTTTCTTTACAGCTCAAACGAACTACATCGGTCACAAAGCTTACACGTTTCTCATCTAAACTGACGATCATTGGATGTTAGAGGACCTGTGGTTTCTTTCAGTTTCAGAAGCAGAGTTGAACAAGATATGGCCTGTATGTGGAGGAAACACCGTTCTTTTGTTCTGAGCACACTCATGTTTCATGCTGTCTTAGAGACTCTAGAAAGCAAGAGCGTGCTTCTTGCTCTAAAGCAGGGTGTGATGAATGGAAGAGAACTCTGCTGTATGTTTCACTTAAGAAATGGAGTTACATCCCAGGCTCTGAGTCTTCCTACAAGCAAGACTTCGTTTCAGGTAAGGGCAGTTACTTTACAGCTCAAAAGAACTGCATCATTCACGAAGCTCACACTTTTCTCATCTAAACTGACAAGCATTAGATGTTAGAGGACCTGTGGTTTCTTTCAGTTTCAGAAGCAGAGTTGAACTAGATAGGGCCCGTATGTGGAAGAAACACCGTTCTTTTGTTCTGAGCACACTCACGTTTCCTGCTGTCTTAGAGACTCTAGAAAGCAAGAGCGTGCTTCTTGTTCTAAAGCAGAGTTTGATCAATGGATGAGAACTCTGCTGTGTGTTTCACTTCAGAAATGGAGTTAAATCCCAGGGTCTGAGTCTTCCTACAAAGAGGACTTCGATTCAAGTAGGGCAGTTACTTTACAGCTCCAATGAACTACATTGTTCACGAAGCTCACACGTTTCTCATCTTAACTGAGAGGCCTTGGATGTTAGAGCACCTTTGCTTTGTATCAATTTTAAGCAGTGTTGAACTAGATATGGTCTGTATGTATAGGAAACACCGTTCTTTTCTTCTGAGCTCACTCATGTTTCCTGCAGTAGTAGAGAACCTAGAAAGCAAGAGCGTGCTTCTTGCTCTAAAGCAGAGTTTGGTCAATGTATGAGAACTCTGCTGTGTGTTTCACTTCAGAAATGGAGTTAAATCCCAGGCTCTGAGTCTTCCTACAAGGAGGACTTCGATTCAATTAAGGGCAGATACTTTACAGCTCGAAAGAACTACATCAATCACGAAGCTCACACGTTTCTCATCTTAACTGAGAGGCATTGGATGTTAGAGCACCTTTGCTTTGTATCAATTTCAAGCAGAGTTGAACTAGATATGGCCCGTATGTATAGGAAACACCAGTCTTTTCTTCTGAGCACACTCACGTTTCCTCCTGTCTTAGAGACTCTAGAAAGCAAGAGCGTGCTTCTTGCTCTAAAGCAGAGTGTGACCCATGGATGAGAACTCTGCTGTGTGTTTCACATCAGAGATGGAGTCAAATCCCTGGCTCTGAGTCTTCCTACAACAAGACTTCTTTTCAGGTAAGGGCAGTTCCTTTACTGCTCAAAAGAACTACATCATTCACGAAGCTCACACGTTTCTCATCTAAACTGACAAGCATTGGATGTTAGAGGACCTGTGGTTTCTTTCAGTTTCAGAAGCAGAGTTGAACTAGATATGCCCCGTATGTGGAGGAAACACCATTCTTTTGTTCTGAGCACACTCACGTTTCCTGCTGTCTTAGAGACTCTGGAAAGCAAGAGCGTGCTTCTTGCTCTAAAGCAGAGTGTGATCAATGGATGAGAACCCTGCTGTGTGTTTCACTTCAGAAATGGAGTTGAATCCCAGTCTCTGAGTCTTCCTACAAGTAAGACTTCGTTTCAGGTAAGAGCAGTAACTTTACAGGTCAAACGAACTACATCATTCACTAAGCTCACACGTTTCACATCTAAACTGACAAGCATTGGATGTTAGAGGACCTGTGCTTTCTTTCAGTTTCAGAAGCAGAGCTGAACCAGATATGGCCTGTATGTGTAGGAAACACCGTTCATTTGTTCTGAGCACACTCACTTTTTCTGCTGTATTAGAGTATCTAGAAAGCAAGAGAGTGCTTCTTGCTCTGAAGCAGAGTGTGATCCATGGATGAGAACGTTGCCGTGTATTTCCCTTCAGAAATGGAGTTAAATCCCATGCTCTGTGTCTTCCTACAAGCACTACTTTGTTTCAGGTAAGGGCAGCCACTTTTCAGCTCAAACGAACTACATCGTTCACGAAGCTAACACGTTTCTCATCTTTATTGACAAGCATTGGATGTTAGAGGACCAGTGCTTTGTATCAGTTTCAGAAGCAGAGTTGGACTAGATAAGGTCCATTTGTGTAGGAAACACCGTTCTTTTGTTCTCAGCACACTCACGTGTCCTGCTGTCTTAGAGATCTGGAAAGCAAGTGCGTGCTTCTTGCTCTAAAGCAGAGTGTGATCTATATATGAGAACTCTGCTGTGTTCCACTTTAGTAATGGAGTTAAATCCCAGGCTCTGAATCTTCCTACAAGCAAGACTTTGTTTCAGGTAATCGCAGTCACTTTACAGTTCAAACGAACTACATCATTCACGAATCTCACACGTTTCTCATCTTAAGCAACATGCATTGAATGTCAGAGGACCTGTGGATTGTTTCAGTTTCAGAAGCAGAGTTGAACTAGATATGGCCCGTATGTGTAGGAAACCCCGTTCTTTAGTTCTGAGCACAGTCATGTTTCCTGCTGTGTTAGAGAATCTAGAAAGCAAGAGAGTGCTTCTTGCTCTAAAGCTGAGTGTGATCCATAGATGAAAACTATGATGTGTGTTTCCCTTCAGAAATGGAGTTAAATCCCAGGCTCTGTGTCTTCCTACAAGCAAGATTTCGTTTCAAGTAAGGGCAGTCACTTTTCAGCTCAAACAAACTACATCGTTCACGAAGCTCTCACGTTTCTTATCTTAAATGACAAGCATTGGATGTTAGAGGACCAGTGCTTTGTATCAGTTTCACAAGCAGAGTTGGACTAGATAAGGTCCATTTGTGTAGGAAACACCGTTCTTTTGTTCTCATCACACTCACGTTTCCTGCTGTCTTAGAGAATCTGGAAAGCAAGAGCGTGCTTCTTACTCTAAAGCAGAGTGTGATCTATATATGAGAACTCTGCTGTGTTCCACTTCAGTAATGGAGTTTAATCGCAGGCTCTGAGTCTTCCTATAAGCAAGACTTCGTTTCAGTTAATCGCAGTCACTTTAGAGTTCAAACGAACTACATCATTCACGAAGCTCACACGTTTCTCATCTTAACTGAGAGGCATTGGATGTTAGAGCACCTTTGCTTTGTATCAATTTCAAGCAGTGTTGAAATAGATATGGTCTCTATGTATAGGAAACACCATACTTTTCTTCTGAGCACACTCACGTTTCCTGTGGTAGTAGAGACTCTAGAAAGCAAGAGCGTGCTTCTTGCTCAAAAGCAGAGTGTGATCCATGGATGAGCAATGTGTTGTGTGTTTCCCTTCAGAAATGGACTTAAACCCCAGGTTCTGTGTCTTCGTACAAGCAAGAGTTGGTTTCAGGTAAGGGCCGTCACTTTTCAGCTCAAACGACCTACATCATTCACGAAGCTCACACGTTTCTCATCTTAACTGACAATCATCAGATGTTAGAGGACCAGTGCTTTTTATCAGTTTCAGAAGCAGAGTTGGACTAGATATGGTCTGTATGTGTAGGAAACACCGTTCATTTGTTCTCAGCACACTCACGTTTCCTGCTGTCTTAGATACTCTAGAAAGCAAGAGCGTGCTTCTTGCTCTAATGCAGAGTGTTATCAATGGATGAGAACTCTGCTGTCTGTTTCACTTCAGTAATGGAGTTAAATCCCAGTCTCTGAGTCTTCCTACAACAAGAATTCGTTTCAGGTAAGGGCAGTTACTTTACAGCTCCAACGAACTACATCGGTCACAAAGCTTTCACGTTTCTCATCTAAACTGACAAGCATTGGATGTTAGAGGACCTGTTGTTTCTTTCAGTTTCAGAAGCAGAGTTGAACAAGATATGGCCTGTATGTGGAGGAAACACCGTTCTTTTGTTCTGAGCACACTCATGTTTCATGCTGTCTTAGAGACTCTACAAAGCAAGAGCGTGCTTCTTGCTCTAAAGCAGGGAGTGATCAATGGAAGAGAACTCTGCTGTGTGTTTCACTTCAGAAATGGAGATAATCCCAGGCTCTTAGTCTTTGTACAAGGAGGACTTCGATTCAAGTAAGGGCAGTTACTTTACAGCTCAAACGAACTACATCGTTCACGAAGCTCACACGTTTCTCATCGTAACTGACAAGCATTGCATGTTAGAGGACCAGTGTTTTGTATCAGTTTCAGAAGCAGAGTTGGACTAGATATGGTCCGTACGTGTGGGAAACAACGTTCTTTTGTTCTCATCACACTCATGTTTCTTGCTGTCTTAGAGACTCCGGAAAGCAATTGCGTGCTTCTTGCTCTAAAGCAGAGTGTGATCAATGGATGACAACTCTGCTGTGTGTTTCACTTCAGAAATGGAGTTAAATCCCAGGCTCTGAGTCTTCCTACAAGGAAGACTTCGTTTCAGGTACTGGCAGTTACTTTACAGCTCAAACGAACTACATCGTTCACGAAGCTCACACGTTTCTCATCTAAACTGACAAGCATTGGATGTTAGAGGACCTCTGTTTTCTTTCAGTTTCAGAAGCAGAGTTGAACTAGATATGGCCCGTATGTGGAGGAAACACCGTTCTTGTGTTCTGAGCACACTCATGTTTCATGCTGTATTAGAGACTCTAGAAAGCAAGAGCGTGCTTCTTGCTCTAAAGCAGAGTGTGATCCATGGATGAAAACTATGCTGTGTGTTGCCCTTCAGAAATGGAGTTAAACCCCCTGCTGTGTGTCTTCGTACAAATAAGACTTCATTTCAGGTAAGGGCAGTCACTTGTCAGCTCAAATGAACTACATCGTTCACGAAGCTCACATGTTTCCAATCTTAACTGACAAGCATCCGATGTTAGAGACCCAGTGCTTTGTATCAGATTCAGAAGCAGAGTTGGACTAGATATGGTCCGTATGTGTAGGAAACACCGTTCATTTGTTCTCAGCACACTCAGGTTTCCTGCTCTCTTAGAGACTGTAGAAAGCAAGAGCATGCTTCTTGCTCTAATGCAGAGTTTTATCAAAGGATGTGAACTCTGCTGTCTGTTTCACTTCAGAAATGGAGTTAAATCCCAGGCTCTGAGTCTTCCTACAACAAGACTTCGTTTCAGGTAAGGGCAGTTACTTTACAGCTCAAATGAACTACATCGGTCACGAAGCTTACACATTTCTCATCACACTCATGTTTCTTGCTGTCTTAGAGATTCTGGAAAGCAAGAGCGTGCTTATTGCTCTAAAGCAGAGTGTGATCCATGGATGAGAACTATGCTGTGTTTCCCTTCAGAAATGGAGTTAAATCCCAGGCTCTGTGTCTTCCTACAACCACTACTCCTTTCAGGTAAGGGCAGTCACTTTTCATGTTAAACGAACTACATCATTCACGAAACTCACACGTTTCTCATCTTAACTGAGAAGCATTGGATGTTAGAGGACCTTTGCTTTGTATCAATTCCAAGCAGAGTTGAATTAGATATGGTCTGTATGTATAGGAAACACCGTTCTTTTCTTCTGAGAACACTCGCGTTTCCTCATGTCTTAGAGACTTTAGAAAGCAAGAGCGTGCTTCTTGCTCTAAAGCAGAGTTTGATCCATCGATGAGAACTGTGTTGTGTGCTTCCCTTCGAAATGGAGTTAAACCCCAGGCTCTGTGTTTTCCTACAAGCAAGACTTCGTTTCAGGTAAGGGCAGTCACTTTTCAGCTCAAACGAACTACATCGTTCAAGAAGCTCACATGTTTCACATCTAAACTGACAATCATTGGATGTTAGAGGACCTGTGCTTAGTATCAGTTTCAGAAGGAGAGTTGGACTAGATAAGGTCCGTATGTGTAGGAAACACCGTTCATTTGTTCTCATCACACTCACGTTTCCTGCTCTATTAGAGTCTCTAGAAAGCTAGAGCGTGCTTCTTGCTCTAAAGCAGAGTGTGATCAATGGATGAGAACTCTGCTGTCTCTTTCACTTCAGAAATGGAGTTAAATCCCAGGCTCTGAGTCTTCCGACAACAAGACTTTGTCTCAGGTAAGGGCAGTTACTTTACAGCTCAAATGAAATACATCGTTCATTAAGCTCTCACGTTTCTCATCTTAAATGACAAGTATTGGATGTTAGAGGAACTGTGGTTTGTTTCAGTTTCAGAAGCAGAGTTGAAATAAATGTGGCCCATGTGTGTAGGAAACACCGTTCTTTTGCTCTCAGCACACTCATGTTTCCTGCTGACTTAGAGACTCTAGAAACCAAGAGCATGCTTCTTGCTCTAAAGCAGAGTGTGATCTATATGTGTGTTTCACTTCAGAAATAGAGTTAAATCCCAGGATCTGTTTCTTCCAACAAGCAAGACTTCGTTTCATGTAAGGGCAGTCACTTTACAGTTCAAACGAACTACATCATTCATGAAGCTCACACGTTTCTCATCTTAACTGACAAGCATTGGATGTTAGAGGTCCAGTGCTCTGTATCAGTTTCAGAAGCAGAGTTGAAATAGATATGGTCCGTATGTGTAGGAAACACCGTTCTTTTGTTCTGAGCACACTCAAGTTTTCTGCTCTCTTAGAGACTGTGGAAAGCAAGAGCGTGCTTCTTGCTCTAAAGCAGAGTGTGATCAATGGAAGAGAACTCTGCTGTGTGTTTCCCTTCAGAAATGGAGTTAAATCCCAGGCTCTGAGTCTTCCTATATTGAGGACTTCGATTCAATTAAGGGCAGTTACTTTACAGCTCAAACGAACTACATCATTCACGAAACTCACAAGTTTGTCATCTTAACTGAGAGGCATTGAATGTTAGAGGACCTGTGGTTTCTTTCAGTTTCAGAAGCAGACTTGAAATAGATAGGGCCCGTATGTGGAAGAAACACCGTTCTTTTGTTCTGAGCACACTCAAGTTTCCTGCTGTCTTAGAGACTCTAGAAAGCAAGAGCGTGCTTCTTGCTCTAAAGCAGGGTGTGATCAATGGATGAGAACTCTGCTTTGTGTTTCACTTCAGAAATGGAGTTAAATCCCAGGGTCTAAGTCTTCCTACAAGGAGGATTTCGATTCAAGTAAGGGCAGTTACTTTACAGCTCAAACGAAGTACATTGTTCACGAAGCTCACACGTTTCTCATCTTAACTGAAAGGCCTTGGATGTTAGAGCACCTTTGCTTTGTATCAATTTCAAGCAGTGTTGAACTAGATATGGTCTGTATGTATTGGAAATACCGTTCTTTTCTTCTGAGCTCACTCATGTTTCCTGCAGTAGTAGAGAATCTAGAAAGCAAGAGCATGCTTCTTGCTCTAAAGCAGTTTGTGATCAATGTATGAGAACTCTGCTGTGTGTTTCACTTCAGAAATGGAGTTAAATCCCAGGCTCTGAGTCTTCCTACAAGGAGGACTTCGATTCAATTAAGGGCAGTTACTTTACAGCTCAAACGAACTACATCACTCACTAAGCTCACACGTTTCACATCTAAACAGACAAGCATTGGATGTTAGAGGACCTGTGCTTTCTTTCAGTTTCAGAAGCAGAGCTGAACCAGATATGGCCTGTATGTGTAGGAAACACCGTTCTTTTGTTCTCATCACACTCACGTTTCCTGCTGTCTTAGAGAATCTGGAAAGCAAGAGCGTGCGTCTTGCTCTAAAGCAGAGTATGATGTATATATGAGAACTCTGCTGTCTGTTTCACTTCAGTAATGGAGTTAAATCCCAGTCTCTGAGTCTTCCTACAAGCAAGACTTCGTTTCAGGTACTGGCAGTTACTTTACAGCTCAAACGAACTACATCCTTCACGAAGCTCACACGTTTCTCATCTAAACTGACAAGCATTGGATGTTAGAGGACCTGTGCTTTCTTTCAGTTTCAGAAGCAGAGTTGAACTAGATATGGCCCGTATGTATAGGAAACACCAGTCTTTTCTTCTGAGCACACTCAAGTTTCCTCCTGTCTTAGAGACTCTAGAAAGCAAGAGCGTGCTTCTTGCTCTAAAGCAGAGTGTGACCAATGGATGAGAACTCTGCTGTGTGTTTCACATCAGAGATGGAGTCAAATCCCTGCTCAGAGTCTTCCTACAAGAAGACTTCTTTTCAGGTAAGGGCAGTTCCTTTACTGCTCAAAAGAACTACATCATTCACGAAGCTCACACATTTCTCATCTAAACTGACAAGCATTGGATGTTAGAGGACCTGTGGTTTCTTTCAGTTTCAGAAGCAGAGTTGAACTAGATATGCCCCGTATGTGGAGGAAACACCATTCTTTTGTTCTGAGCACACTCACGTTTCCTGCTGTCTTAGAGACTCTGGAAAGCAAGAGCGTGCTTCTTGCTATAAAGCAGAGAGTGATCCATCGATGAAAACTATGCTGTGTGTTTCCCTTCAGAAATAGAGTTAAATCCCAGGCTCTGTGCCTTCCTACAAGCAAGACATCATTTCAAGTAAGGGCAGTCACTTTTCAGCTCAAACGAACTACATCGTTCATGAAGCTCTCACATTTCTTATCTTAAATTACAAGCATTGGATGTTAGAGGTCCAGTGCTTTGTATCAGTTTCAGAAGCAGAGTTGAAATAGATATGGTCCGTATGTGTAGGAAACACCGTTCTTTTGTTCTGAGCACACTCAAGTTTTCTGCTCTCTTAGAGACTATGGAAAGCAAGAGCATGCTTCTTGCTCTAAAGCAGAGTGTGATCAATGGATGAGAACTCTGCTGTGTGTTTCCCTTCAGAAATGCAGTTAAATCCCAGGCTCTGAGTCTTCCTACGAGGAGGACTTCGATTCAATTAAGGGCAGTTACTTTACAGCTCAAACGAACTACATCATTCACGAAGCTCACACGTTTCCCATCTTAAATGAGAAGCATTGGATGTTAGAGCACCTTTCCTTTGTATCAATTTCAAGCAGAGTTGAACTAGATATGGCCCGTATGTATAGAAAACACCGTTCTTTTCTTCTGAGCACACTCACGTTTCCTCCTGTCTAAGAGACCCTAGAAAGCAAGATCGTGCTTCTTGCTCTAAAGCAGAGTGTGATCAATGGATGAGAACTCTGCTGTGTGTTTCACTTCAGAAATGGAGTTAAATCCCAGGCTCTGAGTCTTCCTACAAGCAAGACTTCGTTTCAGGTAAGGGCACTTACTATACAGCTCAAAAGAACTACATCATTCATGAAGCTCACACGTTTCTAATCTAAACTGACAAGCATTGGATGTTAGAGGACCTCTGTTTTCTTTCAGTTTCAGAAGCAGAGTTGAACTAGATATGGCCCGTATGTGGAGGAAACACTGTTCTTTTGTTCTGAGCACACTCATGTTTCATGCTGTATTAGAGACTCTAGAAAGCAAGAGCGTGCTTCTTGCTCTAAAGCAGAGTGTGATCCATGGATGAAAACTATGCTGTGTGTTTCCCTTCAGAAATGGAGTTAAACCCCCTGCTGTGTGTCTTCCTACAAGTAAGACTTCATTTCAGTTAAGGGCAGTCACTTTTCAGCTCAAACGAACTACATTGTCCACGAAGCTCACACATTTCCAATCTTAACTGACAAGCATCCGATGTTAGAGGCCCAGTGCTTTGTATCAGTTTCAGAAGCAGAGTTGGACTAGATATGGTCCGTATGTGTAGGAAACACCGTTCTTTTCTTCTGAGCACACTCACGTTTCCTGCTGTCTTAGAGACTCTAGAAAGCAAGAGCGTGCTTCTTGCTCTAAAGGAGAGTGTGATCCATCGATGAGAACTGTGTTGTGTGCTTCCCTTCGAAATGGAGTTAAACCCCAGGCTCTGTGTTTTCCTACAAGCAAGACTTCGTTTCAGGTAAGGGCAGTCACTTTTCAGCTCAAACGAACTACATCGTTCAAGAAGCTCACATGTTTCACATCTAAACTGACAATCATTGGATGTTAGAGGACCTGTGCTTAGTATCAGTTTCAGAAGGAGAGTTGGACTAGATAAGGTCCGTATGTGTAGGAAACACCGTTCATTTGTTCTCATCACACTCACGTTTCCTGCTCTATTAGAGTCTCTAGAAAGGTAGAGCGTGCTTCTTGCTCTAAAGCAGAGTGTGATCAATGGATGAGAACTCTGCTGTCTGTTTCACTTCAGAAATGGAGTTAAATCCCAGGCTCTGAGTCTTCCTACAAAGAGGACTTTGATTCAATTAAGGGCAGTTACTTTACAGCTCAAACGAACTACATCATTCACGAAGCTCACAAGTTTCTCATCTTAACTGAGAGGCATTGGATGTTAGAGCACCTTTCCTTTGTATCAATTTCAAGCAGAATTGAACTAGATATGGCCCGTATGTATAGGAAACACCGTTCTTTTCTTCTGAGCACACTCACGTTTCCTCCTGTCTAAGAGATTCTGGAAAGCAAGAGCATGCTTCTTGCTCTAAAGCAGAGTGGGATCAATGGATGAGAACTCTGCTGTGTGTTTCACTTCAGAAATGGAGTTAAATCCCAGTCTCTGAGTCTTCCTACAAGCAAGCCTTCGTTTCAGGTAAGGGCACTAACAGTACAGCTCAAACGAACTACATTATTCACTAAGCTCACACGTTTCACATCTAAACTGACAAGCATTGGATGTTAGAGGACCTGTGCTTTCTTTCAGTTTCAGAAGCAGAGTTGAACTAGATATGGCCCGTATGTATAGGAAACACCAGTATTTTCTTCTGAGCACACTCAAGTTTCCTCCTGTCTTAGAGATTCTAGAAAGGAAGAGCGTGCTTCTTGCTCTAAAGCAGAGTGTGACCAATGAATGAGAACTCTGCTGTGTGTTTCACATCAGAGATGGAGTCAAATCCCTGCTCAGAGTCTTCCTACAAGAAGACTTCTTTTCAGGTAAGGGCAGTTCCTTTACTGCTCAAAAGAACTACATCATTCACGAAGCTCACACATTTCTCATCTAAACTGACAAGCATTGGATGTTAGAGGACCTGTGGTTTCTTTCAGTTTCAGAAGCAGAGTTGAACTAGATATGCCCCATATGTGGAGGAAACACCATTCTTTTGTTCTGAGCACACTCACGTTTCCTGCTGTCTTAGAGACTCTGGAAAGCAAGAGCGTGCTTCTTGCTATAAAGCAGAGAGTGATCCATCGATGAAAACTATGCTTGTGTTTCCCTTCAGAAATAGAGTTAAATCCCAGGCTCTGTGCCTTCCTACAAGCAAGACATCATTTCAAGTAAGGGCAGTCACTTTTCAGCTCAAACGAACTACATCGTTCATGAAGCTCTCACGTTTCTTATCTTAAATTACAAGCATTGGATGTTAGAGGTCCAGTGCTTTGTATCAGTTTCAGAAGCAGAGTTGAAATAGATATGGTCCGTATGTGTAGGAAACACTGTTCTTTTGTTCTGAGCACACTCAAGTTTTCTGCTCTCTTAGAGACTGTGGAAAGCAAGAGCGTGCTTCTTGCTCTAAAGCAAAGTGTGATCAATGGATGAGAACTCTGCTGTGTGTTTCCCTTCAGAAATGCAGTTAAATCCCAGGCTCTGAGTCTTCCTACAAGGAGGACTTCGATTCAATTAAGGGCAGTTACTTTACAGCTCAAACGAACTACATCATTCACGAAGCTCACAAGTTTCTCATCTTAACTGAGAGGCATTGGATGTTAGAGCACCTTTCCTTTGTATCAATTTCAAGCAGAGTTGAACTAGATATGGCCCGTATGTATAGAAAACATCGTTCTTTTCTTCTGAGCCCACTCACGTTTCCTCCTGTCTAAGAGACCCTAGAAAGCAAGATCGTGCTTCTTGCTCTAAAGCAGAGTGTGATCAATGGATGAGAACTCTGCTGTGTGTTTCACTTCAGAAATGGAGTTAAATCCCAGGCTCTGAGTCTTCCTACAAGCAAGACTTCGTTTCAAGTAAGGGCACTTACTATACAGCTCAAAAGAACTACATCATTCACGAAGCTCACACGTTTCTAATCTAAACTGACAAGCATTGGATGTTAGAGGACCTCTGCTTTCTTTCAGTTTCAGAAGCAGAGTTGAACTAGATATGGCCCGTATGTGGAGGAAACACTGTTCTTTTGTTCTGAGCACACTCATGTTTCATGCTGTATTAGAGACTCTAGAAAGCAAGAGCGTGCTTCTTGCTCTAATGCAGAGTGTTATCAATGGATGAGAACTCTGCTGTCTGTTTCACTTCAGAAATGGAGTTAAATCCCAGGCTCTGAGTCTTCCTACAACAAGACTTCCTTTCAGGTAAGGGCAGTTACTTTACAGCTCAAACGAACTACATCGGTCACGAAGCTTACACGTTTCTCATCTAAACTGCCGAGCATTGGAAGTTAGAGGACCTCTGTTTTGTATCAGTTTCAGAAGCAGAGTTGGACTAGATATGGTCCGTACGTGTGGGAAACAACGTTCTTTTGTTCTCATCACACTCATGTTTCTTTCTGTCTTAGAGATTCTGGAAAGCAAGAGCGTGCTTCTTGCGCTAAAGCAGAGTGTGATCCATGGATGAGAACTGTGCTGTGTTTCCCTTCAGAAATGGAGTTAAATCCCAGGCTCTGTGTCTTCCTACAAGCACTACTCCTTTCAGGTAAGGGCAGTCACTTTTCACGTGAAACGAACTACATCATTCACGAAACTCACACGTTTCTCATCTTAACTGAGAAGCATTGGATGTTAGAGGACGTTTGCTTTGTATCAATTTCAAGCAGAGTTGAATTAGATATGGTCTGTATGTATAGGAAACACCGTTCTTTTCTTCTGAGCACACTCACGTTTCCTGCTGTCTTAGAGACTCTAGAAAGCAAGAGCGTGCTTCTTGCTCTAAAGCAGAGTGTGATCCATCGATGAGAACTGTGTTGTGTGCTTCCCTTCGAAATGGAGTTAAACCCCAGGCTCTGTGTTTTCCTACAAGCAAGACTTCGTTTCAGGTAAGGGCAGTCACTTTTCAGCTCAAACGAACTACATCGTTCAAGAAGCTCACATGTTTCACATCTAAACTGACAATCATGGGATGTTAGAGGACCTGTGCTTAGTATCAGTTTCAGAAGGAGAGTTGGACTAGATAAGGTCCGTATGTGTAGGAAACACCGTTCATTTGTTCTCATCACACTCACGTTTCCTGCTCTATTAGAGTCTCTAGAAAGGTAGAGCGTGCTTCTTGCTCTAAAGCAGAGTGTGATCAATGGATGAGAACTCTGCTGTCTGTTTCACTTCAGAAATGGAGTTAAATCCCAGGCTCTGAGTCTTCCTACAAGGAGGACTTTGATTCAATTAAGGGCAGTTACTTTACAGCTCAAACGAACTACATCATTCACGAAGCTCACAAGTTTCTCATCTTAACTGAGAGGCATTGGATGTTAGAGCACCTTTCCTTTGTATCAATTTCAAGCAGAATTGAACTAGATATGGCCCGTTTGTATAGGAAACACCGTTCTTTTCTTCTGAGCACACTCACGTTTCCTCCTGTCTAAGAGATTCTGGAAAGCAAGAGCATGCTTCTTGCTCTAAAGCAGAGTGTGATCAATGGATGAGAACTCTGCTGTGTGTTTCACTTCAGAAATGGAGTTAAATCCCAGTCTCTGAGTCTTCCTACAAGCAAGCCTTCGTTTCAGGTAAGGGCACTAACAGTACAGCTCAAACGAACTACATTATTCACTAAGCTCACACGTTTCACATCTAAACTGACAAGCATTGGATGTTAGAGGACCTGTGCTTTCTTTCAGTTTCAGAATCAGAGTTGAACTAGATATGGCACGTATGTATAGGAAACACCAGTCTTTTCTTCTGAGCACACTCAAGTTTCCTCCTGTCTTAGAGACTCTAGAAAGCAAGAGCGTGCTTCTTGCTCTAAAGCAGAGTGTGACCAATGGATGAGAACTCTGCTGTGTGTTTCACATCAGAGATGGAGTCAAATCCCTGCTCAGAGTCTTACTACAAGAAGACTTCTTTTCAGGTAAGGGCAGTTCCTTTACTGCTCAAAAGAACTACATCATTCACGAAGCTCACACGTTTCTCATCTAAACTGACAAGCATTGGATGTTAGAGGACCTGTGGTTTCTTTCAGTTTCAGAAGCAGAGTTGAACTAGATATGCCCCGTATGTGGAGGAAACACCATTCTTTTGTTCTGAGCACACTCACGTTGCCTGCTGTCTTAGAGACTCTGGAAAGCAAGAGCGTGCTTCTTGCTATAAAGCAGAGAGTGATCCATCGATGAAAACTATGCTGTGTGTTTCCCTTCAGAAATAGAGTTAAATCCCAGGCTCTGTGCCTTCCTACAAGCAAGACATCATTTCAAGTAAGGGCAGTCACTTTTCAGCTCAAACGAACTACATCGTTCATGAAGCTCTCACGTTTCTTATCTTAAATGACAAGCATTGGATGTTAGAGGTCCAGTGCTTTGTATCAGTTTCAGAAGCAGAGTTGAAATAGATATGGTCCGTATGTGTAGGAAACACTGTTCTTTTGTTCTGAGCAAACTCAAGTTTTCTGCTCTCTTAGAGACTGTGGAAAGCAAGAGCGTGCTTCTTGCTCTAAAGCAGAGTGTGATCAATGGATGAGAACTCTGCTGTGTGTTTCCCTTCAGAAATGCAGTTAAATCCCAGGCTCTGAGTCTTCCTACGAGGAGGACTTCGATTCAATTAAGGGCAGTTACTTTACAGCTCAAACGAACTACATCATTCACGAAGCTCACAAGTTTCTCATCTTAACTGAGAGGCATTGGATGTTAGAGCACCTTTCCTTTGTATCAATTTCAAGCAGAGTTGAACTAGATATGGCCCGTATGTATAGAAAACACCGTTCTTTTCTTCTGAGCACACTCACGTTTCCTCCTGTCTAAGAGACCCTAGAAAGCAAGATCGTGCTTCTTGCTCTAAAGCAGAGTGTGATCCATGGATGAAAACTATGCTGTGTGTTTCCCTTCAGAAATGGAGTTAAACCCCCTGCTGTGTGTCTTCCTACAAGTAAGACTTCATTTCAGTTAAGGGCAGTCACTTTTCAGCTCAAACGAACTACATCATTCACGAAGCTCACACGTTTCCAATCTTAACTGACAAGCATCGGATGTTAGAGGCCCAGTGCTTTGTATCAGTTTCAGAAGCAGAGTTGGACTAGATATGGTCCGTATGTGTAGGAAACACCGTACATTTGTTCTCAGCACACTCAGGTTTCCTGCTCTCTTAGAGACTGTAGAAAGCAAGAGCATGCTTCTTGCTCTAATGCAGAGTGTTATCAATGGATGAGACCTCTGCTGTCTGTTTCACTTCAGAAATGGAGTTAAATCACCAGGCTCTGAGTCTTCCTACAACAAGACTTCGTTTCAGGTAAGGGCAGTTACTTTACAGCTCAAACGAACTACATCTGTCACGAAGCTTACACGTTTCTCATCTAAACTGCCGAGCATTGGAAGTTAGAAGACCTGTGTTTTGTATCAGTTTCAGAAGCAGAGTTGGACTAGATATGGTCCGTACGTGTGGGAAACAACGTTCTTTTGTTCTCATTACACTCATGTTTCTTTCTGTCTTAGAGATTCTGGAAAGCAAGAGCGTGCTTCTTGCGCTAAAGCAGAGTGTGATCCATGGATGAGAACTGTGCTGTGTTTCCCTTCAGAAATGGAGTTAAATCCCAGGCTCTGTGTCTTCCTACAAGCACTACTCCTTTCAGGTAAGGGCAGTCACTTTTCACGTGAAACGAACTACATCATTCACGAAACTCACACGTTTCTCATCTTAACTGAGAAGCATTGGATGTTAGAGGACCTTTGCTTTGTATCAATTTCAAGCAGAGTTGAATTAGATATGGTCTGTATGTATAGGAAACACCATTCTTTTCTTCTGAGCACACTCACGTTTCCTGCTGTCTTAGAGACTCTAGAAAGCAAGAGCGTGCTTCTTGCTCTAAAGCAGAGTGTGATCCATCGATGAGAACTGTGTTGTGTGCTTCCCTTCGAAATGGAGTTAAACCCCAGGCTCTGTGTTTTCCTACAAGCAAGACTTCGTTTCAGGTAAGGGCAGTCACTTTTCAGCTCAAACGAACTACATCGTTCAAGAAGCTCACATGTTTCACATCTAAACTGACAATCATTGGATGTTAGAGGACCTGTGCTTAGTATCAGTTTCAGAAGGAGAGTTGGACTAGATAAGGTCCGTATGTGTAGGAAACACCGTTCATTTGTTCTCATCACACTCACGTTTCCTGCTCTATTAGAGTCTCTAGAAAGGTAGAGCGTGCTTCTTGCTCTAAAGCAGAGTGTGATCAATGGATGAGAACTCTGCTGTCTGTTTCACTTCAGAAATGGAGTTAAATCCCAGGCTCTGAGTCTTCCTACAAGGAGGACTTTGATTCAATTAAGGGCAGTTACTTTACAGCTCAAACGAACTACATCATTCACGAAGCTCACAAGTTTCTCATATTAACTGAGAGGCATTGGATGTTAGAGCACCTTTCCTTTGTATCAATTTCAAGCAGAGTTGAATTAGATATGGTCTGTATGTATAGGAAACACCGTTCTTTTCTTCTGAGCACACTCACGTTTCCTCCTGTCTAAGAGATTCTGGAAAGCAAGAGCATGCTTCTTGCTCTAAAGCAGAGAGGGATCAATGGATGAGAACTCTGCTGTGTGTTTCACTTCAGAAATGGAGTTAAATCCCAGTCTCTGAGTCTTCCTACAAGCAAGCCTTCGTTTCAGGTAAGGGCACTAACAGTACAGCTCAAACGAACTACATTATTCACTAAGCTCACACGATTCACATCTAAACTGACAAGCATTGGATGTTAGAGGACCTGTGCTTTCTTTCAGTTTCAGAAGCAGAGTTGAACTAGATATGGCCCGTATGTATAGGAAACACCAGTCTTTTCTTCTGAGCACACTCAAGTTTCCTCCTGTCTTAGAGACCCTAGAAAGCAAGAGCGTGCTTCTTGCTCTAAAGCAGAGTGTGACCAATGGATGAGAACTCTGCTGTGTGTTTCACATCAGAGATGGAGTCAAATCCCTGCTCAGAGTCTTCCTACAAGAAGACTTCTTTTCAGGTAAGGGCAGTTCCTTTACTGCTCAAAAGAACTACGTCATTCACGAAGCTCACACATTTCTCATCTAAACTGACAAGCATTGGATGTTAGAGGACCTGTGGTTTCTTTCAGTTTCAGAAGCAGAGTTGAACTAGATATGCCCCGTATGTGGAGGAAACACCATTCTTTTGTTCTGAGCACACTCACGTTTCCTGCTGTCTTAGAGACTCTGGAAAGCTAGAGCGTGCTTCTTGCAATAAAGCAGAGAGTGATCCATCGATGAAAACTATGCTGTGTGTTTCACTTCAGAAATGGAGTTAAATCCCAGGCTCTGAGTCTTCCTACAAGCAAGACTTCGTTTCAGGAAAGGGCACTTACTATACAGCTCAAAAGAACTACATCATTCACGAAGCTCACACGTTTCTCATCTAAACTGACAAGCATTGGATGTTAGAGGACCTCTGTTTTCTTTCAGTTTCAGAAGCAGAGTTGAACTAGATATGGCCCGTATGTGGAGGAAACACTCTTCTTTTGTTCTGAGCACACTCACATTTCCTCCTGTCTTAGAGACTCTAGAAAGCAAGAGCGTGCTTATTGCTCTAAAGCAGAGTGTGATCCATGGATGAAAACTATGCTGTGTGTTTCCCTTCAGAAATGGAGTTAAACCCCCTGCTGTGTGTCTTCCTACAAGTAAGACTTCATTTCAGTTAAGGGCAGTCACTTTTCAGCTCAAATGAACTACATCGTTCACGAAGCTCACACGTTTCCAATCTTAACTGACAAGCATCAGATGTTAGAGGCCCAGTGCTTTGTATCAGTTTCAGAAGCAGAGTTGGACTAGATATGGTCTATATGTGTAGGAAACACCGTTCATTTGTTCTCAGCACACTCACGTTTCTTGCTGTCTTAGAGACTGTAGAAAGCAAGAGCATGCTTCTTGCTCTAATGCAGAGTGTTATCAATGGATGAGAACTCTGCTGTCTGTTTCACTTCAGAAATGGAATTAAATCCCAGGCTCTGAGTCTTACTACAACAAGACTTCGTTTCAGGTAAGGCTTTTTCTTTACAGCTCAAACGAACTACATCGGTCACAAAGCTTACACGTTTCTCATCTAAACTGACGATCATTGGATGTTAGAGGACCTGTGGTTTCTTTCAGTTTCAGAAGCAGAGTTGAACAAGATATGGCCTGTATGTGGAGGAAACACCGTTCTTTTGTTCTGAGCACACTCATGTTTCATGCTGTCTTAGAGACTCTAGAAAGCAAGAGCGTGCTTCTTGCTCTAAAGCAGGGTGTGATGAATGGAAGAGAACTCTGCTGTATGTTTCACTTAAGAAATGGAGTTACATCCCAGGCTCTGAGTCTTCCTACAAGCAAGACTTCGTTTCAGGTAAGGGCAGTTACTTTACAGCTCAAAAGAACTGCATCATTCACGAAGCTCACACTTTTCTCATCTAAACTGACAAGCATTAGATGTTAGAGGACCTTTGGTTTCTTTCAGTTTCAGAAGCAGAGTTGAACTAGATAGGGCCCGTATGTGGAAGAAACACCGTTCTTTTGTTCTGAGCACACTCACGTTTCCTGCTGTCTTAGAGACTCTAGAAAGCAAGAGCGTGCTTCTTGTTCTAAAGCAGAGTTTGATCAATGGATGAGAACTCTGCTGTGTGTTTCACTTCAGAAATGGAGTTAAATCCCAGGGTCTGAGTCTTCCTACAAAGAGGACTTCGATTCAAGTAGGGCAGTTACTTTACAGCTCCAATGAACTACATTGTTCACGAAGCTCACACGTTTCTCATCTTAACTGAGAGGCCTTGGATGTTAGAGCACCTTTGCTTTGTATCAATTTTAAGCAGTGTTGAACTAGATATGGTCTTTATGTATAGGAAACACCGTTCTTTTCTTCTGAGCTCACTCATGTTTCCTGCAGTAGTAGAGAACCTAGAAAGCAAGAGCGTGCTTCTTGCTCTAAAGCAGAGTTTGGTCAATGTATGAGAACTCTGCTGTGTGTTTCACTTCAGAAATGGAGTTAAATCCCAGGCTCTGAGTCTTCCTACAAGGAGGACTTCGATTCAATTAAGGGCAGATACTTTACAGCTCGAAAGAACTACATCAATCACGAAGCTCACACGTTTCTCATCTTAACTGAGAGGCATTGGATGTTAGAGCACCTTTGCTTTGTATCAATTTCAAGCAGAGTTGAACTAGATATGGCCCGTATGTATAGGAAACACCAGTCTTTTCTTCTGAGCACACTCACGTTTCCTCCTGTCTTAGAGACTCTAGAAAGCAAGAGCGTGCTTCTTGCTCTAAAGCAGAGTGTGACCCATGGATGAGAACTCTGCTGTGTGTTTCACATCAGAGATGGAGTCAAATCCCTGGCTCTGAGTCTTCCTACAACAAGACTTCTTTTCAGGTAAGGGCAGTTCCTTTACTGCTCAAAAGAACTACATCATTCACGAAGCTCACACGTTTCTCATCTAAACTGACAAGCATTGGATGTTAGAGGACCTGTGGTTTCTTTCACTTTCAGAAGCAGAGTTGAACTAGATATGCCCCGTATGTGGAGGAAACACCATTCTTTTGTTCTGAGCACACTCACGTTTCCTGCTGTCTTAGAGACTCTGGAAAGCAAGAGCGTGCTTCTTGCTCTAAAGCAGAGTGTGATCAATGGATGAGAACCCTGCTGTGTGTTTCACTTCAGAAATGGAGTTGAATCCCAGTCTCTGAGTCTTCCTACAAGTAAGACTTCGTTTCAGGTAAGAGCAGTAACTTTACAGGTCAAACGAACTACATCATTCACTAAGCTCACACATTTCACATCTAAACTGACAAGCATTGGATGTTAGAGGACCTGTGCTTTCTTTCAGTTTCAGAAGCAGAGCTGAACCAGATATGGCCTGTATGTGTAGGAAACACCGTTCATTTGTTCTGAGCACACTCACTTTTTCTGCTGTATTAGAGTATCTAGAAAGCAAGAGAGTGCTTCTTGCTCTGAAGCAGAGTGTGATCCATGGATGAGAACGTTGCCGTGTATTTCCCTTCAGAAATGGAGTTAAATCCCATGCTCTGTGTCTTCCTACAAGCACTACTTTGTTTCAGGTAAGGGCAGCCACTTTTCAGCTCAAACGAACTACATCGTTCACGAAGCTAACACGTTTCTCATCTTTATTGACAAGCATTGGATGTTAGAGGACCAGTGCTTTGTATCAGTTTCAGAAGCAGAGTTGGACTAGATAAGGTCCATTTGTGTAGGAAACACCGTTCTTTTGTTCTCAGCACACTCACGTGTCCTGCTGTCTTAGAGATCTGGAAAGCAAGTGCGTGCTTCTTGCTCTAAAGCAGAGTGTGATCTATATATGAGAACTCTGCTGTGTTCCACTTTAGTAATGGAGTTAAATCCCAGGCTCTGAATCTTCCTACAAGCAAGACTTTGTTTCAGGTAATCGCAGTCACTTTACAGTTCAAACGAACTACATCATTCACGAATCTCACACGTTTCTCATCTTAAGCAACATGCATTGAATGTCAGAGGACCTGTGGATTGTTTCAGTTTCAGAAGCAGAGTTGAACTAGATATGGCCCGTATGTGTAGGAAACCCCGTTCTTTAGTTCTGAGCACAGTCATGTTTCCTGCTGTGTTAGAGAATCTAGAAAGCAAGAGAGTGCTTCTTGCTCTAAAGCTGAGTGTGATCCATAGATGAAAACTATGATGTGTGTTTCCCTTCAGAAATGGAGTTAAATCCCAGGCTCTGTGTCTTCCTACAAGCAAGATTTCGTTTCAAGTAAGGGCAGTCACTTTTCAGCTCAAACAAACTACATCGTTCACGAAGCTCTCACGTTTCTTATCTTAAATGACAAGCATTGGATGTTAGAGGACCAGTGCTTTGTATCAGTTTCACAAGCAGAGTTGGACTAGATAAGGTCCATTTGTGTAGGAAACACCGTTCTTTTGTTCTCATCACACTCACGTTTCCTGCTGTCTTAGAGAATCTGGAAAGCAAGAGCGTGCTTCTTACTCTAAAGCAGAGTGTGATCTATATATGAGAACTCTGCTGTGTTCCACTTCAGTAATGGAGTTTAATCGCAGGCTCTGAGTCTTCCTATAAGCAAGACTTCGTTTCAGTTAATCGCAGTCACTTTAGAGTTCAAACGAACTACATCATTCACGAAGCTCACACGTTTCTCATCTTAACTGAGAGGCATTGGATGTTAGAGCACCTTCGCTTTGTATCAATTTCAAGCAGTGTTGAAATAGATATGGTCTCTATGTATAGGAAACACCATACTTTTCTTCTGAGCACACTCACGTTTCCTGTGGTAGTAGAGACTCTAGAAAGCAAGAGCGTGCTTCTTGCTCAAAAGCAGAGTGTGATCCATGGATGAGCAATGTGTTGTGTGTTTCCCTTCAGAAATGGAGTTAAACCCCAGGTTCTGTGTCTTCGTACAAGCAAGAGTTGGTTTCAGGTAAGGGCCGTCACTTTTCAGCTCAAACGACCTACATCATTCACGAAGCTCACACGTTTCTCATCTTAACTGACAATCATCAGATGTTAGAGGACCATTGCTTTTTATCAGTTTCAGAAGCAGAGTTGGACTAGATATGGTCTATATGTGTAGGAAACACCGTTCATTTGTTCTCAGCACACTCACGTTTCCTGCTGTCTTAGATACTCTAGAAAGCAAGAGCGTGCTTCTTGCTCTAATGCAGAGTGTTATCAATGGATGAGAACTCTGCTGTCTGTTTTACTTCAGTAATGGAGTTAAATCCCAGGCTCTGAGTCTTTCTACAACAAGAATTCGTTTCAGGTAAGGGCAGTTACTTTACAGCTCCAACGAAGTACATCGGTCACAAAGCTTTCACGTTTCTCATCTAAACTGACAAGCATTGGATGTTAGAGGACCTGTTGTTTCTTTCAGTTTCAGAAGCAGAGTTGGACAAGATATGACCTGTATGTGGAGGAAACACCGTTCTTTTGTTCTGAGCACACTCATGTTTCATGCTGTCTTAGAGACTCTAGAAAGCAAGAGCGTGCTTCTTGCTCTAAAGCAGGGTGTGATCAATGGAAGAGAACTCTGCTGTGTGTTTCACTTCAGAAATGGAGATAATCCCAGGCTCTTAGTCTTTGTACAAGGAGGACTTCGATTCAAGTAAGGGCAGTTACTTTACAGCTCAAACGAACTACATCGTTCACGAAGCTCACACGTTTCTCATCGTAACTGACAAGCATTGCATGTTAGAGGACCAGTGTTTTGTATCAGTTTCAGAAGCAGAGTTGGACTAGATATGGTCCGTACGTGTGGGAAACAACGTTCTTTTGTTCTCATCACACTCATGTTTCTTGCTGTCTTAGAGACTCCGGAAAGCAATTGCGTGCTTCTTGCTCTAAAGCAGAGTGTGATCAATGGATGACAACTCTGCTGTGTGTTTCACTTCAGAAATGGAGTTAAATCCCAGGCTCTGAGTCTTCCTACAAGGAAGACTTCGTTTCAGGTACTGGCAGTTACTTTAGAGCTCAAACGAACTACATCGTTCATGAAGCTCACACGTTTCTCATCTAAACTGACAAGCATTGGATGTTAGAGGACCTCTGTTTTCTTTCAGTTTCAGAAGCAGAGTTGAACTAGATATGGCCCGTATGTGGAGGAACCACCGTTCTTGTGTTCTGAGCACACTCATGTTTCATGCTGTATTAGAGACTCTAGAAAGCAAGAGCGTGCTTCTTGCTCTAAAGCAGAGTGTGATCCATGGATGAAAACTATGCTGTGTGTTTCCCTTAAGAAATGGAGTTAAACCCCCTGCTGTGTGTCTTCGTACAAATAAGACTTCATTTCAGGTAAGGGCAGTCACTTGTCAGCTCAAATGAACTACATCGTTCACGAAGCTCACATGTTTCCAATCTTAACTGACAAGCATCCGATGTTAGAGACCCAGTGCTTTGTATCAGATTCAGAAGCAGAGTTGGACTAGATATGGTCCGTATGTGTAGGAAACACCGTTCATTTGTTCTCAGCACACTCAGGTTTCCTGCTCTCTTAGAGACTGTAGAAAGCAAGAGCATGCTTCTTGCTCTAATGCAGAGTGTTATCAATGGATGAGAACTCTGCTGTCTGTTTCACTTCAGAAATGGAGTTAAATCCCAGGCTCTGAGTCTTCCTACAACAAGACTTCGTTTCAGGTAAGGGCAGTTACTTTACAGCTCAAATGAACTACATCGGTCACGAAGCTTACACATTTCTCATCACACTCATGTTTCTTGCTCTCTTAGAGATTCTGGAAAGCAAGAGCGTGCTTCTTGCTCTAAAGCAGAGTGTGATCCATGGATGAGAACTATGCTGTGTTTCCCTGCAGAAATGGAGTTAAATCCCAGGCTCTGTGTCTTCCTACAACCACTACTCCTTTCAGGTAAGGGCAGTCACTTTTCATGTGAAACGAACTACATCATTCACGAAACTCACACGTTTCTCATCTTAACTGAGAAGCATTGGATGTTAGAGGACCTTTGCTTTGTATCAATTTCAAGCAGAGTTGAATTAGATATGGTCTGTATATATAGGAAACACCGTTCTTTTCTTCTGAGCACACTCGCGTTTCCTCATGTCTTAGAGACTCTAGAAAGCAAGAGCGTGCTTCTTGCTCTAAAGCAGAGTGTGATCCATCGATGAGAACTGTGTTGTGTGCTTCCCTTCGAAATGGAGTTAAACCCCAGGCTCTGTGTTTTCCTAAAAGCAAGACTTCGTTTCAGGTAAGAGCAGTCACTTTTCAGCTCAAACGAACTACATCGTTCAAGAAGCTCACATGTTTCACATCTAAACTGACAATCATTGGATGTTAGAGGACCTGTGCTTAGTATCAGTTTCAGAAGGAGAGTTGGACTAGATAAGGTCCGTATGTGTAGGAAACACCGTTCATTTGTTCTCATCACACTCACGTTTCCTGCTCTCTTAGAGTCTCTGGAAAGCTAGAGCGTGCTTCTTGCTCTAAAGCAGAGTGTGATCAATGGATGGGAACTCTGCTGTCTGTTTCACTTCAGAAATGGAGTTAAATCCCAGGCTCTGAGTCTTCCGACAACAAGACTTTGTCTCAGGTAAGGGCAGTTACTTTACAGCTCAAATGAAATACATCGTTCATTAAGCTCTCACGTTTCTCATCTTAAATGACAAGTATTGGATGTTAGAGGAACTGTGGTTTGTTTCAGTTTCAGAAGCAGAGTTGAAATAAATGTGGTCCGTATGTGTAGGAAACACCGTTCTTTTGCTCTCAGCACACTCATGTTTCCTGCTGACTTAGAGACTCTAGAAACCAAGAGCATGCTTCTTGCTCTAAAGCAGAGTGAGATCTATATGTGAGAACTCTGCTGTGTGTTTCACTTCAGAAATAGAGTTAAATCCCAGGATCTGATTCTTCCAACAAGCAAGACTTCGTTTCATGTAAGGGCAGTCACTTTACAGTTCAAACGAACTACATCATTCATGAAGCTCACACGTTTCTCATCTTAACTGACAAGCATTGGATGTTAGATGACCTTTGGTTTGTTTCAGTTTCAGAAGCAGAGTTGAACTAGATATGGCCCATGTGTGTAGGAAACACCGTTCTTTAGTTCTGAGCACACTCATGTTTCCTGCTGTATTAGAGACTCTAGAAAGCAAGAGCATGCTTCTTGCTCTAAAGCAGAGAGTGATCCATCGATGAAAACTATGCTGTGTGTTTCCCTTCAGAAATAGAGTTAAATCCCAGCCTCTGTGTCTTTCTACAAGCCAGACTTCATTTCTAGCAAGGGCAGTCACTTTTCAGCCCAAATGAACAACATCGTTCATGAAGCTCTCACGTTTCTTATCTTAAATTACAAGCATTGGATGTTAGAGGTCCAGTGCTTTGTATCAGTTTCAGAAGCAGAGTTGAAATAGATATGGTCCGTATGTGTAGGAAACACCGTTCTTTTGTTCTGAGCACACTCAAGTTTTCTGCTCTCTTAGAGACTGTGGAAAGCAAGAGCGTGCTTCTTGCTCTAAAGCAGAGTGTGATCAATGGATGAGAACTCTGCTGTGTGTTTCCCTTCAGAAATGGAGTTAAATCCCAGGCTCTGAGTCTTCCTACAAGCAAGACTTCGTTTCAGGTAAGAGCAGTAACTTTACAGGTCAAACGAACTACATCATTCACTAAGCTCACACGTTTCACATCTAAACTGACAAGCATTGGATGTTAGAGGACCTGTGCTTTCTTTCAGTTTCAGAAGCAGAGCTGAACCAGATATGGCCTGTATGTGTAGGAAACACCGTTCATTTGTTCTGAGCACACTCACTTTTTCTGCTGTATTAGAGTATCTAGAAAGCAAGAGAGTGCTTCTTGCTCTGAAGCAGAGTGTGATCCATGGATGAGAACGTTGCCGTGTATTTCCCTTCAGAAATGGAGTTAAATCCCATGCTCTGTGTCTTCCTACAAGCACTACTTTGTTTCAGGTAAGGGCAGCCACTTTTCCGCTCAAACGAACTACATCGTTCACGAAGCTAACACGTTTCTCATCTTTATTGACAAGCATTGGATGTTAGAGGACCAGTGCTTTGTATCAGTTTCAGAAGCAGAGTTGGACTAGATAAGGTCCATTTGTGTAGGAAACACCGTTCATTTGTTCTCAGCACACTCACGTGTCCTGCTGTCTTAGAGATCTGGAAAGCAAGTGCGTGCTTCTTGCTCTTAAGCAGAGTGTGATCTATATATGAGAACTCTGCTGTGTTCCACTTTAGTAATGGAGTTAAATCCCAGGCTCTGAGTCTTCCTACAAGCAAGACTTTGTTTCAGGTAATCGCAGTCACTTTACAGTTCAAACGAACTACATCATTCACGAATCTCACACGTTTCTCATCTTAACTAACATGCATTGAATGTCAGAGGACCTGTGGATTGTTTCAGTTTCAGGAGCAGAGTTGAACTAGATATGGCCCGTATGTGTAGGAAACCCCGTTCTTTAGTTCTGAGCACAGTCATGTTTCCTGCTGTGTTAGAGAATATAGAAAGCAAGAGAGTGCTTCTTGCTCTAAAGCTGAGTGTGATCCATAGATGAAAACTATGATGTGTGTTTCCCTTCAGAAATGGAGTTAAATCCCAGGCTCTGTGTCTTCCTACAAGCAAGATTTCGTTTCAAGTAAGGGCAGTCACTTTTCAGCTCAAACAAACTACATCGTTCACGAAGCTCTCACGTTTCTTATCTTAAATGACAAGCATTGGATGTTAGAGGACCAGTGCTTTGTATCAGTTTCACAAGCAGAGTTGGACTAGATAAGGTCCATATGTGTAGGAAACACCATTCTTTTGTTCTCATCACACTCACGTTTCCTGCTGTCTTAGAGATTCTGGAAAGCAAGAGCGTGCTTCTTACTCTAAAGCAGAGTGTGATCTATATATGAGAACTCTGCTGTGTTCCACTTCAGTAATGGAGTTTAATCCCAGGCTCTGAGTCTTCCTATAAGCAAGACTTCGTTTCAGTTAATCGCAGTCACTTTAGAGTTCAAACGAACTACATCATTCACGAAGCTCACACGTTTCTCATCTTAACTGAGAGGCATTGGATGTTAGAGCACCTTTGCTTTGTATCAATTTCAAGCAGTGTTGAAATAGATATGGTCTCTATGTATAGGAAACACCATTCTTTTCTTCTGAGCACACTCACGTGTCCTGTGGTAGTAGAGACTCTAGAAAGCAAGAGCGTGCTTCTTGCTCAAAAGCAGAGTGTGATCCATGGATGAGCAATGTGTTGTGTGTTTCCCTTCAGAAATGGACTTAAACCCCAGGTTCTGTGTCTTCGTACAAGCAAGAGTTGGTTTCAGGTAAGGGCCGTCACTTTTCAGCTCAAACGACCTACATCATTCACGAAGCTCACACGTTTCTCATCTTAACTGACAATCATCAGATGTTAGAGGACCAGTGCTTTTTATCAGTTTCAGAAGCAGAGTTGGACTAGATATGGTCTGTATGTGTAGGAAACACCGTTCATTTGTTCTCAGCACACTCACGTTTCCTGCTGTCTTAGATACTCTAGAAAGCAAGAGCGTGCTTCTTGCTCTAATGCAGAGTGTTATCAATGGATGAGAACTCTGCTGTCTGTTTCACTTCAGTAATGGAGTTAAATCCCAGTCTCTGAGTCTTCCTACAACAAGAATTCGTTTCAGGTAAGGGCAGTTACTTTACAGCTCCAACGAACTACATCGGTCACAAAGCTTTCACGTTTCTCATCTAAACTGACAAGCATTGGATGTTAGAGGACCTGTTGTTTCTTTCAGTTTCAGAAGCAGAGTTGGACAAGATATGGCCTGTATGTGGAGGAAACACCGTTCTTTTGTTCTGAGCACACTCATGTTTCATGCTGTCTTAGAGACTCTACAAAGCAAGAGCGTGCTTCTTGCTCTAAAGCAGGGAGTGATCAATGGAAGAGAACTCTGCTGTGTGTTTCACTTCAGAAATGGAGATAATCCCAGGCTCTTAGTCTTTGTACAAGGAGGACTTCGATTCAAGTAAGGGCAGTTACTTTACAGCTCAAACGAACTACATCGTTCACGAAGCTCACACGTTTCTCATCGTAACTGACAAGCATTGCATGTTAGAGGACCAGTGTTTTGTATCAGTTTCAGAAGCAGAGTTGGAATAGATATGGTCCGTACGTGTGGGAAACAACGTTCTTTTGTTCTCATCACACTCATGTTTCTTGCTGTCTTAGAGACTCTGGAAAGCAATTGCGTGCTTCTTGCTCTAAAGCAGAGTGTGATCAATGGATGACAACTCTGCTGTGTGTTTCACTTCAGAAATGGAGTTAAATCCCAGGCTCTGAGTCTTCCTACAAGCAAGACTTCGTTTCAGGTACTGGCAGTTACTTTACAGCTCAAACGAACTACATCGTTCACGAAGCTCACACGTTTCTCATCTAAACTGACAAGCATTGGATGTTAGAGGACCTCTGTTTTCTTTCAGTTTCAGAAGCAGAGTTGAACTAGATATGGCCCGTATGTGGAGGAAACACCGTTCTTGTGTTCTGAGCACACTCATGTTTCATGCTGTATTAGAGACTCTAGAAAGCAAGAGCGTGCTTCTTGCTCTAAAGCAGAGTGTGATCCATGGATGAAAACTATGCTGTGTGTTGCCCTTCAGAAATGGAGTTAAACCCCCTGCTGTGTGTCTTCGTACAAATAAGACTTCATTTCAGGTAAGGGCAGTCACTTGTCAGCTCAAATGAACTACATCGTTCACGAAGCTCACATGTTTCCAATCTTAACTGACAAGCATCCGATGTTAGAGACCCAGTGCTTTGTATCAGATTCAGAAGCAGAGTTGGACTAGATATGGTCCGTATGTGTAGGAAACACAGTTCATTTGTTCTCAGCACACTCACGTTTCCTGCTCTCTTAGAGACTGTAGAAAGCAAGAGCATGCTTCTTGCTCTAATGCAGAGTTTTATCAAAGGATGTGAACTCTGCTGTCTGTTTCACTTCAGAAATGGAGTTAAATCCCAGGCTCTGAGTCTTCCTACAACAAGACTTCGTTTCAGGTAAGGGCAGTTACTTTACAGCTCAAATGAACTACATCGGTCACGAAGCTTACACATTTCTCATCACACTCATGTTTCTTGCTGTCTTAGAGATTCTGGAAAGCAAGAGCGTGCTTATTGCTCTAAAGCAGAGTGTGATCCATGGATGAGAACTATGCTGTGTTTCCCTTCAGAAATGGAGTTAAATCCCAGGCTCTGTGTCTTCCTACAACCACTACTCCTTTCAGGTAAGGGCAGTCACTTTTCATGTTAAACGAACTACATCATTCACGAAACTCAAACGTTTCTCATCTTAACTGAGAAGCATTGGATGTTAGAGGACCTTTGCTTTGTATCAATTCCAAGCAGAGTTGAATTAGATATGGTCTGTATGTATAGGAAACACCGTTCTTTTCTTCTGAGAACACTCGCGTTTCCTCATGTCTTAGAGACTTTAGAAAGCAAGAGCGTGCTTCTTGCTCTAAAGCAGAGTTTGATCCATCGATGAGAACTGTGTTGTGTGCTTCCCTTCGAAATGGAGTTAAACCCCAGGCTCTGTGTTTTCCTACAAGCAAGACTTCGTTTCAGGTAAGGGCAGTCACTTTTCAGCTCAAACGAACTACATCGTTCAAGAAGCTCACATGTTTCACATCTAAACTGACAATCATTGGATGTTAGAGGACCTGTGCTTAGTATCAGTTTCAGAAGGAGAGTTGGACTAGATAAGGTCCGTATGTGTAGGAAACACCGTTCATTTGTTCTCATCACACTCACGTTTCCTGCTCTATTAGAGTCTCTAGAAAGCTAGAGCGTGCTTCTTGCTCTAAAGCAGAGTGTGATCAATGGATGAGAACTCTGCTGTCTCTTTCACTTCAGAAATGGAGTTAAATCCCAGGCTCTGAGTCTTCCGACAACAAGACTTTGTCTCAGGTAAGGGCAGTTACTTTACAGCTCAAATGAAATACATCGTTCATTAAGCTCTCACGTTTCTCATCTTAAATGACAAGTATTGGATGTTAGAGGAACTGTGGTTTGTTTCAGTTTCAGAAGCAGAGTTGAAATAAATGTGGCCCATGTGTGTAGGAAACACCGTTCTTTTGCTCTCAGCACACTCATGTTTCCTGCTGACTTAGAGACTCTAGAAACCAAGAGCATGCTTCTTGCTCTAAAGCAGAGTGTGATCTATATGTGTGTTTCACTTCAGAAATAGAGTTAAATCCCAGGATCTGTTTCTTCCAACAAGCAAGACTTCGTTTCATGTAAGGGCAGTCACTTTACAGTTCAAACGAACTACATCATTCATGAAGCTCACACGTTTCTCATCTTAACTGACAAGCATTGGATGTTAGAGGTCCAGTGCTCTGTATCAGTTTCAGAAGCAGAGTTGAAATAGATATGGTCCGTATGTGTAGGAAACACCGTTCTTTTGTTCTGAGCACACTCAAGTTTTCTGCTCTCTTAGAGACTGTGGAAAGCAAGAGCGTGCTTCTTGCTCTAAAGCAGAGTGTGATCAATGGAAGAGAACTCTGCTGTGTGTTTCCCTTCAGAAATGGAGTTAAATCCCAGGCTCTGAGTCTTCCTATATTGAGGACTTCGATTCAATTAAGGGCAGTTACTTTACAGCTCAAACGAACTACATCATTCACGAAACTCACAAGTTTGTCATCTTAACTGAGAGGCATTGAATGTTAGAGGACCTGTGGTTTCTTTCAGTTTCAGAAGCAGACTTGAAATAGATAGGGCCCGTATGTGGAAGAAACACCGTTCTTTTGTTCTGAGCACACTCAAGTTTCCTGCTGTCTTAGAGACTCTAGAAAGCAAGAGCGTGCTTCTTGCTCTAAAGCAGGGTGTGATCAATGGATGAGAACTCTGCTTTGTGTTTCACTTCAGAAATGGAGTTAAATCCCAGGGTCTAAGTCTTCCTACAAGGAGGATTTCGATTCAAGTAAGGGCAGTTACTTTACAGCTCAAACGAAGTACATTGTTCACGAAGCTCACACGTTTCTCATCTTAACTGAAAGGCCTTGGATGTTAGAGCACCTTTGCTTTGTATCAATTTCAAGCAGTGTTGAACTAGATATGGTCTGTATGTATTGGAAATACCGTTCTTTTCTTCTGAGCTCACTCATGTTTCCTGCAGTAGTAGAGAATCTAGAAAGCAAGAGCATGCTTCTTGCTCTAAAGCAGTTTGTGATCAATGTATGAGAACTCTGCTGTGTGTTTCACTTCAGAAATGGAGTTAAATCCCAGGCTCTGAGTCTTCCTACAAGGAGGACTTCGATTCAATTAAGGGCAGTTACTTTACAGCTCAAACGAACTACATCACTCACTAAGCTCACACGTTTCACATCTAAACAGACAAGCATTGGATGTTAGAGGACCTGTGCTTTCTTTCAGTTTCAGAAGCAGAGCTGAACCAGATATGGCCTGTATGTGTAGGAAACACCGTTCTTTTGTTCTCATCACACTCACGTTTCCTGCTGTCTTAGAGAATCTGGAAAGCAAGAGCGTGCGTCTTGCTCTAAAGCAGAGTATGATGTATATATGAGAACTCTGCTGTCTGTTTCACTTCAGTAATGGAGTTAAATCCCAGTCTCTGAGTCTTCCTACAAGCAAGACTTCGTTTCAGGTACTGGCAGTTACTTTACAGCTCAAACGAACTACATCCTTCACGAAGCTCACACGTTTCTCATCTAAACTGACAAGCATTGGATGTTAGAGGACCTGTGCTTTCTTTCAGTTTCAGAAGCAGAGTTGAACTAGATATGGCCCGTATGTATAGGAAACACCAGTCTTTTCTTCTGAG
The DNA here is from genome assembly GCA_949786385.1 of Onychomys leucogaster. NCBI lineage: Eukaryota > Metazoa > Chordata > Mammalia > Rodentia > Cricetidae > Onychomys > Onychomys leucogaster. The sequence continues at coordinate 2,841,234 of CATKUP010000029.1, forward strand.
CACACTCAAGTTTCCTCCTGTCTTAGAGACTCTAGAAAGCAAGAGCGTGCTTCTTGCTCTAAAGCAGAGTGTGACCAATGGATGAGAACTCTGCTGTGTGTTTCACATCAGAGATGGAGTCAAATCCCTGCTCAGAGTCTTCCTACAAGAAGACTTCTTTTCAGGTAAGGGCAGTTCCTTTACTGCTCAAAAGAACTACATCATTCACGAAGCTCACACATTTCTCATCTAAACTGACAAGCATTGGATGTTAGAGGACCTGTGGTTTCTTTCAGTTTCAGAAGCAGAGTTGAACTAGATATGCCCCGTATGTGGAGGAAACACCATTCTTTTGTTCTGAGCACACTCACGTTTCCTGCTGTCTTAGAGACTCTGGAAAGCAAGAGCGTGCTTCTTGCTATAAAGCAGAGAGTGATCCATCGATGAAAACTATGCTGTGTGTTTCCCTTCAGAAATAGAGTTAAATCCCAGGCTCTGTGCCTTCCTACAAGCAAGACATCATTTCAAGTAAGGGCAGTCACTTTTCAGCTCAAACGAACTACATCGTTCATGAAGCTCTCACATTTCTTATCTTAAATTACAAGCATTGGATGTTAGAGGTCCAGTGCTTTGTATCAGTTTCAGAAGCAGAGTTGAAATAGATATGGTCCGTATGTGTAGGAAACACCGTTCTTTTGTTCTGAGCACACTCAAGTTTTCTGCTCTCTTAGAGACTATGGAAAGCAAGAGCATGCTTCTTGCTCTAAAGCAGAGTGTGATCAATGGATGAGAACTCTGCTGTGTGTTTCCCTTCAGAAATGCAGTTAAATCCCAGGCTCTGAGTCTTCCTACGAGGAGGACTTCGATTCAATTAAGGGCAGTTACTTTACAGCTCAAACGAACTACATCATTCACGAAGCTCACACGTTTCCCATCTTAACTGAGAAGCATTGGATGTTAGAGCACCTTTCCTTTGTATCAATTTCAAGCAGAGTTGAACTAGATATGGCCCGTATGTATAGAAAACACCGTTCTTTTCTTCTGAGCACACTCACGTTTCCTCCTGTCTAAGAGACCCTAGAAAGCAAGATCGTGCTTCTTGCTCTAAAGCAGAGTGTGATCAATGGATGAGAACTCTGCTGTGTGTTTCACTTCAGAAATGGAGTTAAATCCCAGGCTCTGAGTCTTCCTACAAGCAAGACTTCGTTTCAGGTAAGGGCACTTACTATACAGCTCAAAAGAACTACATCATTCATGAAGCTCACACGTTTCTAATCTAAACTGACAAGCATTGGATGTTAGAGGACCTCTGTTTTCTTTCAGTTTCAGAAGCAGAGTTGAACTAGATATGGCCCGTATGTGGAGGAAACACTGTTCTTTTGTTCTGAGCACACTCATGTTTCATGCTGTATTAGAGACTCTAGAAAGCAAGAGCGTGCTTCTTGCTCTAAAGCAGAGTGTGATCCATGGATGAAAACTATGCTGTGTGTTTCCCTTCAGAAATGGAGTTAAACCCCCTGCTGTGTGTCTTCCTACAAGTAAGACTTCATTTCAGTTAAGGGCAGTCACTTTTCAGCTCAAACGAACTACATTGTCCACGAAGCTCACACATTTCCAATCTTAACTGACAAGCATCCGATGTTAGAGGCCCAGTGCTTTGTATCAGTTTCAGAAGCAGAGTTGGACTAGATATGGTCCGTATGTGTAGGAAACACCGTTCTTTTCTTCTGAGCACACTCACGTTTCCTGCTGTCTTAGAGACTCTAGAAAGCAAGAGCGTGCTTCTTGCTCTAAAGGAGAGTGTGATCCATCGATGAGAACTGTGTTGTGTGCTTCCCTTCGAAATGGAGTTAAACCCCAGGCTCTGTGTTTTCCTACAAGCAAGACTTCGTTTCAGGTAAGGGCAGTCACTTTTCAGCTCAAACGAACTACATCGTTCAAGAAGCTCACATGTTTCACATCTAAACTGACAATCATTGGATGTTAGAGGACCTGTGCTTAGTATCAGTTTCAGAAGGAGAGTTGGACTAGATAAGGTCCGTATGTGTAGGAAACACCGTTCATTTGTTCTCATCACACTCACGTTTCCTGCTCTATTAGAGTCTCTAGAAAGGTAGAGCGTGCTTCTTGCTCTAAAGCAGAGTGTGATCAATGGATGAGAACTCTGCTGTCTGTTTCACTTCAGAAATGGAGTTAAATCCCAGGCTCTGAGTCTTCCTACAAAGAGGACTTTGATTCAATTAAGGGCAGTTACTTTACAGCTCAAACGAACTACATCATTCACGAAGCTCACAAGTTTCTCATCTTAACTGAGAGGCATTGGATGTTAGAGCACCTTTCCTTTGTATCAATTTCAAGCAGAATTGAACTAGATATGGCCCGTATGTATAGGAAACACCGTTCTTTTCTTCTGAGCACACTCACGTTTCCTCCTGTCTAAGAGATTCTGGAAAGCAAGAGCATGCTTCTTGCTCTAAAGCAGAGTGGGATCAATGGATGAGAACTCTGCTGTGTGTTTCACTTCAGAAATGGAGTTAAATCCCAGTCTCTGAGTCTTCCTACAAGCAAGCCTTCGTTTCAGGTAAGGGCACTAACAGTACAGCTCAAACGAACTACATTATTCACTAAGCTCACACGTTTCACATCTAAACTGACAAGCATTGGATGTTAGAGGACCTGTGCTTTCTTTCAGTTTCAGAAGCAGAGTTGAACTAGATATGGCCCGTATGTATAGGAAACACCAGTATTTTCTTCTGAGCACACTCAAGTTTCCTCCTGTCTTAGAGATTCTAGAAAGGAAGAGCGTGCTTCTTGCTCTAAAGCAGAGTGTGACCAATGAATGAGAACTCTGCTGTGTGTTTCACATCAGAGATGGAGTCAAATCCCTGCTCAGAGTCTTCCTACAAGAAGACTTCTTTTCAGGTAAGGGCAGTTCCTTTACTGCTCAAAAGAACTACATCATTCACGAAGCTCACACATTTCTCATCTAAACTGACAAGCATTGGATGTTAGAGGACCTGTGGTTTCTTTCAGTTTCAGAAGCAGAGTTGAACTAGATATGCCCCATATGTGGAGGAAACACCATTCTTTTGTTCTGAGCACACTCACGTTTCCTGCTGTCTTAGAGACTCTGGAAAGCAAGAGCGTGCTTCTTGCTATAAAGCAGAGAGTGATCCATCGATGAAAACTATGCTTGTGTTTCCCTTCAGAAATAGAGTTAAATCCCAGGCTCTGTGCCTTCCTACAAGCAAGACATCATTTCAAGTAAGGGCAGTCACTTTTCAGCTCAAACGAACTACATCGTTCATGAAGCTCTCACGTTTCTTATCTTAAATTACAAGCATTGGATGTTAGAGGTCCAGTGCTTTGTATCAGTTTCAGAAGCAGAGTTGAAATAGATATGGTCCGTATGTGTAGGAAACACTGTTCTTTTGTTCTGAGCACACTCAAGTTTTCTGCTCTCTTAGAGACTGTGGAAAGCAAGAGCGTGCTTCTTGCTCTAAAGCAAAGTGTGATCAATGGATGAGAACTCTGCTGTGTGTTTCCCTTCAGAAATGCAGTTAAATCCCAGGCTCTGAGTCTTCCTACAAGGAGGACTTCGATTCAATTAAGGGCAGTTACTTTACAGCTCAAACGAACTACATCATTCACGAAGCTCACAAGTTTCTCATCTTAACTGAGAGGCATTGGATGTTAGAGCACCTTTCCTTTGTATCAATTTCAAGCAGAGTTGAACTAGATATGGCCCGTATGTATAGAAAACATCGTTCTTTTCTTCTGAGCCCACTCACGTTTCCTCCTGTCTAAGAGACCCTAGAAAGCAAGATCGTGCTTCTTGCTCTAAAGCAGAGTGTGATCAATGGATGAGAACTCTGCTGTGTGTTTCACTTCAGAAATGGAGTTAAATCCCAGGCTCTGAGTCTTCCTACAAGCAAGACTTCGTTTCAAGTAAGGGCACTTACTATACAGCTCAAAAGAACTACATCATTCACGAAGCTCACACGTTTCTAATCTAAACTGACAAGCATTGGATGTTAGAGGACCTCTGCTTTCTTTCAGTTTCAGAAGCAGAGTTGAACTAGATATGGCCCGTATGTGGAGGAAACACTGTTCTTTTGTTCTGAGCACACTCATGTTTCATGCTGTATTAGAGACTCTAGAAAGCAAGAGCGTGCTTCTTGCTCTAATGCAGAGTGTTATCAATGGATGAGAACTCTGCTGTCTGTTTCACTTCAGAAATGGAGTTAAATCCCAGGCTCTGAGTCTTCCTACAACAAGACTTCCTTTCAGGTAAGGGCAGTTACTTTACAGCTCAAACGAACTACATCGGTCACGAAGCTTACACGTTTCTCATCTAAACTGCCGAGCATTGGAAGTTAGAGGACCTCTGTTTTGTATCAGTTTCAGAAGCAGAGTTGGACTAGATATGGTCCGAACGTGTGGGAAACAACGTTATTTTGTTCTCATCACACTCATGTTTCTTTCTGTCTTAGAGATTCTGGAAAGCAAGAGCGTGCTTCTTGCGCTAAAGCAGAGTGTGATCCATGGATGAGAACTGTGCTGTGTTTCCCTTCAGAAATGGAGTTAAATCCCAGGCTCTGTGTCTTCCTACAAGCACTACTCCTTTCAGGTAAGGGCAGTCACTTTTCACGTGAAACGAACTACATCATTCACGAAACTCACACGTTTCTCATCTTAACTGAGAAGCATTGGATGTTAGAGGACGTTTGCTTTGTATCAATTTCAAGCAGAGTTGAATTAGATATGGTCTGTATGTATAGGAAACACCGTTCTTTTCTTCTGAGCACACTCACGTTTCCTGCTGTCTTAGAGACTCTAGAAAGCAAGAGCGTGCTTCTTGCTCTAAAGCAGAGTGTGATCCATCGATGAGAACTGTGTTGTGTGCTTCCCTTCGAAATGGAGTTAAACCCCAGGCTCTGTGTTTTCCTACAAGCAAGACTTCGTTTCAGGTAAGGGCAGTCACTTTTCAGCTCAAACGAACTACATCGTTCAAGAAGCTCACATGTTTCACATCTAAACTGACAATCATGGGATGTTAGAGGACCTGTGCTTAGTATCAGTTTCAGAAGGAGAGTTGGACTAGATAAGGTCCGTATGTGTAGGAAACACCGTTCATTTGTTCTCATCACACTCACATTTCCTGCTCTATTAGAGTCTATAGAAAGGTAGAGCGTGCTTCTTGCTCTAAAGCAGAGTGTGATCAATGGATGAGAACTCTGCTGTCTGTTTCACTTCAGAAATGGAGTTAAATCCCAGGCTCTGAGTCTTCCTACAAGGAGGACTTTGATTCAATTAAGGGCAGTTACTTTACAGCTCAAACGAACTACATCATTCACGAAGCTCACAAGTTTCTCATCTTAACTGAGAGGCATTGGATGTTAGAGCACCTTTCCTTTGTATCAATTTCAAGCAGAATTGAACTAGATATGGCCCGTTTGTATAGGAAACACCGTTCTTTTCTTCTGAGCACACTCACGTTTCCTCCTGTCTAAGAGATTCTGGAAAGCAAGAGCATGCTTCTTGCTCTAAAGCAGAGTGTGATCAATGGATGAGAACTCTGCTGTGTGTTTCACTTCAGAAATGGAGTTAAATCCCAGTCTCTGAGTCTTCCTACAAGCAAGCCTTCGTTTCAGGTAAGGGCACTAACAGTACAGCTCAAACGAACTACATTATTCACTAAGCTCACACGTTTCACATCTAAACTGACAAGCATTGGATGTTAGAGGACCTGTGCTTTCTTTCAGTTTCAGAATCAGAGTTGAACTAGATATGGCACGTATGTATAGGAAACACCAGTCTTTTCTTCTGAGCACACTCAAGTTTCCTCCTGTCTTAGAGACTCTAGAAAGCAAGAGCGTGCTTCTTGCTCTAAAGCAGAGTGTGACCAATGGATGAGAACTCTGCTGTGTGTTTCACATCAGAGATGGAGTCAAATCCCTGCTCAGAGTCTTACTACAAGAAGACTTCTTTTCAGGTAAGGGCAGTTCCTTTACTGCTCAAAAGAACTACATCATTCACGAAGCTCACACGTTTCTCATCTAAACTGACAAGCATTGGATGTTAGAGGACCTGTGGTTTCTTTCAGTTTCAGAAGCAGAGTTGAACTAGATATGCCCCGTATGTGGAGGAAACACCATTCTTTTGTTCTGAGCACACTCACGTTGCCTGCTGTCTTAGAGACTCTGGAAAGCAAGAGCGTGCTTCTTGCTATAAAGCAGAGAGTGATCCATCGATGAAAACTATGCTGTGTGTTTCCCTTCAGAAATAGAGTTAAATCCCAGGCTCTGTGCCTTCCTACAAGCAAGACATCATTTCAAGTAAGGGCAGTCACTTTTCAGCTCAAACGAACTACATCGTTCATGAAGCTCTCACGTTTCTTATCTTAAATGACAAGCATTGGATGTTAGAGGTCCAGTGCTTTGTATCAGTTTCAGAAGCAGAGTTGAAATAGATATGGTCCGTATGTGTAGGAAACACCGTTCTTTTGTTCTGAGCACACTCAAGTTTTCTGCTCTCTTAGAGACTGTGGAAAGCAAGAGCGTGATTCTTGCTCTAAAGCAAAGTGTGATCAATGGATGAGAACTCTGCTGTGTGTTTCCCTTCAGAAATGCAGTTAAATCCCAGGCTCTGAGTCTTCCTACAAGGAGGACTTCGATTCAATTAAGGGCAGTTACTTTACAGCTCAAACGAACTACATCATTCACGAAGCTCACAAGTTTCTCATCTTAACTGAGAGGCATTGGATGTTAGAGCACCTTTCCTTTGTATCAATTTCAAGCAGAGTTGAACTAGATATGGCCCGTATGTATAGAAAACATCGTTCTTTTCTTCTGAGCACACTCACGTTTCCTCCTGTCTAAGAGACCCTAGAAAGCAAGATCGTGCTTCTTGCTCTAAAGCAGAGTGTGATCAATGGATGAGAACTCTGCTGTGTGTTTCACTTCAGAAATGGAGTTAAATCCCAGGCTCTGAGTCTTCCTACAAGCAAGACTTCGTTTCAGGTAAGGGCACTTACTGTACAGCTCAAAAGAACTACATCATTCACGAAGCTCACACGTTTCTAATCTAAACTGACAAGCATTGGATGTTAGAGGACCTCTGTTTTCTTTCAGTTTCAGAAGCAGAGTTGAACTAGATATGGCCCGTATGTGGAGGAAACACTGTCCTTTTGTTCTGAGCACACTCATGTTTCATGCTGTATTAGAGACTCTAGAAAGCAAGAGCGTGCTTCTTGCTCTAAAGCAGAGTGTGATCCATGGAGGAAACTATGCTGTGTGTTGCCCTTCAGAAATGGAGTTAAACCCCCTGATGTGTGTTTTCCTACAAGTAAGACTTCATTTCAGTTAAGGGCAGTCACTTTTCAGCTCAAACGAACTACATCGTTCACGAAGCTCACACGTTTCCAATCTTAACTGACAAGCATCCGATGTTAGAGGCCCAGTGCTTTGTATCAGTTTCAGAAGCAGAGTTGGACTAGATAGGGTCCGTATGTGTAGGAAACACCGTTCATTTGTTCTCAGCACACTCACGTTTCATGCTGTCTTAGAGACTCTAGAAAGCAAGAGCGTGCTTCTTGCTCTAAAGCAGGGTGTGATGAATGGAAGAGAACTCTGCTGTATGTTTCACTTAAGAAATGGAGTTACATCCCAGGCTCTGAGTCTTCCTACAAGCAAGACTTCGTTTCAGGTAAGGGCAGTTACTTTACGGCTCAAAAGAACTGCATCATTCACGAAGCTCACACTTTTCTCATCTAAACTGACAAGCATTGGATGTTAGAGGACCTGTGGTTTCTTTCAGTTTCAGAAGCAGAGTTGAACTAGATAGGGCCCATATGTGGAAGAAACACCGTTCTTTTGTTCTGAGCACACTCACGTTTCCTGCTGTCTTAGAGACTCTAGAAAGCAAGAGCGTGCTTCTTGTTCTAAAGCAGAGTGTGATCAATGGATGAGAACTCTGCTGTGTCTTTCACTTCAGAAATGGAGTTAAATCCCAGGGTCTGAGTCTTCCTACAAAGAGGACTTCGATTCAAGTAGGGCAGTTACTTTACAGCTCCAATGAACTACCTTGTTCATGAAGCTCACACGTTTCTCATCTTAACTGAGAGGCCTTGGATGTTAGAGCACCTTTGCTTTGTATCAATTTCAAGCAGTGTTGAACTAGATATGGTCTGTATGTATAGGAAACACCGTTCTTTTCTTCTGAGCTCACTCATGTTTCCTGCAGTAGTAGAGAATCTAGAAAGCAAGAGCGTGATTCTTGCTCTAAAGCAGAGTGTGATCAATGTATGAGAACTCTGCTGTGTGTTTCACTTCAGAAATGGAGTTAAATCCCAGGCTCTGAGTCTTCCTACAAGGAGGACTTCGATTCAATTAAGGGCAGATACTTTACAGCTCGAAAGAACTACATAAATCACGAAGCTCACACGTTTCTCATCTTAACTGAGAGGCATTGGATGTTAGAGCACCTTTCCTTTGTATCAATTTCAAGCAGAGTTGAACTAGATATGGCCCGTATGTATAGGAAACACCAGTCTTTTCTTCTGAGCACACTCACGTTTCCTCCTGTCTTAGAGACTCTAGAAAGCAAGAGCGTGCTTCTTGCTCTAAAGCAGAGTGTGACCCATGGATGAGAACTCTGCTCTGTGTTTCACATCACAGATGGAGTCAAATCCCTGGCTCTGAGTCTTCCTACAACAAGACTTCATTTCAGGTAAGGGCAGTTCCTTTACTGCTCAAAAGAACTACATCATTCACGAAGCTCACACGTTTCTCATCTAAACTGACAAGCATTGGATGTTAGAGGACCTGTGGTTTCTTTCAGTTTCAGAAGCAGAGTTGAACTAGATATGGCCCGTATGTGGAGGAAACACTGTTCTTTTGTTCTGAGCACACTCATGTTTCATGCTGTATTAGAGACTCTAGAAAGCAAGAGCGTGCTTCTTGCTCTAATGCAGAGTGTTATCAATGGATGAGAACTCTGCTGTCTGTTTCACTTCAGAAATGGAGTTAAATCCCAGGCTCTGAGTCTTCCTACAACAAGACTTCGTTTCAGGTAAGGGCAGTTACTTTACAGCTCAAACGAACTACATCGGTCACGAAGCTTACACGTTTCTCAACTAAACTGCCGAGCATTGGAAGTTAGAGGACCTGTGTTTTGTATCAGTTTCAGAAGCAGAGTTGGACTAGATATGGTCCGTACGTGTGGGAAACAACGTTCTTTTGTTCTCATCACACTCATGTTTCTTCCTGTCTTAGAGATTCTGGAAAGCAAGAGCGTGCTTCTTGCGCTAAAGCAGAGTGTGATCCATGGATGAGAACTGTGCTGTTTTTCCCTTCAGAAATGGAGTTAAATCCCAGGCTCTGTGTCTTCCTACAAGCACTACTCCTTTCAGGTAAGGGCAGTCACTTTTCACGTGAAACGAACTACATCATTCATGAAACTCACACGTTTCTCATCTTAACTGAGAAGCATTGGATGTTAGAGGACGTTTGCTTTGTATCAATTTCAAGCAGAGTTGAATTAGATATGGTCTGTATGTATAGGAAACACCGTTCTTTTCTTCTGAGCACACTCACGTTTCCTGCTGTCTTAGAGACTCTAGAAAGCAAGAGCGTGCTTCTTGCTCTAAAGCAGAGTGTGATCCATCGATGAGAACTGTGTTGTGTGCTTCCCTTCGAAATGGAGTTAAACCCCAGGCTCTGTGTTTTCCTACAAGCAAGACTTCGTTTCAGGTAAGGGCAGTCACTTTTCAGCTCAAACGAACTACATCGTTCAAGAAGCTCACATGTTTCACATCTAAACTGACAATCATTGGATGTTAGAGGACCTGTGCTTAGTATCAGTTTCAGAAGGAGAGTTGGACTAGATAAGGTCCGTATGTGTAGGAAACACCGTTCATTTGTTCTCATCACACTCACGTTTCCTGCTCTATTAGAGTCTCTAGAAAGGTAGAGCGTGCTTCTTGCTCTAAAGCAGAGTGTGATCAATGGATGAGAACTCTGCTGTCTGTTTCACTTCAGAAATGGAGTTAAATCCCAGGCTCTGAGTCTTCCTACAAGGAGGACTTTGATTCAATTAAGGGCAGTTACTTTACAGCTCAAACGAACTACATCATTCACGAAGCTCACAAGTTTCTCATCTTAACTGAGAGGCATTGGATGTTAGAGCACCTTTCCTTTGTATCAATTTCAAGCAGAATTGAACTAGATATGGCCCGTATGTATAGGAAACACCGTTCTTTTCTTCTGAGCACACTCACGTTTCCTCCTGTCTAAGAGATTCTGGAAAGCAAGAGCATGCTTCTTGCTCTAAAGCAGAGTGGGATTAATGGATGAGAACTCTGCTGTGTGTTTCACTTCAGAAATGGAGTTAAATCCCAGTCTCTGAGTCTTCCTACAAGCAAGCCTTCGTTTCAGGTAAGGGCACTAACAGTACAGCTCAAACGAACTACATTATTCACTAAGCTCACACGTTTCACATCTAAACTGACAAGCATTGGATGTTAGAGGACCTGTGCTTTCTTTCAGTTTCAGAAGCAGAGTTGAACTAGATATGGCCCGTATGTATAGGAAACACCAGTCTTTTCTTCTGAGCACACTCAAGTTTCCTCCTGTCTTAGAGACTCTAGAAAGCAAGAGCGTGCTTCTTGCTCTAAAGCAGAGTGTGACCAATGGATGAGAACTCTGCTGTGTGTTTCACATCAGAGATGGAGTCAAATCCCTGCTCAGAGTCTTCCTACAAGAAGACTTCTTTTCAGGTAAGGGCAGTTCCTTTACTGCTCAAAAGAACTACATCATTCACGAAGCTCACACATTTCTCATCTAAACTGACAAGTATTGGATGTTAGAGGACCTGTGGTTTCTTTCAGTTTCAGAAGCAGAGTTGAACTAGATATGCCCCGTATGTGGAGGAAACACCATTCTTTTGTTCTGAGCACACTCACGTTTCCTGCTGTCTTAGAGACTCTGGAAAGCAAGAGCGTGCTTCTTGCTATAAAGCAGAGAGTGATCCATCGATGAAAACTATGCTGTGTGTTTCCCTTCAGAAATAGAGTTAAATCCCAGGCTCTGTGCCTTCCTACAAGCAAGACATCATTTCAAGTAAGGGCAGTCACTTTTCAGCTCAAACGAACTACATCGTTCATGAAGCTCTCACGTTTCTTATCTTAAATTACAAGCATTGGATGTTAGAGGTCCAGTGCTTTGTATCAGTTTCAGAAGCAGAGTTGAAATAGATATGGTCCGTATGTGTAGGAAACACCGTTCTTTTGTTCTGAGCACACTCAAGTTTTCTGCTCTCTTAGAGACTGTGGAAAGCAAGAGCGTGCTTCTTGCTCTAAAGCAAAGTGTGATCAATGGATGAGAACTCTGCTGTGTGTTTCCCTTCAGAAATGCAGTTAAATCCCAGGCTCTGAGTCTTCCTACAAGGAGGACTTCGATTCAATTAAGGGCAGTTACTTTACAGCTCAAACGAACTACATCATTCACGAAGCTCACAAATTTCTCATCTTAACTGAGAGGCATTGGATGTTAGAGCACCTTTCCTTTGTATCAATTTCAAGCAGAGTTGAACTAGATATGGCCCGTATGTATAGAAAACATCGTTCTTTTCTTCTGAGCACACTCACGTTTCCTCCTGTCTAAGAGACCCTAGAAAGCAAGATCGTGCTTCTTGCTCTAAAGCAGAGTATGATCAATGGATGAGAACTCTGCTGTGTGTTTCACTTCAGAAATGGAGTTAAATCCCAGGCTCTGAGTCTTCCTACAAGCAAGACTTCGTTTCAGGTAAGGGCACTTACTATACAGCTCAAAAGAACTACATCATTCACGAAGCTCACACGTTTCTAATCTAAACTGACAAGCATTGGATGTTAGAGGACCTCTGTTTTCTTTCAGTTTCAGAAGCAGATTTGAACTAGATATGGCCCGTATGTGGAGGAAACACTGTTCTTTTGTTCTGAGCACACTCATGTTTCATGCTGTATTAGAGACTCTAGAAAGCAAGAGCGTGCTTCTTGCTCTAATGCAGAGTGTTATCAATGGATGAGAACTCTGCTGTCTGTTTCACTTCAGAAATGGAGTTAAATCCCAGGCTCTGAGTCTTCCTACAACAAGACTTCGTTTCAGGTAAGGGCAGTTTCTTTACAGCTCAAACGAACTACATCGGTCACGAAGCTTACACGTTTCTCAACTAAACTGCCGAGCATTGGAAGTTAGAGGACCTGTGTTTTGTATCAGTTTCAGAAGCAGAGTTGGACTAGATATGGTCCGTACGTGTGGGAAACAACGTTCTTTTGTTCTCATCACACTCATGTTTCTTTCTGTCTTAGAGATTCTGGAAAGCAAGAGCGTGCTTCTTGCGCTAAAGCAGAGTGTGATCCATGGATGAGAACTGTGCTGTTTTTCCCTTCAGAAATGGAGTTAAATCCCAGGCTCTGTGTCTTCCTACAAGCACTACTCCTTTCAGGTAAGGGCAGTCACTTTTCACGTGAAACGAACTACATCATTCATGAAACTCACACGTTTCTCATCTTAACTGAGAAGCATTGGATGTTAGAGGACGTTTGCTTTGTATCAATTTCAAGCAGAGTTGAATTAGATATGGTCTGTATGTATAGGAAACACCGTTCTTTTCTTCTGAGCACACTCACGTTTCCTGCTGTCTTAGAGACTCTAGAAAGCAAGAGCGTGCTTCTTGCTCTAAAGCAGAGTGTGATCCATCGATGAGAACTGTGTTGTGTGCTTCCCTTCGAAATGGAGTTAAACCCCAGGCTCTGTGTTTTCCTACAAGCAAGACTTCGTTTCAGGTAAGGGCAGTCACTTTTCAGCTCAAACGAACTACATCGTTCAAGAAGCTCACATGTTTCACATCTAAACTGACAATCATTGGATGTTAGAGGACCTGTGCTTAGTATCAGTTTCAGAAGGAGAGTTGGACTAGATAAGGTCCGTATGTGTAGGAAACACCGTTCATTTGTTCTCATCACACTCACGTTTCCTGCTCTATTAGAGTCTCTAGAAAGGTAGAGCGTGCTTCTTGCTCTAAAGCAGAGTGTGATCAATGGATGAGAACTCTGCTGTCTGTTTCACTTCAGAAATGGAGTTAAATCCCAGGCTCTGAGTCTTCCTACAAGGAGGACTTTGATTCAATTAAGGGCAGTTACTTTACAGCTCAAACGAACTACATCATTCACGAAGCTCACAAGTTTCTCATCTTAACTGAGAGGCATTGGATGTTAGAGCACCTTTCCTTTGTATCAATTTCAAGCAGAATTGAACTAGATATGGCCCGTTTGTATAGGAAACACCGTTCTTTTCTTCTGAGCACACTCACGTTTCCTCCTGTCTAAGAGATTCTGGAAAGCAAGAGCATGCTTCTTGCTCTAAAGCAGAGTGGGATCAATGGATGAGAACTCTGCTGTGTGTTTCACTTCAGAAATGGAGTTAAATCCCAGTCTCTGAGTCTTCCTACAAGCAAGCCTTCGTTTCAGGTAAGGGCACTAACAGTACAGCTCAAACGAACTACATTATTCACTAAGCTCACACGTTTCACATCTAAACTGACAAGCATTGGATGTTAGAGGACCTGTGCTTTCTTTCAGTTTCAGAAGCAGAGTTGAACTAGATATGGCCCGTATGTATAGGAAACACCAGTCTTTTCTTCTGAGCACACTCAAGTTTCCTCCTGTCTTAGAGACTCTAGAAAGCAAGAGCGTGCTTCTTGCTCTAAAGCAGAGTGTGACCAATGGATGAGAACTCTGCTGTGTGTTTCACATCAGAGATGGAGTCAAATCCCTGCTCAGAATCTTCCTACAAGAAGACTTCTTTTCAGGTAAGGGCAGTTCCTTTACTGCTCAAAAGAACTACATCATTCACGAAGCTCACCCTTTTCTCATCTAAACTGACAAGCATTGGATGTTAGAGGACCTGTGGTTTCTTTCAGTTTCAGAAGCAGAGTTGAACTAGATATGGCCCGTATGTGGAGGAAACACTGTTCTTTTGTTCTGAGCACACTCATGTTTCATGCTGTATTAGAGACTCTAGAAAGCAAGAGCGTGCTTCTTGCTCTAATGCAGAGTGTTATCAATGGATGAGAACTCTGCTGTCTGTTTCACTTCAGAAATGGAGTTAAATCCCAGGCTCTGAGTCTTCCTACAACAAGACTTCGTTTCAGGTAAGGGCAGTTACTTTACAGCTCAAACGAACTACATCGGTCACGAAGCTTACACGTTTCTCATCTAAACTGCCGAACATTGGAAGTTAGAGGACCTGTGTTTTGTATCAGTTTCAGAAGCAGAGTTGGACTAGATATGGTCCGCACGTGTGGGAAACAACGTTCTTTTGTTCTCATCACACTCATGTTTCTTTCTGTCTTAGAGATTCTGGAAAGCAAGAGCGTGCTTCTTGCGCTAAAGCAGAGTGTGATCCATGGATGAGAACTGTGCTGTGTTTCCCTTCAGAAATGGAGTTAAATCCCAGGCTCTGTGTCTTCCTATAAGCACTACTCCTTTCAGGTAAGTGCAGTCACTTTTCACGTGAAACGAACTACATCATTCACGAAACTCACACGTTTCTCATCTTAACTGAGAAGCATTGGATTTTAGAGGACCTTTGCTTTGTATCAATTTCAAGCAGAGTTGAATTAGATATGGTCTGTATGTATAGGAAACACCGTTCTTTTCTTCTGAGCACACTCACGTTTCCTGCTGTCTTAGAGACTCTAGAAAGCAAGAGCGTGCTTCTTGCTCTAAAGCAGAGTGTGATCCATCGATGAGAACTGTGTTGTGTGCTTCCCTTCGAAATGGAGTTAAACCCCAGGCTCTGTGTTTTCCTACAAGCAAGACTTCGTTTCAGGTAAGGGCAGTCACTTTTCAGCTCAAACGAACTACATCGTTCAAGAAGCTCACATGTTTCACATCTAAACTGACAATCATGGGATGTTAGAGGACCTGTGCTTAGTATCAGTTTCAGAAGGAGAGTTGGACTAGATAAGGTCCGTATGTGTAGGAAACACCGTTCATTTGTTCTCATCACACTCACATTTCCTGCTCTATTAGAGTCTCTAGAAAGGTAGAGCGTGCTTCTTGCTCTAAAGCAGAGTGTGATCAATGGATGAGAACTCTGCTGTCTGTTTCACTTCAGAAATGGAGTTAAATCCCAGGCTCTGAGTCTTCCTACAAGGAGGACTTTGATTCAATTAAGGGCAGTTACTTTACAGCTCAAACGAACTACATCATTCACGAAGCTCACAAGTTTCTCATCTTAACTGAGAGGCATTGGATGTTAGAGCACCTTTCCTTTGTATCAATTTCAAGCAGAATTGAACTAGATATGGCCCGTATGTATAGGAAACACCGTTCTTTTCTTCTGAGCACACTCACGTTTCCTCCTGTCTAAGAGATTCTGGAAAGCAAGAGCATGCTTCTTGCTCTAAAGCAGAGTGGGATCAATGGATGAGAACTCTGCTGTGTGTTTCACTTCAGAAATGGAGTTAAATCCCAGTCTCTGAGTCTTCCTACAAGCAAGCCTTCGTTTCAGGTAAGGGCACTAACAGTACAGCTCAAACGAACTACATTATTCACTAAGCTCACACGTTTCACATCTAAACTGACAAGCATTGGATGTTAGAGGACCTGTGCTTTCTTTCAGTTTCAGAAGCAGAGTTGAACTAGATATGGCCCGTATGTATAGGAAACACCAGTCTTTTCTTCTGAGCACACTCAAGTTTCCTCCTGTCTTAGAGACTCTAGAAAGCAAGAGCGTGCTTCTTGCTCTAAAGCAGAGTGTGACCAATGGATGAGAACTCTGCTGTGTGTTTCACATCAGAGATGGAGTCAAATCCCTGCTCAGAGTCTTCCTACAAGAAGACTTCTTTTCAGGTAAGGGCAGTTCCTTTACTGCTCAAAAGAACTACATCATTCACGAAGCTCACACATTTCTCATCTAAACTGACAAGTATTGGATGTTAGAGGACCTGTGGTTTCTTTCAGTTTCAGAAGCAGAGTTGAACTAGATATGCCCCGTATGTGGAGGAAACACCATTCTTTTGTTCTGAGCACACTCACGTTTCCTGCTGTCTTAGAGACTCTGGAAAGCAAGAGCGTGCTTCTTGCTATAAAGCAGAGAGTGATCCATCGATGAAAACTATGCTGTGTGTTTCCCTTCAGAAATAGAGTTAAATCCCAGGCTCTGTGCCTTCCTACAAGCAAGACATCATTTCAAGTAAGGGCAGTCACTTTTCAGCTCAAAGGAACTACATCGTTCATGAAGCTCTCACGTTTCTTATCTTAAATTACAAGCATTGGATGTTAGAGGTCCAGTGCTTTGTATCAGTTTCAGAAGCAGAGTTGAAATAGATATGGTCCGTATGTGTAGGAAACACCGTTCTTTTGTTCTGAGCACACTCAAGTTTTCTGCTCTCTTAGAGACTGTGGAAAGCAAGAGCGTGCTTCTTGCTCTAAAGCAAAGTGTGATCAATGGATGAGAACTCTGCTGTGTGTTTCCCTTCAGAAATGCAGTTAAATCCCAGGCTCTGAGTCTTCCTACAAGGAGGACTTCGATTCAATTAAGGGCAGTTACTTTACAGCTCAAACGAACTACATCATTCACGAAGCTCACAAATTTCTCATCTTAACTGAGAGGCATTGGATGTTAGAGCACCTTTCCTTTGTATCAATTTCAAGCAGAGTTGAACTAGATATGGCCCGTATGTATAGAAAACATCGTTCTTTTCTTCTGAGCACACTCACGTTTCCTCCTGTCTAAGAGACCCTAGAAAGCAAGATCGTGCTTCTTGCTCTAAAGCAGAGTATGATCAATGGATGAGAACTCTGCTGTGTGTTTCACTTCAGAAATGGAGTTAAATCCCAGGCTCTGAGTCTTCCTACAAGCAAGACTTCGTTTCAGGTAAGGGCACTTACTATACAGCTCAAAAGAACTACATCATTCACGAAGCTCACACGTTTCTAATCTAAACTGACAAGCATTGGATGTTAGAGGACCTCTGTTTTCTTTCAGTTTCAGAAGCAGATTTGAACTAGATATGGCCCGTATGTGGAGGAAACACTGTTCTTTTGTTCTGAGCACACTCATGTTTCATGCTGTATTAGAGACTCTAGAAAGCAAGAGCGTGCTTCTTGCTCTAATGCAGAGTGTTATCAATGGATGAGAACTCTGCTGTCTGTTTCACTTCAGAAATGGAGTTAAATCCCAGGCTCTGAGTCTTCCTACAACAAGACTTCGTTTCAGGTAAGGGCAGTTTCTTTACAGCTCAAACGAACTACATCGGTCACGAAGCTTACACGTTTCTCAACTAAACTGCCGAGCATTGGAAGTTAGAGGACCTGTGTTTTGTATCAGTTTCAGAAGCAGAGTTGGACTAGATATGGTCCGTACGTGTGGGAAACAACGTTCTTTTGTTCTCATCACACTCATGTTTCTTTCTGTCTTAGAGATTCTGGAAAGCAAGAGCGTGCTTCTTGCGCTAAAGCAGAGTGTGATCCATGGATGAGAACTGTGCTGTTTTTCCCTTCAGAAATGGAGTTAAATCCCAGGCTCTGTGTCTTCCTACAAGCACTACTCCTTTCAGGTAAGGGCAGTCACTTTTCACGTGAAACGAACTACATCATTCATGAAACTCACACGTTTCTCATCTTAACTGAGAAGCATTGGATGTTAGAGGACGTTTGCTTTGTATCAATTTCAAGCAGAGTTGAATTAGATATGGTCTGTATGTATAGGAAACACCGTTCTTTTCTTCTGAGCACACTCACGTTTCCTGCTGTCTTAGAGACTCTAGAAAGCAAGAGCGTGCTTCTTGCTCTAAAGCAGAGTGTGATCCATCGATGAGAACTGTGTTGTGTGCTTCCCTTCGAAATGGAGTTAAACCCCAGGCTCTGTGTTTTCCTACAAGCAAGACTTCGTTTCAGGTAAGGGCAGTCACTTTTCAGCTCAAACGAACTACATCGTTCAAGAAGCTCACATGTTTCACATCTAAACTGACAATCATTGGATGTTAGAGGACCTGTGCTTAGTATCAGTTTCAGAAGGAGAGTTGGACTAGATAAGGTCCGTATGTGTAGGAAACACCGTTCATTTGTTCTCATCACACTCACGTTTCCTGCTCTATTAGAGTCTCTAGAAAGGTAGAGCGTGCTTCTTGCTCTAAAGCAGAGTGTGATCAATGGATGAGAACTCTGCTGTCTGTTTCACTTCAGAAATGGAGTTAAATCCCAGGCTCTGAGTCTTCCTACAAGGAGGACTTTGATTCAATTAAGGGCAGTTACTTTACAGCTCAAACGAACTACATCATTCACGAAGCTCACAAGTTTCTCATCTTAACTGAGAGGCATTGGATGTTAGAGCACCTTTCCTTTGTATCAATTTCAAGCAGAATTGAACTAGATATGGCCCGTTTGTATAGGAAACACCGTTCTTTTCTTCTGAGCACACTCACGTTTCCTCCTGTCTAAGAGATTCTGGAAAGCAAGAGCATGCTTCTTGCTCTAAAGCAGAGTGGGATCAATGGATGAGAACTCTGCTGTGTGTTTCACTTCAGAAATGGAGTTAAATCCCAGTCTCTGAGTCTTCCTACAAGCAAGCCTTCGTTTCAGGTAAGGGCACTAACAGTACAGCTCAAACGAACTACATTATTCACTAAGCTCACACGTTTCACATCTAAACTGACAAGCATTGGATGTTAGAGGACCTGTGCTTTCTTTCAGTTTCAGAAGCAGAGTTGAACTAGATATGGCCCGTATGTATAGGAAACACCAGTCTTTTCTTCTGAGCACACTCAAGTTTCCTCCTGTCTTAGAGACTCTAGAAAGCAAGAGCGTGCTTCTTGCTCTAAAGCAGAGTGTGACCAATGGATGAGAACTCTGCTGTGTGTTTCACATCAGAGATGGAGTCAAATCCCTGCTCAGAATCTTCCTACAAGAAGACTTCTTTTCAGGTAAGGGCAGTTCCTTTACTGCTCAAAAGAACTACATCATTCACGAAGCTCACCCTTTTCTCATCTAAACTGACAAGCATTGGATGTTAGAGGACCTGTGGTTTCTTTCAGTTTCAGAAGCAGAGTTGAACTAGATATGGCCCGTATGTGGAGGAAACACTGTTCTTTTGTTCTGAGCACACTCATGTTTCATGCTGTATTAGAGACTCTAGAAAGCAAGAGCGTGCTTCTTGCTCTAATGCAGAGTGTTATCAATGGATGAGAACTCTGCTGTCTGTTTCACTTCAGAAATGGAGTTAAATCCCAGGCTCTGAGTCTTCCTACAACAAGACTTCGTTTCAGGTAAGGGCAGTTACTTTACAGCTCAAACGAACTACATCGGTCACGAAGCTTACACGTTTCTCATCTAAACTGCCGAACATTGGAAGTTAGAGGACCTGTGTTTTGTATCAGTTTCAGAAGCAGAGTTGGACTAGATATGGTCCGCACGTGTGGGAAACAACGTTCTTTTGTTCTCATCACACTCATGTTTCTTTCTGTCTTAGAGATTCTGGAAAGCAAGAGCGTGCTTCTTGCGCTAAAGCAGAGTGTGATCCATGGATGAGAACTGTGCTGTGTTTCCCTTCAGAAATGGAGTTAAATCCCAGGCTCTGTGTCTTCCTATAAGCACTACTCCTTTCAGGTAAGTGCAGTCACTTTTCACGTGAAACGAACTACATCATTCACGAAACTCACACGTTTCTCATCTTAACTGAGAAGCATTGGATTTTAGAGGACCTTTGCTTTGTATCAATTTCAAGCAGAGTTGAATTAGATATGGTCTGTATGTATAGGAAACACCGTTCTTTTCTTCTGAGCACACTCACGTTTCCTGCTGTCTTAGAGACTCTAGAAAGCAAGAGCGTGCTTCTTGCTCTAAAGCAGAGTGTGATCCATCGATGAGAACTGTGTTGTGTGCTTCCCTTCGAAATGGAGTTAAACCCCAGGCTCTGTGTTTTCCTACAAGCAAGACTTCGTTTCAGGTAAGGGCAGTCACTTTTCAGCTCAAACGAACTACATCGTTCAAGAAGCTCACATGTTTCACATCTAAACTGACAATCATGGGATGTTAGAGGACCTGTGCTTAGTATCAGTTTCAGAAGGAGAGTTGGACTAGATAAGGTCCGTATGTGTAGGAAACACCGTTCATTTGTTCTCATCACACTCACGTTTCCTGCTCTATTAGAGTCTCTAGAAAGGTAGAGCGTGCTTCTTGCTCTAAAGCAGAGTGTGATCAATGGATGAGAACTCTGCTGTCTGTTTCACTTCAGAAATGGAGTTAAATCCCAGGCTCTGAGTCTTCCTACAAGGAGGACTTTGATTCAATTAAGGGCAGTTACTTTACAGCTCAAACGAACTACATCATTCACGAAGCTCACAAGTTTCTCATCTTAACTGAGAGGCATTGGATGTTAGAGCACCTTTCCTTTGTATCAATTTCAAGCAGAATTGAACTAGATATGGCCCGTATGTATAGGAAACACCGTTCTTTTCTTCTGAGCACACTCACGTTTCCTCCTGTCTAAGAGATTCTGGAAAGCAAGAGCATGCTTCTTGCTCTAAAGCAGAGTGGGATCAATGGATGAGAACTCTGCTGTGTGTTTCACTTCAGAAATGGAGTTAAATCCCAGTCTCTGAGTCTTCCTACAAGCAAGCCTTCGTTTCAGGTAAGGGCACTAACAGTACAGCTCAAACGAACTACATTATTCACTAAGCTCACACGTTTCACATCTAAACTGACAAGCATTGGATGTTAGAGGACCTGTGCTTTCTTTCAGTTTCAGAAGCAGATTTGAACTAGATATGGCCCGTATGTGGAGGAAACACTGTTCTTTTGTTCTGAGCACACTCATGTTTCATGCTGTATTAGAGACTCTAGAAAGCAAGAGCGTGCTTCTTGCTCTAATGCAGAGTGTTATCAATGGATGAGAACTCTGCTGTCTGTTTCACTTCAGAAATGGAGTTAAATCCCAGGCTCTGAGTCTTCCTACAACAAGACTTCGTTTCAGGTAAGGGCAGTTACTTTACAGCTCAAACGAACTACATCGGTCACGAAGCTTACACGTTTCTCAACTAAACTGCCGAGCATTGGAAGTTAGAGGACCTGTGTTTTGTATCAGTTTCAGAAGCAGAGTTGGACTAGATATGGTCCGTACGTGTGGGAAACAACGTTCTTTTGTTCTCATCACACTCATGTTTCTTCCTGTCTTAGAGATTCTGGAAAGCAAGAGCGTGCTTCTTGCGCTAAAGCAGAGTGTGATCCATGGATGAGAACTGTGCTGTTTTTCCCTTCAGAAATGGAGTTAAATCCCAGGCTCTGTGTCTTCCTACAAGCACTACTCCTTTCAGGTAAGGGCAGTCACTTTTCACGTGAAACGAACTACATCATTCATGAAACTCACACGTTTCTCATCTTAACTGAGAAGCATTGGATGTTAGAGGACGTTTGCTTTGTATCAATTTCAAGCAGAGTTGAATTAGATATGGTCTGTATGTATAGGAAACACCGTTCTTTTCTTCTGAGCACACTCACGTTTCCTGCTGTCTTAGAGACTCTAGAAAGCAAGAGCGTGCTTCTTGCTCTAAAGCAGAGTGTGATCCATCGATGAGAACTGTGTTGTGTGCTTCCCTTCGAAATGGAGTTAAACCCCAGGCTCTGTGTTTTCCTACAAGCAAGACTTCGTTTCAGGTAAGGGCAGTCACTTTTCAGCTCAAACGAACTACATCGTTCAAGAAGCTCACATGTTTCACATCTAAACTGACAATCATTGGATGTTAGAGGACCTGTGCTTAGTATCAGTTTCAGAAGGAGAGTTGGACTAGATAAGGTCCGTATGTGTAGGAAACACCGTTCATTTGTTCTCATCACACTCACGTTTCCTGCTCTATTAGAGTCTCTAGAAAGGTAGAGCGTGCTTCTTGCTCTAAAGCAGAGTGTGATCAATGGATGAGAACTCTGCTGTCTGTTTCACTTCAGAAATGGAGTTAAATCCCAGGCTCTGAGTCTTCCTACAAGGAGGACTTTGATTCAATTAAGGGCAGTTACTTTACAGCTCAAACGAACTACATCATTCACGAAGCTCACAAGTTTCTCATCTTAACTGAGAGGCATTGGATGTTAGAGCACCTTTCCTTTGTATCAATTTCAAGCAGAATTGAACTAGATATGGCCCGTATGTATAGGAAACACCGTTCTTTTCTTCTGAGCACACTCACGTTTCCTCCTGTCTAAGAGATTCTGGAAAGCAAGAGCATGCTTCTTGCTCTAAAGCAGAGTGGGATTAATGGATGAGAACTCTGCTGTGTGTTTCACTTCAGAAATGGAGTTAAATCCCAGTCTCTGAGTCTTCCTACAAGCAAGCCTTCGTTTCAGGTAAGGGCACTAACAGTACAGCTCAAACGAACTACATTATTCACTAAGCTCACACGTTTCACATCTAAACTGACAAGCATTGGATGTTAGAGGACCTGTGCTTTCTTTCAGTTTCAGAAGCAGAGTTGAACTAGATATGGCCCGTATGTATAGGAAACACCAGTCTTTTCTTCTGAGCACACTCAAGTTTCCTCCTGTCTTAGAGACTCTAGAAAGCAAGAGCGTGCTTCTTGCTCTAAAGCAGAGTGTGACCAATGGATGAGAACTCTGCTGTGTGTTTCACATCAGAGATGGAGTCAAATCCCTGCTCAGAGTCTTCCTACAAGAAGACTTCTTTTCAGGTAAGGGCAGTTCCTTTACTGCTCAAAAGAACTACATCATTCACGAAGCTCACACATTTCTCATCTAAACTGACAAGTATTGGATGTTAGA
This sequence comes from Onychomys leucogaster, assembly GCA_949786385.1. Taxonomy (NCBI): domain Eukaryota; kingdom Metazoa; phylum Chordata; class Mammalia; order Rodentia; family Cricetidae; genus Onychomys; species Onychomys leucogaster. The sequence goes on from CATKUP010000029.1 coordinate 2,864,029, forward strand.
GGACCTGTGGTTTCTTTCAGTTTCAGAAGCAGAGTTGAACTAGATATGCCCCGTATGTGGAGGAAACACCATTCTTTTGTTCTGAGCACACTCACGTTTCCTGCTGTCTTAGAGACTCTGGAAAGCAAGAGCGTGCTTCTTGCTATAAAGCAGAGAGTGATCCATCGATGAAAACTATGCTGTGTGTTTCCCTTCAGAAATAGAGTTAAATCCCAGGCTCTGTGCCTTCCTACAAGCAAGACATCATTTCAAGTAAGGGCAGTCACTTTTCAGCTCAAAGGAACTACATCGTTCATGAAGCTCTCACGTTTCTTATCTTAAATTACAAGCATTGGATGTTAGAGGTCCAGTGCTTTGTATCAGTTTCAGAAGCAGAGTTGAAATAGATATGGTCCGTATGTGTAGGAAACACCGTTCTTTTGTTCTGAGCACACTCAAGTTTTCTGCTCTCTTAGAGACTGTGGAAAGCAAGAGCGTGCTTCTTGCTCTAAAGCAAAGTGTGATCAATGGATGAGAACTCTGCTGTGTGTTTCCCTTCAGAAATGCAGTTAAATCCCAGGCTCTGAGTCTTCCTACAAGGAGGACTTCGATTCAATTAAGGGCAGTTACTTTACAGCTCAAACGAACTACATCATTCACGAAGCTCACAAATTTCTCATCTTAACTGAGAGGCATTGGATGTTAGAGCACCTTTCCTTTGTATCAATTTCAAGCAGAGTTGAACTAGATATGGCCCGTATGTATAGAAAACATCGTTCTTTTCTTCTGAGCACACTCACGTTTCCTCCTGTCTAAGAGACCCTAGAAAGCAAGATCGTGCTTCTTGCTCTAAAGCAGAGTATGATCAATGGATGAGAACTCTGCTGTGTGTTTCACTTCAGAAATGGAGTTAAATCCCAGGCTCTGAGTCTTCCTACAAGCAAGACTTCGTTTCAGGTAAGGGCACTTACTATACAGCTCAAAAGAACTACATCATTCACGAAGCTCACACGTTTCTAATCTAAACTGACAAGCATTGGATGTTAGAGGACCTCTGTTTTCTTTCAGTTTCAGAAGCAGATTTGAACTAGATATGGCCCGTATGTGGAGGAAACACTGTTCTTTTGTTCTGAGCACACTCATGTTTCATGCTGTATTAGAGACTCTAGAAAGCAAGAGCGTGCTTCTTGCTCTAATGCAGAGTGTTATCAATGGATGAGAACTCTGCTGTCTGTTTCACTTCAGAAATGGAGTTAAATCCCAGGCTCTGAGTCTTCCTACAACAAGACTTCGTTTCAGGTAAGGGCAGTTTCTTTACAGCTCAAACGAACTACATCGGTCACGAAGCTTACACGTTTCTCAACTAAACTGCCGAGCATTGGAAGTTAGAGGACCTGTGTTTTGTATCAGTTTCAGAAGCAGAGTTGGACTAGATATGGTCCGTACGTGTGGGAAACAACGTTCTTTTGTTCTCATCACACTCATGTTTCTTTCTGTCTTAGAGATTCTGGAAAGCAAGAGCGTGCTTCTTGCGCTAAAGCAGAGTGTGATCCATGGATGAGAACTGTGCTGTGTTTCCCTTCAGAAATGGAGTTAAATCCCAGGCTCTGTGTCTTCCTACAAGCACTACTCCTTTCAGGTAAGGGCAGTCACTTTTCACGTGAAACGAACTACATCATTCACGAAACTCACACGTTTCTCATCTTAACTGAGAAGCATTGGATGTTAGAGGACGTTTGCTTTGTATCAATTTCAAGCAGAGTTGAATTAGATATGGTCTGTATGTATAGGAAACACCGTTCTTTTCTTCTGAGCACACTCACGTTTCCTGCTGTCTTAGAGACTCTAGAAAGCAAGAGCGTGCTTCTTGCTCTAAAGCAGAGTGTGATCCATCGATGAGAACTGTGTTGTGTGCTTCCCTTCGAAATGGAGTTAAACCCCAGGCTCTGTGTTTTCCTACAAGCAAGACTTCGTTTCAGGTAAGGGCAGTCACTTTTCAGCTCAAACGAACTACATCGTTCAAGAAGCTCACATGTTTCACATCTAAACTGACAATCATTGGATGTTAGAGGACCTGTGCTTAGTATCAGTTTCAGAAGGAGAGTTGGACTAGATAAGGTCCGTATGTGTAGGAAACACCGTTCATTTGTTCTCATCACACTCATGTTTCCTGCTCTATTAGAGTCTCTAGAAAGGTAGAGCGTGCTTCTTGCTCTAAAGCAGAGTGTGATCAATGGATGAGAACTCTGCTGTCTGTTTCACTTCAGAAATGGAGTTAAATCCCAGGCTCTGAGTCTTCCTACAAGGAGGACTTTGATTCAATTAAGGGCAGTTACTTTACAGCTCAAACGAACTACATCATTCACGAAGCTCACAAGTTTCTCATCTTAACTGAGAGGCATTGGATGTTAGAGCACCTTTCCTTTGCATCAATTTCAAGCAGAATTGAACTAGATATGGCCCGTATGTATAGGAAACACCGTTCTTTCTTCTGAGCACACTCACGTTTCCTCCTGTCTAAGAGATTCTGGAAAGCAAGAGCATGCTTCTTGCTCTAAAGCAGAGTGGGATCAATGGATGAGAACTCTGCTGTGTGTTTCACTTCAGAAATGGAGTTAAATCCCAGTCTCTGAGTCTTCCTACAAGCAAGCCTTCGTTTCAGGTAAGGGCACTAACAGTACAGCTCAAACGAACTACATTATTCACTAAGCTCACACGTTTCACATCTAAACTGACAAGCATTGGATGTTAGAGGACCTGTGGTTTCTTTCAGTTTCAGAAGCAGAGTTGAACTAGATAGGGCCCGTATGTGGAAGAAACACCGTTCTTTTGTTCTGAGCACACTCACGTTTCCTGCTGTCTTAGAGACTCTAGAAAGCAAGAGCGTGCTTCTTGTTGTAAAGCAGAGTGTGATCAATGGATGAGAACTCTGCTGTGTGTTTCACTTCAGAAATGGAGTTAAATCCCAGGGTCTGAGTCTTCCTACAAAGAGGACTTCGATTCAAGTACGGCAGTTACTTTACAGCACCAATGAACTACATTGTTCACGAAGCTCACACGTTTCTCATCTTAACTGAGAGGCCTTGGATGTTAGAGCACCTTTGCTTTGTATCAATTTCAAGCAATGTTGAACTAGATATGGTCTGTATGTATAGGAAACACCGTTCTTTTCTTCTGAGCACACTCACGTTTCCTCCTGTCTAAGAGATTCTGGAAAGCAAGAGCATGCTTCTTGCTCTAAAGCAGAGTGGGATCAATGGATGAGAACTCTGCTGTGTGTTTCACTTCAGAAATGGAGTTAAATCCCAGTCTCTGAGTCTTCCTACAAGCAAGCCTTCGTTTCAGGTAAGGGCACTAACAGTACAGCTCAAACGAACTACATTATTCACTAAGCTCACACGTTTCACATCTAAACTGACAAGCATTGGATGTTAGAGGACCTGTGCTTTCTTTCAGTTTCAGAAGCAGAGTTGAACTAGATATGGCCCGTATGTATAGGAAACACCAGTCTTTTCTTCTGAGCACACTCAAGTTTCCTCCTGTCTTAGAGACTCTAGAAAGCAAGAGCGTGCTTCTTGCTCTAAAGCAGAGTGTGACCAATGGATGAGAACTCTGCTGTGTGTTTCACATCAGAGATGGAGTCAAATCCCTGCTCAGAGTCTTCCTACAAGAAGACTTCTTTTCAGGTAAGGGCAGTTCCTTTACTGCTCAAAAGAACTACATCATTCACGAAGCTCACACATTTCTCATCTAAACTGACAAGCATTGGATGTTAGAGGACCTGTGGTTTCTTTCAGTTTCAGAAGCAGAGTTGAACTAGATATGCCCCGTATGTGGAGGAAACACCATTCTTTTGTTCTGAGCACACTCACGTTTCCTGCTGTCTTAGAGACTCTGGAAAGCAAGAGCGTGCTTCTTGCTATAAAGCAGAGAGTGATCCATCGATGAAAACTATGCTGTGTGTTTCCCTTCAGAAATAGAGTTAAATCCCAGGCTCTGTGCCTTCCTACAAGCAAGACATCATTTCAAGTAAGGGCAGTCACTTTTCAGCTCAAACGAACTACATCGTTCATGAAGCTCTCACGTTTCTTATCTTAAATTACAAGCATTGGATGTTAGAGGTCCAGTGCTTTGTATCAGTTTCAGAAGCAGAGTTGAAATAGATATGGTCCGTATGTGTAGGAAACACCGTTCTTTTGTTCTGAGCACACTCAAGTTTTCTGCTCTCTTAGAGACTGTGGAAAGCAAGAGCGTGCTTCTTGCTCTAAAGCAAAGTGTGATCAATGGATGAGAACTCTGCTGTGTGTTTCCCTTCAGAAATGCAGTTAAATCCCAGGCTCTGAGTCTTCCTACAAGGAGGACTTCGATTCAATTAAGGGCAGTTACTTTACAGCTCAAACGAACTACATCATTCACGAAGCTCACAAGTTTCTCATCTTAACTGAGAGGCATTGGATGTTAGAGCACCTTTCCTTTGTATCAATTTCAAGCAGAGTTGAACTAGATATGGCCCGTATGTATAGAAAACATCGTTCTTTTCTTCTGAGCACACTCACGTTTCCTCCTGTCTAAGAGACCCTAGAAAGCAAGATCGTGCTTCTTGCTCTAAAGCAGAGTATGATCAATGGATGAGAACTCTGCTGTGTGTTTCACTTCAGAAATGGAGTTAAATCCCAGGCTCTGAGTCTTCCTACAAGCAAGACTTCGTTTCAGGTAAGGGCACTTACTATACAGCTCAAAAGAACTACATCATTCACGAAGCTCACAGGTTTCTAATCTAAACTGACAAGCATTGGATGTTAGAGGACCTCTGTTTTCTTTCAGTTTCAGAAGCAGAGTTGAACTAGATATGGCCCGTATGTGGAGGAAACACTGTTCTTTTGTTCTGAGCACACTCATGTTTCATGCTGTATTAGAGACTCTAGAAAGCAAGAGCGTGCTTTTTGCTCTAATGCAGAGTGTTATCAATGGATGAGAACTCTGCTGTCTGTTTCACTTCAGAAATGGAGTTAAATCCCAGGCTCTGTGTCTTCCTACAACAAGACTTCGTTTCAGGTAAGGGCAGTTACTTTACAGCTCAAACGAACTACATCTGTCACGAAGCTTACACGTTTCTCATCTAAACTGCCGAGCATTGGAAGTTAGAGGACCTGTGCTTTGTATCAGTTTCAGAAGCAGAGTTGGACTAGATATGGTCCGTACGTGTGGGAAACAACGTTCTTCTGTTCTCATCACACTCATGTTTCTTTCTGTCTTAGAGATTCTGGAAAGCAAGAGTGTGCTTCTTGCGCTAAAGCAGAGTGTGATCCATGGATGAGAACTGTGCTGTGTTTCCCTTCAGAAATGGAGTTAAATCCCAGGCTCTGTGTCTTCCTACAAGCACTACTCCTTTCAGGTAAGGGCAGTCACTTTTCACGTGAAACGAACTACATCATTCACGAAACTCACACGTTTCTCATCTTAACTGAGAAGCATTGGATGTTAGAGGACGTTTGCTTTGTATCAATTTCAAGCAGAGTTGAATTAGATATGGTCTGTATGTATAGGAAACACCGTTCTTTTCTTCTGAGCACACTCACGTTTCCTGCTGTCTTAGAGACTCTAGAAAGCAAGAGCGTGCTTCTTGCTCTAAAGCAGAGTGTGATCCATCGATGAGAACTGTGTTGTGTGCTTCCCTTCGAAATGGAGTTAAACCCCAGGCTCTGTGTTTTCCTACAAGCAAGACTTCGTTTCAGGTAAGGGCAGTCACTTTTCAGCTCAAACGAACTACATCGTTCAAGAAGCTCACATGTTTCACATCTAAACTGACAATCATTGGATGTTAGAGGACCTGTGCTTAGTATCAGTTTCAGAAGGAGAGTTGGACTAGATAAGGTCCGTATGTGTAGGAAACACCGTTCATTTGTTCTCATCACACTCATGTTTCCTGCTCTATTAGAGTCTCTAGAAAGGTAGAGCGTGCTTCTTGCTCTAAAGCAGAGTGTGATCAATGGATGAGAACTCTGCTGTCTGTTTCACTTCAGAAATGGAGTTAAATCCCAGGCTCTGAGTCTTCCTACAAGGAGGACTTTGATTCAATTAAGGGCAGTTACTTTACAGCTCAAACGAACTACATCATTCACGAAGCTCACAAGTTTCTCATCTTAACTGAGAGGCATTGGATGTTAGAGCACCTTTCCTTTGCATCAATTTCAAGCAGAATTGAACTAGATATGGCCCGTATGTATAGGAAACACCGTTCTTTCTTCTGAGCACACTCACGTTTCCTCCTGTCTAAGAGATTCTGGAAAGCAAGAGCATGCTTCTTGCTCTAAAGCAGAGTGGGATCAATGGATGAGAACTCTGCTGTGTGTTTCACTTCAGAAATGGAGTTAAATCCCAGTCTCTGAGTCTTCCTACAAGCAAGCCTTCGTTTCAGGTAAGGGCACTAACAGTACAGCTCAAACGAACTACATTATTCACTAAGCTCACACGTTTCACATCTAAACTGACAAGCATTGGATGTTAGAGGACCTGTGGTTTCTTTCAGTTTCAGAAGCAGAGTTGAACTAGATAGGGCCCGTATGTGGAAGAAACACCGTTCTTTTGTTCTGAGCACACTCACGTTTCCTGCTGTCTTAGAGACTCTAGAAAGCAAGAGCGTGCTTCTTGTTGTAAAGCAGAGTGTGATCAATGGATGAGAACTCTGCTGTGTGTTTCACTTCAGAAATGGAGTTAAATCCCAGGGTCTGAGTCTTCCTACAAAGAGGACTTCGATTCAAGTACGGCAGTTACTTTACAGCACCAATGAACTACATTGTTCACGAAGCTCACACGTTTCTCATCTTAACTGAGAGGCCTTGGATGTTAGAGCACCTTTGCTTTGTATCAATTTCAAGCAATGTTGAACTAGATATGGTCTGTATGTATAGGAAACACCGTTCTTTTCTTCTGAGCACACTCACGTTTCCTCCTGTCTAAGAGATTCTGGAAAGCAAGAGCATGCTTCTTGCTCTAAAGCAGAGTGGGATCAATGGATGAGAACTCTGCTGTGTGTTTCACTTCAGAAATGGAGTTAAATCCCAGTCTCTGAGTCTTCCTACAAGCAAGCCTTCGTTTCAGGTAAGGGCACTAACAGTACAGCTCAAACGAACTACATTATTCACTAAGCTCACACGTTTCACATCTAAACTGACAAGCATTGGATGTTAGAGGACCTGTGCTTTCTTTCAGTTTCAGAAGCAGAGTTGAACTAGATATGGCCCGTATGTATAGGAAACACCAGTCTTTTCTTCTGAGCACACTCAAGTTTCCTCCTGTCTTAGAGACTCTAGAAAGCAAGAGCGTGCTTCTTGCTCTAAAGCAGAGTGTGACCAATGGATGAGAACTCTGCTGTGTGTTTCACATCAGAGATGGAGTCAAATCCCTGCTCAGAGTCTTCCTACAAGAAGACTTCTTTTCAGGTAAGGGCAGTTCCTTTACTGCTCAAAAGAACTACATCATTCACGAAGCTCACACATTTCTCATCTAAACTGACAAGCATTGGATGTTAGAGGACCTGTGGTTTCTTTCAGTTTCAGAAGCAGAGTTGAACTAGATATGCCCCGTATGTGGAGGAAACACCATTCTTTTGTTCTGAGCACACTCACGTTTCCTGCTGTCTTAGAGACTCTGGAAAGCAAGAGCGTGCTTCTTGCTATAAAGCAGAGAGTGATCCATCGATGAAAACTATGCTGTGTGTTTCCCTTCAGAAATAGAGTTAAATCCCAGGCTCTGTGCCTTCCTACAAGCAAGACATCATTTCAAGTAAGGGCAGTCACTTTTCAGCTCAAACGAACTACATCGTTCATGAAGCTCTCACGTTTCTTATCTTAAATTACAAGCATTGGATGTTAGAGGTCCAGTGCTTTGTATCAGTTTCAGAAGCAGAGTTGAAATAGATATGGTCCGTATGTGTAGGAAACACCGTTCTTTTGTTCTGAGCACACTCAAGTTTTCTGCTCTCTTAGAGACTGTGGAAAGCAAGAGCGTGCTTCTTGCTCTAAAGCAAAGTGTGATCAATGGATGAGAACTCTGCTGTGTGTTTCCCTTCAGAAATGCAGTTAAATCCCAGGCTCTGAGTCTTCCTACAAGGAGGACTTCGATTCAATTAAGGGCAGTTACTTTACAGCTCAAACGAACTACATCATTCACGAAGCTCACAAGTTTCTCATCTTAACTGAGAGGCATTGGATGTTAGAGCACCTTTCCTTTGTATCAATTTCAAGCAGAGTTGAACTAGATATGGCCCGTATGTATAGAAAACATCGTTCTTTTCTTCTGAGCACACTCACGTTTCCTCCTGTCTAAGAGACCCTAGAAAGCAAGATCGTGCTTCTTGCTCTAAAGCAGAGTATGATCAATGGATGAGAACTCTGCTGTGTGTTTCACTTCAGAAATGGAGTTAAATCCCAGGCTCTGAGTCTTCCTACAAGCAAGACTTCGTTTCAGGTAAGGGCACTTACTATACAGCTCAAAAGAACTACATCATTCACGAAGCTCACAGGTTTCTAATCTAAACTGACAAGCATTGGATGTTAGAGGACCTCTGTTTTCTTTCAGTTTCAGAAGCAGAGTTGAACTAGATATGGCCCGTATGTGGAGGAAACACTGTTCTTTTGTTCTGAGCACACTCATGTTTCATGCTGTATTAGAGACTCTAGAAAGCAAGAGCGTGCTTCTTGCTCTAATGCAGAGTGTTATCAATGGATGAGAACTCTGCTGTCTGTTTCACTTCAGAAATGGAGTTAAATCCCAGGCTCTGAGTCTTCCTACAACAAGACTTCGTTTCAGGTAAGGGCAGTTACTTTACAGCTCAAACGAACTACATCGGTCACGAAGCTTACACGTTTCTCAACTAAACTGCCGAGCATTGGAAGTTAGAGGACCTGTGTTTTGTATCAGTTTCAGAAGCAGAGTTGGACTAGATATGGTCCGTACGTGTGGGAAACAACGTTCTTTTGTTCTCATCACACTCATGTTTCTTTCTGTCTTAGAGATTCTGGAAAGCAAGAGCGTGCTTCTTGCGCTAAAGCAGAGTGTGATCCATGGATGAGAACTGTGCTGTTTTTCCCTTCAGAAATGGAGTTAAATCCCAGGCTCTGTGTCTTCCTACAAGCACTACTCCTTTCAGGTAAGGGCAGTCACTTTTCACGTGAAACGAACTACATCATTCATGAAACTCACACGTTTCTCATCTTAACTGAGAAGCATTGGATGTTAGAGGACGTTTGCTTTGTATCAATTTCAAGCAGAGTTGAATTAGATATGGTCTGTATGTATAGGAAACACCGTTCTTTTCTTCTGAGCACACTCACGTTTCCTGCTGTCTTAGAGACTCTAGAAAGCAAGAGCGTGCTTCTTGCTCTAAAGCAGAGTGTGATCCATCGATGAGAACTGTGTTGTGTGCTTCCCTTCGAAATGGAGTTAAACCCCAGGCTCTGTGTTTTCCTACAAGCAAGACTTCGTTTCAGGTAAGGGCAGTCACTTTTCAGCTCAAACGAACTACATCGTTCAAGAAGCTCACATGTTTCACATCTAAACTGACAATCATTGGCTGTTAGAGGACCTGTGCTTAGTATCAGTTTCAGAAGGAGAGTTGGACTAGATAAGGTCCGTATGTGTAGGAAACACCGTTCATTTGTTCTCATCACACTCACGTTTCCTGCTCTATTAGAGTCTCTAGAAAGGTAGAGCGTGCTTCTTGCTCTAAAGCAGAGTGTGATCAATGGATGAGAACTCTGCTGTCTGTTTCACTTCAGAAATGGAGTTAAATCCCAGGCTCTGAGTCTTCCTACAAGGAGGACTTTGATTCAATTAAGGGCAGTTACTTTACAGCTCAAACGAACTACATCATTCACGAAGCTCACAAGTTTCTCATCTTAACTGAGAGGCATTGGATGTTAGAGCACCTTTCCTTTGTATCAATTTCAAGCAGAATTGAACTAGATATGGCCCGTATGTATAGGAAACACCGTTCTTTTCTTCTGAGCACACTCACGTTTCCTCCTGTCTAAGAGATTCTGGAAAGCAAGAGCATGCTTCTTGCTCTAAAGCAGAGTGGGATCAATGGATGAGAACTCTGCTGTGTGTTTCACTTCAGAAATGGAGTTAAATCCCAGTCTCTGAGTCTTCCTACAAGCAAGCCTTCGTTTCAGGTAAGGGCACTAACAGTACAGCTCAAACGAACTACATTATTCACTAAGCTCACACGTTTCACATCTAAACTGACAAGCATTGGATGTTAGAGGACCTGTGCTTTCTTTCAGTTTCAGAAGCAGATTTGAACTAGATATGGCCCGTATGTGGAGGAAACACTGTTCTTTTGTTCTGAGCACACTCATGTTTCATGCTGTATTAGAGACTCTAGAAAGCAAGAGCGTGCTTCTTGCTCTAATGCAGAGTGTTATCAATGGATGAGAACTCTGCTGTGTGTTTCACTTCAGAAATGGAGTTAAATCCCAGGCTCTGAGTCTTCCTACAACAAGACTTCGTTTCAGGTAAGGGCAGTTACTTTACAGCTCAAACGAACTACATCGGTCACGAAGCTTACACGTTTCTCAACTAAACTGCCGAGCATTGGAAGTTAGAGGACCTGTGTTTTGTATCAGTTTCAGAAGCAGAGTTGGACTAGATATGGTCCGTACGTGTGGGAAACAACGTTCTTTTGTTCTCATCACACTCATGTTTCTTTCTGTCTTAGAGATTCTGGAAAGCAAGAGCGTGCTTCTTGCGCTAAAGCAGAGTGTGATCCATGGATGAGAACTGTGCTGTTTTTCCCTTCAGAAATGGAGTTAAATCCCAGGCTCTGTGTCTTCCTACAAGCACTACTCCTTTCAGGTAAGGGCAGTCACTTTTCACGTGAAACGAACTACATCATTCATGAAACTCACACGTTTCTCATCTTAACTGAGAAGCATTGGATGTTAGAGGACGTTTGCTTTGTATCAATTTCAAGCAGAGTTGAATTAGATATGGTCTGTATGTATAGGAAACACCGTTCTTTTCTTCTGAGCACACTCACGTTTCCTGCTGTCTTAGAGACTCTAGAAAGCAAGAGCGTGCTTCTTGCTCTAAAGCAGAGTGTGATCCATCGATGAGAACTGTGTTGTGTGCTTCCCTTCGAAATGGAGTTAAACCCCAGGCTCTGTGTTTTCCTACAAGCAAGACTTCGTTTCAGGTAAGGGCAGTCACTTTTCAGCTCAAACGAACTACATCGTTCAAGAAGCTCACATGTTTCACATCTAAACTGACAATCATTGGATGTTAGAGGACCTGTGCTTAGTATCAGTTTCAGAAGGAGAGTTGGACTAGATAAGGTCCGTATGTGTAGGAAACACCGTTCATTTGTTCTCATCACACTCACGTTTCCTGCTCTATTAGAGTCTCTAGAAAGGTAGAGCGTGCTTCTTGCTCTAAAGCAGAGTGTGATCAATGGATGAGAACTCTGCTGTCTGTTTCACTTCAGAAATGGAGTTAAATCCCAGGCTCTGAGTCTTCCTACAAGGAGGACTTTGATTCAATTAAGGGCAGTTACTTTACAGCTCAAACGAACTACATCATTCACGAAGCTCACAAGTTTCTCATCTTAACTGAGAGGCATTGGATGTTAGAGCACCTTTCCTTTGTATCAATTTCAAGCAGAATTGAACTAGATATGGCCCGTATGTATAGGAAACACCGTTCTTTTCTTCTGAGCACACTCACGTTTCCTCCTGTCTAAGAGATTCTGGAAAGCAAGAGCATGCTTCTTGCTCTAAAGCAGAGTGGGATCAATGGATGAGAACTCTGCTGTGTGTTTCACTTCAGAAATGGAGTTAAATCCCAGTCTCTGAGTCTTCCTACAAGCAAGCCTTCGTTTCAGGTAAGGGCACTAACAGTACAGCTCAAACGAACTACATTATTCACTAAGCTCACACGTTTCACATCTAAACTGACAAGCATTGGATGTTAGAGGACCTGTGCTTTCTTTCAGTTTCAGAAGCAGAGTTGAACTAGATATGGCCCGTATGTATAGGAAACACCAGTCTTTTCTTCTGAGCACACTCAAGTTTCCTCCTGTCTTAGAGACTCTAGAAAGCAAGAGCGTGCTTCTTGCTCTAAAGCAGAGTGTGACCAATGGATGAGAACTCTGCTGTGTGTTTCACATCAGAGATGGAGTCAAATCCCTGCTCAGAGTCTTCCTACAAGAAGACTTCTTTTCAGGTAAGGGCAGTTCCTTTACTGCTCAAAAGAACTACATCATTCACGAAGCTCACACATTTCTCATCTAAACTGACAAGTATTGGATGTTAGAGGACCTGTGGTTTCTTTCAGTTTCAGAAGCAGAGTTGAACTAGATATGCCCCGTATGTGGAGGAAACACCATTCTTTTGTTCTGAGCACACTCACGTTTCCTGCTGTCTTAGAGACTCTGGAAAGCAAGAGCGTGCTTCTTGCTATAAAGCAGAGAGTGATCCATCGATGAAAACTATGCTGTGTGTTTCCCTTCAGAAATAGAGTTAAATCCCAGGCTCTGTGCCTTCCTACAAGCAAGACATCATTTCAAGTAAGGGCAGTCACTTTTCAGCTCAAACGAACTACATCGTTCATGAAGCTCTCACGTTTCTTATCTTAAATTACAAGCATTGGATGTTAGAGGTCCAGTGCTTTGTATCAGTTTCAGAAGCAGAGTTGAAATAGATATGGTCCGTATGTGTAGGAAACACCGTTCTTTTGTTCTGAGCACACTCAAGTTTTCTGCTCTCTTAGAGACTGTGGAAAGCAAGAGCATGCTTCTTGCTCTAATGCAGAGTGTTATCAATGGATGAGAACTCTGCTGTCTGTTTCACTTCAGAAATGGAATTAAATCCCAGGCTCTGAGTCTTCCTACAACAAGACTTCGTTTCAGGTAAGGCAGTTTCTTTACAGCTCAAACGAACTACATCGGTCACGAAGCTTACACGTTTCTCATCTAAACTGACGAGCATTGGATGTTAGAGGACCTGTGGTTTCTTTCAGTTTCAGAAGCAGAGTTGAACAAGATATGGCCTGTATGTGGAGGAAACACCGTTCTTTTGTTCTGAGCACACTCATGTTTCATGCTGTCTTAGAGACTCTAGAAAGCAAGAGCGTGCTTCTTGCTCTAAAGCAGGGTGTGATCAATGGAAGAGAACTCTGCTGTGTGTTTCACTTAAGAAATGGAGTTACATCCCAGGCTCTGAGTCTTCCTACAAGCAAGACTTCGTTTCAGGTAAGGGCAATTACTTTACGGGTCAAAAGAACTGCATCATTCACGAAGCTCACACTTTTCTCATCTAAACTGACAAGCATTGGATGTCAGAGGACCTGTGGTTTCTTTCAGTTTCAGAAGCAGAGTTGAACTAGATAGGGCCCGTATGTGGAAGAAACACCGTTCTTTTGTTCTGAGCACACTCCCGTTTCCTGCTGTCTTAGAGACTCTAGAAAGCAAGAGCGTGCTTCTTGTTCTAAAGCAGAGTGTGATCAATGGATGAGAACTCTGCTGTGTGTTTCACTTCAGAAATGGAGTTAAATCCCAGGGTCTGAGTCTTCCTACAAAGAGGACTTCGATTCAAGTACGGCAGTTACTTTACAGCTCAAATGAACTACATTGTTCACGAAGCTCACACGTTTCTCATCTTAACTGAGAGGCGTTGGATGTTAGAGCACCTTTGCTTTGTATCAATTTCAAGCAGTGTTGAACTAGATATGGTCTGTATGTATAGGAAACACCGTTCTTTTCTTCTGAGCTCACTCATGTTTCCTGCAGTAGTATAGAATCTAGAAAGCAAGAGCGTGATTCTTGCTCTAAAGCAGAGTGTGATCAATGTATGAGAACTCTGCTGTGTGTTTCACTTCAGAAATGGAGTTAAATCCCAGGTTCTGAGTCTTCCTACAAGGAGGACTTCAATTCAATTAAGGGCAGATACTTTACAGCTCGAAAGAACTACATCAATCACGAAGCTCACACGTTTCTCATCTTAACTGAGAGGCATTGGATGTTAGAGGACCTCTGTTTTCTTTCAGTTTCAGAAGCAGAGTTGAACTAGATATGGCCCGTATGTGGAGGAAACACTGTCCTTTTGTTCTGAGCACACTTATGTTTCATGCTGTATTAGAGACTCTAGAAAGCAAGAGCGTGCTTCTTGCTCTAAAGCAGAGTGTGATCCATGGATGAAAACTATGCTGTGTGTTGCCCTTCAGAAATGGAGTTAAACCCCCTGATGTGTGTCTTCCTACAAGTAAGACTTCATTTCAGTTAAGGGCAGTCACTTTTCAGCTCAAACGAACTACATTGTTCACGAAGCTCACACGTTTCCAATCTTAACTGACAAGCATCTGATGTTAGAGGCCCAGTGCTTTGTATCAGTTTCAGAAGCAGAGTTGGACTAGATATGGTCCGTATGTGTAGGAAACACCGTTCATTTGTTCTCAGCACACTCACGTTTCTTGCTGTCTTAGAGACTGTAGAAAGCAAGAGCATGCTTCTTGCTCTAATGCAGAGTGTTATCAATGGATGAGAACTCTGCTGTCTGTTTCACTTCAGAAATGGAATTAAATCCCAGGCTCTGAGTCTTCCTACAACAAGACTTCGTTTCAGGTAAGGCAGTTTCTTTACAGCTCAAACGAACTACATCGGTCACGAAGCTTACACGTTTCTCATCTAAACTGACGAGCATTGGATGTTAGAGGACCTGTGGTTTCTTTCAGTTTCAGAAGCAGAGTTGAACAAGATATGGCCTGTATGTGGAGGAAACACCGTTCTTTTGTTCTGAGCACACTCATGTTTCATGCTGTCTTAGAGACTCTAGAAAGCAAGAGCGTGCTTCTTGCTCTAAAGCAGGGTGTGATCAATGGAAGAGAACTCTGCTGTGTGTTTCACTTAAGAAATGGAGTTACATCCCAGGCTCTGAGTCTTCCTACAAGCAAGACTTCGTTTCAGGTAAGGGCAATTACTTTACGGCTCAAAAGAACTGCATCATTCACGAAGCTCACACTTTTCTCATCTAAACTGACAAGCATTGGATGTCAGAGGACCTGTGGTTTCTTTCATTTTCAGAAGCAGAGTTGAACTAGATAGGGCCCGTATGTGGAAGAAACACCGTTCTTTTGTTCTGAGCACACTCACGTTTCCTGCTGTCTTAGAGACTCTAGAAAGCAAGAGCGTGCTTCTTGTTCTAAAGCAGAGTGTGATCAATGGATGAGAACTCTGCTGTGTGTTTCACTTCAGAAATGGAGTTAAATCCCAGGGTCTGAGTCTTCCTACAAAGAGGACTTCGATTCAAGTACGGCAGTTACTTTACACCTCAAATGAACTACATTGTTCACGAAGCTCACACGTTTCTCATCTTAACTGAGAGGCGTTGGATGTTAGAGCACCTTTGCTTTGTATCAATTTCAAGCAGTGTTGAACTAGATATGGTCTGTATGTATAGGAAACACCGTTCTTTTCTTCTGAGCTCACTCATGTTTCCTGCAGTAGTAGAGAATCTAGAAAGCAAGAGCGTGATTCTTGCTCTAAAGCAGAGTGTGATCAATGTATGAGAACTCTGCTGTGTGTTTCACTTCAGAAATGGAGTTAAATCCCAGGTTCTGAGTCTTCCTACAAGGAGGACTTCAATTCAATTAAGGGCAGATACTTTACAGCTCGAAAGAACTACATCAATCACGAAGCTCACACGTTTCTCATCTTAACTGAGAGGCATTGGATGTTAGAGGACCTCTGTTTTCTTTCAGTTTCAGAAGCAGAGTTGAACTAGATATGGCCCGTACGTGGAGGAAACACTGTCCTTTTGTTCTGAGCACACTTATGTTTCATGCTGTATTAGAGACTCTAGAAAGCAAGAGCGTTCTTCTTGCTCTAAAGCAGAGTGTGATCCATGGATGAAAACTATGCTGTGTGTTGCCCTTCAGAAATGGAGTTAAACCCCCTGATGTGTGTCTTCCTACAAGTAAGACTTCATTTCAGTTAAGGGCAGTCAGTTTTCAGCTCAAACGAACTACATTGTTCACGAAGCTCACACGTTTCCAATCTTAACTGACAAGCATCTGATGTTAGAGGCCCAGTGCTTTGTATCAGTTTCAGAAGCAGAGTTGGACTAGATATGGTCCGTATGTGTAGGAAACACCGTTCATTTGTTCTCAGCACACTCACGTTTCTTGCTGTCTTAGAGACTGTAGAAAGCAAGAGCATGCTTCTTGCTCTAATGCAGAGTGTTATCAATGGATGAGAACTCTGCTGTCTGTTTCACTTCAGAAATGGAATTAAATCCCAGGCTCTGAGTCTTCCTACAACAAGACTTCGTTTCAGGTAAGGCAGTTTCTTTACAGCTCAAACGAACTACATCGGTCACGAAGCTTACACGTTTCTCATCTAAACTGACGAGCATTGGATGTTAGAGGACCTGTGGTTTCTTTCAGTTTCAGAAGCAGAGTTGAACAAGATATGGCCTGTATGTGGAGGAAACACCGTTCTTTAGTTCTGAGCACACTCATGTTTCATGCTGTCTTAGAGAATCTAGAAAGCAAGAGCGTGCTTCTTGCTCTAAAGCAGGGTGTGATCAATGGAAGAGAACTCTGCTGTGTGTTTCACTTAAGAAATGGAGTTACATCCCAGGCTCTGAGTCTTCCTACAAGCAAGACTTCGTTTCAGGTAAGGGCAATTACTTTACGGGTCAAAAGAACTGCATCATTCACGAAGCTCACACTTTTCTCATCTAAACTGACAAGCATTGGATGTCAGAGGACCTGTGGTTTCTTTCAGTTTCAGAAGCAGAGTTGAACTAGATAGGGCCCGTATGTGGAAGAAACACCGTTCTTTTGTTCTGAGCACACTCACGTTTCCTGCTGTCTTAGAGACTCTAGAAAGCAAGAGCGTGCTTCTTGTTCTAAAGCAGAGTGTGATCAATGGATGAGAACTCTGCTGTGTGTTTCACTTCAGAAATGGAGTTAAATCCCAGGGTCTGAGTCTTCCTACAAAGAGGACTTCGATTCAAGTACGGCAGTTACTTTACAGCTCAAATGAACTACATTGTTCACGAAGCTCACACGTTTCTCATCTTAACTGAGAGGCGTTGGATGTTAGAGCACCTTTGCTTTGTATCAATTTCAAGCAGTGTTGAACTAGATATGGTCTGTATGTATAGGAAACACCGTTCTTTTCTTCTGAGCTCACTCATGTTTCCTGCAGTAGTAGAGAATCTAGAAAGCAAGAGCGTGATTCTTGCTCTAAAGCAGAGTGTGATCAATGTATGAGAACTCTGCTGTGTGTTTCACTTCAGAAATGGAGTTAAATCCCAGGTTCTGAGTCTTCCTACAAGGAGGACTTCAATTCAATTAAGGGCAGATACTTTACAGCTCGAAAGAACTACATCAATCACGAAGCTCACACGTTTCTCATCTTAACTGAGAGGCATTGGATGTTAGAGGACCTCTGTTTTCTTTCAGTTTCAGAAGCAGAGTTGAACTATATATGGCCCGTATGTGGAGGAAACACTGTCCTTTTGTTCTGAGCACACTCATGTTTCATGCTGTATTAGAGACACTAGAAAGCAAGAGCGTGCTTCTTGCTCTAAAGGAGAGTGTGATCCATGGATGAAAACTATGCTGTGTGTTGCCCTTCAGAAATGGAGTTAAACCCCCTGATGTGTGTCTTCCTACAAGTAAGACTTCATTTCAGTTAAGGGCAGTCACTTTTCAGCTCAAACGAACTACATTGTTCATGAAGCTCACACGTTTCCAATCTTAACTGACAAGCATCCGATGTTAGAGGCCCAGTGCTTTGTATCAGTTTCAGAAGCAGAGTTGGACTAGATATGGTCCGTATGTGTAGGAAACACCGTTCATTTGTTCTTAGCACACTCACGTTTCTTGCTGTCTTAGAGACTGTAGAAAGCAAGAGCATGCTTCTTGCTCTAATGCAGAGTGTTATCAATGGATGAGAACTCTGCTGTCTGTTTCACTTCAGAAATGGAATTAAATCCCAGGCTCTGAGTCTTCCTACAACAAGACTTCGTTTCAGGTAAGGCAGTTTCTTTACAGCTCAAACGAACTACATCGGTCACGAAGCTTACACGTTTCTCATCTAAACTGACGAGCATTGGATGTTAGAGGACCTGTGGTTTCTTTCAGTTTCAGAAGCAGAGTTGAACAAGATATGGCCTGTATGTGGAGGAAACACCGTTCTTTTGTTCTGAGCACACTCATGTTTCATGCTGTCTTAGAGAATCTAGAAAGCAAGAGCGTGCTTCTTGCTCTAAAGCAGGGTGTGATCAATGGAAGAGAACTCTGCTGTGTGTTTCACTTAAGAAATGGAGTTACATCCCAGGCTCTGAGTCTTCCTACAAGCAAGACTTCGTTTCAGGTAAGGGCAATTACTTTACGGCTCAAAAGAACTGCATCATTCACGAAGCTCACACTTTTCTCATCTAAACTGACAAGCATTGGATGTCAGAGGACCTGTGGTTTCTTTCAGTTTCAGAAGCAGAGTTGAACTAGATAGGGCCCGTATGTGGAAGAAACACCGTTCTTTTGTTCTGAGCACACTCACGTTTCCTGCTGTCTTAGAGACTCTAGAAAGCAAGAGCGTGCTTCTTGTTCTAAAGCAGAGTGTGATCAATGGATGAGAACTCTGCTGTGTGTTTCACTTCAGAAATGGAGTTAAATCCCAGGGTCTGAGTCTTCCTACAAAGAGGACTTCGATTCAAGTACGGCAGTTACTTTACAGCTCAAATGAACTACATTGTTCACGAAGCTCACACGTTTCTCATCTTAACTGAGAGGCCTTGGATGTTAGAGTACCTTTGCTTTGTATCAATTTCAAGCAGTGTTGAACTAGATATGGTCTGTATGTATAGGAAACACCGTTCTTTTCTTCTGAGCTCTCTCATGTTTCCTGCAGTAGTAGAGAATCTAGAAAGCAAGAGCGTGATTCTTGCTCTAAAGCAGAGTGTGATCAATGTATGAGAACTCTGCTGTGTGTTTCACTTCAGAAATGGAGTTAAATCCCAGGTTCTGAGTCTTCCTACAAGGAGGACTTCGATTCAATTAAGGGCAGATACTTTACAGCTCGAAAGAACTACATCAATCACGAAGCTCACACGTTTCTCATCTTAACTGAGAGGCATTGGATGTTAGAGCACCTTTGCTTTGTATCAATTTCAGGCAGAGTTGAACTAGATATGGCCCGTATGTGGAGGAAACACTGTTCTTTTGTTCTGAGCACATTCACGTTTCCTCCTGTCTTAGAGACTCTAGAAAGCAAGAGCGTGCTTATTGCTCTAAAGCAGAGTGTGATCCATGGATGAAAACTATGCTGTGTGTTTCCCTTCAGAAATGGAGTTAAACCCCCTGCTGTGTGTCTTCCTACAAGTAAGGCTTCATTTCAGTTAAGGGCAGTCACTTTTCAGCTCAAACGAACTACATCGTTCACGAAGCTCACACGTTTCCAATCTTAACGGACAAGCATCCGATGTTAGAGGCCCAGTGCTTTGTATCAGTTTCAGCAGCAGAGTTGGACTAGATATGGTCCGTATGTGTAGGAAACACCGTTCATTTGTTCTCAGCACACTCACGTTTCTTGCTGTCTTAGAGACTGTAGAAAGCAAGAGCATGCTTCTTGCTCTAATGCAGAGTGTTATCAATGGATGAGAACTCTGCTGTCTGTTTCACTTCAGAAATGGAATTAAATCCCAGGCTCTGAGTCTTCCTACAAGGAGGACTTCGATTCAATTAAGGGCAGATACTTTACAGCTCGAAAGAACTACATCAATCACGAAGCTCACACGTTTCTCATCTTAACTGAGAGGCATTGGATGTTAGAGCACCTTTGCTTTGTATCAATTTCAAGCAGAGTTGAACTAGATATGGCCCGTATGTATAGGAAACACCAGTCTTTTCTTCTGAGCACACTCACGTTTCCTCCTGTCTTAGAGACTCTAGAAAGCAAGAGCGTGCTTCTTGCTCTAAAGCAGAGTGTGACCCATGGATGAGAACTCTGCTGTGTGTTTCACATCAGAGATGGAGTCAAATCCCTGGCTCTGAGTCTTCCTACAACAAGACTTCTTTTCAGGTAAGGGCAGTTCCTTTACTGCTCAAAAGAACTACATCATTCACGAACCTCACACGTTTCTCATCTAAACTGACAAGCATTGGATGTTAGAGGACCTGTGGTTTCTTTCAGTTTCAGAAGCAGAGTTGAACTAGATATGCCCCGTATGTGGAGGAAACTCCATTCTTTTGTTCTGAGCACACTCACGTTTCCTGCTGTCTTAGAGACTCTGGAAAGCAAGAGCGTGCTTCTTGCTCTAAAGCAGAGTGTGATCAATGGATGAGAACCCTGCTGTGTGTTTCACTTCAGAAATGGAGTTGAATCCCAGTCTCTGAGTCTTCCTACAAGCAAGACTTCGTTTCAGGTAAGAGCAGTAACTTTACAGGTCAAACGAACTACATCATTCACTAAGCTCACACGTTTCACATCTAAACTGACAAGCATTGGTTGTTAGAGGACCTGTGCTTTCTTTCAGTTTCAGAAGCAGAGCTGAACCAGATATGGCCTGTATGTGTAGGAAACACCGTTCATTTGTTCTGAGCAAACTCACTTTTTCTGCTGTATTAGAGTATCTAGAAAGCAAGAGAGTGCTTCTTGCTCTGAAGCAGAGTGTGATCCATGGATGAGAACGTTGCCGTGTATTTCCCTTCAGAAATGGAGTTAAATCCCATGCTCTGTGTCTTCCTACAAGCACTACTTTGTTTCAGGTAAGAGCAGCCACTTTGCAGCTCAAACGAACTACATCGTTCACGAAGCTAACACGTTTCTCATCTTTATTGACAAGCATTGGATGTTAGAGGACCAGTGCTTTGTATCAGTTTCAGAAGCAGAGATGGACTAGATAAGGTCCATTTGTGTAGGAAACACCGTTCTTTTGTTCTCAGCACACTCACGTTTCCTGCTGTCTTAGAGAATCTGGAAAGCAAGAGCGTGCTTCTTACTCTAAAGCAGAGTGTGATCTATATATGAGAACTCTGCTGTGTTCCACTTCAGTAATGGAATTTAATCCCAGGCTCTGAGTCTTCCTATAAGCAAGACTTCGTTTCAGTTAATCGCAGTCACTTTAGAGTTCAAACGAACTACATCATTCACGAAGCTCACACGTTTCTCATCTTAACTGAGAGGCATTGGATGTTAGAGCACCTTTGCTTTGTATCAATTTCAAGCAGTGTTGAAATAGATATGGTCTCTATGTATAGGAAACACCATTCTTTTCTTCTGAGCACACTCACATTTCCTGTGGTAGTAGAGACTCTAGAAAGCAAGAGCGTGCTTCTTGCTCTAAAGCAGGGTGTGATCAATGGAAGAGAACTCTGCTGTGTGTTTCACTTCAGAAATGGAGTTAAATGCCAGGCTCTGAGTCTTCCTACAAGGAAGACTTCGTTTCAAGTACTGGCAGTTACTTTACAGCTCAAACGAACTACATCGTTCACGAAGCTCACACGTTTCTCATCTAAACTGACAAGCATTGGATGTTAGAGGACCTCTGTTTCCTTTCAGTTTCAGAAGCAGAGTTGAACTAGATATGGCCCGTATGTGGAGGAAACACCGTTCTTGTGTTCTGAGCACACTCATGTTTCATGCTGTATTAGAGACTCTAGAAAGCAAGAGCGTGCTTCTTGCTCTAAAGCAGAGTGTGATCCATGGATGAAAACTATGCTGTGTGTTTCCCTTCAGAAATGGAGTTAAACCCCCTGCTGTGTGTCTTCATACAAATAAGACTTCATTTCAGGTAAGGGCAGTCACTTGTCAGCTCAAATGAACTACATCGTTCACGAAGCTCACATGTTTCCAATCTTAACTGACAAGCATCCGATGTTAGAGACCCAGTGCTTTGTATCAGATTCAGAAGCAGAGTTGGACTAGATATGGTCCGTATGTGTAGGAAACACCGTTCATTTGTTCTCAGCACACTCACGTTTCCTGCTCTCTTAGAGACTGTAGAAAGCAAGAGCATGCTTCTTGCTCTAATGCAGAGTGTTATCAATGGATGAGAACTCTGCTGTCTGTTTCACTTCAGAAATGGAGTTAAATCCCAGGCTCTGAGTCTTCCTACAACAAGACTTCGTTTCAGGTAAGGGCAGTTACTTTACAGCTCAAACGAACTACATCGGTCACGAAGCTTACACATTTCTCATCACACTCATGTTTCTTGCTGTCTTAGAGATTCTGGAAAGCAAGAGCGTGCTTCTTGCGCTAAAGCAGAGTGTGATCCATGGATGAGAACTATGCTGTGTTTCCCTTCAGAAATGGAGTTAAATCCCAGGCTCTGTGTCTTCCTACAACCACTACTCCTTTCAGGTAAGGGCAGTCACTTTTCATGTGAAACGAACTACATCATTCACGAAACTCACACGTTTCTCATCTTAACTGAGAAGCATTGGATGTTAGAGGACCTTTGCTTTGTATCAATTTCAAGCAGAGTTGAATTAGATATGGTCTGTATGTATAGGAAACACCGTTCTTTTCTTCTGAGCACACTCGCGTTTCCTCATGTCTTAGAGACTCTAGAAAGCAAGAGCGTGCTTCTTGCTCTAAAGCAGAGTGTGATCCATCGATGAGAACTGTGTTGTGTGCTTCCCTTCGAAATGGAGTTAAACCCCAGGCTCTGTGTTTTCCTACAAGCAAGACTTCGTTTCAGGTAAGGGCAGTCACTTTTCAGCTCAAACGACTACATCGTTCAAGAAGCTCACATGTTTCACATCTAAACTGACAATCATTGGATGTTAGAGGACCTGTGCTTAGTATCAGTTTCAGAAGGAGAGTTGGACTAGATAAGGTCCTTATGTGTAGGAAACACCGTTCATTTGTTCTCATCACACTCACGTTTCCTGCTCTCTTAGAGTCTCTGGAAAGCTAGAGCGTGCTTCTTGCTCTAAAGCAGAGTGTGATCAATGGATGAGAACTCTGCTGTCTGTTTCACTTCAGAAATGGAGTTAAATCCCAGGCTCTGAGTCTTCCGACAACAAGACTTTGTCTCAGGTAAGGGCAGTTACTTTACAGCTCAAATGAAATACATCGTTCATTAAGCTCTCACGTTTCTCATCTTAAATGACAAGTATTGGATGTTAGAGGAACTGTGGTTTGTTTCAGTTTCAGAAGCAGAGTTGAAATAAATGTGGTCCGTATGTTTAGGAAACACCGTTCTTTTGCTCTCAGCACACTCATGTTTCCTGCTGACTTAGAGACTCTAGAAACCAAGAGCATTCTTCTTGCTCTAAAGCAGAGTGTGATCTATATGTGAGAACTCTGCTTTGTGTTTCACTTCAGAAATAGAGTTAAATCCAAGGATCTGATTCTTCCAACAAGCAAGACTTCGTTTCATGTAAGGGCATTCACTTTACAGTTCAAACGAACTACATCATTAATGAAGCTCACACGTTTCTCATCTTAACTGACAAGCATTGGATGTTAGATGACCTTTGGTTTGTTTCAGTTACAGAAGCAGAGTTGAACTAGATATGGCCCATGTGTGTAGGAAACACCGTTCTTTAGTTCTGAGCACAATCATGTTTCCTGCTGTATTAGAGACTCTAGAAAGCAAGAGCATGCTTCTTGCTCTAAAGCAGAGAGTGATCCATCGATGAAAACTATGCTGTGTGTTTCCCGTCAGAAATAGAGTTAAATCCCAGCCTCTGTGTCTTTCTACAAGCAAGACTTCATTTCTAGTAAGGTCAGTCACTTTTCAGCCCAAATGAACAACATCGTTCATGAAGCTCTCACGTTTCTTATCTTAAATTACAAGCATTGGATGTTAGAGGTCCAGTCCTTTGTATCAGTTTCAGAAGCAGAGTTGAAATAGATATGGTCCATATGTGTAGGAAACACCGTTCTTTTGTTCTGAGCACACTCAAGTTTTCTGCTCTCTTAGAGACTGTGGAAAGCAAGAGCGTGCTTCTTGCTCTAAAGCAGAGTGTGATCAATGGATGAGAACTCTGCTGTGTGTTTCCCTTCAGAAATGGAGATAAATCCCAGGCTCTGAGTCTTCCTAAATGGAGGACTTCGATTCAATTA
Organism: Onychomys leucogaster; assembly: GCA_949786385.1. Taxonomy (NCBI): domain Eukaryota; kingdom Metazoa; phylum Chordata; class Mammalia; order Rodentia; family Cricetidae; genus Onychomys; species Onychomys leucogaster. The sequence goes on from CATKUP010000029.1 coordinate 2,888,087, forward strand.
AGGGCAGTTACTTTACAGCTCAAACGAACTACATCATTCACGAAGCTCACAAGTTTGTCATCTTAACTGAGAGGCATTGTATATTAGAGCACCTTTCCTTTGTATCAATTTCAAGCAGAGTTGAACTAGATAAGGCCCGTATGTATAGGAAACACCGTTCTTTTCTTCTGAGCACACTCATGTTTCCTCTTGTCTAAGAGACTCTAGAAAGCAAGATCGTGCTTCTTGCTCTAAAGCAGAGTGTGATCAATGGATAAGAACTCTGCTGTGTGTTTCACTTCAGAAATGGAGTTAAATCCCAGGCTCTGAGACTTCCTACAACAAGACTTCTTTTCATGTAAGGGCAGTTACTTTACAGCTCAAAAGAACTACATCATTCACGAAGCTCACACGTTTCTCATCTAAACTGCCAAGCATTGGATGTTAGAGGACCTGTGGTTTCTTTCAGTTTCAGAAGCAGAGTTGAACTAGATATGCCCCGTATGTGGAGGAAACACCATTCTTTTGTTCTGAGCTCACTCACGTTTCCTGCTGTCTTAGAGACTCTGGAAAGCAAGAGCGTGCTTCTTGCTCTAAAGCAGAGTGTGATCAATGGATGAGAACTCTGCTATGTGTTTCACTTCAGAAATGGAGTTAAATCCCAGTCTCTGAGTCTTCCTACAAGCAAGACTTCGTTTCAGGTAAGGGCAGTAACTTTACAGCTCAAATGAACTACATTATTCACTAAGCTCACACGTTTCACATCTATACTGACAAGCATTGGATGTTAGAGGACCTGTGGTTTCTTTCAGTTTCAGAAGCAGAGTTGAAGTAGATATGGCCCGTATGTGTAGGAAACACCGTTCATTTGTTCTGAGCACACTCACTTTTCCTGCTGTATTAGAGAATCTAGAAAGCAAGTGAGTGCTTCTTGCTCTAAAGCAGAGTGTGATCCATGGATGAGAACTTTACTGTGTATTTCCCTTCAGAAATGGAGTTAAATCCCATGCTTTGTGTCTTCCTACAAGCACAACTTTGTTTCAGGTAAGGGCAGTCACTTTTCAGCTCAAACGAACTACATCGTTCACGAAACTCACACGTTTCTCATCTTAACTGACAAGCATTGGATGTCAGAGGACCTGTGCTTTGTATCAGTTTCAGAAGCAGAGTTGGACTAGATAAGGTCCGTATGTGTAGGAAACACCGTTCTTTAGTTCTCAGCACACTCCTGTTTCCTGCGGTAGTAGAGACTCTAGAAAGCAAGAGCGTGCTTCTTGCTCTAAAGCAGAGTGTGATCCATCGATGAAAACTATGCTGTGTGTTTCCCTTCAGAAATGGAGTTGAATCCCAGTCTCTGAGTCTTCCTACAAGCAAGACTTCGTTTCAGGTAAGGGCAGTAACTTTACAGCTCAAACGAACTACATCGTTCACGAAGCTCACACGTTTCTCATCTAAACTGACAAGCATTGGATGTTAGAGGACCTCTGTTTCCTTTCAGTTTCAGAAGCAGAGTTGAACTAGATATGGCCCGTATGTGGAGGAAACACCGTTCTTGTGTTCTGAGCACACTCATGTTTCATGCTGTATTAGAGACTCTAGAAAGCAAGAGCGTGCTTCTTGCTCTAAAGCAGAGTGTGATCCATGGATGAAAACTATGCTGTGTGTTTCCCTTCAGAAATGGAGTTAAACCCCCTGCTGTGTGTCTTCATAAAAATAAGACTTCATTTCAGGTAAGGGCAGTCACTTGTCAGCTCAAATGAACTACATCGTTCACGAAGCTCACATGTTTCCAATCTTAACTGACAAGCATCCGATGTTAGAGACCCAGTGCTTTGTATCAGATTCAGAAGCAGAGTTGGACTAGATATGGTCCGTATGTGTAGGAAACACCGTTCATTTGTTCTCAGCACACTCACGTTTCCTGCTCTCTTAGAGACTGTAGAAAGCAAGAGCATGCTTCTTGCTCTAATGCAGAGTGTTATCAATGGATGAGAACTCTGCTGTCTGTTTCACTTCAGAAATGGAGTTAAATCCCAGGCTCTGAGTCTTCCTACAACAAGACTTCGTTTCAGGTAAGGGCAGTTACTTTACAGCTCAAACGAACTACATCGGTCACGAAGCTTACACATTTCTCATCACACTCATGTTTCTTGCTGTCTTAGAGATTCTGGAAAGCAAGAGCGTGCTTCTTGCGCTAAAGCAGAGTGTGATCCATGGATGAGAACTATGCTGTGTTTCCCTTCAGAAATGGAGTTAAATCCCAGGCTCTGTGTCTTCCTACAACCACTACTCCTTTCAGGTAAGGGCAGTCACTTTTCATGTGAAACGAACTACATCATTCACGAAACTCACACGTTTCTCATCTTAACTGAGAAGCATTGGATGTTAGAGGACCTTTGCTTTGTATCAATTTCAAGCAGAGTTGAATTAGATATGGTCTGTATGTATAGGAAACACCGTTCTTTTCTTCTGAGCACACTCGCGTTTCCTCATGTCTTAGAGACTCTAGAAAGCAAGAGCGTGCTTCTTGCTCTAAAGCAGAGTGTGATCCATCGATGAGAACTGTGTTGTGTGCTTCCCTTCGAAATGGAGTTAAACCCCAGGCTCTGTGTTTTCCTACAAGCAAGACTTCGTTTCAGGTAAGGGCAGTCACTTTTCAGCTCAAACGACTACATCGTTCAAGAAGCTCACATGTTTCACATCTAAACTGACAATCATTGGATGTTAGAGGACCTGTGCTTAGTATCAGTTTCAGAAGGAGAGTTGGACTAGATAAGGTCCTTATGTGTAGGAAACACCGTTCATTTGTTCTCATCACACTCACGTTTCCTGCTCTCTTAGAGTCTCTGGAAAGCTAGAGCGTGCTTCTTGCTCTAAAGCAGAGTGTGATCAATGGATGAGAACTCTGCTGTCTGTTTCACTTCAGAAATGGAGTTAAATCCCAGGCTCTGAGTCTTCCGACAACAAGACTTTGTCTCAGGTAAGGGCAGTTCCTTACAGCTCAAATGAAATACATTGTTCATTAAGCTCTCACGTTTCTCATCTTAAATGACAAGTATTGGATGTTAGAGGAACTGTGGTTTGTTTCAGTTTCAGAAGCAGAGTTGAAATAAATGTGGTCCGTATGTTTAGGAAACACCGTTCTTTTGCTCTCAGCACACTCATGTTTCCTGCTGACTTAGAGACTCTAGAAACCAAGAGCATTCTTCTTGCTCTAAAGCAGAGTGTGATCTATATGTGAGAACTCTGCTTTGTGTTTCACTTCAGAAATAGAGTTAAATCCAAGGATCTGATTCTTCCAACAAGCAAGACTTCGTTTCATGTAAGGGCATTCACTTTACAGTTCAAACGAACTACATCATTAATGAAGCTCACACGTTTCTCATCTTAACTGACAAGCATTGGATGTTAGATGACCTTTGGTTTGTTTCAGTTACAGAAGCAGAGTTGAACTAGATATGGCCCATGTGTGTAGGAAACACCGTTCTTTAGTTCTGAGCACAATCATGTTTCCTGCTGTATTAGAGACTCTAGAAAGCAAGAGCATGCTTCTTGCTCTAAAGCAGAGAGTGATCCATCGATGAAAACTATGCTGTGTGTTTCCCGTCAGAAATAGAGTTAAATCCCAGCCTCTGTGTCTTTCTACAAGCAAGACTTCATTTCTAGTAAGGTCAGTCACTTTTCAGCCCAAATGAACAACATCGTTCATGAAGCTCTCACGTTTCTTATCTTAAATTACAAGCATTGGATGTTAGAGGTCCAGTCCTTTGTATCAGTTTCAGAAGCAGAGTTGAAATAGATATGGTCCATATGTGTAGGAAACACCGTTCTTTTGTTCTGAGCACACTCAAGTTTTCTGCTCTCTTAGAGACTGTGGAAAGCAAGAGCGTGCTTCTTGCTCTAAAGCAGAGTGTGATCAATGGATGAGAACTCTGCTGTGTGTTTCCCTTCAGAAATGGAGATAAATCCCAGGCTCTGAGTCTTCCTAAATGGAGGACTTCGATTCAATTAAGGGCAGTTACTTTACAGCTCAAACGAACTACATCATTCACGAAGCTCACAAGTTTGTCATCTTAACTGAGAGGCATTGTATATTAGAGCACCTTTCCTTTGTATCAATTTCAAGCAGAGTTGAACTAGATAAGGCCCGTATGTATAGGAAACACCGTTCTTTTCTTCTGAGCACACTCATGTTTCCTCTTGTCTAAGAGACTCTAGAAAGCAAGATCGTGCTTCTTGCTCTAAAGCAGAGTGTGATCAATGGATAAGAACTCTGCTGTGTGTTTCACTTCAGAAATGGAGTTAAATCCCAGGCTCTGAGACTTCCTACAACAAGACTTCTTTTCATGTAAGGGCAGTTACTTTACAGCTCAAAAGAACTACATCATTCACGAAGCTCACACGTTTCTCATCTAAACTGCCAAGCATTGGATGTTAGAGGACCTGTGGTTTCTTTCAGTTTCAGAAGCAGAGTTGAACTAGATATGCCCCGTATGTGGAGGAAACACCATTCTTTTGTTCTGAGCTCACTCACGTTTCCTGCTGTCTTAGAGACTCTGGAAAGCAAGAGCGTGCTTCTTGCTCTAAAGCAGAGTGTGATCAATGGATGAGAACTCTGCTATGTGTTTCACTTCAGAAATGGAGTTAAATCCCAGTCTCTGAGTCTTCCTACAAGCAAGACTTCGTTTCAGGTAAGGGCAGTAACTTTACAGCTCAAATGAACTACATTATTCACTAAGCTCACACGTTTCACATCTATACTGACAAGCATTGGATGTTAGAGGACCTGTGGTTTCTTTCAGTTTCAGAAGCAGAGTTGAAGTAGATATGGCCCGTATGTGTAGGAAACACCGTTCATTTGTTCTGAGCACACTCACTTTTCCTGCTGTATTAGAGAATCTAGAAAGCAAGTGAGTGCTTCTTGCTCTAAAGCAGAGTGTGATCCATGGATGAGAACTTTACTGTGTATTTCCCTTCAGAAATGGAGTTAAATCCCATGCTTTGTGTCTTCCTACAAGCACAACTTTGTTTCAGGTAAGGGCAGTCACTTTTCAGCTCAAACGAACTACATCGTTCACGAAACTCACACGTTTCTCATCTTAACTGACAAGCATTGGATGTCAGAGGACCTGTGCTTTGTATCAGTTTCAGAAGCAGAGTTGGACTAGATAAGGTCCGTATGTGTAGGAAACACCGTTCTTTAGTTCTCAGCACACTCCTGTTTCCTGCGGTAGTAGAGACTCTAGAAAGCAAGAGCGTGCTTCTTGCTCTAAAGCAGAGTGTGATCCATCGATGAAAACTATGCTGTGTGTTTCCCTTCAGAAATGGAGTTGAATCCCAGTCTCTGAGTCTTCCTACAAGCAAGACTTCGTTTCAGGTAAGGGCAGTAACTTTACAGCTCAAACGAACTACATCGTTCACGAAGCTCACACGTTTCTCATCTAAACTGACAAGCATTGGATGTTAGAGGACCTCTGTTTCCTTTCAGTTTCAGAAGCAGAGTTGAACTAGATATGGCCCGTATGTGGAGGAAACACCGTTCTTGTGTTCTGAGCACACTCATGTTTCATGCTGTATTAGAGACTCTAGAAAGCAAGAGCGTGCTTCTTGCTCTAAAGCAGAGTGTGATCCATGGATGAAAACTATGCTGTGTGTTTCCCTTCAGAAATGGAGTTAAACCCCCTGCTGTGTGTCTTCATAAAAATAAGACTTCATTTCAGGTAAGGGCAGTCACTTGTCAGCTCAAATGAACTACATCGTTCACGAAGCTCACATGTTTCCAATCTTAACTGACAAGCATCCGATGTTAGAGACCCAGTGCTTTGTATCAGATTCAGAAGCAGAGTTGGACTAGATATGGTCCGTATGTGTAGGAAACACCGTTCATTTGTTCTCAGCACACTCACGTTTCCTGCTCTCTTAGAGACTGTAGAAAGCAAGAGCATGCTTCTTGCTCTAATGCAGAGTGTTATCAATGGATGAGAACTCTGCTGTCTGTTTCACTTCAGAAATGGAGTTAAATCCCAGGCTCTGAGTCTTCCTACAACAAGACTTCGTTTCAGGTAAGGGCAGTTACTTTACAGCTCAAACGAACTACATCGGTCACGAAGCTTACACATTTCTCATCACACTCATGTTTCTTGCTGTCTTAGAGATTCTGGAAAGCAAGAGCGTGCTTCTTGCGCTAAAGCAGAGTGTGATCCATGGATGAGAACTATGCTGTGTTTCCCTTCAGAAATGGAGTTAAATCCCAGGCTCTGTGTCTTCCTACAACCACTACTCCTTTCAGGTAAGGGCAGTCACTTTTCATGTGAAACGAACTACATCATTCACGAAACTCACACGTTTCTCATCTTAACTGAGAAGCATTGGATGTTAGAGGACCTTTGCTTTGTATCAATTTCAAGCAGAGTTGAATTAGATATGGTCTGTATGTATAGGAAACACCGTTCTTTTCTTCTGAGCACACTCGCGTTTCCTCATGTCTTAGAGACTCTAGAAAGCAAGAGCGTGCTTCTTGCTCTAAAGCAGAGTGTGATCCATCGATGAGAACTGTGTTGTGTGCTTCCCTTCGAAATGGAGTTAAACCCCAGGCTCTGTGTTTTCCTACAAGCAAGACTTCGTTTCAGGTAAGGGCAGTCACTTTTCAGCTCAAACGACTACATCGTTCAAGAAGCTCACATGTTTCACATCTAAACTGACAATCATTGGATGTTAGAGGACCTGTGCTTAGTATCAGTTTCAGAAGGAGAGTTGGACTAGATAAGGTCCTTATGTGTAGGAAACACCGTTCATTTGTTCTCATCACACTCACGTTTCCTGCTCTCTTAGAGTCTCTGGAAAGCTAGAGCGTGCTTCTTGCTCTAAAGCAGAGTGTGATCAATGGATGAGAACTCTGCTGTCTGTTTCACTTCAGAAATGGAGTTAAATCCCAGGCTCTGAGTCTTCCGACAACAAGACTTTGTCTCAGGTAAGGGCAGTTCCTTACAGCTCAAATGAAATACATTGTTCATTAAGCTCTCACGTTTCTCATCTTAAATGACAAGTATTGGATGTTAGAGGAACTGTGGTTTGTTTCAGTTTCAGAAGCAGAGTTGAAATAAATGTGGTCCGTATGTTTAGGAAACACCGTTCTTTTGCTCTCAGCACACTCATGTTTCCTGCTGACTTAGAGACTCTAGAAACCAAGAGCATTCTTCTTGCTCTAAAGCAGAGTGTGATCTATATGTGAGAACTCTGCTTTGTGTTTCACTTCAGAAATAGAGTTAAATCCAAGGATCTGATTCTTCCAACAAGCAAGACTTCGTTTCATGTAAGGGCATTCACTTTACAGTTCAAACGAACTACATCATTAATGAAGCTCACACGTTTCTCATCTTAACTGACAAGCATTGGATGTTAGATGACCTTTGGTTTGTTTCAGTTACAGAAGCAGAGTTGAACTAGATATGGCCCATGTGTGTAGGAAACACCGTTCTTTAGTTCTGAGCACAATCATGTTTCCTGCTGTATTAGAGACTCTAGAAAGCAAGAGCATGCTTCTTGCTCTAAAGCAGAGAGTGATCCATCGATGAAAACTATGCTGTGTGTTTCCCGTCAGAAATAGAGTTAAATCCCAGCCTCTGTGTCTTTCTACAAGCAAGACTTCATTTCTAGTAAGGTCAGTCACTTTTCAGCCCAAATGAACAACATCGTTCATGAAGCTCTCACGTTTCTTATCTTAAATTACAAGCATTGGATGTTAGAGGTCCAGTCCTTTGTATCAGTTTCAGAAGCAGAGTTGAAATAGATATGGTCCATATGTGTAGGAAACACCGTTCTTTTGTTCTGAGCACACTCAAGTTTTCTGCTCTCTTAGAGACTGTGGAAAGCAAGAGCGTGCTTCTTGCTCTAAAGCAGAGTGTGATCAATGGATGAGAACTCTGCTGTGTGTTTCCCTTCAGAAATGGAGATAAATCCCAGGCTCTGAGTCTTCCTAAATGGAGGACTTCGATTCAATTAAGGGCAGTTACTTTACAGCTCAAACGAACTACATCATTCACGAAGCTCACAAGTTTTTCATCTTAACTGAGAGGCATTGGATATTAGAGCACCTTTCCTTTGTATCAATTTCAAGCAGAGTTGAACTAGATAAGGCCCGTATGTATAGGAAACACCGTTCTTTTCTTCTGAGCACACTCATGTTTCCTCTTGTCTAAGAGACTCTAGAAAGCAAGATCGTGCTTCTTGCTCTAAAGCAGAGTGTGATCAATGGATAAGAACTCTGCTGTGTGTTTCACTTCAGAAATGGAGTTAAATCCCAGGCTCTGAGACTTCCTACAACAAGACTTCTTTTCAGGTAAGGGCAGTTACTTTACAGCTCAAAAGAACTACATCATTCACGAAGCTCACACGTTTCTCATCTAAACTGCCAAGCATTGGATGTTAGAGGACCTGTGGTTTCTTTCAGTTTCAGAAGCAGAGTTGAACTAGATATGCCCCATATGTGGAGGAAACACCATTCTTTTGTTCTGAGCTCACTCACGTTTCCTGCTGTCTTAGAGACTCTGGAAAGCAAGAGCGTGCTTCTTGCTCTAAAGCAGAGTGTGATCAATGGATGAGAACTCTGCTATGTGTTTCACTTCAGAAATGGAGTTAAATCCCAGTCTCTGAGTCTTCCTACAAGCAAGACTTCGTTTCAGGTAAGGGCAGTAACTTTACAGCTCAAATGAACTACATTATTCACTAAGCTCACACGTTTCACATCTATACTGACAAGCATTGGATGTTAGAGGACCTGTGGTTTCTTTCAGTTTCAGAAGCAGAGTTGAAGTAGATATGGCCCGTATGTGTAGGAAACACCGTTCATTTGTTCTGAGCACACTCACTTTTCCTGCTGTATTAGAGAATCTAGAAAGCAAGTGAGTGCTTCTTGCTCTAAAGCAGAGTGTGATCCATGGATGAGAACTTTACTGTGTATTTCCCTTCAGAAATGGAGTTAAATCCCATGCTTTGTGTCTTCCTACAAGCACAACTTTGTTTCAGGTAAGGGCAGTCACTTTTCAGCTCAAACGAACTACATCGTTCACGAAACTCACACGTTTCTCATCTTAACTGACAAGCATTGGATGTCAGAGGACCTGTGCTTTGTATCAGTTTCAGAAGCAGAGTTGGACTAGATAAGGTCCGTATGTGTAGGAAACACCGTTCTTTAGTTCTCAGCACACTCCTGTTTCCTGCGGTAGTAGAGACTCTAGAAAGCAAGAGCGTGCTTCTTGCTCTAAAGCAGAGTGTGATCCATCGATGAAAACTATGCTGTGTGTTTCCCTTCAGAAATGGAGTTGAATCCCAGTCTCTGAGTCTTCCTACAAGCAAGACTTCGTTTCAGGTAAGGGCAGTAACTTTACAGCTCAAACGCACTACATCATTCACTAAGCTCACACGTTTCACATCTAAACTGACAAGCATTGGATGTTAGAGGACCTGTGGTTTGTTTCAGTTTCAGAAGCAGAGCTGAATCAGATATGGCCCGTATGTGTAGGAAACACCGTTCATTTGTTCTGAGCACACTCACTTTTCCTGCTGTATTAGAGTATCTAGAAAGCAAGAGAGTGCTTCTTGCTCTGAAGCAGAGTGTGATCCAGGATGAGAACTTTGCCGTGTATTTCCCTTCAGAAATGGAGTTATATCCCATGCTCTGTGTCTTCCTACAAGCACTACTTTGTTACAGGTAAGGGCAGCCACTTTTCAGCTCAAACGAACTTCATCGTTCACGAAGCTAACACGTTTCTCATCTTTATTGACAAGCATTGGATGTTAGAGGACCAGTGCTTTGTATCAGTTTCAGAAGCAGAGTTGGACTAGATAAGGTCCATTTGTGTAGGAAACACCGTTCTTTTGTTCTCATCACACTCACGTTTCCTGCTGTCTTAGAGAATCTGGAAAGCAAGAGCGTGCTTCTTGCTCTAAAGCAGAGTGTGATCTATATATGAGAACTCTGCTGTGTTCCACTTCATTAATGGAGTTAAATCCCAGGCTCTGAATCTTCCTACAAGCAAGACTTCGTTTCAGGTAATCACAGTCACTTTAGAGTTCAAACGAACTACATCATTCACGAAGCTCACACGTTTCTCATTTTAACTGACAAGAATTGAATGTCAGAGGACCTGTGGTTTATTTCAGTTTCAGAAGCAGAGTTGAACTAGATATGGCCTGTATGTTAGGAAACACCGTTCTTTACTTCTGAGCACAGTCATGTTTCCTGCTGTATTAGAGAATCTAGAAAGCAAGAGCGTGCTTCTTGCTCTAAAGCAGAGTGTGATCCATCGATGAAAACTATGCTGTGTGTTTCCCTTCAGAAATGGAGTTAAATCCCAGGCTCTGTGTCTTCCTACAAGCAAGACTTCATTTCAGGTAAGGGCAGTTACTTTACAGCTCAAAAGAACTAATCATTCACGAAGCTCACACGTTTCTCATCTAAACTGACAACCATTGGATGTTAGAGGACCTGTGGTTTCTTTCAGTTTCAGAAGCAGAGTTGAACTAGATATGCCCCGTATGTGGAGGAAACACCGTTCATTTGTTCTCAGCAAACTCAAGTTTCCTGCTGTCTTAGAGACTCTAGAAAGCTATGGCATGCTTCTTGCTCTAAAGCAGAGTGTGATCAATGGATGAGAACTCTGTTGTGTGTTTCACTTCAGAAATGGAGTTAAATCCCAGGCTCTGAGTCTTCCTACATGCACTACTTCGTTTCAGGTAAGGGCAGTAACTTTACAGCTCAAACGAACTACATCATTCACTAAGCTCACATGTTTCACATCTAAACTGACAAGCTTTGGATGTTAGAAGACATGTGGTTTCTTTCAGTTTCAGAAGCAGAGTAGAACTAGATATGGCGCCTATGTGTAGGAAACACCGTTCTTTGGTCTGAGCACACTCAATTTTCCTGCTGTATTAGAGACTCTAGAAATCAAGAGCATTCTTCTTGCTCTAAAGCAGAGTGTGATCCATGGATGAGAACTATGCTGTATGATTCCCTTCAGAAATGGAGTTAAATCCCAGGCTCTGAGTCTTCCTACATGCACTACTTCGTTTCAGGTAAGGGCAGTCACCTTTCAGCTCAAACGAACTACATCATTTACGAAGCTCACTCATTTCTATTCTGAAATGACAATCATCGGATGTTAGAGGACCTGTGCTTGTATCAATTTCAGGGGCAGAGTTGGACTAGATATGGTCCGTATGTGTAGGAAACACCGTTCTTTTGTTCTCAGCACACTCACGTTTCATGCTGTCTTAGAGACTCTAGAAGGGAAGAGCGTTCTTCTTGTTCTAAAGCAGAGTGTGATCCACGGATGAGAACTGTGGTGTGTGTTTCCCTTCAGAAATGGAGTTAAACCACAGTCTCTGTGTCTTCCTACAAGCAATACTTCGTTTCACGTAAGGGCAGTCACTTTTCAGCTCAAACGACCTACATCGTTCATGAAGCTCACACGTTTCTCATCTTAACTGACAAGCATTGGATGTTAGAGGACCTGTGGTTTCTTTCAGTTTCAGAAGTAGAGTTGAACTAGTTATGGCCCATATGTTGAGGAAACACTGTTCTTTTGTTCTGAGCACACTCTAGTTTCCTGCTGTCTTAGAGGCTCTAGAAAGCAAGAGCGTGCTTCTTGCTGTAAAGCAGAGTTTGATCCATCGATGAGAACTATGCTGTGTGTTTCCCTTCAGAAATGGAGTTATTTTCCAGGCTCTGAGTCTTCCTACATGGAGGACTTCTATTCAAGTAAGGGCAGTTACTTTACAACTCAAACGAACTACATCGTTCACAAAGCTCACACGTTTCTCATCTTAACTGAGAGGCAATGGATATTAGAGGACCTTTGCTTTGTATCAATTTCAAGCAGAGTTGAACTAGATATGGTCTGTATGTATAGGAAACACCGTTCTTTTCTTCTGAGCACACTCACGTTTCCTGTTGTCTTAGAGACTCTAGAAAGCAGGAGCGTGCTTCTTGCTCTAAAGCAGAGTGTGATCAATGGATGAGAACTCTGCTGTGTGTTTCACTTCAGAAATGGAGTTAAATCCCAGGCTCTGAGTCTTCCTACAAGCAAGACTTCATTTCAGGTATGGGCAGTAACTTTACAGCTGAAACGAACTACATCATTCACTAAGCTCACACGTTTCACATCTAAACTGACAAGCATTGAATGTTAGAGGACAATTGCTTTGTATCAGTTTCAGAAGAAGAGTTGGCCTAGATATGGTCCGTATGTGTAGGAAACACCGTTCATTTGTTCTCAGCAAACTCAAGTTTCCTGCTGTCTTAGAGACTCTAGAAAGCTAGGGCATGCTTCTTGCTCTAAAGCAGAGTGTGATCAATGGATGAGAACTCTGCTGTGTGTTTCACTTCAGAAATGGAGTTAAATCCCAGGCTCTGAGTCTTCCTACATGCACTACTTCGTTTCAGGTAAGGGCAGTAACTTTACAGCTCAAACGAACTACATCATTCACTAAGCTCACATGTTTCACATCTAAACTGACAAGCATTGGATGTTAGAGGACCTGTGCTTTCTTTCAGTTTCAGAAGCACAGTAGAACTAGATATGCCGCCTATGTGTAGGAAACACCGTTGTTTGGTCTGAGCACACTCAATTTTCCTGCTGTATTAGAGACTCTAGAAATCAAGAGCATTCTTCTTGCTCTAAAGCAGAGTGTGATCCATGGATGAGAACTATGCTGTATGATTCCCTTCAGAAATGGAGTTAAATCCCAGGCTCTGAGTCTTCCTACATGCACTACTTCGTTTCAGGTAAGGGCAGTCACCTTTCAGCTCAAACGAACTACATCATTTACGAAGCTCACTCATTTCTCTTCTTAAATGACAATCATTGGATGTTAGAGGACCTGTGCTTGTATCAATTTCAGAGGCAGAGTTTTACTAGATATGGTCCGTATGTGTAGGAAACACCGTGATTTTGTTCTCAGCACACTCACGTTTCCTGCTGTCTTAGAGACTCTAGAAAGCAAGAGCGTTCTTCTTGTTCTAAAGCAGAGTGTGATCCATGGATGAGAACTGTGTTGTGTGTTTCCCTTCAGAAAAGGAGTTAAACCCCAGGCTCTGTGTCTTCCTACAAGCAATAATTCGTGTCAGGTAAGGGCAGTCACTTTTCAGCTCAAACGACCTACATCGTTCATGAAGCTCACACGTTTCTCATCTTAACTGACAAGCATTGGATGTTAGAGGACCTGTGGTTTCTTTCAGTTTCAGAAGCAGAGTTGAACTAGATATGGTCCGTATGTGTAGGAGACACTGTTCTTTTGTTCTGAGCACACTCAAGTTTCCTGCTCTATTAGAGATTCTAGAAAGCAAGAGCGGTCTTCTTGCTCTAAAGCAGAGTGTGATCCATGGATGAGAACTATGCTGTGTGTTTCCCTTCAGAAATGGAGTTAAATCCCAGGCTCTGTGTCTTCCTACAAGGACTACTTCGTTTCAGGTAAGGGCAGTCACTTATCAGTTGAAACGAACTACATCGTTCACAAAGCTCACACGTTTCTCATCTTAACTGAGAGGCATTGGATATTAGAGGACCTTTGCTTTGTTTCAATTTCAAGCAGTGTTGAACTAGATATGGTCCGTATGTATAGGAAACACCGTTCATTTCTTCTGAGCACACTCACGTTTCCTGTTGTCTTAGAGAATCTAGAAAGCAGGAGCGTGCTTCTTGCTCTAAAGCAGAGTGTGATCAATGGATGAGAACTCTGCTGTGTGTTTCACTTCAGAAATGGAGTTAAATCCCAGGCTCTGAGTCTTCCTACATGCACTAATTCTTTTCAGGTAAGGGCAGTAACTTTACAGCTCAAACGAACTACATCATTCACTAAGCTCATATGTTTCACATCTAAACTGACAAGCATTGGATGTTAGAGGACCTGTGCTTTCTTTCAGTTTCAGAAGCAGAGTAGAACTAGATATGGCGCCTATGTGTAGGAAACACCGTTCTTTGGTCTGAGCACACTCACTTTTCCTGCTGTATTAGAGTATCTAGAAAGCAAGAGAGTGCTTCTTGCTCTGAAGCAGAATGTGATCCATGGATGAGAACTTTGCCATGTATTTCCCTTCAGAAATGGAGTTATATCCCATGCTCTGTGTCTTCCTACAAGCACTACTTTGTTTCAGGTAAGGGCAGCCACTTTTCAGCTCAAACGAACTACATCGTTCACAAAGCTAACACGTTTCTCATCTTTATTGACAAGCATTGGATGTTAGAGGACCAGTGCTTTGTATCAGTTTCAGAAGCAGAGTTGGACTAGATAAGGTCCATTTGTGTAGGAAACACCGTTCTTTTGTTCTCATCACACTCACGTTTCCTGCTGTCTTAGAGAATCTGGAAAGCAAGAGCGTGCTTCTTGCTCTAAAGCAGAGTGTGATCTATATATGAGAACTCTGCTGTGTTCCACTTCAGTAATGGAGTTAAATCCCAGGCTCTGAATCTTCCTACAAGCAAGACTTCGTTTCAGGTAATCGCAGTCACTTTAGAGTTAGAACGAACTACATAATTCACGAAGCTCACACGTTTCTCATCTTAACTGACAAGAATTGAATGTCAGAGGACCTGTGGCTTGTTTCAGTTTCAGAAGCAGAGTTGAACTAGATATGGCCCGTATGTGTATGAAACACCGTTCTTTAGTTCTGAGCACACTCATGTTTCCTGCTGTATTAGAGAATCTAGAAAGCAAGACGTGCTTCTTGCTCTAAAGCAGAGTGTGATCCATCGATGAAAACTATGCTGTGTGTTTCCCTTCAGAAATGGAGTTAAATCCCAGGCTCTGTGTCTTCCTACAAGCAAGACTTCGTTTCAGGTAAGGGCAGTTACTTTACAGCTCAAAAGAACTACATCATTCACGAAGCTCACACGTTTCTCTTCTAAACTGACAACGATTGGATGTTAGAGGACCTGTGGTTTCTTTCAGTTTCAGAAGCAGACTTGAACTAGATATGGCCTGTATGTTGAAGAAACACCGTTCTTTTGTTCTGAGCACACTCACGTTTCCTGCTCTCTTAGAGACTCTAGAAAGCAAGTGCGTGCTTCTTGCTCTAAAGCAGAGTGTGATCAATGGATGAGAACTCTGCTGTGTGTTTTACTTCAGAAATGGAGTTAAATCCCAGGGTCTGAGTCTTCCTACAAGGAGGACTTCGATTCAAGTAAGGGCAGTTACTTTACAGCTCAAACGAACTACATTGTTCACAAAGCTCACACGTTTCTCATCTTAACTGAGAGGCATTGGATGTTAGAGCACCTTTGCTTGGTATCAATTTCAAGCAGTGTTGAACTAGATATGGTCTGTATGTATAGGAAACACCATTCTTTTCTTCTGAGCACACTCACGTTTCCTGCGGTAGTAGAGACTCTAGAAAGCAAGAGCGTGCTTCTTGCTCTAAAGCAGAGTGTGATCCATGGATGAGAAATGTGTTTTGTGTTTCCCTTCAGAAATGGAGTTAAACCCCAGGCTCTGTCTCTTCCGACATGCAAGACTTGGTTTCAGGTAAGGGCAGTCACTTTTCAGCTCAAACAACCTACATCATTCACGAAGCTCACACGTTTCTCATCTTAACTGACAATCATCGGATGTTAGAGGACCAGTGCTTTGTATCAGTTTCAGATGCAGAGTTGGACCAGATATGGTCCGTATGTGTAGGAAACACTGTTCTTTTTTTCTCAGCACACTCACGTTTCCTGCTGTCTTAGAGAGTCTAGAAAGCAGGAGCGTGCTTCTTTCTCTAAAGCAGAGTGTGATCAATGGATGATACCTCTGCTGTGTGTTTCACTTCAGAAATGGAGCTAAATACCAGGCTCTGAGTCTTCCTACAACAAGACTTCTTTTCAGGTAAGGGCAGTTACTTTACTGCTCAAAAGTACTACAAAGTTCACGAAGGTCACACGTTTCTCATCTAAACTGACAAGCATTGGATGTTAGAGGACCACTGGTTTGTTCAGTTTCAGAAGCAGAGATGAACTAGATATGGCCCATATGTGTAGGAAACACCATTCTTTTCTTCTGAGCACACTCATGTTTCCTGCGGTAGTAGAGAGTCTAGAAATCAAGAGCGTGCTTCTTGCTCTAAAGCAGAGTGTGATCCATGGATGAGAACTGTGTTGTGTGTTTCCCTTCAGAAATGGAGTTAAACCCCAGGCTCTGTGTCTTCCTACAAGCAAGACTTCGTTTCAGGTAAGGGCAGTAACTTTACAGCTCAAACGAACTACATCATTCGCTAAGCTCACACTTTTCACATCTAAACTGACAAGCATTGGATGTTAGAGGTCCTGTGCTTTCTTTCAGTTTCAGAAGCAGAGTAGAACTAGATATGGCCCGTATGTGTAGGAAACACCTTTCTTTGGTCTGACCACACTCAACATTCCTGCTGTATTAGAGACTCTAGAAAGCAAGAGCATTCTTTTTGCTGTAAAGCAGAGTGTGATCCATGGATTCGAACTATGCTGTATGATTCCCTTCAGAAATGGAGTTAAATCACAGGCTCTGTGTCTTCCTACGAGCAAGACTTCGTTTCAAATAAGGGCACTCACTTTTGAGCTCAAACGAACTACATCGTTCACGAAGCTGACACGTTTCTCATCTTTACTGACAAGCATTGAATATTAGAGGACCAGTGCTTTGTATCAGTTTCAGAAGCCGAGTTGGACTAGATATGGTCCGTACGTGTAGGAAACACCGTTAATTAGTTCTCAGCACACTCAAGTTTCCTGTTGTCTTAGAGACTCTAGAAATCTAGAGCGTGCTTCTTGCTCTAAATCAGAGTGTGATCAATGGATGAGAACTCTGCTGTGTGTTCACTTCAGAAATGGAGTTAAATCCCAGGCTCTGAGTCTTCCTACAACAAGACTTCGTTTCAGGTAAGGGCAGTTACTTTAAAGCTCAAACGACCTACATCATTCACGAAGCTCACACGTTTATCATCTTAACTGACAAGCATTGGATGTTAGAGGAACTATGGTTTGTTTCAGTTTCAGAAGCAGAGTTGAACTAAATGTGGTCCGTATGTGTTGGAAACACTGTTCTTTTGTTCTGAGCACACTCAAGTTTCCTGCTGTATTAGAGATTCTAACAAGCAAAAGCATTCTCCTTGCTCTAAAGCAGAATGTGATCTATATATGAGAACTCTGATGTGTGTTTCCCTTCAGAAATGGAGTTAAATCCCAGGCTCTGTGTCTTCCTACAACAGGACTTCGTTTCTGGTAAGGGCAGTTACTTTACAGCTCAAACGAACTACATCGTTCACGAAGCTCACACGTTTCTCATCTTAACTGACAAGCATTGGATGTTAGAGGACCTGTGGTTTCTTTCAGTTTCAGAAGTAGAGTTGAACTAGATATGGCCCATATGTTGAGTAAACACCGTTCTTTTGTTCTGAGCACACTCACGTTTCCTGCTCTCTTAGAGACCCTAGAAAGCAAGAGCGTGCTTCTTGCTCTAAAGCAGTTTTGATCAATGGATGAGAACTCTGCTGTGTGTTTCACTTCAGAAATGGAGTTAAATCCCAGGCTCTGAGTCTTCCTACAAGGAGGACCTCGATTCAAGTAAGGGCAGTTACTTTACAGCTCAAACGAACTACATCGTTCACAAAGCTCACATGTTTCTCATTTTAACTGAGAGGCATTGGATGTTAGAGGACCTTTGCTTTGTATCAATATCAAGAAGAGTTGAACAAGATATGGTCTGTATGTATAGGAAACACCATTCTTTTCTTCTGTGCACACTCACGTTTCCTGTTGTCTTAGAGACTCTAGAAAGCAGGAGCGTGCTTCTTGCTCTAAAGCAGAGTGTGATCAATGGATGAGAACTCTGCTGTGTCTTTCACTTCAGAAAAGGAGTTAAATCCCAGGCTCTGTTTCTTCCTACAAGTAAGACTTCGTTTCAAGTAAGGGTACTCACTTTTCAGCTCAAAGGAACTACATCGTTCACAAAGCTCACACGTTTCTCATCTTAACTGAGAGGCATTGGATGTTACAGGACCTGTGCTTTGTATCAATTTCAGAGGCAGAGTTGTACTAGATATGGTCCGTATGTGTAGGGAACACCGTTCTTTTTTTCTCAGCACACTCATGTTTCCTCCTGTCTTAGAGACTCTAGAGAGCAAGAGCGTGCTTCTTGCTCTAAAGAAGAGTGTGATCTATATATGAGAACTCTGTTGTGTGTTTCTCTTCAGAAATGGAGTTAAATGCCAGGCTCTGAGTCTTCCTACTAGGAAGAGTTAGTTTCAGGTAAGGGCACTTACTTTACGGCTCAAAAGAACTACATCGTTCACAAAGCTCACACGTTTCTCATCTTAACTGACAAGCATTGGATGTTAGAGGACCAGTGCTTTATATCAGTTTCAGAAGGAGAGTTGAACTAGATATGGACCGTATGTGTAGGAAACACCGTTCTTTTGTTCTCAGCAAACTCATGTTTCCTGCTGTCTTAGAGACTCTAGAAAGCAAGAGCGTGCTTCTTGCTCTAAAGCAGAGTGTGATCAATGGATGAGAACTCTGTTGTGTGTTTCACTTCAGAAATGGAGTTAAATCCCATGCTCTGTGTCTTCCTAGAAGGAAGACTTCGATTCAAGTAAGGGCAGTTTCTTTACTTCTCAAAACGAACTACATCTTTCACGAAGCTCACACGTTTCTCATCTTAACTGACAAGCATTGGATGTTAGAGGACCACTGGTTTGTTCAGTTTCAGAAGCAGAGATGAACTAGATATGGCCCATATGTGTAGGAAACACCATTCTTTTCTTCTGAGCACACTCATGTTTCCTGCGGTAGTAGAGAGTCTAGAAATCAAGAGCGTGCTTCTTGCTCTAAAGCAGAGTGTGATCCATGGATGAGAACTGTGTTGTGTGTTTCCCTTCAGAAATGGAGTTAAACCCCAGGCTCTGTGTCTTCCTACAAGCAAGACTTCGTTTCAGGTAAGGGCAGTAACTTTACAGCTCAAACGAACTACATCATTCGCTAAGCTCACACTTTTCACATCTAAACTGACAAGCATTGGATGTTAGAGGTCCTGTGCTTTCTTTCAGTTTCAGAAGCAGAGTAGAACTAGATATGGCACCTATGTGTAGGAAACACCGTTCTTTGGTCTGACCACACTCAACATTCCTGCTGTATTAGAGACTCTAGAAAGCAAGAACATTCTTTTTGCTGTAAAGCAGAGTGTGATCCATGGATTCGAACTATGCTGTATGATTCCCTTCAGAAATGGAGTTAAATCACAGGCTCTGTGTCTTCCTACGTGCAAGACTTCGTTTCAAATAAGGGCACTCACTTTTGCGCTCAAACGAACTACATCGTTCACGAAGCTGACACGTTTCTCATCTTTACTGACAAGCATTGAATATTAGAGGACCAGTGCTTTGTATCAGTTTCAGAAGCCGAGTTGGACTAGATATGGTCCGTACGTGTAGGAAACACCGTTAATTAGTTCTCAGCACACTCAAGTTTCCTGTTGTCTTAGAGACTCTAGAAATCTAGAGCGTGCTTCTTGCTCTAAATCAGAGTGTGATCAATGGATGAGAACTCTGCTGTGTGTTCACTTCAGAAATGGAGTTAAATCCCAGGCTCTGAGTCTTCCTACAACAAGACTTCGTTTCAGGTAAGGGCAGTTACTTTAAAGCTCAAACGACCTACATCATTCACGAAGCTCACACGTTTATCATCTTAACTGACAAGCATTGGATGTTAGAGGAACTATGGTTTGTTTCAGTTTCAGAAGCAGAGTTGAACTAAATGTGGTCCGTATGTGTTGGAAACACTGTTCTTTTGTTCTGAGCACACTCAAGTTTCCTGCTGTATTAGAGATTCTAACAAGCAAAAGCATTCCCCTTGCTCTAAAGCAGAATGTGATCTATATATGAGAACTCTGATGTGTGTTTCCCTTCAGAAATGGAGTTAAATCCCAGGCTCTGTGTCTTCCTACAACAGGACTTCGTTTCAGGTAAGGGCAGTTACTTTACAGCTCAAACGAACTACATCGTTCACGAAGCTCACACGTTTCTCATCTTAACTGACAAGCATTGGATGTTAGAGGACCTGTGGTTTCTTTCAGTTTCAGAAGTAGAGTTGAACTAGATATGGCCCATATGTTGAGTAAACACCGTTCTTTTGTTCTGAGCACACTCACGTTTCCTGCTCTCTTAGAGACCCTAGAAAGCAAGAGCGTGCTTCTTGCTCTAAAGCAGTTTTGATCAATGGATGAGAACTCTGCTGTGTGTTTCACTTCAGAAATGGAGTTAAATCCCAGGCTCTGAGTCTTCCTACAAGGAGGACCTCGATTCAAGTAAGGGCAGTTACTTTACAGCTCAAACGAACTACATCGTTCACAAAGCTCACATGTTTCTCATCTTAACTGAGAGGCATTGGATGTTAGAGGACCTTTGCTTTGTATCAATATCAAGAAGAGTTGAACAAGATATGGTCTGTATGTATAGGAAACACCATTCTTTTCTTCTGTGCACACTCACGTTTCCTGTTGTCTTAGAGACTCTAGAAAGCAGGAGCGTGCTTCTTGCTCTAAAGCAGAGTGTGATCAATGGATGAGAACTCTGCTGTGTCTTTCACTTCAGAAAAGGAGTTAAATCCCAGGCTCTGTTTCTTCCTACAAGTAAGACTTTGTTTCAAGTAAGGGTACTCACTTTTCAGCTCAAAGGAACTACATCGTTCACAAAGCTCACACGTTTCTCATCTTAACTGAGAGGCATTGGATGTTACAGGACCTGTGCTTTGTATCAATTTCAGAGGCAGAGTTGTACTAGATATGGTCCGTATGTGTAGGGAACACCGTTCTTTTGTTCTCAGCACACTCATGTTTCCTCCTGTCTTAGAGACTCTAGAGAGCAAGAGCGTGCTTCTTGCTCTAAAGAAGAGTGTGATCTATATATGAGAACTCTGTTGTGTGTTTCTCTTCAGAAATGGAGTTAAATGCCAGGCTCTGAGTCTTCCTACTAGGAAGAGTTAGTTTCAGGTAAGGGCACTTACTTTACGGCTCAAAAGAACTACATCGTTCACAAAGCTCACACGTTTCTCATCTTAACTGACAAGCATTGGATGTTAGAGGACCAGTGCTTTATATCAGTTTCAGAAGGAGAGTTGAACTAGATATGGACCGTATGTGTAGGAAACACCGTTCTTTTGTTCTCAGCAAACTCATGTTTCCTGCTGTCTTAGAGACTCTAGAAAGCAAGAGCGTGCTTCTTGCTCTAAAGCAGAGTGTGATCAATGGATGAGAACTCTGTTGTGTGTTTCACTTCAGAAATGGAGTTAAATCCCATGCTCTGTGTCTTCCTAGAAGGAAGACTTCGATTCAAGTAAGGGCAGTTTCTTTACTTCTCAAAACGAACTACATCTTTCACGAAGCTCACACGTTTCTCATCTTAACTGACAAGCATTGGATGTTAGAGTACCTGTGCTTTGTATCAATTTCAGAGGCAGAGTTGTACTAGATATGGTGCATATGTGTAGGGAACACCGTTCTTTTGTTCTCACCACATTCATGTTTCCTGCTCTCTTAGAGACTCTAGAAAGCAAAAGCATGCTTCGTGCTCTAAAGCAGAGTGTGATCTATATATGAGAACTCTGTTGTGTGTTTCACTTCAGAAATGGAGTTAAATCCCAGGCTCTGTGTTCCTACAAGGAAGACTTCGTTTCAGGTAAGGGCACTTACTTTACAGCTCAAACGACTACATCGTTCATAAAGCTCACACGTTTCTCATCTTAACTGACAAGCATTGGATGTTAGAGGACCTGTGGTTTGTTTCAGTTTCAGAAGCAGAGTTGAACTAGATATGATCCGTATGTGTAGAAAACACCGTTCATTTGTTCTGAGCGCACTCAAGTTTCCTGCTGTATTAGAGAATCTAGAAAGCAAGTGTGTGCTTCTTGCTATAAAGCAGAGTGTGATCCATGGATGAGAACTCTGCTGTGTGTTTCACTTCAGAAATGGAGTTAAATCCCAGGCTCTGTGTCTTCCTACAAGAAAGACTTCGTTTCAGGTAAGGGCAGTCATTATTCAGCTCAAAAGAACTACACCGTTCACGAAGCTAACACGTTTCTCATCTTAAATGACAAGCATTGGATGTTAGAGGACCAGTGCTTTGTATAAGTTTCAGAAGGAGAGTTGGACTACATATGGCCCGTATGTGTAGTAAACACCATTCTTTTGTTCTGAGCACACTCAAGTTTCCGGCTGTATTAGAGACTCTAGAAAGCAAGTGCGTGCTTCTTGCTCTAAAGCAGAGTGTGATCCATTGAAGAGAACAATGCTGTGTGTTTCCCTTCAGAAATGGAGTTAAATTAAAGGCTCTGTGTCTTCCTACAAGCAAGACTTCGTTTCCAGTGAGGGCAGTCATTTTTCAGATCAAAGGAACTACATCATTCCTGAACCTCACACGTTTCTCATCTTAACTGACAAGCATTGAATGTTAGAGGACCAGTACTTTGTATCAGTTTCAGAAGCAGAGTTGTACTAGATATGTTCCGTATGTGTAGGAAACACTGTTCATTTGTTCTCAGCAAACTCAAGATAACTGCTGTCTTAGAGACTCTAGAAAGCTAGGGCATGCTTTTTGCTCTAAAGCAGAGTGTGATCAGTGGATGAGAACTCTGTTGTGTGTTTCACTTCAGAAATGGAGTTAAATCCCAGGCTCTGAGATTCCTACATGCACTACTTCGTTTCAGGTAAGGGCAGTAACTTTACAGCTCATACGAACTACATCATTCACTAATCTCACATGTTTCATATCTAAACTGACAAGCATTGGATGGTAGAGGACCTGTGCTTTCTTTCAGTTTCAGAAGCAGAGTAGAACTAGATATGGCACCTATGTGTAGGAAACACCGTTCTTTGGTCTGAGCACACTCAATTTTCCTGCTGTATTAGAGACTCTAGAAATCAAGAGCATTCTTCTTGCTCTAAAGCAGAGTGTGATCCATGGATGAGAACTATGCTGTATGATTCCCTTCAGAAATGGAGTTAAATCCCAGGCTCTGAGTCTTCCTACATGCACTACTTCGTTTCAGGTAAGGGCAGTCACCTTTCAGCTCAAACGAACTACACCATTTACGAAGCTCACTCATTTCTCTTCTTAAATGACAATCATTGGATGTTAGAGGACCTGTGCTTGTATCAATTTCAGAGGCAGAGTTGGACTAGATATGGTCCGTATGTGTAGCAAACACCGTTATTTTGTTCTCTGCACACTCACGTTTCCTGCTGTCTTAGAGACTCTAGAAAGCAAGAGCGTTCTTCTTGTTCTAAACCAGAGTGTGATCCATGGATGAGAACTGTGTTGTGTGTTTCCCTTCAGAAATGGAGTTAAACCCCAGGCTCTGTGTCTTCCTACAAGCAATACTTCGTTTCAGGTAAGGGCAGTCACTTTTCAGCTCAAACGACCTACATCGTTCATGAAGCTCACACGTTTCTCATCTTAACTGACAAGCATTGGATGTTAGAGGACCTGTGGTTTGTTTCAGTTTCAGAAGCAGAGTTGAACTAAATGTGGTCCGTATGTGTTGGAAACACTGTTCTTTTGTTTTGAGCACACACAAGTTTCCTGCTTTCTTAGAGGCTCTAGAAAGCAAGAGCGTGCTTCTTGCTGTAAAGCAGAGTGTGATCCATCGATGAGAACTATGCTGTGTGTTTCCCTTCAGAAATGGAGTTATTTTCCAGGCTCTGAGTCTTCCTACATGGAGGACTTCTATTCAAGTAAGGGCAGTTACTTTACAACTCAAACGAACTACATCGTTCACAAAGCTCACACGTTTCTCATCTTAACTGAGAGGCATTGGATATTAGAGGACCTTTGCTTTGTATCAATTTCAAGCAGAGTTGAACTAGATATGGTCCGTATGTATAGGAAACACCGTTCTTTTCTTCTGAGCACACTCACGTTTCCTGTTGTCTTAGAGACTCTAGAAAGCAGGAGCGTGCTTCTTGCTCTAAAGCAGAGTGTGATCAATGGATGAGAACTCTGCTGTGTGTTTCACTTCAGAAATGGAGTTAAATCCCAGGCTCTGAGTCTTCCTACAAGCAAGACTTCATTTCAGGTATGGGCAGTAACTTTACAGCTGAAACGAACTACATCATTCACTAAGCTCACACGTTTCACATCTAAACTGACAATCATTGAATGTTAGAGGACAATTGCTTTGTATCAGTTTCAGAAGAAGAGTTGGCCTAGATATGGTCCGTATGTGTAGGAAACACCGTTCATTTGTTCTCAGCAAACTCAAGTTTCCTGCTGTCTTAGAGACTCTAGAAATCAAGAGCATTCTTCTTGCTCTAAAGCAGAGTGTGATCCATGGATGAGAACTATGCTGTATGATTCCCTTCAGAAATGGAGTTAAATCCCAGGCTCTGAGTCTCCCTACATGCACTACTTCGTTTCAGGTAAGGGCAGTCACCTTTCAGCTCAAACGAAATACAACATTTACGAAGCTCACTCATTTCTCTTCTTAAATGACAATCAGTGGATGTTAGAGGACCTGTGCTTGTATCAATTTCAGAGGCAGAGTTGGACTAGATATGGTCCGTATGTGTAGGAAACACTGTTCTTTTGTTCTGTGCACACTCACGTTTCCTGCTGTCTTAGAGACTATAGAAAGCAAGAGCGTTCTTCTTGTTCTAAACCAGAGTGTGATCCATGGATGAGAACTGTGTTGTGTATTTCCCTTCAGAAATGGAGTTAAACCCCCGGCTTTGTGTCTTCCTACAAGCAATACTTCGTTTCAGGTAAGGGCAGTCACTTTTCAACTCAAACGACCTACATCGTTCATGAAGCTCACACGTTTCTCATCTTAACTGAGAAGCATTGGATGTTAGGAGACCTGTGGTTTCTTTAAGTTTCAGAAGTAGAGTTGAACTAGATATGGCCCATATGTTGAGGAAACACTGTTCTTTTGTTCTGAGCACACTCAAGTTTCCTGCTGTCTTAGAGGCTCTAGAAAGCAAGAGCGTGCTTCTTGCTCTAAAGCAGAGTGTGATCCATGGATGAGAACTGTGCTCTGTGTTTCCCTTCAGAAATGGAGTTATTTTCCAGGCTCTGAGTCTTCCTACATGGAGGACTTCTATTCAAGTAACGGCAGTTACTTTACAACTCAAACGAACTACATCGTTCACAAAGCTCACACGTTTCTCATCTTAACTGAGAGGCATTGGATATTAGAGGACCTTTGCTTTGTATCAATTTCAAGCAGAGTTGAACTAGATATGGTCCGTATGTATAGGAAACACCGTTCTTTTCTTCTGAGCACACTCACGTTTCCTGTTGTCTTAGAGACTCTAGAAAGCAGGAGCGTGCTTCTTGCTCTAAAGCAGAGTGTGATCAATGGATGAGAACTCTGCTGTGTGTTTCACTTCAGAAATGGAGTTAAATCCCAGGCTCTGAGTCTTCCTACAAGCAAGACTTCATTTCAGGTATGGGCAGTAACTTTACAGCTGAAACGAACTACATCATTCACTAAGCTCACACGTTTCCTATCTAAACTGACAAGCATTGAATGTTAGAGGACAATTGTTTTGTATCAGTTTCAGAAGAAGAGTTGGACTAGATATGGTCCGTATGTGTAGGAAACACCGTTCATTTGTTCTCAGCAAACTCAAGTTTCCTGCTGTCTTAGAGACTCTAGAAAGCTAGGGCATGCTTCTTGCTCTAAAGCAGAGTGTGATCAATGGATGAGAACTCTGTTGTGTGTTTCACTTCAGAAATGGAGTTAAATCCCAGGCTCTGTGTCTTCCTACAAGCAAGACTTCGTTTCAGGTAAGGGCAGTAACTTTATAGCTCAAACGAACTACATCATTCACTAAGCTCACACATTTCACATCTAAACTGACAAGCATTGGATGTTAGAGGTCCTGTGCTTTCTTTCAGTTTCAGAAGCAGAGTAGAACTAGATATGGCCCGTATGTGTAGGAAACACCGTTCTTTGGTCTGACCACACTCAACATTCCTGCTGTATTAGAGACTCTAGAAAGCAAGAACATTCTTTTTGCTGTAAAGCAGAGTGTGATCCATGGATTTGAACTATGCTGTATGATTCCCTTCAGAAATGGAGTTAAATCACAGGCTCTGTGTCTTCCTACGAGCAAGACTTCGTTTCAAATAAGGGCACTCACTTTTGAGCTCAAACGAACTACATCGTTCACGAAGCTAACACGTTTCTCATCTTTACTGACAAGCATTGAATATTAGAGGACCAGTGCTTTGTATCAGTTTCAGAAGCCGAGTTGGACTAGATATGGTCCGTACGTGTAGGAAACACCGTTAATTAGTTCTCAGCACACTCAAGTTTCCTGTTGTCTTAGAGACTCTAGAAATCTAGAGCGTGCTTCTTGCTCTAAATCAGAGTGTGATCAATGGATGAGAACTCTGCTGTGTGTTCACTTCAGAAATGGAGTTAAATCCCAGGCTCTGAGTCTTCCTACAACAAGACTTCGTTTCAGGTAAGGGCAGTTACTTTAAAGCTCAAACGACCTACATCATTCACGAAGCTCACACGTTTATCATCTTAACTGACAAGCATTGGATGTTAGAGGAACTATGGTTTGTTTCAGTTTCAGAAGCAGAGTTGAACTAAATGTGGTCCGTATGTGTTGGAAACACTGTTCTTTTGTTTTGAGCACACACAAGTTTCCTGCTGTCTTAGAGGCTCTAGAAAGCAACAGCGTGCTTCTTGCTGTAAAGCAGAGTGTGATCCATCGATGAGAACTATGCTGTGTGTTTCCCTTCAGAAATGGAGTTATTTTCCAGGCTCTGAGTCTTCCTACATGGAGGACTTCTATTCAAGTAAGGGCAGTTACTTTACAACTCAAACGAACTACATCGTTCACAAAGCTCACACGTTTCTCATCTTAACTGAGAGGCCTTGGATATTAGAGGACCTTTGCTTTGTATCAATTTCAAGCAGAGTTGAACTAGATATGGTCCGTATGTATAGGAAACACCGTTCTTTTCTTCTGAGCACACTCACGTTTCCTGTTGTCTTAGAGACTCTAGAAAGCAGGAGCGTGCTTCTTGCTCTAAAGCAGAGTGTGATCAATGGATGAGAACTCTGCTGTGTGTTTCACTTCAGAAATGGAGTTAAATCCCAGGCTCTGTGTTCCTACAAGGAAGACTTCGTTTCAGGTAAGGGCACTTACTTTACAGCTCAAACGACTACATCGTTCATAAAGCTCACACGTTTCTCATCTTAACTGACAAGCATTGGATGTTAGAGGACCTGTGGTTTGTTTCAGTTTCAGAAGCAGAGTTGAACTAGATATGATCCGTATGTGTAGAAAACACCGTTCATTTGTTCTGAGCGCACTCAAGTTTCCTGCTGTATTAGAGAATCTAGAAAGCAAGTGTGTGCTTCTTGCTATAAAGCAGAGTGTGATCCATGGATGAGAACTCTGCTGTGTGTTTCACTTCAGAAATGGAGTTAAATCCCAGGCTCTGTGTCTTCCTACAAGAAAGACTTCGTTTCAGGTAAGGGCAGTCATTATTCAGCTCAAAAGAACTACACCATTCACGAAGCTAACACGTTTCTCATCTTAAATGACAAGCATTGGATGTTAGAGGACCAGTGCTTTGTATAAGTTTCAGAAGGAGAGTTGGACTACATATGGCCCGTATGTGTAGTAAACACCATTCTTTTGTTCTGAGCACACTCAAGTTTCCGGCTGTATTAGAGACTCTAGAAAGCAAGTGCGTGCTTCTTGCTCTAAAGCAGAGTGTGATCCATTGAAGAGAACAATGCTGTGTGTTTCCCTTCAGAAATGGAGTTAAATTAAAGGCTCTGTGTCTTCCTACAAGCAAGACTTCGTTTCCAGTGAGGGCAGTCATTTTTCAGATCAAAGGAACTACATCATTCCTGAACCTCACACGTTTCTCATCTTAACTGACAAGCATTGAATGTTAGAGGACCAGTACTTTGTATCAGTTTCAGAAGCAGAGTTGTACTAGATATGTTCCGTATGTGTAGGAAACACTGTTCATTTGTTCTCAGCAAACTCAAGATAACTGCTGTCTTAGAGACTCTAGAAAGCTAGGGCATGCTTTTTGCTCTAAAGCAGAGTGTGATCAGTGGATGAGAACTCTGTTGTGTGTTTCACTTCAGAAATGGAGTTAAATCCCAGGCTCTGAGATTCCTACATGCACTACTTCGTTTCAGGTAAGGGCAGTAACTTTACAGCTCATACGAACTACATCATTCACTAATCTCACATGTTTCATATCTAAACTGACAAGCATTGGATGGTAGAGGACCTGTGCTTTCTTTCAGTTTCAGAAGCAGAGTAGAACTAGATATGGCACCTATGTGTAGGAAACACCGTTCTTTGGTCTGAGCACACTCAATTTTCCTGCTGTATTAGAGACTCTAGAAATCAAGAGCATTCTTCTTGCTCTAAAGCAGAGTGTGATCCATGGATGAGAACTATGCTGTATGATTCCCTTCAGAAATGGAGTTAAATCCCAGGCTCTGAGTCTTCCTACATGCACTACTTCGTTTCAGGTAAGGGCAGTCACCTTTCAGCTCAAACGAACTACACCATTTACGAAGCTCACTCATTTCTCTTCTTAAATGACAATCATTGGATGTTAGAGGACCTGTGCTTGTATCAATTTCAGAGGCAGAGTTGGACTAGATATGGTCCGTATGTGTAGCAAACACCGTTATTTTGTTCTCTGCACACTCACGTTTCCTGCTGTCTTAGAGACTCTAGAAAGCAAGAGCGTTCTTCTTGTTCTAAAC
Organism: Onychomys leucogaster; assembly: GCA_949786385.1. Lineage (NCBI taxonomy): Eukaryota > Metazoa > Chordata > Mammalia > Rodentia > Cricetidae > Onychomys > Onychomys leucogaster. The sequence goes on from CATKUP010000029.1 coordinate 2,916,826, forward strand.
CAGAGTGTGATCCATGGATGAGAACTGTGTTGTGTGTTTCCCTTCAGAAATGGAGTTAAACCCCAGGCTCTGTGTCTTCCTACAAGCAATACTTCGTTTCAGGTAAGGGCAGTCACTTTTCAGCTCAAACGACCTACATCGTTCATGAAGCTCACACGTTTCTCATCTTAACTGACAAGCATTGGATGTTAGAGGACCTGTGGTTTGTTTCAGTTTCAGAAGCAGAGTTGAACTAAATGTGGTCCGTATGTGTTGGAAACACTGTTCTTTTGTTTTGAGCACACACAAGTTTCCTGCTTTCTTAGAGGCTCTAGAAAGCAAGAGCGTGCTTCTTGCTGTAAAGCAGAGTGTGATCCATCGATGAGAACTATGCTGTGTGTTTCCCTTCAGAAATGGAGTTATTTTCCAGGCTCTGAGTCTTCCTACATGGAGGACTTCTATTCAAGTAAGGGCAGTTACTTTACAACTCAAACGAACTACATCGTTCACAAAGCTCACACGTTTCTCATCTTAACTGAGAGGCATTGGATATTAGAGGACCTTTGCTTTGTATCAATTTCAAGCAGAGTTGAACTAGATATGGTCCGTATGTATAGGAAACACCGTTCTTTTCTTCTGAGCACACTCACGTTTCCTGTTGTCTTAGAGACTCTAGAAAGCAGGAGCGTGCTTCTTGCTCTAAAGCAGAGTGTGATCAATGGATGAGAACTCTGCTGTGTGTTTCACTTCAGAAATGGAGTTAAATCCCAGGCTCTGAGTCTTCCTACAAGCAAGACTTCATTTCAGGTATGGGCAGTAACTTTACAGCTGAAACGAACTACATCATTCACTAAGCTCACACGTTTCACATCTAAACTGACAATCATTGAATGTTAGAGGACAATTGCTTTGTATCAGTTTCAGAAGAAGAGTTGGCCTAGATATGGTCCGTATGTGTAGGAAACACCGTTCATTTGTTCTCAGCAAACTCAAGTTTCCTGCTGTCTTAGAGACTCTAGAAATCAAGAGCATTCTTCTTGCTCTAAAGCAGAGTGTGATCCATGGATGAGAACTATGCTGTATGATTCCCTTCAGAAATGGAGTTAAATCCCAGGCTCTGAGTCTCCCTACATGCACTACTTCGTTTCAGGTAAGGGCAGTCACCTTTCAGCTCAAACGAAATACAACATTTACGAAGCTCACTCATTTCTCTTCTTAAATGACAATCAGTGGATGTTAGAGGACCTGTGCTTGTATCAATTTCAGAGGCAGAGTTGGACTAGATATGGTCCGTATGTGTAGGAAACACTGTTCTTTTGTTCTGTGCACACTCACGTTTCCTGCTGTCTTAGAGACTATAGAAAGCAAGAGCGTTCTTCTTGTTCTAAACCAGAGTGTGATCCATGGATGAGAACTGTGTTGTGTATTTCCCTTCAGAAATGGAGTTAAACCCCCGGCTTTGTGTCTTCCTACAAGCAATACTTCGTTTCAGGTAAGGGCAGTCACTTTTCAACTCAAACGACCTACATCGTTCATGAAGCTCACACGTTTCTCATCTTAACTGAGAAGCATTGGATGTTAGGAGACCTGTGGTTTCTTTAAGTTTCAGAAGTAGAGTTGAACTAGATATGGCCCATATGTTGAGGAAACACTGTTCTTTTGTTCTGAGCACACTCAAGTTTCCTGCTGTCTTAGAGGCTCTAGAAAGCAAGAGCGTGCTTCTTGCTCTAAAGCAGAGTGTGATCCATGGATGAGAACTGTGCTCTGTGTTTCCCTTCAGAAATGGAGTTATTTTCCAGGCTCTGAGTCTTCCTACATGGAGGACTTCTATTCAAGTAACGGCAGTTACTTTACAACTCAAACGAACTACATCGTTCACAAAGCTCACACGTTTCTCATCTTAACTGAGAGGCATTGGATATTAGAGGACCTTTGCTTTGTATCAATTTCAAGCAGAGTTGAACTAGATATGGTCCGTATGTATAGGAAACACCGTTCTTTTCTTCTGAGCACACTCACGTTTCCTGTTGTCTTAGAGACTCTAGAAAGCAGGAGCGTGCTTCTTGCTCTAAAGCAGAGTGTGATCAATGGATGAGAACTCTGCTGTGTGTTTCACTTCAGAAATGGAGTTAAATCCCAGGCTCTGAGTCTTCCTACAAGCAAGACTTCATTTCAGGTATGGGCAGTAACTTTACAGCTGAAACGAACTACATCATTCACTAAGCTCACACGTTTCCTATCTAAACTGACAAGCATTGAATGTTAGAGGACAATTGTTTTGTATCAGTTTCAGAAGAAGAGTTGGACTAGATATGGTCCGTATGTGTAGGAAACACCGTTCATTTGTTCTCAGCAAACTCAAGTTTCCTGCTGTCTTAGAGACTCTAGAAAGCTAGGGCATGCTTCTTGCTCTAAAGCAGAGTGTGATCAATGGATGAGAACTCTGTTGTGTGTTTCACTTCAGAAATGGAGTTAAATCCCAGGCTCTGTGTCTTCCTACAAGCAAGACTTCGTTTCAGGTAAGGGCAGTAACTTTACAGCTCAAACGAACTACATCATTCACTAAGCTCACACATTTCACATCTAAACTGACAAGCATTGGATGTTAGAGGTCCTGTGCTTTCTTTCAGTTTCAGAAGCAGAGTAGAACTAGATATGGCCCGTATGTGTAGGAAACACCGTTCTTTGGTCTGACCACACTCAACATTCCTGCTGTATTAGAGACTCTAGAAAGCAAGAACATTCTTTTTGCTGTAAAGCAGAGTGTGATCCATGGATTTGAACTATGCTGTATGATTCCCTTCAGAAATGGAGTTAAATCACAGGCTCTGTGTCTTCCTACGAGCAAGACTTCGTTTCAAATAAGGGCACTCACTTTTGAGCTCAAACGAACTACATCGTTCACGAAGCTAACACGTTTCTCATCTTTACTGACAAGCATTGAATATTAGAGGACCAGTGCTTTGTATCAGTTTCAGAAGCCGAGTTGGACTAGATATGGTCCGTACGTGTAGGAAACACCGTTAATTAGTTCTCAGCACACTCAAGTTTCCTGTTGTCTTAGAGACTCTAGAAATCTAGAGCGTGCTTCTTGCTCTAAATCAGAGTGTGATCAATGGATGAGAACTCTGCTGTGTGTTCACTTCAGAAATGGAGTTAAATCCCAGGCTCTGAGTCTTCCTACAACAAGACTTCGTTTCAGGTAAGGGCAGTTACTTTAAAGCTCAAACGACCTACATCATTCACGAAGCTCACACGTTTATCATCTTAACTGACAAGCATTGGATGTTAGAGGAACTATGGTTTGTTTCAGTTTCAGAAGCAGAGTTGAACTAAATGTGGTCCGTATGTGTTGGAAACACTGTTCTTTTGTTTTGAGCACACACAAGTTTCCTGCTGTCTTAGAGGCTCTAGAAAGCAACAGCGTGCTTCTTGCTGTAAAGCAGAGTGTGATCCATCGATGAGAACTATGCTGTGTGTTTCCCTTCAGAAATGGAGTTATTTTCCAGGCTCTGAGTCTTCCTACATGGAGGACTTCTATTCAAGTAAGGGCAGTTACTTTACAACTCAAACGAACTACATCGTTCACAAAGCTCACACGTTTCTCATCTTAACTGAGAGGCCTTGGATATTAGAGGACCTTTGCTTTGTATCAATTTCAAGCAGAGTTGAACTAGATATGGTCCGTATGTATAGGAAACACCGTTCTTTTCTTCTGAGCACACTCACGTTTCCTGTTGTCTTAGAGACTCTAGAAAGCAGGAGCGTGCTTCTTGCTCTAAAGCAGAGTGTGATCAATGGATGAGAACTCTGCTGTGTGTTTCACTTCAGAAATGGAGTTAAATCCCAGGCTCTGAGTCTTCCTACAAGGAAGACTTCATTTCAGGTATGAGCAGTAACTTTACAGCTGAAACGAACTACATCATTCACTAAGCTCACACGTTTCACATCTAAACTGACAAGCATTGAATGTTAGAGGACAATTGCTTTGTATCAGTTTCAGAAGAAGAGTTGGCCTAGATATGGTCCGTATGTGTAGGAAACACCGTTCATTTGTTCTCTGCAAACTCAAGTTTCCTGCTGTCTTAGAGACTCTAGAAAGCTAGGGCATGCTTCTTGCTCTAAAGCAGAGTGTGATCAATGGATGAGAACTCTGTTGTGTGTTTCACTTCAGAAATGGAGTTAAACCCCCGGCTCTGTGTCTTCCTACAAGCAATACTTCGTTTCAGGTAAGGGAAGTCACTTTTCAGCTCAAACGACCTACATCGTTCATGAAGCTCACACGTTTCTCATCTTAACTGACAAGCATTGGATGTTAGAGGACCTGTGGTTTCTTTAAGTTTCAGAAGGAGAGTTGAACTAGATATGGCCCATATGTTGAGGAAACACTGTTCTTTTGTTCTGAACTCACTCAAGTTTCCTGCTGTCTTAGAGGCTCTAGAAAGCAAGAGCGTGCTTCTTGCTCTAAAGCAGAGTGTGATCCATGGATGAGAACTATGCTGTGTGTTTCCCTTCAGAAATGGAGTTAAATCCCAGGCTCTGTGTCTTCCTACAAGCACTACTTCGTTTCAGGTAAGGGCAGTCACTTTTCAGTTGAAACGAACTACATCATTCACGAAGGTCACACGTTTCTCATCTTAAATGACAAGCATTGGATGTTAGAGGACCAGTGCTTTGTATCAGTTTCAGAAGCAGAGTTGGACTAGATATGGTCCGTATGTGTATGAAACACCGTTCTTTTGTTCTCAACACACTCAGGTTTCTTGCTGTCTTAGAGACTCTAGAAAGCAAGAGCGTGCTTCTTGCTCTAAAGCAGAGTGTGATCAATGGATAAGAACTCTGTTGTGTGTTTCACTTCTGAAATGGAGATAAATCCCATGCTCTGAGTCTTCCTACAAGGAAGACTTCGATTCAAGTAAGGGCAGTTACTTTACTTCTCAAAACGAACTACATCGTTCACGAAGCTCACACGTTTCTCATCTTAACTGACAAGCATTGGATGTTAAAGGACCAGTGGTTTGTTTCAGTTTCAGAAGCAGTGTTGAACTAGATATGGCGCATATATGTAGGAAACACCATTCTTTTTTTCTGAGCACACTCAAGTTTCCTGCTGTATTAGAGAGTCTAGAAAGCAAGAGCGTGCTTCTTGCTCTAAAGCAGAGTGTGATCCATCGATGAGAACTATGCTGTGTGTTTCCCTTCAGAAATGGAGTTATTTTCCAGGCTCTGAGTCTTCCTACATGGAGGACTTCTATTCAAGTAAGGGCAGTTACTTTACAACTCAAACGAACTACATCGTTCACAAAGCTCACACGATTCTCATCTTAACTGAGAGGCATTGGATATTAGAGGACCTTTGCTTTGTATCAATTTCAAGCAGAGTTGAACTAGATATGGTCCGTATGTATAGGAAACACCGTTCTTTTCTTCTGAGCACACTCACGTTTCCTGTTGTCTTAGAGACTCTAGAAAGCAGGAGCGTGCTTCTTGCTCTAAAGCAGAGTGTGATCAATGGATGAGAACTCTGCTGTGTGTTTCACTTCAGAAATGGAGTTAAATCCCAGGCTCTGAGTCTTCCTACAAGCAAGACTTCATTTCAGGTAAGGGCAGTTACTTTAAAGCTCAAACGACCTACATCATTCACGAAGCTCACACGTTTATCATCTTAACTGACAAGCATTGGATGTTAGAGGAACTATGGTTTGTTTCAGTTTCAGAAGCAGAGTTGAACTAAATGTGGTCCGTATGTGTTGGAAACACTGTTCTTTTGTTTTGAGCACACACAAGTTTCCTGCTGTCTTAGAGGCTCTAGAAAGCAACAGCGTGCTTCTTGCTGTAAAGCAGAGTGTGATCCATCGATGAGAACTATGCTGTGTGTTTCCCTTCAGAAATGGAGTTATTTTCCAGGCTCTGAGTCTTCCTACATGGAGGACTTCTATTCAAGTAAGGGCAGTTACTTTACAACTCAAACGAACTACATCGTTCACAAAGCTCACACGTTTCTCATCTTAACTGAGAGGCATTGGATATTAGAGGACCTTTGCTTTGTATCAATTTCAAGCAGAGTTGAACTAGATATGGTCCGTATGTATAGGAAACACCGTTCTTTTCTTCTGAGCACACTCACGTTTCCTGTTGTCTTAGAGACTCTAGAAAGCAGGAGCGTGCTTCTTGCTCTAAAGCAGAGTGTGATCAATGGAAGAGAACTCTGCTGTGTGTTTCACTTCAGAAATGGAGTTAAATCCCAGGCTCTGAGTCTTCCTACGAGGAAGACTTCATTTCAGGTATGGGCAGTAACTTTACAGCTGAAACGAACTACATCATTCACTAAGCTCACACGTTTCACATCTAAACTGACAAGCATTGAATGTTAGAGGACAATTGCTTTGTATCAGTTTCAGAAGAAGAGTTGGCCTAGATATGGTCCGTATGTGTAGGAAACACCGTTCATTTGTTCTCTGCAAACTCAAGTTTCCTGCTGTCTTAGAGACTCTAGAAAGCTAGGGCATGCTTCTTGCTCTAAAGCAGAGTGTGATCAATGGATGAGAACTCTGTTGTGTTTTTCACTTCAGAAATGGAGTGAAATCCCAGGCTCTGAGTCTTCCTATATGCACTACTTCGTTTCAGGTACGGGCAGTAACTTTACAGCTCAAACGAACTACATCATTCACTAAGCTCACCTGTTTCACATCTAAACAGACAAGCATTGGATGTTAGAGGACCTGTGCTTTCTTTCAGTTTCAGAAGCAGAGTAGAACTAGATATGGCGCCTATGTGTAGGAAACACCGTTCTTTGGTCTGAGCACACTCAATTTTCCTGCTGTATTAGAGACTCTAGAAATCAAGAGCATTCTTCTTGCTCTAAAGCAGAGTGTTATCCATGGATGAGAACTATGCTGTATAATTCCCTTCAGAAATGGAGTTAAACCCCCGGCTCTGTGTGTTCCTACAAGCAATACTTCGTTTCAGGTAAGGGCAGTCACTTTTCAGCTCAAACGACCTACATCGTTCATGAAGCTCACACGTTTCTCATCTTAACTGACAAGCATTGGATGTTAGAGGACCTGTGGTTTCTTTAAGTTTCAGAAGTAGAGTTGAACTAGATATGGCCCATATGTTGAGGAAACACTGTTCTTTTGTTCTGAACTCACTCAAGTTTCCTGCTGTCTTAGAGGCTCTAGAAAGCAAGAGCGTGCTTCTTGCTCTAAAGCAGAGTGTGATCCATGGATGAGAACTATGCTGTGTGTTTCCCTTCAGAAATGGAGTTAAATCCCAGGCTCTGTGTCTTCCTACAAGCACTACTTCGTTTCAGGTAAGGGCAGTCACTTTTCAGTTGAAACGAACTACATCATTCACGAAGGTCACACGTTTCTCATCTTAAATGACAAGCATTGGATGTTAGAGGACCAGTGCTTTGTATCAGTTTCAGAAGCAGAGTTGGACTAGATATGGTCCGTATGTGTATGAAACACCGTTCTTTTGTTCTCAACACACTCAGGTTTCTTGCTGTCTTAGAGACTCTAGAAAGCAAGAGCGTGCTTCTTGCTCTAAAGCAGAGTGTGATCAATGGATTAGAACTCTGTTGTGTGTTTCACTTCTGAAATGGAGATAAATCCCATGCTCTGAGTCTTCCTACAAGGAAGACTTCGATTCAAGTAAGGGCAGTTACTTTACTTCTCAAACGAACTACATCGTTCACGAAGCTCACACGTTTCTCATCTTAACTGACAAGCATTGGATGTTAAAGGACCAGTGGTTTGTTTCAGTTTCAGAAGCAGTGTTGAACTAGATATGGCGCATATATGTAGGAAACACCATTCTTTTTTTCTGAGCACACTCAAGTTTCCTGCTGTATTAGAGAGTCTAGAAAGCAAGAGCGTGCTTCTTGCTCTAAAGCAGAGTGTGATCCATCGATGAGAACTATGCTGTGTGTTTCCCTTCAGAAATGGAGTTATTTTCCAGGCTCTGAGTCTTCCTACATGGAGGACTTCTATTCAAGTAAGGGCAGTTACTTTACAACTCAAACGAACTACATCGTTCACAAAGCTCACACGATTCTCATCTTAACTGAGAGGCATTGGATATTAGAGGACCTTTGCTTTGTATCAATTTCAAGCAGAGTTGAACTAGATATGGTCCGTATGTATAGGAAACACCGTTCTTTTCTTCTGAGCACACTCACGTTTCCTGTTGTCTTAGAGACTCTAGAAAGCAGGAGCGTGCTTCTTGCTCTAAAGCAGAGTGTGATCAATGGATGAGAACTCTGCTGTGTGTTTCACTTCAGAAATGGAGTTAAATCCCAGGCTCTGAGTCTTCCTACAAGCAAGACTTCATTTCAGGTATGGGCAGTAACTTTACAGCTGAAACGAACTACATCATTCACTAAGCTCACACGTTTCACATCTAAACTGACAAGCATTGAATGTTAGAGGACAATTGCTTTGTATCAGTTTCAGAAGAAGAGTTGGCCTAGATATGGTCCGTATGTGTAGGAAACACCGTTCATTTGTTCTCAGCAAACTCAAGTTTCCTGCTGTCTTAGAGACTCTAGAAAGCTAGGGCATGCTTCTTGCTCTAAAGCAGAGTGTGATCAATGGATGAGAACTCTGTTGTGTGTTTCACTTCAGAAATGGAGTTAAATCCCAGGCTCTGAGTCTTCCTACATGCACTACTTCGTTTCAGGTACGGGCAGTAACTTTACAGCTCAAACGAACTACATCATTCACTAAGCTCACCTGTTTCACATCTAAACTGACAAGCATTGGATGTTAGAGGACCTGTGCTTTCTTTCAGTTTCAGAAGCAGAGTAGAACTAGATATGGCGCCTATGTGTAGGAAACACTGTTCTTTGGTCTGAGCACACTCAATTTTCCTGCTGTATTAGAGACTCTAGAAATCAAGAGCATTCTTCTTGCTCTAAAGCAGAGTGTGATCCAAGGATGAGAACTATGCTGTATGATTCCCTTCAGAAATGGATTTAAATCCCAGGCTCTGAGTCTTCCTACTTGCACTACTTCGTTTCAGGTAAGGGCAGTCACCTTTCAGCTCAAACGAAATACAACATTTACGAAGCTCACTCATTTCTCTTCTTAAATGACAATCAGTGGATGTTAGAGGACCTGTGCTTGTATCAATTTCAGAGGCAGAGTTGGACTAGATATGATCCGTATGTGTAGGAAACACCGTTCTTTTGTTCTCAGCACACTCACGTTTCCTGCTGTCTTAGAGACTCTAGAAAGCAAGAGCGTTCTTCTTGTTCTAAAGCAGTGTGATCCACGGATGAGAACTGTGTTGTGTGTTTCCCTTCAGAAATGGAGTTAAACCCCAGGCTCTGTGTCTTCCTACAAGCAATACTTCGTTTCAGGTAAGGGCAGTAACTTTTCAGCTTAAACGACCTACATCGTTCATGAAGCTCACACGTTTCTCATCTTAACTGACAAGCATTGGATGTTAGGGGACCTGTGGTTTCCTTCAGTTTCAGAAGTAGAGTTGAAATAGTTATGGCCCGTATGTTGAGGAAACACTGTTCTTTTGTTCTGAGCACACTCAAGTTTCCTGCTGTCTTAGAGGCTCTAGAAAGCAAGAGCGTGCTTCTTGCTGTAAAGCAGAGTGTGATCCATCGATGAGAACTATGCTGTGTGTTTCCCTTCAGAAATGGAGTTATTTTCCAGGCTCTGAGTCTTCCTACATGGAGGACTTCTATTCAAGTAAGGGCAGTTACTTTACAACTGAAACGAACTACATCGTTCACAAAGCTCACACGTTTCTCATCTTAACTGAGAGGCATTGGATATTAGAGGACCTTTGCTTTGTATCAATTTCAAGCAGAGTTGAACTAGATATGGTCCGTATGTATAGGAAACACCGTTCTTTTCTTCTGAGCACACTCACGTTTCCTGTTGTCTTAGAGACTCTAGAAAGCAAGAGCGTGCTTCTTGCTCTAAAGCAGAGTGGGATCCATGGATGAGAACTCTGCTGTGTGTTTCCCTTCAGAAATGGAGTTAAATCCCAGGCTCTGTGTCTTCCTACAAGCACTACTTCGTTTCAGGTAAGGGCAGTCACTTTTCAGTTGAAACGAACTCCATCATTCACGAAGGTCACACGTTTCTCATCTTAAATGACAAGCATTGGATGTTAGAGGACCAGTGCTTTGTATGAGTTTCAGAAGCAGAGTTGGACTAGATATGGTCCGTATGTGTATGAAACACCGTTCTTTTGTTCTCAACACACTCAGGTTTCTTGCTGTCTTAGAGACTCTAGAAAGCAAGAGCGTGCTTCTTGCTCTAAAGCAGAGTGTGATCAATGGATTAGAACTCTGTTGTGTGTTTCACTTCTGAAATGGAGATAAATCCCATGCTCTGAGTCTTCCTACAAGGAAGACTTCGATTCAAGTAAGGGCAGTTACTTTACTTCTCAAAACGAACTACATCGTTCACTAAGCTCACACGTTTCTCATCTTAACTGACAAGCATTGGATGTTAAAGGACCAGTGGTTTGTTTCAGTTTCAGAAGCAGTGTTGAACTAGATATGGCGCATATATGTAGGAAACACCATTCTTTTTTTCTGAGCACACTCAAGTTTCCTGCTGTATTAGAGAGTCTAGAAAGCAAGAGCGTGCTTCTTGCTCTAAAGCAGAGTGTGATCCATCGATGAGAACTATGCTGTGTGTTTCCCTTCAGAAATGGAGTTATTTTCCAGGCTCTGAGTCTTCCTACATGGAGGACTTCTATTCAAGTAAGGGCAGTTACTTTACAACTCAAACGAACTACATCGTTCACAAAGCTCACACGATTCTCATCTTAACTGAGAGGCATTGGATATTAGAGGACCTTTGCTTTGTATCAATTTCAAGCAGAGTTGAACTAGATATGGTCCGTATGTATAGGAAACACCGTTCTTTTCTTCTGAGCACACTCACGTTTCCTGTTGTCTTAGAGACTCTAGAAAGCAGGAGCGTGCTTCTTGCTCTAAAGCAGAGTGTGATCAATGGATGAGAACTCTGCTGTGTGTTTCACTTCAGAAATGGAGTTAAATCCCAGGCTCTGAGTCTTCCTACAAGCAAGACTTCATTTCAGGTATGGGCAGTAACTTTACAGCTGAAACGAACTACATCATTCACTAAGCTCACACGTTTCACATCTAAACTGACAAGCATTGAATGTTAGAGGACAATTGCTTTGTATCAGTTTCAGAAGAAGAGTTGGCCTAGATATGGTCCGTATGTGTAGGAAACACCGTTCATTTGTTCTCAGCAAACTCAAGTTTCTTGCTGTCTTAGAGACTCTAGAAAGCTAGGGCATGCTTCTTGCTCTAAAGCAGAGTGTGATCAATGGATGAGAACTCTGTTGTGTGTTTCACTTCAGAAATGGAGTTAAATCCCAGGCTCTGAGTCTTCCTACATGCACTACTTCGTTTCAGGTAAGGGCAGTAACTTTACAGCTCAAACGAACTACATCATTCACTAAGCTCACATGTTTCACATCTAAACTGACAAGCATTGGATGTTAGAGGACCTGTGCTTTCTTTCAGTTTCAGAAGCAGAGTAGAACTAGATATGGCGCCTATGTGTAGGAAACACCGTTCTTTGGTCTGAGCACACTCAATTTTCCTGCTGTATTAGAGACTCTAGAAATCAAGAGCATTCTTCTTGCTCTAAAGCAGAGTGTGATCCAAGGATGAGAACTATGCTGTATGATTCCCTTCAGAAATGGAGTTAAATCCCAGGCTCTGAGTCTTCCTACATGCACTACTTCGTTTCAGGTAAGGGCAGTCACCTTTCAGCTCAAACGAACTACATCATTCATGAATGTCACACGTTTCTCATCTTAAATGACAAGCATTGGATGTTAGAGGACCAGTGCTTTCTATCAGTCTCAGAAGCAGAGTTGGACTAGATATGGTCCGTATGTGTAAGAAACACCTTTCTTTTGTTCTCAACTCACTCATGTTTCTTGCTGTCTTAGAGACTCTAGAAAGCAAGAGCGTGCTTCTTGCACTAAAGCAGAGTGTGTTCAATGGATGAGAACTCTGCTGTGTGTTTCACTTCAGAAATGGAGTTAAATTCCAGGCTCTGAGTCTTCCTACAAGGAGGACTTCGATTCATGTAATGGCAGTTAATTTACAGCTCAAACGAACTACATCGTTCACAAAGCTCACACGTTTCTCATCTTAACTGAGAGGCATTGGATGTTAGCGGACCATTGCTTTGTATCAATTTCAAGCAGAGTTGAACAAGATATGGTCCGTATGTAGGGGAAACACCGTTCTATTCTTCTGAGCACACTCACGTTTCCTGTTGTCTTAGAGACTCTAGAAAGAAGGAGCGTGATATTTGCTCTAAAGCAGAGTGTGATCAATGGATGAGAACTCTGCTGTGTGTTTCACTTCATAAATGGAGTTAAATCCCAGGCTCTGTGTCTTCCTACAAGCAAGACTTCATTTCAAGTAAGGGCAGTCACTTTTCAGCTCAAACGAACTACATCATTCACGACGATCACACGTTTCTCATCTTAACTGACAAGCATTGGATGTTAGAGGACCTGTGGTTTCTTTCAGTTTCAGAAGCAGAGTTGAACTAGATGTAGTCCGTATGTGTAGGAAACACTGTTCTTTTGTTCTGAGCACACTCAAGTTTCCTGCTCTATTAGAGATTCTAGAAAGCAAGCGCGGTCTTCTTGCTCTAAAGCAGTGTGTGATCCATGGATGAGAACTATGCTGTGTGTTTCCCTTCAGAAATGGAGTTAAATCCCAGGCTCTGAGTCTTCCTACAAGCAAGACTTCGTTTCAGGAAAGGGCAGTTACTTTACAGCTCAAACAAACAACATCGTTCATGAAGCTCACACGTTTCTAATCCTAATTGACAAGCATTGGGTGTTAGAGGACCTGTGGTTTGTTGAAGTTTCAGAAGCAGAATTGAACTAGATATGGTCCGTATATGTAGGAAACACTGTTCTTTTTTTCTGAGCACACTCTTGATTCCTGCTGTATTAGAGACTCTAGAAAGGAGGAGCATACCTCTTCTTCTAATTCAGAGTGTGTTTCATGGATGAGAACTGCTCTGTGTGTTTCCCTTCTTAAATGGAGTTAAATCCCAAGCTGTGTGTCTTCCTACAAGCAAGACTTCGTTTCAGGTAAACACAGTCACTTTTCAGCTCTAAAGAACTACATCGTTCACGAAGCTCACACGTTTCTCATCTTAACTGACAAGCATTGGATGTTAGAGGACGTGTGGTTTGTTTCAGTTTCAGAAGCAGATTAGAACTAGATATGGCCCCTATGTGTAGGAAAAACCGTTCTTTTGTTCTCAGCACACACAGGTTTCCTGCTGTATTAGAGACTCTAGAAAGCAAGAGCGTGCTTTTTGCTCTAAAGCGGAGTGTGATGAATGGATGAGAACTATGCTGTGTGTTTCCCTTCAGAAATGGAGTTAAATACCAGGCTCTGTGTCTTCCTACAAGCAAGACTTCATTTCAGGTAAGGGCAGTTACTTTACAGCTCAAACAAACAACATCGTTCATGAAGCTCACACGTTTCTAATCCTAATTGACAAGCATTGGGTGTTAGAGGACCTGTGGTTTGTTGAAGTTTCAGAAGCAGAATTGAACTAGATATGGTCCGTATATGTAGGAAACACTGTTCTTTTTTTCTGAGCACACTCTTGATTCCTGCTGTATTAGAGACTCTAGAAAGGAGGAGCATACCTCTTCTTCTAATTCAGAGTGTGTTTCATGGATGAGAACTGCTCTGTGTGTTTCCCTTCTTAAATGGAGTTAAATCCCAAGCTGTGTGTCTTCCTACAAGCAAGACTTCGTTTCAGGTAAACACAGTCACTTTTCAGCTCTAAAGAACTACATCGTTCACGAAGCTCACACGTTTCTCATCTTAACTGACAAGCATTGGATGTTAGAGGACGTGTGGTTTGTTTCAGTTTCAGAAGCAGATTAGAACTAGATATGGCCCCTATGTGTAGGAAAAACCGTTCTTTTGTTCTCAGCACACACAGGTTTCCTGCTGTATTAGAGACTCTAGAAAGCAAGAGCGTGCTTTTTGCTCTAAAGCGGAGTGTGATGAATGGATGAGAACTATGCTGTGTGTTTCCCTTCAGAAATGGAGTTAAATACCAGGCTCTGTGTCTTCCTACAAGCAAGACTTCATTTCAGGTAAGGGCAGTCATTTTTCAGCTAAAATGAACTACATCATTCACGAAGCTCACACGTTTCTCATCTTAACTGACAAGCATTGGATGTTAGAGGAACAGTGCTTTGTATCAGTTTCAGAAGCAGAGTTGGACTAGATATGGTCCGTATGTGTAGGAAACACTGTTCTGTTGTTCTCAGCACACTCACGTATCCTGCTTTCTTAGAGAACCTAGAAAGCAAGAGCATGCTTCTTGCTCTCTAGCAGAGTGTGATCAATGGATGAGAACTATGCTCTGTGTTTCACTTCAGAAATGGAGTTAAATCCCAGACTCTGAGTCTTCCTACAAAAAGACTTCGTTTCAGGACAGGGCAGTTACTTTTCAGCTCAAACGAACAACATCGTTCACGAAGCTCACACGTTTCTCATCTTAACTGACAAGAATTGGATGTTAGAGGACCTGTGGTTTATTTCAGTCTCAGAAGCAGTGTTGAACTAGATATGGTCCGTATATGTAGGAAACACTGTTCTTTTTTTTCTGAGCACACTCTTGTTTCCTGCTGTATTAGAGACTCTAGAAAGGAAGAGCGTACCTCTTCCTCTAAATCAGAGTGTGTTTCATGGATGAGAACTGTGCTGTGTGTTTCCCATCTTAACTGGAGTTAAATCCCAAGCTCTGTGTCGTCCTACAAGCAAGACTTCATTTCAGGAAAGGGAAGTCACTTTTCACCTCAAATGAACTACAACATTCACGAAACCCACACGTTTGTCATCTTAACTGACAAGCATTGGATTTTAGAGGACCAGTGCTTTGTATCAGTTTCAGAAGCAGAGTTGGACTAGATATGGTCCGTATGTGTTGGAAACACCGTGCTTTTGTTCTGAACACAATCATGTTTCCTGCTGTATTAGACACTGTAGAAAGGAAGAGCATACCTCTTGCTCTAAATCACAGTGAGTTTCATGGATGAGAATGTGCTGTGCATTTCCCTTCTTAAATGGAGTTAAATCCCAAGCTCTGTGTCTTCCTACAAGCAAGACTTCGTTTCAGGTAAGGGAAGTCACTTTTCAGCTCAAACGAATTACAACATTCACGAAGCCCACACGTTTCTCATCTTAACTGACAAGCATTGGATGTTATAGGAACAGTGCTTTGTATCAGTTTCAGACGCAGAGTTGGACTAGATATGGCCCATATATGTAGGAAACACCGTTCTGAGCACACTCAAGTTTCCTTCTGTATTAGAGACTCTAGAAAGCAAGAGCATACCTCTTGCTCTAAATCAGAGTGAGTTTCATGGATGAGAACTGTGCTTTGCGTTTCCCTTCTTAAATGGAGTTAAATCCCACGTTCTGTGTCTTCCTACAAGCAAGACTTTTTTTCAGGTAAACCCAGTCACTTTTCATCTGTAACGAACTACATCGTTCACGAAGCTCACACGTTTCTCATCTTAACTGACAAGCATTGGATGTTAGAGGACGTGTGGTTTGTTTCAGTTTCAGAAGCAGATTAGAACTAGATATGGCCCCTATTTGTAGGTAAAACCGTTCTTTTGTTCTCAGTACACACGCGTTTCCTGCTGTATTAGAGACTCTAGAAAACAACAGCGTGCTTCTTGCTCTAAAGCGGAGTGTGATGAATGGATGAGAACTATGCTGTGTGTTTCCCTTCAGAAATGGAGTTAAATCCCAGGCTCTGTTTCTTCCTACAATCAAGACTTCCTTTCAGGAAAGGGCAGTTACTTTACAGCTCAAACGAACAACATCGTTCACGCATCTCACACGTTTCTCATCCTAACAGACAAGCATTGGGTGTTAGAGAATCTGTCGTTTGTTGCAGTTTCAGAAGCAGTATTGAACTAGATATGGTCCATATATGTAGGAAACACTGTTCTTTTTTTCTGAGCACACTCTTGTTTCCTGCTGTATTAGAGACTCTAGTAAGCAAGAGCGTTCTTCTTGCTCTAAAGCAGAGTGTGATCAATGGATGAGAACTATGCTGTGTGTTTCCCTTCAGAAATGGAGTTAAATACCAGGCTCTGTGTCTTCCTACAAGCAAGACTTCGTTTCAGGTAAACGCAGTCACTTTTCAGCTCTAACGAACTACATCTTTCACGAAGCTCACACCTTTCTCATCTTAACTGACAAGCATTGGATGTTAGAGGACCTGTGGTTTGTTTCAGTTTCAGAAGCAGTGTTGAACTAGATATGGTCCGTATGTGTTGGAAACAGCGTTCATTTGTTCTCAGTACACTCATGTTTCCTGCTGTATTAGAGAATCTAGAAAGCAAGAGCGTGCTTCTTGCTCTAAAGCAGAGTGTGATCAATGGATGAGAACTCTGCTGTGTGTTTCACTTCAGAAATAGAGTTAAATCCCAGGCTCTGTGTCTTCCTACAAGCAAGACTTCGTTTCAGGTAAGGGAAGTCACTTTTCAGCTCAAACAAACTACAACATTCACGAAGCCCACACGTTTCTCATCTTAACTGACAAGCATTGGATGTTAGAGGACCAGTGCTTTGTATCAGTTTCAGAAGCAGAGTTGGACTAGATATGGTATGTATGTGTAGGAAACTCCGTTCTTTTGTTCTCAGCACACTCACGTTTCCTGCTGTCTTAGAGACTCTAGAAAGCAAGAGCGTTCTTCTTGCTCTAAAGCAGAGTGTGATGAATGGATGAGAACTATGCTGTGTGTTTCCGTTCAGAAATGCAGTTAAATCCCAGGCTCTGTGTCTTCCTACAAGCAAGACTTTGTTTCAGGTAAGTGTAGTCACTTTTCAGCTCAAACGAACTACATCATTCACGAAGCTCACACATTTCTCATTTTAACTGACAAGCATTGGATGTTAGAGGACCTGTGGTTTATTTCAGTTTCAGAAACAGTGTTGAACTAGATATGGTCTGTATGTGTTGGAAACACCGTTCTTTTTTTCTGAGCACACTCACGATTCTTGCTATATTAGAGACTCTAGAAAGCAAGAGCATGATTCTTGATCTAACGCAGAAAGTGATGAATGGATGAGAACTATGCTGTGTGTTTCCCTGCAGAAATGGAGTTAAATCCCAGACTCTGAGTCTTCCTACAAAAAGACTTCGTTTCAGGACAGGGCAATTACTTTACAGCTCAAACGAACAACATCGTTCACGAAGCTCACACGTTTCTCATCTTAACTGACAAGAATTGGATGTTAGAGGACCTGTGGTTTATTTCAGTCTCAGAAGCAGTGTTGAACTAGATATGGTCCGTATATGTAGGAAACACTGTTCTTTTTTTCTGAGCACACTCTTGTTTCCTGCTGTATTAGAGACTCTAGAAAGGAAGAGCGTACCTCTTCCTCTAAATCAGAGTGTGTTTCATGGATGAGAACTGCGCTGTGTGTTTCCCATCTTAACTGGAGCTAAATCCCAAGCTCTGTGTCTTCCTACAAGCAAGACTTCGTTTCAGGAAAGGGAAGTCACTTTTCAGCTCAAATGAACTACAACATTCACAAAGCCCACACGTTTCTCATCTTAACTGACAAGCATTGGATTTTAGAGGACCAGTGCTTTGTATCAGTTTCAGAAGCAGAGTTGGACTAGATATGGTCCGTATGTGTAGTAAACACCGTGCTTTTGTTCTGAACACAATCATGTTTCCTGCTGTATTAGAGACTCTAGAAAGGAAGAGCGTACCTCTTGCTCTAAATCACAGTGAGTTTCATGGATGAGAATGTGCTGTGCATTTCCCTTCTTAAATGGAGTTAAATCCCAAGCTCTGTGTCTTCCTACAAGCAAGACTTCGTTTCAGGTAAACGCAGTCACTTTTCAGCTCTAACAAACTACATCGTTCACAAAGCTCACACGTTTCTCATCCTAACTGACAAGCATTGGATGTTAGAGGACATGGGGTTTGTTTCAGTTTCAGAAGCAGATTAGAACTAGATATGGCCCCTAGGTGTAGGAAAAACCGTTCTTTTGTTCTCAGAACACACGCGTTTCCTGCTGTATTAGAGACTCTAGAAAACAACAGCGTGCATCTTGCTCTAAAGCGGAGTGTGACCAATGGATGAGAACTCTGCTGTGTGTTTCACTTCAGAAATAGAGTTAAATCCCAGGCTCTGTGTCTTCCTACAAGCAAGACTTCGTTTCAGGAAAGGGAAGTCACTTTTCAGCTCAAATGAACTACAACATTCACGAAGCCCACACGTTTCTCATCTTAACTGACAAGCATTGGATTTTAGAGGACCAGTGCTTTGTATCAGTTTCAGAAGCAGAGTTGGACTAGATATGGTCCGTATGTGTAGTAAACACCGTGCTTTTGTTCTGAACACAATCATGTTTCCTGCTGTATTAGAGACTCTAGTAAGCAAGAGCGTTCTTCTTGCTCTAAAGCAGAGTGTGATCAATGGATGAGAACTATGCTGTGTGTTTCCCTTCAGAAATGGAGTTAAATACCAGGCTCTGTGTCTTCCTACAAGCAAGACTTCGTTTCAGGTAAACGCAGTCACTTTTCAGCTCTAACGAACTACATCGTTCACGAAGCTCACACGTTTCACATCTAAACTGACAAGCATTGAATGTTAGAGGACAATTGCTTTGTATCAGTTTCAGAAGAAGAGTTGGCCTAGATATGGTCCGTATGTGTAGGAAACACCGTTCATTTGTTCTCAGCAAACTCAAGTTTCCTGCTGTCTTAGAGACTCTAGAAAGCTAGGGCATGCTTCTTGCTCTAAAGCAGAGTGTGATCAATGGATGAGAACTCTGTTGTGTGTTTCACTTCAGAAATGGAGTTAAATCCCAGGCTCTGAGTCTTCCTACATGCACTACTTCGTTTCAGGTAAGGGCAGTAACTTTACAGCTCAAACGAACTACATCATTCACTAAGCTCACATGTTTCACATCTAAACTGACAAGCATTGGATGTTAGAGGACCTGTGCTTTCTTTCAGTTTCAGAAGCAGAGTAGAACTAGATATGGCGCCTATGTGTAGGAAACACCGTTCTTTGGTCTGAGCACACTCAATTTTCCTGCTGTATTAGAGACTCTAGAAATCAAGAGCATTCTTCTTGCTCTAAAGCAGAGTGTGATCCATGGATGAGAACTATGCTGTATGATTCCCTTCAGAAATGGAGTTAAATCCCAGGCTCTGAGTCTTCCTACATGCACTACTTCGTTTCAGGTAAGGGCAGTCACCTTTCAGCTCAAACGAACTACATCATTCATGAATGTCACACGTTTCTCATCTTAAATGACAAGCATTGGATGTTAGAGGACCAGTGCTTTCTATCAGTTTCAGAAGCAGAGTTGGACTAGATATGGTCCGTATGTGTAAGAAACACCTTTCTTTTGTTCTCAACTCACTCATGTTTCTTGCTGTCTTAGAGACTCTAGAAAGCAAGAGCGTGCTTCTTGCACTAAAGCAGAGTGTGTTCAATGGATGAGAACTCTGCTGTGTGTTTCACTTCAGAAATGGAGTTAAATTCCAGGCTCTGAGTCTTCCTACAAGGAGGACTTCGATTCATGTAATGGCAGTTAATTTACAGCTCAAACGAACTACATCGTTCACAAAGCTCACACGTTTCTCATCTTAACTGAGAGGCATTGGATGTTAGCGGACCATTGCTTTGTATCAATTTCAAGCAGAGTTGAACAAGATATGGTCCGTATGTAGGGGAAACACCGTTCTATTCTTCTGAGCACACTCACGTTTCCTGTTGTCTTAGAGACTCTAGAAAGAAGGAGCGTGATATTTGCTCTAAAGCAGAGTGTGATCAATGGATGAGAACTCTGCTGTGTGTTTCACTTCATAAATGGAGTTAAATCCCAGGCTCTGTGTCTTCCTACAAGCAAGACTTCATTTCAAGTAAGGGCAGTCACTTTTCAGCTCAAACGAACTACATCATTCACGACGATCACACGTTTCTCATCTTAACTGACAAGCATTGGATGTTAGAGGACCTGTGGTTTCTTTCAGTTTCAGAAGCAGAGTTGAACTAGATGTAGTCCGTATGTGTAGGAAACACTGTTCTTTTGTTCTGAGCACACTCAAGTTTCCTGCTCTATTAGAGATTCTAGAAAGCAAGCGCGGTCTTCTTGCTCTAAAGCAGTGTGTGATCCATGGATGAGAACTATGCTGTGTGTTTCCCTTCAGAAATGGAGTTAAATCCCAGGCTCTGAGTCTTCCTACAAGCAAGACTTCGTTTCAGGAAAGGGCAGTTACTTTACAGCTCAAACAAACAACATCGTTCATGAAGCTCACACGTTTCTAATCCTAATTGACAAGCATTGGGTGTTAGAGGACCTGTGGTTTGTTGAAGTTTCAGAAGCAGAATTGAACTAGATATGGTCCGTATATGTAGGAAACACTGTTCTTTTTTTCTGAGCACACTCTTGATTCCTGCTGTATTAGAGACTCTAGAAAGGAGGAGCATACCTCTTCTTCTAATTCAGAGTGTGTTTCATGGATGAGAACTGCTCTGTGTGTTTCCCTTCTTAAATGGAGTTAAATCCCAAGCTGTGTGTCTTCCTACAAGCAAGACTTCGTTTCAGGTAAACACAGTCACTTTTCAGCTCTAAAGAACTACATCGTTCACGAAGCTCACACGTTTCTCATCTTAACTGACAAGCATTGGATGTTAGAGGACGTGTGGTTTGTTTCAGTTTCAGAAGCAGATTAGAACTAGATATGGCCCCTATGTGTAGGAAAAACCGTTCTTTTGTTCTCAGCACACACAGGTTTCCTGCTGTATTAGAGACTCTAGAAAGCAAGAGCGTGCTTTTTGCTCTAAAGCGGAGTGTGATGAATGGATGAGAACTATGCTGTGTGTTTCCCTTCAGAAATGGAGTTAAATACCAGGCTCTGTGTCTTCCTACAAGCAAGACTTCATTTCAGGTAAGGGCAGTTACTTTACAGCTCAAACAAACAACATCGTTCATGAAGCTCACACGTTTCTAATCCTAATTGACAAGCATTGGGTGTTAGAGGACCTGTGGTTTGTTGAAGTTTCAGAAGCAGAATTGAACTAGATATGGTCCGTATATGTAGGAAACACTGTTCTTTTTTTCTGAGCACACTCTTGATTCCTGCTGTATTAGAGACTCTAGAAAGGAGGAGCATACCTCTTCTTCTAATTCAGAGTGTGTTTCATGGATGAGAACTGCTCTGTGTGTTTCCCTTCTTAAATGGAGTTAAATCCCAAGCTCTGTGTCTTCCTACAAGCAAGACTTCGTTTCAGGACAGGGCAGTTACTTTTCAGCTCTAAAGAACTACATCGTTCACGAAGCTCACACGTTTCTCATCTTAACTGACAAGCATTGGATGTTAGAGGACGTGTGGTTTGTTTCAGTTTCAGAAGCAGATTAGAACTAGATATGGCCCCTATGTGTAGGAAAAACCGTTCTTTTGTTCTCAGCACACACAGGTTTCCTGCTGTATTAGAGACTCTAGAAAGCAAGAGCGTGCTTTTTGCTCTAAAGCGGAGTGTGATGAATGGATGAGAACTATGCTGTGTGTTTCCCTTCAGAAATGGAGTTAAATACCAGGCTCTGTGTCTTCCTACAAGCAAGACTTCATTTCAGGTAAGGGCAGTCATTTTTCAGCTAAAATGAACTACATCATTCACGAAGCTCACACGTTTCTCATCTTAACTGACAAGCATTGGATGTTAGAGGAACAGTGCTTTGTATCAGTTTCAGAAGCAGAGTTGGACTAGATATGGTCCGTATGTGTAGGAAACACTGTTCTGTTGTTCTCAGCACACTCACGTATCCTGCTTTCTTAGAGAACCTAGAAAGCAAGAGCATGCTTCTTGCTCTCTAGCAGAGTGTGATCAATGGATGAGAACTATGCTCTGTGTTTCACTTCAGAAATGGAGTTAAATCCCAGACTCTGAGTCTTCCTACAAAAAGACTTCGTTTCAGGACAGGGCAGTTACTTTTCAGCTCAAACGAACAACATCGTTCACGAAGCTCACACGTTTCTCATCTTAACTGACAAGAATTGGATGTTAGAGGACCTGTGGTTTATTTCAGTCTCAGAAGCAGTGTTGAACTAGATATGGTCCGTATACGTAGGAAACACTGTTCTTTTTTTTCTGAGCACACTCTTGTTTCCTGCTGTATTAGAGACTCTAGAAAGGAAGAGCGTACCTCTTCCTCTAAATCAGAGTGTGTTTCATGGATGAGAACTGTGCTGTGTGTTTCCCATCTTAACTGGAGTTAAATCCCAAGCTCTGTGTCGTCCTACAAGCAAGACTTCATTTCAGGAAAGGGAAGTCACTTTTCACCTCAAATGAACTACAACATTCACGAAACCCACACGTTTGTCATCTTAACTGACAAGCATTGGATTTTAGAGGACCAGTGCTTTGTATCAGTTTCAGAAGCAGAGTTGGACTAGATATGGTCCGTATGTGTTGGAAACACCGTGCTTTTGTTCTGAACACAATCATGTTTCCTGCTGTATTAGACACTGTAGAAAGGAAGAGCATACCTCTTGCTCTAAATCACAGTGAGTTTCATGGATGAGAATGTGCTGTGCATTTCCCTTCTTAAATGGAGTTAAATCCCAAGCTCTGTGTCTTCCTACAAGCAAGACTTCGTTTCAGGTAAGGGAAGTCACTTTTCAGCTCAAACGAATTACAACATTCACGAAGCCCACACGTTTCTCATCTTAACTGACAAGCATTGGATGTTATAGGAACAGTGCTTTGTATCAGTTTCAGACGCAGAGTTGGACTAGATATGGCCCATATATGTAGGAAACACCGTTCTGAGCACACTCAAGTTTCCTTCTGTATTAGAGACTCTAGAAAGCAAGAGCATACCTCTTGCTCTAAATCAGAGTGAGTTTCATGGATGAGAACTGTGCTTTGCGTTTCCCTTCTTAAATGGAGTTAAATCCCACGTTCTGTGTCTTCCTACAAGCAAGACTTTTTTTCAGGTAAACCCAGTCACTTTTCATCTGTAACGAACTACATCGTTCACGAAGCTCACACGTTTCTCATCTTAACTGACAAGCATTGGATGTTAGAGGACGTGTGGTTTGTTTCAGTTTCAGAAGCAGATTAGAACTAGATATGGCCCCTATTTGTAGGTAAAACCGTTCTTTTGTTCTCAGTACACACGCGTTTCCTGCTGTATTAGAGACTCTAGAAAACAACAGCGTGCTTCTTGCTCTAAAGCGGAGTGTGATGAATGGATGAGAACTATGCTGTGTGTTTCCCTTCAGAAATGGAGTTAAATCCCAGGCTCTGTGTCTTCCTACAATCAAGACTTCCTTTCAGGAAAGGGCAGTTACTTTACAGCTCAAACGAACAACATCGTTCACGCATCTCACACGTTTCTCATCCTAACAGACAAGCATTGGGTGTTAGAGAATCTGTCGTTTGTTGCAGTTTCAGAAGCAGTATTGAACTAGATATGGTCCATATATGTAGGAAACACTGTTCTTTTTTTCTGAGCACACTCTTGTTTCCTGCTGTATTAGAGACTCTAGTAAGCAAGAGCGTTCTTCTTGCTCTAAAGCAGAGTGTGATCAATGGATGAGAACTATGCTGTGTGTTTCCCTTCAGAAATGGAGTTAAATACCAGGCTCTGTGTCTTCCTACAAGCAAGACTTCGTTTCAGGTAAACGCAGTCACTTTTCAGCTCTAACGAACTACATCGTTCACGAAGCTCACACCTTTCTCATCTTAACTGACAAGCATTGGATGTTAGAGGACCTGTGGTTTGTTTCAGTTTCAGAAGCAGTGTTGAACTAGATATGGTCCGTATGTGTTGGAAACAGCGTTCATTTGTTCTCAGTACACTCATGTTTCCTGCTGTATTAGAGAATCTAGAAAGCAAGAGCGTGCTTCTTGCTCTAAAGCAGAGTGTGATCAATGGATGAGAACTCTGCTGTGTGTTTCACTTCAGAAATAGAGTTAAATCCCAGGCTCTGTGTCTTCCTACAAGCAAGACTTCGTTTCAGGTAAGGGAAGTCACTTTTCAGCTCAAACAAACTACAACATTCACGAAGCCCACACGTTTCTCATCTTAACTGACAAGCATTGGATGTTAGAGGACCAGTGCTTTGTATCAGTTTCAGAAGCAGAGTTGGACTAGATATGGTATGTATGTGTAGGAAACTCCGTTCTTTTGTTCTCAGCACACTCACGTTTCCTGCTGTCTTAGAGACTCTAGAAAGCAAGAGCGTTCTTCTTGCTCTAAAGCAGAGTGTGATGAATGGATGAGAACTATGCTGTGTGTTTCCGTTCAGAAATGCAGTTAAATCCCAGGCTCTGTGTCTTCCTACAAGCAAGACTTTGTTTCAGGTAAGTGTAGTCACTTTTCAGCTCAAACGAACTACATCATTCACGAAGCTCACACATTTCTCATTTTAACTGACAAGCATTGGATGTTAGAGGACCTGTGGTTTATTTCAGTTTCAGAAACAGTGTTGAACTAGATATGGTCTGTATGTGTTGGAAACACCGTTCTTTTTTTCTGAGCACACTCACGATTCTTGCTATATTAGAGACTCTAGAAAGCAAGAGCATGTTTCTTGATCTAACGCAGAAAGTGATGAATGGATGAGAACTATGCTGTGTGTTTCCCTGCAGAAATGGAGTTAAATCCCAGACTCTGAGTCTTCCTACAAAAAGACTTCGTTTCAGGACAGGGCAATTACTTTACAGCTCAAACGAACAACATCGTTCACGAAGCTCACACGTTTCTCATCTTAACTGACAAGAATTGGATGTTAGAGGACCTGTGGTTTATTTCAGTCTCAGAAGCAGTGTTGAACTAGATATGGTCCGTATATGTAGGAAACACTGTTCTTTTTTTCTGAGCACACTCTTGTTTCCTGCTGTATTAGAGACTCTAGAAAGGAAGAGCGTACCTCTTCCTCTAAATCAGAGTGTGTTTCATGGATGAGAACTGCGCTGTGTGTTTCCCATCTTAACTGGAGCTAAATCCCAAGCTCTGTGTCTTCCTACAAGCAAGACTTCGTTTCAGGAAAGGGAAGTCACTTTTCAGCTCAAATGAACTACAACATTCACAAAGCCCACACGTTTCTCATCTTAACTGACAAGCATTGGATTTTAGAGGACCAGTGCTTTGTATCAGTTTCAGAAGCAGAGTTGGACTAGATATGGTCCGTATGTGTAGTAAACACTGTGCTTTTGTTCTGAACACAATCATGTTTCCTGCTGTATTAGAGACTCTAGAAAGGAAGAGCGTACCTCTTGCTCTAAATCACAGTGAGTTTCATGGATGAGAATGTGCTGTGCATTTCCCTTCTTAAATGGAGTTAAATCCCAAGCTCTGTGTCTTCCTACAAGCAAGACTTCGTTTCAGGTAAACGCAGTCACTTTTCAGCTCTAACAAACTACATCGTTCACAAAGCTCACACGTTTCTCATCCTAACTGACAAGCATTGGATGTTAGAGGACATGGGGTTTGTTTCAGTTTCAGAAGCAGATTAGAACTAGATATGGCCCCTAGGTGTAGGAAAAACCGTTCTTTTGTTCTCAGAACACACGCGTTTCCTGCTGTATTAGAGACTCTAGAAAACAACAGCGTGCATCTTGCTCTAAAGCGGAGTGTGACCAATGGATGAGAACTCTGCTGTGTGTTTCACTTCAGAAATAGAGTTAAATCCCAGGCTCTGTGTCTTCCTACAAGCAAGACTTCGTTTCAGGAAAGGGAAGTCACTTTTCAGCTCAAATGAACTACAACATTCACGAAGCCCACACGTTTCTCATCTTAACTGACAAGCATTGGATTTTAGAGGACCAGTGCTTTGTATCAGTTTCAGAAGCAGAGTTGGACTAGATATGGTCCGTATGTGTAGTAAACACCGTGCTTTTGTTCTGAACACAATCATGTTTCCTGCTGTATTAGAGACTCTAGTAAGCAAGAGCGTTCTTCTTGCTCTAAAGCAGAGTGTGATCAATGGATGAGAACTATGCTGTGTGTTTCCCTTCAGAAATGGAGTTAAATACCAGGCTCTGTGTCTTCCTACAAGCAAGACTTCGTTTCAGGTAAACGCAGTCACTTTTCAGCTCTAACGAACTACATCGTTCACGAAGCTCACACGTTTCACATCTAAACTGACAAGCATTGAATGTTAGAGGACAATTGCTTTGTATCAGTTTCAGAAGAAGAGTTGGCCTAGATATGGTCCGTATGTGTAGGAAACACCGTTCATTTGTTCTCAGCAAACTCAAGTTTCCTGCTGTCTTAGAGACTCTAGAAAGCTAGGGCATGCTTCTTGCTCTAAAGCAGAGTGTGATCAATGGATGAGAACTCTGTTGTGTGTTTCACTTCAGAAATGGAGTTAAATCCCAGGCTCTGAGTCTTCCTACATGCACTACTTCGTTTCAGGTAAGGGCAGTAACTTTACAGCTCAAACGAACTACATCATTCACTGAGCTCACATGTTTCACATCTAAACTGACAAGCATTGGATGTTAGAGGACCTGTGCTTTCTTTCAGTTTCAGAAGCAGAGTAGAACTAGATATGGCGCCTATGTGTAGGAAACACCGTTCTTTGGTCTGAGCACACTCAATTTTCCTGCTGTATTAGAGACTCTAGAAATCAAGAGCATTCTTCTTGCTCTAAAGCAGAGTGTGATCCATGGATGAGAACTATGCTGTATGATTCCCTTCAGAAATGGAGTTAAATCCCAGGCTCTGAGTCTTCCTACATGCACTACTTCGTTTCAGGTAAGGGCAGTCACCTTTCAGCTCAAACGAACTACATCATTCATGAATGTCACACGTTTCTCATCTTAAATGACAAGCATTGGATGTTAGAGGACCAGTGCTTTCTATCAGTTTCAGAAGCAGAGTTTGACTAGATGTGGTCCGTATGTGTAAGAAACACCTTTCTTTTGTTCTCAACTCACTCATGTTTCTTGCTGTCTTAGAGACTCTAGAAAGCAAGAGCGTGCTTCTTGCACTAAAGCAGAGTGTGTTCAATGGATGAGAACTCTGCTGTGTGTTTCACTTCAGAAATGGAGTTAAATTCCAGGCTCTGAGTCTTCCTACAAGGAGGACTTCGATTCATGTAATGGCAGTTAATTTACAGCTCAAACGAACTACATCGTTCACAAAGCTCACACGTTTCTCATCTTAACTGAGAGGCATTGGATGTTAGCGGACCATTGCTTTGTATCAATTTCAAGCAGAGTTGAACAAGATATGGTCCGTATGTAGGGGAAACACCGTTCTATTCTTCTGAGCACACTCACGTTTCCTGTTGTCTTAGAGACTCTAGAAAGAAGGAGCGTGATATTTGCTCTAAAGCAGAGTGTGATCAATGGATGAGAACTCTGCTGTGTGTTTCACTTCATAAATGGAGTTAAATCCCAGGCTCTGTGTCTTCCTACAAGCAAGACTTCATTTCAAGTAAGGGCAGTCACTTTTCAGTTCAAACGAACTACATCATTCACGACGATCACACGTTTCTCATCTTAACTGACAAGCATTGGATGTTAGAGGACCTGTGGTTTCTTTCAGTTTCAGAAGCAGAGTTGAACTAGATGTAGTCCGTATGTGTAGGAAACACTGTTCTTTTGTTCTGAGCACACTCAAGTTTCCTGCTCTATTAGAGATTCTAGAAAGCAAGCGCGGTCTTCTTGCTCTAAAGCAGTGTGTGATCCATGGATGAGAACTATGCTGTGTGTTTCCCTTCAGAAATGGAGTTAAATCCCAGGCTCTGAGTCTTCCTACAAGCAAGACTTCGTTTCAGGAAAGGGCAGTTACTTTACAGCTCAAACAAACAACATCGTTCATGAAGCTCACACGTTTCTAATCCTAATTGACAAGCATTGGGTGTTAGAGGACCTGTGGTTTGTTGAAGTTTCAGAAGCAGAATTGAACTAGATATGGTCCGTATATGTAGGAAACACTGTTCTTTTTTTCTGAGCACACTCTTGATTCCTGCTGTATTAGAGACTCTAGAAAGGAGGAGCATACCTCTTCTTCTAATTCAGAGTGTGTTTCATGGATGAGAACTGCTCTGTGTGTTTCCCTTCTTAAATGGAGTTAAATCCCAAGCTGTGTGTCTTCCTACAAGCAAGACTTCGTTTCAGGTAAACACAGTCACTTTTCAGCTCTAAAGAACTACATCGTTCACGAAGCTCACACGTTTCTCATCTTAACTGACAAGCATTGGATGTTAGAGGACGTGTGGTTTGTTTCAGTTTCAGAAGCAGATTAGAACTAGATATGGCCCCTATGTGTAGGAAAAACCGTTCTTTTGTTCTCAGCACACACAGGTTTCCTGCTGTATTAGAGACTCTAGAAAGCAAGAGCGTGCTTTTTGCTCTAAAGCGGAGTGTGATGAATGGATGAGAACTATGCTGTGTGTTTCCCTTCAGAAATGGAGTTAAATACCAGGCTCTGTGTCTTCCTACAAGCAAGACTTCATTTCAGGTAAGGGCAGTCATTTTTCAGCTAAAATGAACTACATCATTCACGAAGCTCACACGTTTCTCATCTTAACTGACAAGCATTGGATGTTAGAGGAACAGTGCTTTGTATCAGTTTCAGAAGCAGAGTTGGACTAGATATGGTCCGTATGTGTAGGAAACACTGTTCTGTTGTTCTCAGCACACTCACGTATCCTGCTTTCTTAGAGAACCTAGAAAGCAAGAGCATGCTTCTTGCTCTCTAGCAGAGTGTGATCAATGGATGAGAACTATGCTCTGTGTTTCACTTCAGAAATGGAGTTAAATCCCAGACTCTGAGTCTTCCTACAAAAAGACTTCGTTTCAGGACAGGGCAGTTACTTTTCAGCTCAAACGAACAACATCGTTCACGAAGCTCACACGTTTCTCATCTTAACTGACAAGAATTGGATGTTAGAGGACCTGTGGTTTATTTCAGTCTCAGAAGCAGTGTTGAACTAGATATGGTCCGTATATGTAGGAAACACTGTTCTTTTTTTTCTGAGCACACTCTTGTTTCCTGCTGTATTAGAGACTCTAGAAAGGAAGAGCGTACCTCTTCCTCTAAATCAGAGTGTGTTTCATGGATGAGAACTGTGCTGTGTGTTTCCCATCTTAACTGGAGTTAAATCCCAAGCTCTGTGTCGTCCTACAAGCAAGACTTCGTTTCAGGAAAGGGAAGTCACTTTTCACCTCAAATGAACTACAACATTCACGAAACCCACACGTTTGTCATCTTAACTGACAAGCATTGGATTTTAGAGGACCAGTGCTTTGTATCAGTTTCAGAAGCAGAGTTGGACTAGATATGGTCCGTATGTGTTGGAAACACCGTGCTTTTGTTCTGAACACAATCATGTTTCCTGCTGTATTAGACACTGTAGAAAGGAAGAGCATACCTCTTGCTCTAAATCACAGTGAGTTTCATGGATGAGAATGTGCTGTGCATTTCCCTTCTTAAATGGAGTTAAATCCCAAGCTCTGTGTCTTCCTACAAGCAAGACTTCGTTTCAGGTAAGGGAAGTCACTTTTCAGCTCAAACGAATTACAACATTCACGAAGCCCACACGTTTCTCATCTTAACTGACAAGCATTGGATGTTATAGGAACAGTGCTTTGTATCAGTTTCAGACGCAGAGTTGGACTAGATATGGCCCATATATGTAGGAAACACCGTTCTGAGCACACTCAAGTTTCCTTCTGTATTAGAGACTCTAGAAAGCAAGAGCATACCTCTTGCTCTAAATCAGAGTGAGTTTCATGGATGAGAACTGTGCTTTGCGTTTCCCTTCTTAAATGGAGTTAAATCCCACGTTCTGTGTCTTCCTACAAGCAAGACTTTTTTTCAGGTAAACCCAGTCACTTTTCATCTGTAACGAACTACATCGTTCACGAAGCTCACACGTTTCTCATCTTAACTGACAAGCATTGGATGTTAGAGGACGTGTGGTTTGTTTCAGTTTCAGAAGCAGATTAGAACTAGATATGGCCCCTATTTGTAGGTAAAACCGTTCTTTTGTTCTCAGTACACACGCGTTTCCTGCTGTATTAGAGACTCTAGAAAACAACAGCGTGCTTCTTGCTCTAAAGCGGAGTGTGATGAATGGATGAGAACTATGCTGTGTGTTTCCCTTCAGAAATGGAGTTAAATCCCAGGCTCTGTGTCTTCCTACAATCAAGACTTCCTTTCAGGAAAGGGCAGTTACTTTACAGCTCAAACGAACAACATCGTTCACGCATCTCACACGTTTCTCATCCTAACAGACAAGCATTGGGTGTTAGAGGATCTGTGGTTTGTTGCAGTTTCAGAAGCAGTATTGAACTAGATATGGTCCATATATGTAGGAAACACTGTTCTTTTTTTCTGAGCACACTCTTGTTTCCTGCTGTATTAGAGACTCTAGTAAGCAAGAGCGTTCTTCTTGCTCTAAAGCAGAGTGTGATCAATGGATGAGAACTATGCTGTGTGTTTCCCTTCAGAAATGGAGTTAAATACCAGGCTCTGTGTCTTCCTACAAGCAAGACTTCGTTTCAGGTAAACGCAGTCACTTTTCAGCTCTAACGAACTACATCGTTCACGGAGCTCACACCTTTCTCATCTTAACTGACAAGCATTGGATGTTAGAGGACCTGTGGTTTGTTTCAGTTTCAGAAGCAGTGTTGAACTAGATATGGTCCGTATGTGTTGGAAACAGCGTTCATTTTTTCTCAGTACACTCATGTTTCCTGCTGTATTAGAGAATCTAGAAAGCAAGAGCGTGCTTCTTGCTCTAAAGCAGAGTGTGATCAATGGATGAGAACTCTGCTGTGTGTTTCACTTCAGAAATAGAGTTAAATCCCAGGCTCTGTGTCTTCCTACAAGCAAGACTTCGTTTCAGGTAAGGGAAGTCACTTTTCAGCTCAAACAAACTACAACATTCACGAAGCCCACACGTTTCTCATCTTAACTGACAAGCATTGGATGTTAGAGGACCAGTGCTTTGTATCAGTTTCAGAAGCAGAGTTGGACTAGATATGGTATGTATGTGTAGGAAACTCCGTTCTTTTGTTCTCAGCACACTCACGTTTCCTGCTGTCTTAGAGACTCTAGAAAGCAAGAGCGTTCTTCTTGCTCTAAAGCAGAGTGTGATGAATGGATGAGAACTATGCTGTGTGTTTCCGTTCAGAAATGCAGTTAAATCCCAGGCTCTGTGTCTTCCTACAAGCAAGACTTTGTTTCAGGTAAGTGTAGTCACTTTTCAGCTCAAACGAACTACATCATTCACGAAGCTCACACATTTCTCATTTTAACTGACAAGCATTGGATGTTAGAGGACCTGTGGTTTATTTCAGTTTCAGAAACAGTGTTGAACTAGATATGGTCTGTATGTGTTGGAAACACCGTTCTTTTTTTCTGAGCACACTCACGATTCTTGCTATATTAGAGACTCTAGAAAGCAAGAGCATGTTTCTTGATCTAACGCAGAAAGTGATGAATGGATGAGAACTATGCTGTGTGTTTCCCTGCAGAAATGGAGTTAAATCCCAGACTCTGAGTCTTCCTACAAAAAGACTTCGTTTCAGGACAGGGCAGTTACTTTACAGCTCAAACGAACAACATCGTTCACGAAGCTCACACGTTTCTCATCTTAACTGACAAGAATTGGATGTTAGAGGACCTGTGGTTTATTTCAGTCTCAGAAGCAGTGTTGAACTAGATATGGTCCGTATATGTAGGAAACACTGTTCTTTTTTTCTGAGCACACTCTTGTTTCCTGCTGTATTAGAGACTCTAGAAAGGAAGAGCGTACCTCTTCCTCTAAATCAGAGTGTGTTTCATGGATGAGAACTGCGCTGTGTGTTTCCCATCTTAACTGGAGCTAAATCCCAAGCTCTGTGTCTTCCTACAAGCAAGACTTCGTTTCAGGAAAGGGAAGTCACTTTTCAGCTCAAATGAACTACAACATTCACAAAGCCCACACGTTTCTCATCTTAACTGACAAGCATTGGATTTTAGAGGACCAGTGCTTTGTATCAGTTTCAGAAGCAGAGTTGGACTAGATATGGTCCGTATGTGTAGTAAACACCGTGCTTTTGTTCTGAACACAATCATGTTTCCTGCTGTATTAGAGACTCTAGAAAGGAAGAGCGTACCTCTTGCTCTAAATCACAGTGAGTTTCATGGATGAGAATGTGCTGTGCATTTCCCTTCTTAAATGGAGTTAAATCCCAAGCTCTGTGTCTTCCTACAAGCAAGACTTCGTTTCAGGTAAACGCAGTCACTTTTCAGCTCTAACAAACTACATCGTTCACAAAGCTCACACGTTTCTCATCCTAACTGACAAGCATTGGATGTTAGAGGACATGGGGTTTGTTTCAGTTTCAGAAGCAGATTAGAACTAGATATGGCCCCTAGGTGTAGGAAAAACCGTTCTTTTGTTCTCAGAACACACGCGTTTCCTGCTGTATTAGAGACTCTAGAAAACAACAGCGTGCATCTTGCTCTAAAGCGGAGTGTGACCAATGGATGAGAACTCTGCTGTGTGTTTCACTTCAGAAATAGAGTTAAATCCCAGGCTCTGTGTCTTCCTACAAGCAAGGAAAGGGAAGTCACTTTTCAGCTCAAATGAACTACAACATTCACGAAGCCCACACGTTTCTCATCTTAACTGACAAGCATTGGATTTTAGAGGACCAGTGCTTTGTATCAGTTTCAGAAGCAGAGTTGGACTAGATATGGTCCGTATGTGTAGTAAACACCGTGCTTTTGTTCTGAACACAATCATGTTTCCTGCTGTATTAGAGACTCTAGTAAGCAAGAGCGTTCTTCTTGCTCTAAAGCAGAGTGTGATCAATGGATGAGAACTATGCTGTGTGTTTCCATTCAGAAATGGAGTTAAATACCAGGCTCTGTGTCTTCCTACAAGCAAGACTTCGTTTCAGGTAAACGCAGTCACTTTTCAGCTCTAACGAACTACATCGTTCACGAAGCTCACACCTTTCTCATCTTAACTGACAAGCATTGGATGTTAGAGGACCTGTGGTTTGTTTCAGTTTCAGAAGCAGTGTTGAACTAGATATGGTCCGTATGTGTTGGAAACAGCGTTCATTTGTTCTCAGCACACTCATGTTTCCTGCTGTATTAGAGAATCTAGAAAGCAAGAGCGTGCTTCTTGCTCTAAAGCAGAGTGTGACCAATGGATGAGAACTCTGCTGTGTGTTTCACTTCAGAAATAGAGTTAATTCCCAGGCTCTGTGTCTTCCTACAAGCAAGACTTCGTTTCAGGTAAGGGAAGTCACTTTTCAGCACAAACAAACTACAACATTCACGAAGCACACACGTTCCTCATCTTAACTGACAAGCATTGGATGTTAGAGGACCAGTGCTTTGTATCAGTTTCAGAAGCAGAGTTGGAATAGATATGGTATGTATGTGTAGGAAACTCCGTTCTTTTGTTCTCAGCACACTCACGTTTCCTGCTGTCTTAGAGACTCTAGAAAGCAAGAGCGTTCTTCTTGCTCTAAAGCACAGTGTGATGAATGGATGAGAACTATGCTGTGAGTTTCCATACAGAAATGCAGTTAAATCCCAGGCTCTTTGTCATCCTACAAGCAAGACTTCGTTTCAGGTAAGGGCCGCCATTTTTCAGCTAAAATGAACTACATCATTCATGAAGCTCACACGTTTCTCATCTTAACTGACAAGCATTGGATGTTATAGGAACAGTGCTTTGTATCAGTTTCAGAAGCAGAGTTGGACTAGATATGGTCCATATATGTAGGAAACACCGTTCTGAGCACACTCAAGTTTCCTGCTGTATTAGAGACTCTAGAAAGCAAGAGCGTACCTCTTGCTCTAAATCAGAGTGAGTTTCATGGATGAGAACTGTGCTGTGCGTTTCCCTTCTTAAATGGAGTTAAATCCCAAGCTCTGTGTCTTCCTACATGCAAGACTTCATTTCAGGTAAACGCAATCACTTTTCAGCTCAAACAAACTACATCGTTCACGAAGCTCACAAATTTCTCATCCTAATTGACAAGCATTGGATGATAGAGGATGTGGGGTTTGTTTAAGTTTCAGAAGCAGATTAGAACAAGATATGTCCCCTATGTGTAGCAAAAACCGTTCTTTTGTTCTCAGCACACACACGTTTCCTGCTGTATTAGAGAATCTAGAAAGCAAGAGCGAGCTTCTCGCTCTACAGCAGAGTGTTATCAATGGATGAGAACTCTGCTGTGTGTTTCACTTCAGAAATAGAGTTAAATCCCAGGCTCTGTGTCTTCCTACAAGCAAGACTTCGTTTCAGGTAAGGGAAGTCACTTTTCAGCTCAAACGAATTACACCATTCACGAAGCCCACACGGTTCTCATCTTAACTGACAAGCATTGGATGTTAGAGGACCAGTGCTTTGTATCAGTTTCAGAAGCAGAGTTGGACTAGATATGGTTTGTATGTATAGGAAACTCCGCTCTTTTGTTCTCATCACACTCACTTTTCCTGCTGTATTAGAGACTCTAGAAAGCAAGAGCGTGCTTCTTGCTCTAAAGCAGAGTGTGACCAATGGATGAGAACTCTGCCGTGTGTTTCACTTCAGAAATAGAGTTAAATCCCAGGCTCTGTGTCTTCCTACAAGCAAGACTTCGTTTCAGGTAAGGGAAGTCACTTTTCAGCTCAAACAAACTACAACATTCACGAAGCCCACAGGTTCCTCATCTTAACTGACAAGCATTGGATGTTAGAGGACCAGTGCTTTGTATCAGTTTCAGAAGCAGAGTTGGACTAGATATGGTATGTATGTGTAGGAAACTCCGTTCTTTTGTTCTGAGCACACTCACGTTTCATGCTGTCTTAGAGACTCTAGAAAGCAAGAGCGTTCTTCTTGCTCTAAAGCACAGTGTGATGAATGGATGAGAACTATGCTGTGAGTTTCCATACAGAAATGCAGTTAAATCCCAGGCTCTTTGTCATCCTACAAGCAAGACTTCGTTTCAGGTAAGGGCCGCCATTTTTCAGCTAAAATGAACTACATCATTCATGAAGCTCACACGTTTCTCATCTTAACTGACAAGCATTGGATGTTATAGGAACAGTGCTTTGTATCAGTTTCAGAAGCAGAGTTGGACTAGATATGGTCCATATATGTAGGAAACACCGTTCTGAGCACACTCAAGTTTCCTGCTGTATTAGAGACTCTAGAAAGCAAGAGCGTACCTCTTGCTCTAAATCAGAGTGAGTTTCATGGATGAGAACTGTGCTGTGCGTTTCCCTTCTTAAATGGAGTTAAATCCCAAGCTCTGTGTCTTCCTACATGCAAGACTTCATTTCAGGTAAACGCAGTCACTTTTCAGCTCAAACAAACTACATCGTTCACGAAGCTCACAAATTTCTCATCCTAATTGACAAGCATTGGATGCTAGAGGATGTGGGGTTTGTTTAAGTTTCAGAAGCAGATTAGAACAAGATATGGCCCCTATGTGTAGCAAAAACCGTTCTTTTGTTCTCAGCACACACACGTTTCCTGCTGTATTAGAGAATCTAGAAAGCAAGAGCGAGCTTCTCGCTCTACAGCAGAGTGTTATCAATGGATGAGAACTCTGCTGTGTGTTTCACTTCAGAAATAGAGTTAAATCCCAGGCTCTGTGTCTTCCTACAAGCAAGACTTCGTTTCAGGTAAGGGAAGTCACTTTTCAGCTCAAACGAATTACAACATTCACGAAGCCCACACGTTTCTCATCTTAACTGACAAGCATTGGATGTTAGAGGACCAGTGCTTTGTATCAGTTTCAGAAGCAGAGTTGGACTAGATATGGTTTGTATGTATAGGAAACTCCGCTCTTTTGTTCTCAGCACACTCACGTTTCCTGCTGTATTAGAGACTCTAGAAAGCAAGAGCGTTCTTCTTGCTCTAAAGCAGAGTGTGATGAATGGATGAGAACTATGCTGTGTGTTTCCGTTCAGAAATGCAGTTAAATCCCAGGCTCTGTGTCTTCCTACAAGCAAGACTTTGTTTCAGGTAAGTGCAGTCACTTTTCAGCTCAAACGAACTACATCATTCACGAAGCTCACACATTTCTCATTTTAACTGACAAGCATTGGATGTTAGAGGACCTGTGGTTTATTTCAGTTTCAGAAACAGTGTTGAACTAGATATGGTCTGTATGTGTTGGAAACACAGTTCTTTTTTTCTGAGCACACTCACGATTCTTGTTATATTACAGACTCTAGAAAGCAAGAGCATGTTTCTTGATCTAAAGCAGAGAGTGATGAATGGATGAGAACTATGCTGTGTGTTTCCCTGCAGAAATGGAGTTAAATCCCAGGCTCTTTGTCATCCTACAATCAAGACTTCGTTTCAGGTAAGGGCTGTCATTTTTCAGCTAAAAGGAACTACATCATTCACGAAGCTCACACGTTTCTCATCTTAACTGACAAGCATTTGATGTTAGAGGAACAGTGCTTTGTATCAGTTTCAGAAGCAGAGTTGGACTAGATATGGTCCGTATGTGTAGGAAACACTGTTCTGTTGTTCTCAGCACACTCACGTATCCTGCTTTCTTAGAGAACCTAGAAAGCAAGAGCATGCTTCTTGCTCTCTAGCAGAGTGTGATCAATGAATGAGAACTATGCTCTGTGTTCAACTTCAGAAATGGAGTTAAATCCCAGACTCTGAGTGTTCCTACAAAAAGACTTCGTTTCAGGACAGGGCAGTTACTTTACAGCTCAAACGAACAACATCGTTCACGAAGCTCACACGTTTCTCATCTTAACTGACAAGAATTGGATGTTAGAGGACCTGTGGTTTATTTCAGTTTCAGAAGCAGTGTTGAACTAGATATGGTCTGTATGTGTTGGAAACACCGTTCTTTTTTTCTGAGCACGCTCATGTTTCATGCTGTATTAGAGACTCTAGAAAGCAAGAGCATGCTTCTTGATCTAAAGCAGAGAGTGATGAATGGATGAGAACTATGCTGTGTGTTTCCCTTCAGATATGGAGGTAAATCCCATGCTCTTTGTTATCCTACAAGCAAGACTTCGTTAAAGGTAAGGGCAGTCATTTTTCAGCTAAAATGAACTACATCCTTCATGAAGCTCACACGTTTCTCATCTTAACTGACAAGCATTGGATGTTAGAGGAACAGTGCTTTGTATCAGTTTCAGAAGCAGAGTTGGACTAGATATGGTCCGTATGTGTAGGAAACACCGTTCTTTTGTTCTGAGCACAATCATGTTTCCTGCTGTATTAGAGACTCTAGAAAGCCAGAGCGTGCTTCTAGCTCTAAAGCAGAGTGTGATCAATGGATGAGAACTCTGCTGTGTGTTTCACTTCAGAAATGGAGTTAAATCCCAGGCTCTGAGTCTTCCTACAAGCAAGACTTCGTTTCAGGAAAGGGCAGTTACTTTACAGCTCAAACAAACTACATCGTTCATGAAGCTCACACGTTTCTAATCCTAATTGACAAGCATTGGGTGTTAGAGGACCTGTGGTTTGTTGAAGTTTCAGAAGCAGAATTGAACTAGATATGGTCCGTATATGTAGGAAACACTGTTCTTTTTTTTCTGAGCACACTCTTGATTCCTGCTGTATTAGAGATTCTAGAAAGGAGGAGCGTACCTCTTCCTCTAATTCAGAGTGTGTTTCATGGATGAGAACTGCGCTGTGTGTTTCCCTTCTTAACTGGAGTTAAATCCCAAGGTGTGTGTCTTCCTACAAGATAGACTTCGTTTCAGGTAAACACAGTCACTTTTCAGCTCTAACGAACTACATCGTTCACAAAGCTCACACCTTTCTCATCTTAACTGACAAGCATTGGGTGTTAGAAGACCTGTGGTTTTTTGCAGTTTCAGAAGCAGTATTGAACTAGATATGGTCCGTATATGGAGGAAACACTGTTCTTTTTTTCTGAGCACACACTTGTTTCCTGCTGTATTAGAGACTCTAGTAAGCAAGAGCGTTCTTCTTGCTCTAAAGCAGAGTGTGATCAATGGATGAGAACTATGCTGTGTGTTTCCCTTCTTAAATGGAGTTAAATACCACGCTCTGTCTTCCTACAAGCAAGACTTCGTTTCAGGTAAACACAGTCACTTTTCAGCTCTAACGAACTACATCGTTCACAAAGCTCACACCTTTCTCATCTTAACTAACAAGCATTGGATGTTAGAGGACCTGTGGTTTGTTTCAGTTTCAGAAGCAGATAAGAACTAGATATGGTCCGTATGTGTTGGAAACAGCATTCATTTGTTCTCAGCACACTCATGTTTCCTGCTGTATTAGAGAATCTAGAAAGCAAGAGCGTGCTTCTTGCTCGAAAGCAGAGTGTGATGAATGGATGAGAACTCTGCTGTGTGTTTCACTTCAGAAATAGAGTTAAATCCCAGGCTCTGTGTCTTCCTACAAGCAAGACTTCGTTTCAGGAAGGGAAGTCACTTTTCAGCTCAAACAAACTACAACATTCACGAAGCCCACACATTTCTCATCTTAACTGACAAGCATTGGATGTTAGAGGACCAGTGCTTTGTATCAGTTTCAGAAGTAGAGTTGGAATAGATATGGTATGTATGTGTAGGAAACTCCGTTCTTTTGTTCTCAGCACACTCACGTTTCCTGCTGTCTTAGAGACTCTAGAAAGCAAGAGCATTCTTCTTGCTCTAAAGCAGAGTGTGATGAATGGATGAGAACTATGCTGTGAGTTTCCGTTCAGAAATGCAGTTAAATCCCAGGCTCTTTGTCATCCTACAAGCAAGACTTCATTTCAGGTAAGGGCCGCCATTTTTCAGCTAAAATGAACTACATCATTCATGAAGCTCACACGTTTCTCATCTTAACTGACAAGCATTGGATGTTATAGGAACAGTGCTTTGTATCAGTTTCAGAAGCAGAGTTGGACTAGATATGGTCCATATATGTAGGAAACACCGTTCTGAGCACACTCAAGTTTCCTGCTGTATTAGAGACTCTAGAAAGCAAGAGCATACCTCTTGCTCTAAATCAGAGTGAGTTTCATGGATGAGAACTGTGCTGTGCGTTTCCCTTCTTAAATGGAGTTAAATCCCAAGCTCTGTGTCTTCCTACATGCAAGACTTCATTTCAGGTAAACGCACTCACTTTTCAGCTCAAACAAACTGCATCATTCACGAAGCTCACACGTTTCTCCTCCTAACTGACAAGCATTGGATGCTAGGGGATGTGGGGTTTGTTTAAGTTTCAGAAGCAGATTAGAACTAGATATGGCCCCTATGTGTAGCAAAAACCGTTCTTTTGTTCTCAGCACACACACGTTTCCTGCTGTATTAGAGAATCTAGAAAGTAAGAGCGTGCTTCTCGCTCTACAGCAGAGTGTTATCAATGGATGAGAACTCTGCTGTGTGTTTCACTTCCGAAATAGAGTTAAATCCCAGGCTCTGTGTCTTCCTACAAGCAAGACTTCGTTTCAGGTAAGGGAAGTCACTTTTCAGCTCAAACGAATTACAACATTCACGAAGCCCACACGTTTCTCATCTTAACTGACAAGCATTGGATGTTAGAGGACCAGTGCTTTGTATCATTTTCAGAAGCAGAGTTGGACTAGATATGGTTTGTATGTATAGGAAACTCCGTTCTTTTGTTCTCAGCACACTCACGTTTCCTGCTGTATTAGAGACTCTAGAAAGAAAGAGCGTTCTTCTTGCTCTAAAGCAGAGTGTGATGAATGGATGAGAACTATGCTGTGTGTTTCCCTGCAGAAATGGAGTTAAATCCCAGGCTCTTTGTCATCCTACAAGCAAGACTTCCTTTCAGGTAAGGGCAGTCATTTTTCAGCTAAAATGAACTACATCATTCACGAAGCTCACACGTTTCTCATCTTAACTGACAAGCATTGGATGTTAGAGGAACAGTGCTTTGTATCAGTTTCAGAAGCAGAGTTGGACTAGATATGGTCCGTATGTGTAGGAAACACTGTTCTGTTGTTCTCAGCACACTCACATATCCTGCTTTCTTAGAGAACCTAGAAAGCAAGAGCATGCTTCTTGCTCTCTAGCAGAGTGTGATCAATGGATGAGAACTATGCTCTGTGTTTCACTTCAGAAATGGAGTTAAATCCCAGACTCTGAGTCTTCCTACAAAAAGACTTCGTTTCAGGACAGGGCAGTTACTTTACAGCTCAAACGAACAACATCGTTCACGAAGCTCACACGTTTCTCATCTTAACTGACAAGAATTGGATGTTAGAGGACCTGTGGTTTATTTCAGTCTCAGAAGCAGTGTTGAACTAGATATGGTCCGTATATGTAGGAAACACTGTTCTTTTTTTCTGAGCACACTCTTGTTTCCTGCTGTATTAGAGACTCTAGAAAGGAAGAGCGTACCTCTTCCTCTAAATCAGAGTGTGTTTCATGGATGAGAACTGCGCTGTGTGTTTCCCTTCTTAACTGGAGTTAAATCCCAGGCTCTGTGTCTTCCTACAAGCAAGACTTCGTTTCAGGAAAGGGAAGACACTTTTCAGCTCAAAAGAACTACAACATTCACGAAGCCCACACGTTTCTCATCTTAACTGACAAGCATTGGATTTTAGAGGACCAGTGCTTTGTATCAGTTTCAGAAGCAGAATTGGACTAGATATGGTCCGTATGTGTAGGAAACACTGTGCTTTTGTTCTGAACACAATCATGTTTCCTGCTGTATTAGAGACTCTAGAAAGGAAGAGCGTACCTCTTGCTCTAAATCACAGTGAGTTTCATGGATGAGAATGTGCTGTGCATTTCCCTTCTTAAATGGAGTTAAATCAAAGCTCTGTGTCTTCCTGCAAGCAAGACTTCGTTTCAGGTAAACGCAGTCACTTTTCAGCTCTAACGAACTACATCGTTCATGAAGCATACACGTTTCTCATCCTAACTGACAAGCATTGGATGTTAGAGGACATGCGGTTTGTTTAAGTTTCAGAAGCAGATTAGAACTAGATATGGCCCTTATATGTAGGAAAAACCGTTCTTTTGTTCTCAGCCCACACACGTTTCCTGCTGTATTAGAGAATCTAGAAAGCAAGAGCGTCCTTCTCGCTCTAAAGCAGAGTGTGATCAATGCATGAGAACTCTGCTGTGTGTTTCACTTCAGAAATAGAATTAAATCCCAGGTTCTGTGCTTCCTACAAGCAAGACTTGTTTTCAGGTAAACCCAGTCACTTTTGAGCTCTAACGAACTACATCGTTCACGAAGCTCACACGTTTCTCATCTTAACTGACAAGCATTGGATGTTAGAGGACGTGTGGTTTGTTTCAGTTTCAGAAGCAGATTAGAACTAGATATGGCCCCTATGTGTAGGAAAAACCGTTCTTTTGTTCTCAGTACACACACGTTTCCTGCTGTATTAGAGACTCTAGAAAACAACAGCGTGCTTCTTGCTCTAAAGCGGATTGTGATGAATGGATGAGAACTATGCTGTGTGTTTCCATTCAGAAATGGAGTTAAATCCCAGGCTCTGTGTCTTCCTACAAGCAAGACTTCTATTCAGGAAAGGGCAGTTACTTTACAGCTCAAACGAACAACATCGTTCACGAAGCTCACACGTTTCTTATCCTAACAGACAAGCATTGGGTGTTAAAGGACCTGTGGTTTGTTGCAGTTTCAGAAGCAGTATTGAACTAGATATGGTCCATATATGTAGGAAACACTGGTCTTTTTTTCTGAGCACACTCTTGTTTCCTGCTGTATTAGAGAATCTAGTAAGCAAGAGCGTTCTTCTTGATCTAAAGCAGAGAGTGATGAATGGATGAAAACTACGCTGTGTTTTTCCCTTCAGAAATGAGGTTAAATGCCAGGCTCTTTTTCATCCTACAAGCAAGACTTCGTTTCAGGTAAGGGCAGTCATTTTTCAGCTAAAATGAACTACATCATTCACAGAGCTCACACGTTTCTCATCTTAACTGACAAGCATTGGATGTGAGAGGACCTGTGGTTTATTTCAGTTTCAGAAGCAGTGTTGAACTAGATATGGTCCGTATGTGTTGGAAACACCGTTCTTTTTTTCTGAGCACGCTCATGTTTCATGCTGAATTAGAGACTCTACAAAGGAAGAGCGTACCTCTTCCTCTAAATCAGAGTGTGTTTCATGGATGAGAACTGCGCTGTGTGTTTCCCTTATTAACTGGAGTTAATTCCCAAGCTGTGTGTCTTCCTACAAGCAAGACTTCGTTTCAGGAAAGGGCAGTTAATTTACAGCTCAAACAAACTACATCGTTCATGAAGCTCACACGTTTCTCATCTTAACTGACAAGCATTGGATGTTAGAGGACATGTGGTTTGCTTCAGTTTCAGAAGCAGATAAGAACTAGATATGGTCCGTATGTGTTGGAAACACCGTTCATTTGTTCTCAGCACACTCATGTTTCCTGCTGTATTAGAGAATCTAGAAAGCAAGAGCGTGCTTCTTGCTCTAAAGCAGAGTGTGATCAATGGATGAGAACTCTGCTATGAGTTTCACTTCAGAAATAGAGTTAAATCCCAGGCTCTGTGTCTTCCTACAAGCAAGACTTCGTTTCAGGTAAGGGAAGTCACTTTTCAGCTCAAACAAACTACAACATTCACGAAGCCCACAGGTTCCTCATCTTAACTGACAAGCATTGGATGTTAGAGGACCAGTGCTTTGTATCAGTTTCAGAAGCAGAGTTGGACTAGATATGGTATGTATGTGTAGGAAACTCCATTCTTTTGTTCTCAGCACACTCACGTTTCCTGCTGTCTTAGATACTCTAGAAAGCAAGAGCGTTCTTCTTGCTCTAAAGCAGAGTGTGATGAATGGATGAGAACTATGCTGTGAGTTTCCGTTCAGAAATGCAGTTAAATCCCAGGCTCTGTGTCTTCCTACAAGCAAGACTTTGTTTCAGGTAAGTGCAGTCACTTTTCAGCTCAAATGTACTACATCATTCACGAAGCTCACACATTTCTCATTTTAACAGACAAGCATTGGATGTTAGAGGACCTGTGGTTTATTTCAGTTTCAGAAGCAGTGTTGAACTAGATATGGTCTGTATGTGTTGGAAACACCGTTCTTTTTTTCTGAGCACACTCATGTTTCTTGCTATATTAGAGACTCTAGAAAGCAAGAGCATGCTTCTTGATCTAAAGCCGAGTGTGATCAATGGATGAGAACTCTGCTGTGTGTTTCGCTTCAGAAATGGAGTTAAATCCCATGCTCTGAGTCTTCCTACAAGCAAGACTTCGTTTCAGGAAAGGGCAGTTACTTTA
Source organism: Onychomys leucogaster (assembly GCA_949786385.1). Classification (NCBI taxonomy): domain Eukaryota; kingdom Metazoa; phylum Chordata; class Mammalia; order Rodentia; family Cricetidae; genus Onychomys; species Onychomys leucogaster. The sequence continues at coordinate 2,960,056 of CATKUP010000029.1, forward strand.
CAGCTCAAAGGAACTACATCGTTCATGAAGCTCACACGTTTCTAATCCTAATTGACAAGCATTGGGTGTTGGAGGACCTGTAGTTTGTTGCAGTTTCAGAAGCAGAATTGAACTAGATATGGTCCGTATATGTAGGAAACACTGTTCTTTTTTTCTGAGCACACTCTTGATTCCTGCTGTATTAGAGACTCTAGAAAGGAAGAGCGTACCTCTTCCTCTAAATCAGAGTGTGTTTCATGGATGAGAACTGCGCTGTGTGTTTCCCTTCTTAACTGGAGTTAAATCCCAAGCTGTGAGTCTTCCTACAAGCAAGACTTCGTTTCAGGTAAACACAGTCACTTTTCAGCTCTAAAGAACTACATCGTTCACGAAGCTCACACGTTTCTCATCTTAACTGACAAGCATTGGATGTTAGAGGACGTGTGGTTTGTTTCAGTTTCAGAAGCAGATAAGAACTAGATATGGTCCGTATGTGTTGGAAACACCGTTCATTTGTTCTCAGCACACTCATGTTTCCTGCTTTATTAGAGAATCTAGAAAGCAAGAGCATGCTTCTTGCTCTAATGCAGAGTGTGATCAATGGATGAGAACTCTGCTATGTGTTTCACTTCAGAAATAGAGTTAAATCCCAGGCTCTGTGTCTTCCTACAAGCAAGACTTCGTTTCAGGTAAGGGAAGTCACTTTTCAGCTCAAACAAACTACAACATTCACGAAGCCCACACGTTTCTCATCTTAACTGACAAGCATTGGATGTTAGAGGACCAGTGCTTTGTATCAGTTTCAGAAGCAGAGTTGGACTAGATATGGTATGTATGTGTAGGAAACTCCGTTCTTTTGTTCTCAGCACACTCACGTTTCCTGCTGTCTTAGAGACTCTAGAAAGCAAGATCGTTCTTCTTGCTCTAAAGCAGAGTGTGATGAATGGATGAGAACTATGCTGTGAGTTTCCGTTCAGAAATGCAGTTAAATCCCAGGCTCTGTGTCTTCCTACAAGCAAGACTTTGTTTTAGGTAAGTGCAGTCACTTTTCAGCTCAAACGAACTACATCATTCACGAAGCTCACACATTTCTCATTTTAACTGACAAGCATTGGATGTTAGAGGACCTGGGGTTTATTTCAGTTTCAGAAGCAGTGTTGAACTAGATATGGTCTGTATGTGTTGGAAACACCGTTCTTTTTTTTCTGAGCACACTCACGTTTCTTGCTATATTAGAGACTATAGAAAGCAAGAGCATGCGTCTTGATCTAAAGCAGAGTGTGATGAATGGATGAGAACTATGCTGTGTGTTTCCCTGCAGAAATGGAGTTAAATCATAGGCTTTTTGTCATCCTACAAGCAAGACTTCGTTTCAGGTAAGGGCAGTCATTTTTCAGCTAAAACGAACTACATCATTCACGAAGCTCACACGTTTCTCATCTTAACTGACAAGCATTGGATGTTAGAGGAACAGTGCTTTGTATCAGTTTCAGAAGCAGAGTTGGACTATATATGGTCCGTATGTGTAGGAAACACCGTGCTTTTGTTCTGAGCACAATCATGTTTCCTGCTGTATTAGAGACTCTAGAAAGCCAGAGCATGCTTCGAGCTCTAAAGCAGAGTGTGATCAATGGATGAGAACTCTGCTGTGTGTTTCGCTTCAGAAATGGAGTTAAATCCCAGGCTCTGAGTCTTCCTACAAGCAAGACTTCGTTTCAGGAAAGGGCAGTTACTTTACAGCTCAAACGAACTACATCGTTCATGAAGCTCACACGTTTCTAATCCTAATTGACAAGCATTGGGTGTTAGAGGACCTGTGGTTTGTTGCAGTTTCAGAAGCAGAAGTGAACTAGATATGGTCCGTATATGTAGGAAACACTGTTCTTTTTTTCTGAGCACACTCTTGATTCCTGCTGTATTAGAGACTCTAGAAAGGAAGAGCGTACCTCTTCCTCTAAATCAGAGTGTGTTTATGGATGAGAACTGCGCTGTGTGTTTCCCTCCTTAACTGGAGTTAATTCCCAAGCTGTGTGTCTTCCTACAAGCAAGACTTCGTTTCAGGAAAGGGCAGTTAATTTACAGCTCAAACAAACTACATCGTTCATGAAGCTCACACGTTTCTCATATTGACTGACAAGCATTGGATGTTAGAGGACGTGTGGTTTGTTTCAGTTTCAGAAGCAGATAAGAACTAGATATGATCCGTATGTGTTGGAAACACCGTTCATTTGTTCTCAGCACACTCATGTTTCCTGCTGTATTAGAGAATCTAGAAAGCAAGAGCGTTCTTCTTGCTCTAAAGCAGAGTGTGATGAATGGATGAGAACTATGCTGTGTGTTTCCGTTCAGAAATGCAGTTAAATCCCAGGCTCTGTGTCTTCCTACAAGCAAGACTTTGTTTCAGGTAAGTGAAGTCAATTTTCAGCTCAAACGAACAACATCGTTCACGAAGCTCACACATTTCTCATACTAACAGACAAGCATTGGATGTTACAGGACCTGTGGTTTGTTGCAGTTTCAGAAGCAGTATTGCACTAGATATGGTCCGTATATGTAGGAAACACTGTTCTTTTTTTCTGAGCACACACTTGTTTCCTGCTGTATTAGAGACTCTAGTAAGCAAGAGCATTCTTCTTGCTCTAAAGCAGAGTGTGATCAATGGATGAGAACTATGCTGTGTGTTTCCCTTCTTAAATGGAGTTAAATACCAAGCTCTGTGTCTTCCTACAAGCAAGACTTCGTTTCAGGTAAACGCAGTCACTTTTCAGCTCAAACGAACTACATCATTCACGAAGTTCACACATTTCTCATTTTAACTGACAAGCATTGGATGTTAGAGGACCTGTGGTTTATTTCAGTTTCAGAAGCAGTGTTGAACTAGATATGGTCTGTATGTGTTGGAAACACCGTTCCTTTTTTCTGAGCACACTCACGTTTCTTGCTATATTAGAGACTCTAGAAAGCAAGAGCATGCTTCTTGATCTAAAGCAGAGTGTGATGAATGGATGAGAACTATGCTGTGTCTTTCCCTGCAGAAATGGAGTTAAATCATAGGCTTTTTGTCATCCTACAAACAAGACTTCGTTTCAGGTAAGGGCAGTCATTTTTCAGCTAAAATGAACTACATCAATCACGAAGCTCACATGATTCTCATCTTAACTGACAAGCATTGGATGTTAGAGGAACAGTGCTTTGTATCAGTTTCAGAAGCAGAGTTGGACTAGATATGGTCCGTATGTGTAGGAAACACCGTGCTTTTGTTCTGAGCACAATCATGTTTCCTGCTGTATTAGAGACTCTAGAAAGCCAGAGCGTGCTTCTAGCTCTAAAGCAGAGTGTGATCAATGGATGAGAACTCTGCTGTGTGTTTCGCTTCAGAAATGGAGTTAAATCCCAGGCTCTGAGTCTTCCTACAAGCAAGACTTCCTTTCAAATAAGGGCAGTTACTTTACAGCTCAAAGGAACTACATCGTTCATGAAGCTCACACGTTTCTAATCCTAATTGACAAGCATTGGGTGTTAGAGGACCTGTGGTTTGTTGCAGTTTCAGAAGCAGAAGTGAACTAGATATGGTCCGTACATGTAGGAAACACTGTTCTTTTTTTCTGAGCACACTCTTGATTCCTGCTGTATTAGAGACTCTAGAAAGGAAGAGCGTACCTCTTCCTCTAAATCAGAGTGTGTTTCATGGATGAGAACTGCGCTGTGTGTTTCCCTTCTTAACTGGAGTTAATTCCCAAGCTGTGTGTCTTCCTACAAGCAAGACTTCGTTTCAGGTAAACACAGTCACTTTTCAGATCTAAAGAACTACATCGTTCACGAAGCTCACACGTTTCTCATCTTAACTGACAAGCATTGGATGTTAGAGGACATGTGGTTTGTTTCAGTTTCAGAAGCAGATTAGAACTAGATATGGCCCCTATGTGTAGGAAAATCCGTTCTTTTGTTCTTAGCACACACACGTTTCCTGCTGTATTAGAGACTCTAGAAAGCAAGAGCGTGCTTCTTGCTCTAAAGCGGAGTGTGATGAATGGATGAGAACTATGCTGTGTGTTTCCCTTCAGAAATGGAGTTTAATACCAGGCTCTGTGTCTTCCTACAAGCAAGACTTCGTTTCAGGAAAGGGCAGTTACTTTACAGCTCAAACAAACAACCTCCTTCACGAAGCTCACACGTTTCTCATCTTAACTGACAAGCATTGGATGTTAGAGGACGTGTGGTTTGTTTCAGTTTCAGAAGCAGATAAGAACTAGATATGGTCCGTATGTGTTGGAAACACCGTTCATTTGTTCTCAGCACACTCATGTTTCCTGCTGTATTAGAGAATCTAGAAAGCAAGAGCGTGCTTCTTGCTGTAAAGCATGGTGTGATCAATGGATGAGAACTCTGCTGTGTGTTTCACTTCAGAAATAGAGTTAAATCCCAGGCTCTGTGTCTTCCTACAAGCAAGACTTCGTTTCAGGTAAGGGAAGTCACTTTTCAGCTCAAACAAACTACAACATTCACGAAGCCCACACGTTTCTCATCTTAACTGACAAGCATTGGATGTTAGAGGACCAGTGCTTTGTATCAGTTTCAGAAGCAGAGTTGGACTAGATATGGTATGTATGTGTAGGAAACTCAGTTCTTTGTTCTCAGCACACTCACGTTTCCTGCTGTCTTAGAGAGTCTAGAAAGCAAGAGCGTTCTTCTTGCTCTAAAGCAGATTGTGATGAATGGTTGAGAACTATGCTGTGAGTTTCCGTTCAGAAATGCAGTTAAATCACAGGCTCTGTGTCTTCCTATAAGCAAGACTTTGTTTCAGGAAAGTGCAGTCACTTTTCAGCTCAAGTGAACTACATCATTCACGAAGCTCACACATTTCTCATTTTAACTGACAAGCATTGGATTTTAGAGGACCTGTGGTTTATTTCAGTTTCAGAAGCAGTGTTGAACTAGATATGGTCTGTATGTGTTGGAAACACTGTTCTTTTTTTCTGAGCACACTCTTGATTCCTGCTGTATTAGAGACTCTAGAAAGGAAGAGCGTACCTCTTCCTCTAAATCAGAGTGTGTTTCATGGATGAGAACTGCGCTGTGTGTTTCCCTTCTTAACTGGAGTTAAATCCCAAGCTGTGTGTCTTCCTACAAGCAAGACTTCGTTTCAGGTAAACACAGTCACTTTTCAGCTCTAAAGAACTACATCGTGCACGAAGCTCACACGTTTCTCATCTTAACTGACAAGCATTGGATGTTAGAGGACGTGTGGTTTGTTTCAGTTTCAGAAGCAGAGTAGAACTAGCTATGGCCCCTATGTGTACATAAAACCGTTCTTTTGTTCTCAGCACACACACGTTTCCTGCTGTATTAGAGACTCTAGAAAGCAAGAGCGTGCTTCTTGCTCTAAAGCGGAGTGTGATGAATGGATGAGAACTATGCTGTGTGTTTCCCTTCAGAAATGGAATTAAATACCAGGCTCTGTGTCTTCCTACAAGCAAGACTTCGTTTCAGGAAAGGGCAGTTACTTTACAGCTCAAACGAACAACATCGTTCACGAAGCTCATACGTTTCTCATCCTAACAGACAAGCATTGGGTGTTAGAGGACCTGTGGTTTGTTGCAGTTTCAGAAGCAGTATTGAACTAGATATGGTCCGTATATGTAGGAAACACTGTTCTTTTTTTCTGAGCACACACTTGTTTCCTGCTCTATTAGAGACTCTAGTAAGCAAGAGCGTTCTTCTTGCTCTAAAGCAGAGTGTGATCAATGGATGAGAACTATGCTGTGTGTTTCCCTTCTTAAATGGAGTTAAATACCAAGCTCTGTGTCTTCCTACAAGCAAGACTTCGTTTCAGGTAAACGCAGTCACTTTTCAGCACTAACGAACTACATCGTTCACGAAGCTCACATGTTTCTCATCTTAACTGACAAGCATTGGATGTTAGAGGACGTGTGGTTTGTTTCAGTTTCAGAAGCAGATAAGAACTAGATATGGTCCGTATGTGTTGGAAACACCGTTCATTTGTTCTCAGCACACTCATGTTTCCTGCTGTATTAGAGAATCTAGAAAGCAAGAGCGTGATTAATGCTCTAAAGCAGGGTGTGATCAATGCATGAGAACTCTGCTGTGTGTTTCACTTCATAACTAGAGTTAAATCCCAGGCTCTTTATCATCCTACAAGCATGACTTCGTTTCAGGTAAGGGCAGTCATTTTTCAGCTAAAATGAACTACATCATTCACGGAGCTCACACGTTATTCATCTTAACTGATAAGCATTGGATGTTATAGGAACAGTGCTTTGTATCAGTTTCAGAAGCAGTGTTGAACTAGATATGGTCCGTATGTGTTGGAAACACTGTTGTTTTTTTCTGAGCACACTCATGTTTCCTGCTGTCTTAGAGACTCTAGAAAGCAAGAGCCTTCTTCTTGTTCTAAAGCAGAGTGTGAACAATGGATGAGACTCTGCTGTGTGTTTCACTTCAGAAATGGAGTTAATTCCCAGGCTCTGAGTCTTCCTACAATCAAGACTTCATTTCAGATAAGGTCAGTCACTTTTCAGCTCAAACTAACTACATCGTTCACGAAGATCAAACGTTTCTCATCTTAACTGACAAGCATCGGGTGTTAGAGAACCATTGCTTTGTATCAGTTTCAGAAGCAGAGTTGGACTAGATATGGTCCGTACATTTTGGAAACACTGTCCTTTGTTACCAGCACACTCACAATTCCTGCTGTCTTAGAGACTCTAGAAATCTAGAGCCTGCTTCTAGCTGTAAAGCAGAGTGGGATCCATATATGAGAACTCTGCTGTGTGTTTCCCTTCAGAAATGGAGTTAAATCACAGGCTCTGTGTCTTCCTGCAATCAAGAGTTCATTTCAGGTAAGAGCAGTCACTTTTCAGCACAAACGAACTACATCGTTCCTGAAGCTCAAACGTTTCTCATCTTAACTGACAAGCGTGGATGTTAGAGGAAAAGTACTTTACATCAGTTTCAAAAGCAGAGTTGAACTAGATATGATCCGTATGTGTAGGAAACACCGTTCTTTTGTTCTCATCACACTCATGTTTCCTGCTGTCTTAGAGACTCTAGAAAGCAAGAGCGTTCTTCTTGTTCTAAAGCAGAGTGTGAACAATGGATGAGAACTCTGCTGTGTGTTTCAATTCAGAAATGGAGTTAAATCCCAGGCTTTGAGTCTTCCTTCAAGCAAGACTTCGTTTCAGGTAAGGGCAGTTACTTTACAGCTCAAAAGAACTACATCGTTCACAAAGGTCATACGTTTCTCATGTTAACTGAGAAGCATTGGATATTAGAGGACCTTTGCTTTGTATCAACTTCAAGCAGAGTTGAACTAGATATCGGCCATATGTATAGGAAACACGGTTCTTTTCTTCTGAGCACAGTCATGTTTCCTGCTGTATTAGAGACTCTAGAAAGCAAGAGCGTGCTTCTTGCTCTAAAGCAGAGTGTGATCAATGGATGAGAACTCTGCTGTGTGTTTCACTTCAGAAATGGAGTTAAATCACAGGCTCTGTGTCTTCCTGCAATCAAGAGTTCATTTCAGGTAAGGGCAGTCACTTTTCAGCACAAACGAACTACATCGTTCATGAAGCTCAAACGTTTCTCATCTTAACTGACAAGCGTGGATGTTAGAGGAAAAGTACTTTACATCAGTTTCAAAAGCAGAGTTGAACTAGATATGATCCGTATGTGTAGGAAACACCGTTCTTTTGTTCTCATCACACTCATGTTTCCTGCTGTCTTAGAGACTCTAGAAAGCAAGAGCGTTCTTCTTGTTCTAAAGCAGAGTGTGAACAATGGATGAGAACTCTGCTGTGTGTTTCAATTCAGAAATGGAGTTAAATCCCAGGCTTTGAGTCTTCCTTCTAGCAAGACTTCGTTTCAGGTAAGGGCAGTTACTTTACAGCTCAAAAGAACTACATCGTTCACAAAGGTCATACGTTTCTCATGTTAACTGAGAAGCATTGGATATTAGAGGACCTTTGCTTTGTATCAACTTCAAGCAGAGTTGAACTAGATATCGGCCATATGTATAGGAAACACGGTTCTTTTCTTCTGAGCACAGTCATGTTTCCTGCTGTATTAGAGACTCTAGAAAGCAAGAGCGTGCTTCTTGCTCTAAAGCAGAGTGTGATCAATGGATGAGAACTCTGCTGTGTGTTTCACTTCAGAAATGGAGTTAAATCACAGGCTCTGTGTCTTCCTGCAATCAAGAGTTCATTTCAGGTAAGGGCAGTCACTTTTCAGCACAAACGAACTACATCGTTCATGAAGCTCAAACGTTTCTCATCTTAACTGACAAGCGTGGATGTTAGAGGAAAAGTACTTTACATCAGTTTCAAAAGCAGAGTTGAACTAGATATGATCCGTATGTGTAGGAAACACCGTTCTTTTGTTCTCATCACACTCATGTTTCCTGCTGTCTTAGAGACTCTAGAAAGCAAGAGCGTTCTTCTTGTTCTAAAGCAGAGTGTGAACAATGGATGAGAACTCTGCTGTGTGTTTCAATTCAGAAATGGAGTTAAATCCCAGGCTTTGAGTCTTCCTTCAAGCAAGACTTCGTTTCAGGTAAGGGCAGTTACTTTACAGCTCAAAAGTACTACATCGTTCACAAAGGTCATACGTTTCTCATGTTAACTGAGAAGCATTGGATATTAGAGGACCTTTGCTTTGTATCAACTTCAAGCAGAGTTGAACTAGATATCGGCCATATGTATAGGAAACACGGTTCTTTTCTTCTGAGCACAGTCATGTTTCCTGCTGTATTAGAGACTCTAGAAAGCAAGAGCGTGCTTCTTGCTCTAAAGCAGAGTGTGATCAATGGATGAGAACTCTGCTGTGTGTTTCACTTCAGAAATGGAGTTAAATCACAGGCTCTGTGTCTTCCTGCAATCAAGAGTTCATTTCAGGTAAGGGCAGTCACTTTTCAGCACAAACGAACTACATCGTTCATGAAGCTCAAACGTTTCTCATCTTAACTGACAAGCGTGGATGTTAGAGGAAAAGTACTTTACATCAGTTTCAAAAGCAGAGTTGAACTAGATATGATCCGTATGTGTAGGAAACACCGTTCTTTTGTTCTCATCACACTCATGTTTCCTGCTGTCTTAGAGACTCTAGAAAGCAAGAGCGTTCTTCTTGTTCTAAAGCAGAGTGTGAACAATGGATGAGAACTCTGCTGTGTGTTTCAATTCAGAAATGGAGTTAAATCCCAGGCTTTGAGTCTTCCTTCTAGCAAGACTTCGTTTCAGGTAAGGGCAGTTACTTTACAGCTCAAAAGAACTACATCGTTCACAAAGGTCATACGTTTCTCATGTTAACTGAGAAGCATTGGATATTAGAGGACCTTTGCTTTGTATCAACTTCAAGCAGAGTTGAACTAGATATCGGCCATATGTATAGGAAACACGGTTCTTTTCTTCTGAGCACAGTCATGTTTCCTGCTGTATTAGAGACTCTAGAAAGCAAGAGCGTGCTTCTTGCTCTAAAGCAGAGTGTGATCAATGGATGAGAACTCTGCTGTGTGTTTCACTTCAGAAATGGAGTTAAATCACAGGCTCTGTGTCTTCCTGCAATCAAGAGTTCATTTCAGGTAAGGGCAGTCACTTTTCAGCACAAACGAACTACATCGTTCATGAAGCTCAAACGTTTCTCATCTTAACTGACAAGCGTGGATGTTAGAGGAAAAGTACTTTACATCAGTTTCAAAAGCAGAGTTGAACTAGATATGATCCGTATGTGTAGGAAACACCGTTCTTTTGTTCTCATCACACTCATGTTTCCTGCTGTCTTAGAGACTCTAGAAAGCAAGAGCGTTCTTCTTGTTCTAAAGCAGAGTGTGAACAATGGATGAGAACTCTGCTGTGTGTTTCACTTCAGATATGGAGTTAATTCCCAGGCTCTGAGTCTTCCTACAAGAAAGACTTCGTTTCAGGTAAGGGCAGTTACTTTACAGCTCAAACGAACTACATTGTTCACGAAGGTCACACGTTTCTCATCTTAACTGAGAAGCATTGGATGTTAGAGGACCTTTGCTTTGTATCAATTTCAAGCAGAGTTGAACTAGATATGGTCTGTATGTACAGGAAACACGGTTCTTTTCTTCTGAGCACACTCACGTTTCCTGCTGTATTAGAGAATCTAGAAAGCAAGAGCGTGCTTCTTGCTCTAAAGCAGAGTGGGATCCATGGATGAGAACTGTGTTGTATGTTTCTCTTCAGAAATGGAGTTAAATCCCAGGCTCTGTGTCTTCCTACAAGCAAGACATCTTTCAGGTAAGGGCAGTTACTTTACAGCTCAAACGAGCTACTTCGTTCACGAAGCTCACACGTTTCTAATCTTAACTGACAAGCATTGGATGTTAATGGACCTGTGGTTTGTTTCAGTTTCAGAAGCAGAGTTTAACTAGATATGGTCCGTATGTGTAGGAAACACCATTCTTTGTTTTGAGCACACTCATGTTTCCTGCTGTGTTAGAGTCTCTGGAAAGCAAGAGCTTTCTTCTTGCTCTGAACCAGAGTGCGATCCATGGATGAGAACTCTGCTGTGTGTTTCCCTTCAGAAATGGAAATAAATCCCAGGCTCTGTGTCTTCCTGCAATCAAGACTTATGTTCACTGAAGGGCAGTCACTTTTCAGCACAAACGAACTACATCGTTCATGAAGCTCACACGTTTCTCATCTTAACTGACAAGCATTGGATGTTAGAGGACCAGTGCTTTGTATCAGTTTCAGGAGCACATTTGGACTAGATATGATCCGAATGTGTAGGAAACACCGTTCTTTTGTTGTCATCACACTCATGGTTCCTGCTCTCTTAGAGACTCTAGAAAGCAATAGCATTCTTCTTATTCTAAAGCAGAGTGTGAACAATGGATGAGAACTCTGCTGTGTGTTTCACTTCAAAAATGGACTTAAATCCCATGCTCTGGTTCTTCCTACAAGGAAGACTTCGTTTCAAGTAAGGGCAGTTACTTTACAGCTCAAACGAACTACATCGTTCAAGAAGGTCACACGTTTCTCATCTTAACTGAGAAACATTGGCTGTTAGAGGACCTTTGCTTTGTATAAATTTCAAGCAGAGTTGAAGTATATATTGTCCGCATGTATAGGAAACACGGTTCTTTTCTTCTGAGCACACTCAAGTTTCCTGCTGTCTTAGAGATTCTAGAAAGCAAGAGCGTGCTTCTTGCTCTAAAGCAGAGTGTGATCAATGGATGAGAACTGTGTTGTAGGTTTCTCTTCAGAAATGGAGTTAAATCCCAGGCTCTGTGTCTTCCTACAAGCAAGACATGGTTTCAGGTAAGGGCAGATACTTTACCGCTCAAACGATCTACATCGTTCAAGAAGCTCACACGTTTCTCATCTTAACTGACAAGCATTGGATGTTAGAGGACCAGTGCTTCATATCAGTTTCAGGAGCACATTTGGACTAGATATGATCCGAATGTGTAGGAAACACCGTTCTTTTGTTCTCATCACACTCATGTTTCCTGCTGTCTTAGAGACTCTAGAAAGCAAGAGCGTTCTTCTTGCTCTAAAGCAGAGTGTGAACAATGGATGAGAACTCTGCTCTGTGTTTCAATTCAGAAATGGAGTTAAATCCCAGGCTTTGAGTCTTCCTTCAAGCAAGACTTCGTTTCAGGTAAGGGCAGTTACTTTACAGCTCAAAAGAACTACATCGTTCACAAAGGTCATACGTTTCTCATGTTAACTGAGAAGCATTGGATATTAGAGGACCTTTGCTTTGTATCAACTTCAAGCAGAGTTGAACTAGATATCGGCTGTATGTATAGGAAACACGGTTCTTTTCTTCTGAGCACAGTCATGTTTCCTGCTGTATTAGAGACTCTAGAAAGCAAGAGCGTGCTTCTTGCTCTAAAGCAGAGTGTGATCAATGGATGAGAACTCTGCTGTGTGTTTCACTTCAGAAATGGAGTTAAATCACAGGCTCTTAGTCTTCCGACAAGCAAGACTCCGTTTCAAGTAAGGGCAGATACTTTACAGCTCACACGAACTACATCGTTCACGAAACTCACACGTTTCTCATCTTAAATGACAAGCATTGGATGTTAATGGACCTGTGGTTTGTTTCAGTTTCAGAAGGAGAGTTGAACTAGATATGGTCTGTATGTGTAGGAAACACCGTTCTTTTGTTCTGAGCACTCTCATGTTTCCTGCTGTATTAGAGTCTCTAGAAAGCAGGAGCTTTCTTCTTGCTCTGAAGCAGAGTGTGATCCATGGATGAGAACTCTGCTGTTTGTTTCTCTTCAGAAATGGAGATAAATCCCAGGCTCTGTGTCTTCCTACAAGCAAGACTTCCTTTCAGGTAAGGGCCGTCACTTTGAAGCTCAAACGAAATACATCCTTCACGAAGCTCACATGTTTCGGATCTTAACTGACATGCATTGAATGTTGGAGGACCAGTGCTTTGTATCAGTTTCAGACGCAAAGATGGACTAGATATGGTCCATATGTGTAGGAAACACCGTTCTTTTGTTCTCAGCACACTCACGTTTCCTGCTGTCTTAGAGACTATTGAAAGCTATAGCGTGCTTTCTGATCACACTCTGTTTTAGAGCAAGAAGCACGCTCTTGCTTTCTAGAATCTCTAATACAGCAGGAAACGTGAGTGAGCTCAGAACAAAAGAACAGTGTTTCCTACACAAACCGACCATATCTAGTTCAACTCTGCTTCTGAAACTGATACAAACCACAGGTCCTCTAACATCCAATGCTTGTCAGTTAAGATTAGAAACGTGTGAACTTCGTGAACGATGTAGTTCGTTTGAGCTGTAAAGTAACTGCCCTTACATGAAATGAAGTCTTGATTGTAGGAAGACTCAAAGCCTGGGATTTAACTCCATTTCTGAAGTGAAACACACAGCAGAGTTCACATCCATAGATCACGCTCTGCTTTAGATCAAGAAGCATGCTCTTGCTTTCTAGAATCTCTAAGACAGCAGGAAACATGAGTGTACTGACAACAAAAGAACGGTGTTTCCTACACATGCGGACCATATCTAGTCCAACTCTGCCTCTGAAATTGATACAAAGCACAGGTCTTCTAACATCCAATGCTTGTGAGTTAAGAAGAGAAACGTGTGAGCTTCGTGAACGATGTAGTTTGTTTGAGCTGTGAATTAATTGCCCTTACCTGAAACGAAATCTTGCTTGTAGGAAGACTCAGAGCCTGGGATTTAAATCCAGTTCTGAAGCGAAAAACACAGCAGAGTTCTCATCCATAGATCACAATCTGCTTTAGAGCAAGAAGGACGCTCTTGCTTTCTAGAATCTCTAATACAGCAGGAAACGTGAGTGCGCTGAGAACAAAAGAATGGTGTTTCCTACACATACGGACCATATATAGTCCAACTCTGCCTCTGAAATTGATACAAAGCACCGGTCCTCTAACATCCCATGCTTGTCATTTAAGATGAGAAACGTGTGAGCTTCGTGAACGATGTATTTCGTTTGAGCTGAAAAGTGACTGCCCTTACCTGAAACGAAGTCTTGCTTGTAGGAAGACACAGATCCTGGGATTTAAAACCGTTTCTGAAGTGAAACACACAGCAGAGTTCTCATCCATAGATCAAATTCTGCTTTAGAGCAAGAAGCATGCTCTTGCTTTCTAGAGTCTCTAAGATAGCATTAAACATGAGTGTGGTCAGCAAAAGAGAATGGTGTTTCCTACACATTCAGACAATATCTGTCTAACTCTTCCTCTGGAACTGATACAAAGCACTGGTCCTCTAACATCCAATGTTTTTCAGTTAAGATCAGAAACCTGTGAACTTTGTGAACGATGTAGTTCGTTAGAGCTGAAAAGCGACTGCCCTTTCCTGAAACAATATCTTGCTTTTAGGAAGACACAGAGCCTGGTTTTTAACTCCACTTCTGAAGGGAAACACACAGCATAGTTCTCATCCATGGATCACACACTGTCTAAGGGCAAGAAGAATGCTCTACCTTTCTAGAGTCTCTAAGACAGCAGGAAACATGTGTGTGCTGAGAACTAAAGAACGGTGTTTCCTACACATAAAGACCATATCTAGTCCAACTCTGCCTCTGAAATTGATACAAAGCACAGGTCCTCTAACATCCAATGCTTGTCATTTAAGATGAGAAACGTGTGAACTTCGTGAACGATGTAGTTCGTTTGAGCTGTAAAGTGACTGCCCTTACCTGAAACAAAGTCTTGCGTGTAGGAAGACACAGAGCCTGGGATTTAAATCCATTTCTTAAGGGAAACACACAGCATAGTTCTCATCCATGCGTCATACTCTGTTTTAGAGCATGAAGCACGCTCTTGATTTGTAGAATCTCTAATACAGCAGGAAACGTGAGTGTGCTCAGAACAAAAGAACGGTGTTTCCTACACATAAGGGCCATATCTAGTTCAACTCTGCTTCTGAAAGAGAAACAAACCACAGGTCCTCTAACATACAATGCTTGTCAGTTTAGATGAGAAACGTGTGAGCTTCGTGAACGATGTAGTTCATTTGAGCTGTAAAGTAATTGCCCTTACCAGAAATGAAGTCTTGCTTGTAGGAAGACTCAGAGCCTGGGATTTAACTCCACTTCTGAAGTGAAACAAAAAGCAGAGTTCTCATCTATAGATCACACTCTGCTTTAGAGCAAGAAGCACGCTCTTGCTTTCTAGATTCTCTAAGACAGCAAGAAACGTCAGTGTGCTGAGAACAAAAGAACGGTGTTTCCTACACATACCGACCATATCTAGTTCAAAGCTTATTCTGAAACTGACAGAAAGCACAGGTCCTTTAACATCCAATGCTTTTCAATTAAGACCAAGAAACGAGTGAGGTTCATATACGATGCAGTTCATTTGAGCTCTAAAGTAACTGCACTTATCTGAAACGAAGTCTTGCTTGTAGGAAGACTCAGAGCCTGGCATTTAACTCCATTTCTGAAGTGGAACACACAGCAGTGTTCTCATCCATTGCTCACACTGTGCTTTAGAGCAAGAAGCACACTCTTGCTTTCTAGAGTCTCTAAGACATCAGGAAAAGTGAGTGTGCTGAGAACAAAAGAACGGTGTTTCCTACACATACGGACCATATCTAGTCCAACTCTGCTTCTGAAATTGATACAAGCACAGGTCCTCTAACATCCAATGCTTGTCATTTACGATGAGAAACGAATGAGCTTCATGAACGATGTAGTTCATTTGAGCTGTAAAGTAACTGCCCTTACCTTAAATGAAGTCTCTCTTGTAAGAAGACTAAGAAGCTGGGATTTAACTCCATTTCTGAAGGGAAACACACAGCATAGTTCTCATCCATAGATCACACTCTGTCTTAGGGCAAGAAGAATGCTCTACCTTTTTAGAGTATCTAAGACAGCAGGAAACATGAGTGTGCTGAGAACTAAAGATCGGTGTTTCCTACACATACAGACCATATCTAGTCCAACTCTGCTTCTGAAATTGATACAAAGCACAGGTCCTCTAACATCCCATGCTTGTCATTTAAGATGAGAAACGTGTGAACTCGTGCATGATGTAGTTCGTTTGAGCTGTAAAGTAACTGCCCTTACATGAAATGAAGTCTCGCTTGTAGGAAGACTCAGTGCCTGGGATTTAACTCCATTTCTGAAGTGAAACACACAGCAGAGTTCTCATCCATAGATCACACTCTGATTTAGAGCAAGAAGCACGCTCTTGCTTTCTAGAATCTCTAAGACAGCAGGAAACATGAGAGTGCTGAGACCAAAAGAACGGTGTTTCCTACACATATGGACCATATCTAGTCCAACTCTGACTCTGAAATTGATACAAAGCACAGGTCCTCTAAGATCCAATGCTTGTCATTTAAGATGAGAAACGTGTGAGCTTCGTGAACGATGTCGTTCGTTAGAGCTGAAAAGTGACCTCCCTTACCTGAAACGAAGTCCTACGTGTAGGAAGACACAGAGCCTGGGATTAAAATCCATTTCTTAAGGGAAATACACAGCATAGTTCTTATCCATGTGTCACACTCTGTTTTAGAGTCAGAAGCACGCTCTTGCTTTCTAGAATCTGTAATACAGCAGGAAACGTGAGTGTGCTCAGAACAAAAGAACGGTGTTTCCTACACATAAGGGCCATATCTAGTTCAACTCTACTTCTGAAAGAGAAACAAACCACAGGTCCTCTAACATCCAATGCTTGTCATTTTAGATGAGAAATGTGTGAGCTTTGTGAACGATGTAGATCATTTGAGCTGTAAAGAAACTGCCCTTACCAGAAACGAAGTCTTGTTTTTGGAAGACTCAGAGCCTGGGATTTAACTAGATTTCTGAAGTGAAACACAAAGCAGAGATCTCATCCATAGATCACACTCTGCTTTAGAGCAAGAAGCACGCTCTTGCTTTCTAGATTCTCTAAGACAGCAGGAAACATGAGTGTGCTGAGAACAAAAGAACGGTGTTTCCTACACATACGTACCATATCTAGTCCAACTCTGCCTCTGAAATTGATACAAAGCACCGTTCCTCTAACATCCCATGCTTGTCACTTAAGATGAGAAACGTGTGAGCTTCGTGAACGATGTAGTTCGTTTGAGCTGAAAAGTGACTGCCCTTACCTGAAACGAAGTCTTGCTTGTAGGAAAACACAGAGCCTGGGATTTAAAACCATTTCTGAAGTGAAACACACAGCAGAGTTCTCATCCATAGATCAAACTCTGCTTTAGAGCAAGAAGAACGCTCTTGCTTTCTAGAGTCTCTAAGATAGCATTAAACATGAGTGTGGTCAGAAAAAAAGAATGGTGTTTCCTACACATTCGGACCATATCTAGTCCAACTCTTCCTCTGGAACTGATACAAAGCACTGGTCCTCTAACATCCAATGTTTTTCAGTTAAGATCAGAAACCTGTGAACTTCGTGAACGATATAGTTCCTTAGAGCTGAAAAGTGACTGCCCTTACCTGAAACAATATCTTGCTTTTAGGAAGACACAGAGCCTGGAATTAAACTCCACTTCTGAAGGGAAACACACAGCATAGTTCTCATCCATGTGTCACACTCTGTTTTAGAGCAAGATGCACGCTCTTGCTTTCTAGAATCTCTAATACAGCAGGAAACGTGAGTGTGCTAAGAACAAAGGAACGGTGTTTCATACACATAAGGGCCATATCTAGTTCAACTCTGCTTCTGAAAGAGAAACAAACCATAGGTCCTCTAACATCCAATGCTTGTCAGTTTAGATGAGAAACGTGTGAGCTTCGTGAACGATGTAGTTCATTTGAGCTGTAAAGTAACTGCCCTTACCTGAAATGAAGACTTCCTTGTAGGAAGACTCAGAACCTGGGATTTAAGTCCACTTCTGAAGTGAAACACAAAGCAGAGATCTCATCTATAGATCGCACTCTGCTTTAGAGCAAGAAGCATGCTCTTGCTTTCTAGATTCTCTAAGACAGCAAGAAACGTCAGTGTGTTGAGAACAAAAGAACGGTGTTTCCTACACATACCGACCATATCTAGTTCAACACTTATTCTGAAACTGACACAAAGCACAGGTCCTGTAACATCCAATGCTTTTCAATTAAGACCGAGAAACGAGTGAGGTTCATATACGATGAAGGTCATTTGAGCTCTAAAGTAACTGCACTTATCTGAAACGAAGTCTTGCTTTTAGGAATACTCAGAGCCTGGCATTTAACTCCATTTCTGAAGTGGAACACACAGCAGAGTTCTCATCCACAGATCACACTCTGCTTTAGAGCAAGAAGCACACTCTTGCTTTCTAGAGTCTCTGAGACAACAGGAAACATGAGAGTGCTGAGACCAAAAGAACGGTGTTTCCTACACATACGGACCATATCTAGTCCAACTCTGCCTCTGAAATTGATACAAAGCACAGGTCCTCTAACATCCCATGCTTGTCATTTAAGATGAGAAACATGTGAGCTTTGTGAACGATGTAGATCATTTGAGCTGTAAAGAAACTGCCGTTACCAGAAATGAAGTCTTGCTTTTAGGAAGACTCAGAGCCTGGGATTTAACTCCATTTCTGAAGTGAAATGCAAAGCAGAGTTCTCATCCATAGATCACACTCTGCTTTAGAGCAAGAAGCATGCTCTTGCTTTCTAGATTCTCTAAGACAGCAGGAAACGTGAGTGTGCTGAGAACAAAAGAACGGTGTTTCCTACACATACCAACCATATCTAGTTCAACTCTTATTCTGAAACTGACACAAAGCACAGGTCCTGTAACATCCAATGCTTTTCAAATAAGACCGAGAAACGCGTGAGCTTCATGTACGATGTAGTTCATTTGAGCTCTAAAGAAACTGCACTTATCTGAAACGTAGTCATGCTTGTAGAAAGACTCAGAGCCTGGCATTTAACTCCATTTCTGACGTCGAACACACAGCAGATTTCTCATCCATTGCTCACACTCAGCTTTAGAGCAAGAAGCACGCTCTTGCTTTCTAGAGTCTCTAAGACAGCAGGAAAAGTGAGTGTGCTGAGAACAAAAGAACGGTGTTTCATACACATACGGACCATATCTAGTCCAACTCTGCTTTTGAAATTGATAAAAGCACAAGTCCTCTAACATCCAATGCTTGTCATTTAAGATGAGAAACGAGTGAGCTTCGTGAACAATGTAGTTTGTTTGAGCTGAAAAGTGACTGCCCTTACCTAAAACGAAGTAGTGTTTGTAGGAAGACACAGAGCATGGGATTTAACTCCATTTCTGATGGGAAACGCAAAGCATAGTTCTCATCCATGCATCACACTCTGCTTTAGAGCAAGAAGAACGCTCTTGCTTTCTAGAGTCTCTAAGACAACAGGAAACTTGAGTGTGCTGAGAACAAAAGAACGGTGTTTCCTACACATAAGGACCATATCTAGTTCAACTCTACTTCTGAAACTGATACAAACCACAGGTCCTCTAACATCCAATGCTTGTCAGTTTAGATGAGAAATGTGTGAGCTTTGTGAACGATGTAGTTCGTTTGAGCTGTAAAGTAACTGCCCTTACCTAAAATGAATTCTCGCTTGTAGGAAGACTCAGACGCTGGGATTTAACTCCATTTCTGAAGTGAAACACACAGCATAGTTCTCACCCATAGATCACACTCTGTCTTAGGGCAAGAAGCACGCTCTAGCTTTCTAGAATCTCTAAGACAGCAGGAAACATGTGTGTGCTGAGAACTAAAGAACGGTGTTTCCTACATATACGGACCATATCTAGTCCAACTCTGCCTCTGAAATTGATACAAAGCACAGGTCCTCTAACATCCCATGCTTGTCATTTAAGATGAGAAACTGTGAGCCTCGTGAACGATGTAGTTCATTTGAGCTGAAAAGTGACTGCCCTTACCTGAAACGAAGTCTTGCTTGTAGGAAGACACGGGGCCTGGTATTTAAATCCATTTCTAAAGGGAAACACACAGCAGAGTTCTCATCCATAGATCACACTCTTCTTTAGAGCAAGAAGCACGATCTTGCTTTCTAGAGTCTCTAAGACAGCAGGAAATATGAGTGTGCTCAGAACAAAAGAACGGTGTTTCCTACACATACAGACCATATCTATTCCAACTCTTCTTCTGGAACTGATACAAATCACTGGTCCTCTAATATCCAATGCTTTTCAGTTAAGATCAGAAACGTGTGAACTTCGTGAACGATGCAGTTCGTTTGATCTGTAAAGTAACTGCCCTTACATGAAATGAAGTCTTGATTATAGGAAGACTCAGAGCCTGGGATTTAACTCCATTTCTGAAGTGAAAGACACAGCAGTGTTCTCATCCATAGATCACACTCTGCTTTAGAGCAAGAAGCACGCTCTTGCTTTCTAGAGTCTGTAAGACAGCAGGAAACATGAGTGTGGTCAGAAAAAAGAACGGTGTTAACTACACATACGGACCATATCTAGTCCAACTCTGCTTCTGAAATTGATACAAGCACAGGTCCTCTAACATCCAATGCTTGTGAGTTAAGACCAGAAACGTGTGAACTTCGTGAACGATGTAGTTCATTTGAGCTGTAAAGTACATGCCCTTACCTGAAATGGTGTCTCGCTTGTAGGAAGACTCAGATGCTGGGATTTAACTCCATATTTGAAATGAAACACAAAGCATAGTTCTCATCCATAGACCACACTCTGTCTTAGGGCAAGAAGCATGCTCTAACTTTCTAGAGTCTCTAAGACAGCAGGAAAATTGAGTGTGCTGAGAACAAAAGAACAGTGTTTCCTACACATACAGACCGTATCCAGTCCAACTCTGCCTCTGAAATTGATACAAAGCACAGGTCCTCTAACATCCCATGCTTGTCATTTAAGATGAGAAACGTGTGAGCTTCGTGAACGATGTAGTTCGTTTGAGCTTAAAAGTGACTGCCCTTACCTGAAACGAAGTCTTGCATGTAGGAAGACACAGAGCCTGGGATTTAAATCCATTTCTGGAAGGAAACACAATGCAGAGTTCTCATCCATGGATCACACTCTGCTTTAGAGAAAGAAGAACGCTCTTGCTTTCTGGAGTCTCTAAGACAGCAGGAAACGTGAGTGTGCTCCGAACAATAGAACGGTGTTTCCTACACAAACGGTCCATATCTAGTTCAACTCTACTTCTCAAACTGATACAAACCACAGGTCCTCTAAAATCCCATGCTTGTCATTTAAGATGAGAAACGTGTGAGCTTCGTGAACGATGTAGTTCGTTTGAGCTGAAAAGTGACTGCCCTTACCTGAAACGAAGTCTTGCGTGTAGGAAGACACAGAGCCTGGGATTTAAATCCATTTCTTAAGGTAAAAACACAGCATAGTTCTCATCCATTCGTCACTCTCTGTTTTAGTGCAAGAAGCACGCTCTTGCTTTCTAGAATCTCTAATACAGCAAGAAACGTGAGTGTGCTCAGAACAAAAGAACGGTGTTTCCTACACATAAGGGCCATATCTAGTTCAACTCTGCTTCTGAAAGAGAAACAAACCACAGGTCCTCTAACCTACAATGCTTGGCATTTTAGATGTGAAACGTGTGAGCTTTGTGAACGATGTAGATCATTTGAGCTGTAAAGAAACTGCCCTTACCAGAAATGAAGTCTTGCTTTTAGGAAGACTCAGAGCCTGGGATTTAACTCCATTTCTGAAGTGAAACGCAAAGCAGAGTTCTCATCCATAGATCACACTCTGCTTTAGAACAAGAAGCACGCTCTTGCTTTCTAGATTCTCTAAGACAGCAGGAAACGTGAGTGTGCTGAGAACAAAAGAACGGTGTTTCCTACACATACCAACCATATCTAGTTCAACTCTTATTCTGAAACTGACACAAAGCACAGGTCCTGTAACATCCAATGCTTTTCAATTAAGACCGAGAAACGAG
This sequence comes from Onychomys leucogaster, assembly GCA_949786385.1. NCBI lineage: Eukaryota > Metazoa > Chordata > Mammalia > Rodentia > Cricetidae > Onychomys > Onychomys leucogaster. The sequence goes on from CATKUP010000029.1 coordinate 2,981,366, forward strand.
TGAGCTTCATATACGATGTAGTTCATTTGAGCTCTAAAGAAACTGCACTTATCTGAAACGTAGTCATGCTTGTAGAAAGACTCAGAGCCTGGCATTTAACTCCATTTCTGACGTCGAACACACAGCAGATTTCTCATCCATTGCTCACACTCAGCTTTAGAGCAAGAAGCACGCTCTTGCTTTCCAGAGTCTCTAAGACAGCAGGAAAAGTGAGTGTGCTGAGAACAAAAGAACGGTGTTTCATACACATACGGACCTTATCTAGTCCAACTCTGCTTTTGAAATGATAAAAGCACAAGTCCTCTAACATCCAATGCTTGTCATTTAAGATGAGAAATGAGTGAGCTTCGTGAACGATGTAGTTTGTTTGAGCTGAAAAGTGACTGCCCTTACCTAAAACGAAGTAGTGTTTGTAGGAAGACACAGAGCCTGGGATTTAACTCCATTTCTGAAGGGAAACGCACAGCATAGTTCTCATCCATGCATCATACTCGGGTTTAGAGCAAGAAGAACGCTCTTGCTTTCTAGAGTCTCGAGGACAGCAGGAAACTTGATTGTGCTGAGAACAAAAGAACGGTGTTTCCTACACATAAGGACCATATCTAGTTCAACTCTACTTCTGAAACTGATACAAACCACAGGTCCTCTAACATCGAATGCTTGTCAGTTTAGATGAGAAATGAGTGAGCTTTGTGAACGATGTTGTTCGTTTGAGCTGTAAAGTAACTGCCCTTACCTAAAATGAATTCTCGCTTGTAGGAAGACTCAGACGCTGGGATTTAACTCCATTTCTGAAGTGAAACACACAGCATAGTTCTCACCCTTAGATCACACTCTGTCTTAGGGCAAGAAGCACGCTCTAGCTTTCTAGAATCTCTAAGACAGCAGGAAACATGTGTGTGCTGAGAACTAAAGAACGGTGTTTCCTACACATACGGACCATATCTAGTCCAACTCTGCCTCTGAAATTGATACAAAGCACAGGTCCTCTAACATCCCATGCTTGTCATTTAAGATGAGAAACTGTGAGCTTCATGAACGATGTAGTTCATTTGAGCTGAAAAGTGACTGCCCTTACCTGAAACGAAGTCTTGCTTGTAGGAAGACTCGAGGCCTGGTATTTAAATCCATTTCTGAAGGGAAACACAGCAGAGTTCTCATCCATAGATCACACTCGGTCTTAGGACAAGAAGCACACTCTAGCTCTCTATAGTCTCTAAGACAGCAGGAAACTTGAGTGTGCTGAAAACTAAAGAACGGTGTTTCCTACACACACGGACCATATCTAGTCCAACTCTGCCTCTGAAATTGATACAAAGCACAGGTCCTCTAACATCCCATGCTTGTCATTTAAGATGAGAAACCTGTGAGCTTCGTGAATGATGTAGTTCGTTTGAGCTGAAAAGTGACTGCCCTTACCTGAAACGAAGTCTTGCATGTAGGAAGACAAAGAGCCTGGGATTTAAATCCATTTCTGAAGGGAAACACACAGCAGAGTTCTCATCAATAGATCACACTCTGCTTTAGAGCAAGAAGCATGCTCTTGCTCTCTAGAATCTCTAAGATAGCAGGAAAAGTGATTGTGCGCAGAACAAAAGAACGGTGTTTCCTACACATAGAGACCATATCTAGTCCAACTCTGCTTCTGAAATTGATACAAGCACAGGTACTCTATCATCCAATGCTTGTCATTTAAGATGAGAAATGAGTCAGCTTAGTGAACGATGTGGTTCGTTTGAGCTGAAAAGTGACTGCCCTTACCTGAAACGAAGTAGTGTTTGTAGGAAGACACAGAGCCGGGAATTTAACTCCATTTTGAAGGGAAACACACAGCATAGTTCTCATCCATGGATCACACTCTGCTTCAGAGCAAGAAGAACGCTCTTGCTTTCTAGAGTCTCTAAGACAGAAGGACAGTTGAGTGTGCTCAGAACAAAAGAACGGTGTTTCCTACACATACGGACCATATCTAGTTCAACTCTACTTCTGAAACTGATACAAACCACAGGTTCTCTAACATCCAATGCTTGTCAGTTTAGATGAGAAACGTGTGAGCTTCGTGAATGATGTAGTTCATTTGAGCTGAAAAGTGACTGCACTTACCTGAAACGAAGTCTTGCTTGTAGGAAGACACTGGGCCTGGGATTTAAATCCATTTCTGAAGGGAAACACACAGCAGAGTTCTCATCCATAGATCACACTCTGCTTTAGAGCAAGCAGCACGCTCTTGCTTTCCAGAGTCTCTAAGACAGCAGGAAACGTGTGTGTGCTCAGAACAAAAGAACGGTGTTTCCTACACATACGGACCATATCTAGTCCAACTCTTCTTCTGGAACTGATAGAAAGCACTGGTCCTCTAACATTCAATGCTTGTCAGTTAAGATCAGAAACGTGTGAACTTCGTGAACGATGTAGATCGTTTGAGCTGTAAAGTAACTGCCCTTACATGAAATGAAGTCTTGATTGTAGGAAGACTCAGAGCCTGGGATTTTACTCCATTTCTGACGTGAAACACACAGCATAGTTCTCTTCCATAGATCACACTCTGTCTTAGGGCAAGAAGCACACTATAGCTTTCTATAGTCTCTAAGACAGCAGGAAACATGAGAGTGCTGACACCAAAAGAACGGGGTTTCCTACGCATACGGAGCATATCTAGTCCCACTCTGCCTCTGAAATTGATACAAAGCACAGGTCCTCTAATATCCAATGCTTGTCATTTAAGTTGAGAAACGTGTGAGCTTCGTGAACGATGTAGTTCGTTAGAGCTGAAGAGTGACTGCCCTTACCTGAAACGAAGTCTTGCGTGTAGGAAGACACAGAGCCTGGGATTTAAATCCATTTCTTAATGGAAACACACAGCATATTTCTCATCCATGGATCACACTCTGCTTTAGAGCAAGAAGAACGCTAATGCTTTCTAGAGTCTCTAAAATAGGATGAAACGTGAGTGTGCTCAGAACAAAAGAATGGAATTTCCTACACATATGGACCATACCTACTTCAACTCTGCTTCTGTAACTGAAACAAACCACAGGTCCTCTAACATCCAATGCTTGTCAGTTTAGATGAGAAACGTGTGAGCTTTGTGAACGATGTAGTTCGTTTGAGGTGTAAATTAACTGCCCTCACCTGAAATGAAGTTTTGCTTGTAGTAAGAATCTGCCTGGGATTTAACTCCATTTCTGAAGTGAAACACACAGCATAGTTCTCATCCATAGATTACATTCTGCTTTAGAGCAAGAAGCACACTCTTGCATTCTAGAGTATCTTACAGCAGGAAACGTAAGTGTGCTGAGAACAAAAGAAGGGTGTTTCCACACATACGGAGGATATCTAGTCCAACTCTGCTTCTGAAACTGAAAGAAACCACAGGTCCTCTAACATCCAATGCTTGTTAGTTAAGGTGAGAAACGTGTGAGCTTTGTGAAAGATGTAGTTCGTTTGAGCTGTAAAGTAACTGCCCTTACCTGAAACGAAGTCTTGATTGTAGGAACACTGAGAGCCTGGGATTTAAATCCATTTCTGAAGTGAATCACACACCAGAGTTCTCATCCACTGATCAAACTCTGCTTTAGAGCAAGAAGCACGCTCTAGCTTTCTAGAGTCTCTAATAGAGCAGGAAACTTTTGTGGGCTCAGAACAAAAGAACGGTGTTTCCTACACATATGGACCATATCTAGTTCAACTCTGCTTCTGAAACTGAAACAAAGCACAGGTCCTCTAACATGGAATGCTTGTCAGTTAAGATGAGAAACGTGTGAGCTTCCTGAACGATGTAGTTCCTTTGACCTGAAAAGTGACTGTGTTTACCTGAAATGAAGACTTGCTTGTAGGAAGACACAGAGCTTGGGATTTAACTCCATTTAAGAACGGAAACATACAGCACAGTTCACATCCATGAAAGACACTCTGCTTTAGAGCAAGAAGCACGCTCTTGCTTTCTAGATTCTCTAATACAGCAGGAAAGGAGAGTGTGCTCAGAACAAAAGAACGGTATTTCCTACACATACAGAACCTATCTAGCACATCTCTGCTTCTGAAACTAATACAAATACTGGTCCTCTAAGATCCAATGCTTGTCAGTTAAGATGGGAAACTGTTTAGCTTCGTGAACGATGTAGTTCGTTTGAGCTGAAAAGTGACTGCCCTTAGCTGAAACTAAGTCTTGCTTGTAGGAAGACACAGAGCCTGGGATTTAACTCCATTTCTGAAGCGAAACACACAGTAGAGTTCTCATCCATGGATCACACTCTGCTTTGGAGCAAGAAGCTCGCTCTTGCTATCCAGAGTCTCTAATACAGCAGGAAACGTGAGTGTGCGCAGAACAAAAGAACGGAGTTTCCTACACATATGGACCATATCTAGTCCAACTCTGCTTCTGTAACTGAAACAAACCACAGGTCCTCTAACATCCAACGCTTGTCAGTTAAGATGAGAAACGTGTGAGCTTCACGAACGATGTAGTTTGTTTGAGGTATAAATTAACTGCCATCACCTGAAATGAAGTCTTGCTTGTAGTAAGACTCAGCCTGGGATTTAACTCCATTTCTGAAATGAAACACACAGCAGAGTTCTCATCCATAGATTACACTCTGCTTTAAAACCAGAAGCATGCTCTTGCTTTCCAGAGTCTCTAATACAGCAGGCAACGTGAGTGTGCGTAGAGCAAAAGAACGGTTTTTTCTACACATATGGACCATATCTAGTTCAACTCTGCTTCTGAAACTGAAACAAACCACAGGTCCTCTAACATCGAATGCTTGTCAGTTAAGATGAGAAACGGGTGAGCTTCATGAACGATGTAGTTCTTTTGACCTGAAAAGTGACTGTGTTTACCTGAACTGAAGATTTGCTTGTAGGAAGACACAGAGCTTCGGATTTAACTCCATTTAAGAACGGAAACACACAGCACAGTTCGCATCCATTAAACACATTCTGTTTTAGAGCAAGAGGCACGCTCTTGCTTTCTAGAGTCTCTAATACAGCAGGAAAGGAGAGTGTGCTCAGAACAAAAGAACGGTGTTTCCTACACATACGGACCATATCTAGTCCAACTCTGCTTCTGAAACTGATACAAACCAGTGGTCCTCTAACATCAAATGCTTGTCAGTTAAGATGGGAAACTTGTTAGCTTTGTGAACGATGTAGTTCGTTTGAGCTGAAAAGTGGCTGCCCTTACCTGAAACGTAGTCTTGCTTGTAGGAAGACACAGAGCCTGGGATTTAACTCCATTTCTGAAGGGAAACACACAGTAGAGGTCTCATCCATGGAACACACTCTGCTTTAGAGCATGAAGCACGCTCTTGTTTTCCAGAGTCTCTTAGACGGCAGATAATGTGAGTGAGATTGGAACAAAAGAACTGTGTTAGCTTCACATATGGACCATATCTAGGCCAACTCTGCTTCTGAAACTTATACAAAGCACTGGTCCTCTAACCTCCAATGCTTGTCAGTTAAGATGACAAACGTGTGAGCTTCTTGAACGATGTAGTTCGTTTGAGCTGAAAAGTGACTGCCCTTACATGAAACGAGGTAGTGCTTGTGGGAAGACACAGAGCCTGGGATTTTACTCCATTTCTGAAGGGTAACACACAGCAGAGTTCTCATCCATGGATCACACTCTGCTTTAGAGCAAGAAGAACGCTCTTGCTATCTAGATTCTCTAATACAGCAGGAAACTTGAGTGTGCTAGAACAAAAGAACAGTGTTTCCTACACATACGGACCATATCTAGTCCAACTCTGCTTCTGAAACTGATACAAAGCACTGGTCCTCTAACATCCAATGCTTGTCATTTAAGATGAGAAACGTGTGACCTTCGTGAATGATGTAGTTCGTTTCAACTGAAAAGTGACTGCCCTTACCTGAAACGAAGTAGTGCTTGTAGGAAGACACTGAGCCTGGGATTTAACTCCATTTCTGAAGGGAAACACACAGCATAGTTCTCATCCATGGATCACACTCTGCTTTAGAGCAAGAAGACCGCTCTTGCTTTCTAGAATCTCTAATAGAGCAGGAAACTTGAGTGTGCTCAGAACAAAAGAACAGTGTTTCCTACACATACGCACTATATCTAGTTCAACTCTGCTTCTGAAACTGAAAGAAACCACAGGTCCTCTAACATCCAATTCTTGTCAGTTAAGATGAGAAACGTGTGAGCTTCGTGAATGATGTAGTTCTTTGAGCTGTAAAGTAACTGCCCTTAACTGAAAAGAAGTCTTGCTTGTAGAAACAAAGAGAGCTTGGGATTTAACTCCATTTCTGAAGGGAAACACTCAGCAGAGTTCTCATCCATTGATCACAAGCTGCTTTAGAGCAAGAACCACGCTCTTGCTTTCCAGAGTCTCTAATACAGCAGGAAATGTGAGTGTGCTTAGAAAAAAAGAAAGGTGTTACCTACACATATGGACCATATCTAGTCCAACTCTGCTTCTGAAACTGATACAAAGCACTGGTCCTCTAACATCCAATGCTTGTCAGTTAAGATGAGAAACGTGTTAGCTCGGTGAACGATGTAGTTCCTTTGAGCTATAAAGTGACTGCCCTTACCTGAAACAAAGTCTTGCTTGTAGGAAGACACAGAGCCGGGGATTTAACACCATTTCTGAAGGGAAACACAGAGCAGAGTTCTCATCCATGGATCACACTCTGCTTTAGAGCAAGAAGCACGCTCTTGCTTTCTAGATTCTCTAATACAGCAGGAAACTTGAGTGTGCTAGAACAAAAGAACAGTGTTTCATACACATACGGACCATATCTAGTTCAACTCTGCTTCTGAAGCTGAAAGAAACCAGAGGTCCTCTAACATCCAATGCTTGTCAGTTAAGATGAGAAATGTAGCTTCGTGAAAGATGTAGTTCATTTGAGCTGAAAAGTAACTGCCCTTACCTGAAAAGAAGTCTTGCTTTTAGCAACAATGAGAGCTTGGGATTTAACTCCATTTCTGAAGGTAAACAGTCAGCAGAGTTCTCATCCATTGATCACAAGCTGCTTTAGAGCAGGAAGAACGCTCTTGCTTTCCAGAGTCTCTAAGACAGCAGGAAACGTGTGTGTGCTCAGAACAAAAGAACGGTGTTTCCTACACATACGGACCATATCTAGTCCAACTCTTCTTCTGGAACTGATAGAAAGCACTGGTCCTCTAACATTCAATGCTTGTTAGTTAAGATCAGAATCGTGTGAACTTCGTGAACGATGTAGATCCTTTGAGCTGTAAAGTAACTGCCCTTACATGAAATGAAGTCTTGATTGTAGGAAGACTCAGAGCCTGGGATTTTACTCCATTTCTGACGTGAAACACACAGCAGAGTTCACATCCATAGATCACACTCTGCTTCAGAGCAAAAAGCACGCTCTTGCTTTCTAAAATCTCTAATACAGCAGGAAACTAGAGTGTGCTCAGAACAAAAGAACAGTATTTCCTACACATACGGACCATATCTAGTCCAACTCTGCTTCTGAAACTGATAGAAAGCACTGGTCCTCTAACATCCAATGCTTGTCAGTTAAGAGGGAAACTTGTTAGCTTTGTGAACGATGTAGTTCGTTTGAGCTGAAAAGTGACTGCCCTTACCTGAAACATAGCCTTGCTTGTAGGAAGACACGGAGCCTGGGATTTAACTCCATTTCTGAAGGGAAACACACAGCAGAGATCTCATCCTGGATCACACTCTGCTTTACAGCAAGAAGCACGCTCTTGCTTTCCAGAATCTCTAATACAGCAGGAAACGTGAGTGTGCTCAGAAGAAAAGAACCGTGTTTCTTATACATACGGACAATATCTAGTTCAACACTGCTTGAAATTGATACAAAGCACTGGTCCTCTAACATCCAATGCTTGTCAGTTAAGATGAGAAACGCGTGAGCTTCGTGAACGATGTAGTTCCTTTGAGCTGAAAAGTGACTGCCTTTATCTGAAAAGAAGTCTTGCTTGTAGGAAGACACAGAGCCTGGGATTTAACTACATTTCTGAAGCGAAAAACACAGTAGAGTTCTCATCCATGGATCACACTCTGCTTTGGAGCAAGAAGCCCGGTCTTGCTATGCAGAGTCTCTAATACAGCAGGAAACGTGAGTGTGCTCAGAACAAAAGAACGGAGTTTCCTACACATATGGACCATATCTAGTCCAACTCTGCTTCTGAAACTGAAACAAACCACAGGTCCTCTAACATCCAATGCTTGTCAGTTTAGATGAGAAACGTGTGAGCTTCGTGAATGATGTAGTTCATTTGAGCTGAAAAGTGACTGCCCTTACCTGAAACGAAGTCTTGCTGGTAGGAAGACACTGGGCCTGGGATTTAAAACCATTTCTGAAGGGAAACACACACCAGAGTTTTCATCCATAGATCACACTCTGCTTTAGAGCAAGAAGCACGCTCTTGCTTTCTAGAGTCTCTAAGACAGCAGGAAACGTGTGTGTGCTCAGAACAAAAGAACGGTGTTTCCTACACATACGGACCATATCTAGTTCAACTCTACTTCTGAAACTGATACAAACCACAGGTCCTCTAACATCGAATGCTTGTCAGTTTAGATGAGAAATGTGTGAGCTTTGTGAACGATGTAGTTCGTTTGAGCTGTAAAGTAACTGCCCTTACCTAAAATGAATTCTCGCTTGTAGGAAGACTCAGACGCTGGGATTTAACTCCATTTCTGAAGTGAAACACAAAGCATAGTTCTCATCCTTAGATCACACTCTGTCTTAGGGCAAGAAACACGCTCTAGCTTTCTAGAATCTCTAAGACAGCAGGAAACATGTGTGTGCTGAGAACTAAAGAACGGTGTTTCCTACACATACGGACCATATCTAGTCCAACTCTGCCTCTGAAATTGATACAAAGCACAGGTCCTCTAACATCCCATGCTTGTCATTTAAGATGAGAAACTGTGAGCTTCATGAACGATGTAGTTCATTTGAGCTGAAAAGTGACTGCCCTTACCTGAAACGAAGTCTTGCTTGTAGGAAGACAAAGAGCCTGGGATTTAAATCCATTTCTGAAGGGAAACACACAGCAGAGTTCTCATCAATAGATCACACTCTGCTTTAGAGCAAGAAGCACGCTCTTGCTCTCTAGAATCTCTAAGATAGCAGGAAAAGTGAGTGTGCGCAGAACAAAAGAACGGTGTTTCCTACACATAGAGACCATATCTAGTCCAACTCTGCTTCTGAAATTGATACAAGCACAGGTACTCTATCATCCAATGCTTGTCATTTAAGATGAGAAATGAGTCAGCTTAGTGAACGATGTGGTTCGTTTGAGCTGAAAAGTGACTGCCCTTACCTGAAACGAAGTAGTGTTTGTAGGAAGACACAGAGCCGGGAATTTAACTCCATTTTGAAGGGAAACACACAGCATAGTTCTCATCCATGGATCACACTCTGCTTCAGAGCAAGAAGAACGCTCTTGCTTTCTAGAGTCTCTAAGACAGCAGGACAGTTGAGTGTGCTCAGAACAAAAGAACGGTGTTTCCTACACATACGGACCATATCTAGTTCAACTCTACTTCTGAAACTGATACAAACCACAGGTTCTCTAACATCCAATGCTTGTCAGTTTAGATGAGAAACGTGTGAGCTTCGTGAATGATGTAGTTCATTTGAGCTGAAAAGTGACTGCACTTACCTGAAACGAAGTCTTGATTGTAGGAAGACACAGAGCCTGGGATGTTACTCCATTTCTGACGTGAAACACACAGCATAGTTCTCTTCCATAGATCACACTATGTCTTAGGGCAAGAAGCACACTCTAGCTTTCTATAGTCTCTAAGACAGCAGGAAACTTGAGTGTGCTGAAAACTAAAGAACGGTGTTGCATACACACACGGACCATATCTAGTCCAACTCTGCCTCTGAAATTGATACAAAGCACAGGTCCTCTAACATCCCATGCTTGTCATTTACGATTAGAAACGTGTGAACTTCGTGAACGATGTAGTTCGTTTGAGCTGTAAAGTAACTGCCCTTACATGAAATGAAGTCTTGATTGTAGGAAGACTCAGAGCCTGGGAATTAACTCCATTTCTGAAGTGAAACACACAGCAGAGTTCACATCCATAGATCACACTCTGCTTCAGAGCAAGAAGCATGCTCTTGCTTTCTAGATTCTCTAAGACAGCAGGAAATATGAGTGTGCTCAGAACAAAAGAATGGTGTTTCCTACACATATGGACCACATCTAGTTCAACTCTGCTTCTGAAACTGAAACAAACCACAGGTCCTCTATCATTCAATGCTTGTCAGTTAAGATGAGAATCGTGTGAGCTTTGGGAACGATGTAGTTCGTTTGAGCTTTGAAGTAATTGCCCTTACCTGAAACGAAGTTTTCTTGTAGGAAGACTCAGAGCCTTGGATTTAACTCCATTTCTGAAGTGAAACACACAGCAGAGTTCTCATCCATAGACCACACTCTGCTTTAGAGCAAGAAGCACGCTCTTGCTTTCTACAGTCTCTAAGACAGCAGAAAACATGAGTGTGGTCAGAAAAAAAGAACGGTGTTAACTACACATATGGACCATATCTAGTCCAACTCTTCCTCTGGAACTGATACAAAGCACTGGTCCTCTAACATCCAATGTTTGTCAGTTAAGATCAGAAACGTGTGAACTTCATGAACTATGTAGTTCGTTAGAGCTGAAAAGTGACTGCCCTTACCTGAAACAAAATCTTGCTTTTAGGAAGACACAGAGCCTTGAATTTAACTTCACTTCTGAAGGGAAACACACAGCATAGTTTTTATCCATGCGTCACACTCTGCTTTAGAGCAAGAAGCACGCTCTTGCTTTCTAAGTCTTAAGACAGCAGGAAACATGAGTGTGGTCAGAAAAAAAGAACGGTGTTTCCTACACATATGGACCATATCTAGTTCAACTCTGCTTCTGAAACTGAAACAAACCACAGGTCCTCTAACATGGAATGCTTGTCAGTTAAGATGAGAAACGTGTGAGCTTCCTGAACGATGTAGTTCCTTTGACCTGAAAAGTGACTGTGTTTACCTGAAATGAAGACTTGCTTGTAGGAAGACACAGAGCTTGGGATTTAACTCCATTTAAGAACGGAAACATACAGCACAGTTCGCATCCATGAAAGACACTCTGCTTTAGAGCAAGAAGCACGCTCTTGCTTTCTAGATTCTCTAATACAGCAGGAAAGGAGAGTGTGCTCAGAACAAAAGAACGGTATTTCCTACACATACAGAACATATCTAGCACATCTCTGCTTCTGAAACTGATACAAATACTGGTCCTCTAAGATCCAATGCTTGTCAGTTAAGATGGGAAACTGTTTAGCTTCGTGAACGATGTAGTTCGTTTGAGCTGAAAAGTGACTGCCCTTAGCTGAAACTAAGTCTTGCTTGTAGGAAGACACAGAGCCTGGGATTTAACTCCATTTCTGAAGCGAAACACACAGTAGAGTTCTCATCCATGGATCACACTCTGCTTTGGAGCAAGAAGCCCGCTCTTGCTATCCAGAGTCTCTAATACAGCAGGAAACGTGAGTGTGCGCAGAACAAAAGAACGGAGTTTCCTACACATATGGAACATATCTAGTCCAACTCTGCTTCTGTAACTGAAACAAACCACAGGTCCTCTAACATCCAACGCTTGTCAGTTAAGATGAGAAACGTGTGAGCTTCACGAACGATGTTGTTTGTTTGAGGTATAAATTAACTGCCATCACCTGAAATGAAGTCTTGCTTGTAGTAAGACTCAGCCTGGGATTTAACTCCATTTCTGAAATGAAACACACAGCAGAGTTCTCATCCATAGATTACACTCTGCTTTAAAACCAGAAGCATGCTCTTGCTTTCCAGAGTCTCTAATACAGCAGGCAACGTGAGTGTGCGTAGAGCAAAAGAACGGTTTTTTCTATACATATGGACCATATCTAGTTCAACTCTGCTTCTGAAACTGAAACAAACCACAGGTCCTCTAACATCGAATGCTTGTCAGTTAAGATGAGAAACGGGTGAGCTTCATGAACGATGTAGTTCTTTTGACCTGAAAAGTGACTGTGTTTACCTGAACTGAAGACTTGCTTGTAGGAAGACACAGAGCTTCGGATTTAACTCCATTTAAGAACGGAAACACACAGCACAGTTCGCATCCATTAAACACATTCTGTTTTAGAGCAAGAGGCACGCTCTTGCTTTCTAGAGTCTCTAATACAGCAGGAAAGGAGAGTGTGCTCAGAACAAAAGAACGGTGTTTCCTACACATACGGACCATATCTAGTCCAACTCTGCTTCTGAAACTGATACAAACCAGTGGTCCTCTAACATCAAATGCTTGTCAGTTAAGATGGGAAACTTGTTAGCTTTGTGAACGATGTAGTTCGTTTGAGCTGAAAAGTGGCTGCCCTTACCTGAAACGTAGTCTTGCTTGTAGGAAGACACAGAGCCTGAGATTTAACTCCATTTCTGAAGGGAAACACACAGCAGAGGTCTCATCCATGGAACACACTCTGCTTTAGAGCATGAAGCACGCTCTTGTTTTCCTGAGTCTCTTAGACGGCAGATAATGTGAGTGAGATTGGAACAAAAGAACTGTGTTAGCTTCACATATGGACCATATCTAGGCCAACTCTGCTTCTGAAACTGATACAAAGCACTGGTCCTCTAACCTCCAATGCTTGTCAGTTAAGATGACAAACGTGTGAGCTTCTTGAACGATGTAGTTCGTTTGAGCTGAAAAGTGACTGCCCTTACATGAAACGAAGTAGTGCTTGTGGGAAGACACAGAGCCTGGGATTTTACTCCATTTCTGAAGGGTAACACACAGCAGAGTTCTCATCCATGGATCATACTCTGCTTTAGAGCAAGAAGAACGCTCTTGCTATCTAGATTCTCTAATACAGCAGGAAACTTGAGTGTGCTAGAACAAAAGAACAGTGTTTCCTACACATACGGACCATATCTAGTCCAACTCTGCTTCTGAAACTGATACAAAGCACTGGTCCTCTAACATCCAATGCTTGTCATTTAAGATGAGAAACGTGTGACCTTCGTGAATGATGTAGTTCGTTTCAACTGAAAAGTGACTGCCCTTACCTGAAACGAAGTAGTGCTTGTAGGAAGACACTGAGCCTGGGATTTAACTCCATTTCTGAAGGGAAACACACAGCATAGTTCTCATCCATGGATCACACTCTGCTTTAGAGCAAGAAGACCGCTCTTGCTTTCTAGAATCTCTAATAGAGCAGGAAACTTGAGTGTGCTCAGAACAAAAGAACAGTGTTTCCTACACATACGGACTATATCTAGTTCAACTCTGCTTCTGAAACTGAAAGAAACCACAGGTCCTCTAACATCCAATTCTTGTCAGTTAAGATGAGAAACGTGTGAGCTTCGTGAATGATGTAGTTCTTTGAGCTGTAAAGTAACTGCCCTTAACTGAAAAGAAGTCTTGCTTGTAGAAACAAAGAGAGCTTGGGATTTAACTCCATTTCTGAAGGGAAACACTCAGCAGAGTTCTCATCCATTGATCACAAGCTGCTTTAGAGCAAGAACCACGCTCTTGCTTTCCAGAGTCTCTAATACAGCAGGAAATGTGAGTGTGCTTAGAAAAAAAGAAAGGTGTTACCTACACATATGGACCATATCTAGTCCAACTCTGCTTCTGAAACTGATACAAAGCACTGGTCCTCTAACATCCAATGCTTGTCAGTTAAGATGAGAAACGTGTTAGCTCGGTGAACGATGTAGTTCCTTTGAGCTATAAAGTGACTGCCCTTACCTGAAACAAAGTCTTGCTTGTAGGAAGACACAGAGCCGGGGATTTAACACCATTTCTGAAGGGAAACACACAGCAGAGTTCTCATCCATGGATCACACTCTGCTTTAGAGCAAGAAGAACGCTCTTGCTTTCTAGATTCTCTAATACAGCAGGAAACTTGAGTGTGCTAGAACAAAAGAACAGTGTTTCATACACATACGGACCATATCTAGTTCAACTCTGCTTCTGAAGCTGAAAGAAACCAGAGGTCCTCTAACATCCAATGCTTGTCAGTTAAGATGAGAAATGTAGCTTCGTGAAAGATGTAGTTCATTTGAGCTGAAAAGTAACTGCCCTTACCTGAAAAGAAGTCTTGCTTTTAGCAACAATGAGAGCTTGGGATTTAACTCCATTTCTGAAGGTAAACAGTCAGCAGAGTTCTCATCCATTGATCACAAGCTGCTTTAGAGCAGGAAGAACGCTCTTGCTTTCCAGAGTCTCTAAGACAGCAGGAAACGTGTGTGTGCTCAGAACAAAAGAACGGTGTTTCCTACACATACGGACCATATCTAGTCCAACTCTTCTTCTGGAACTGATAGAAAGCACTGGTCCTCTAACATTCAATGCTTGTTAGTTAAGATCAGAATCGTGTGAACTTCGTGAACGATGTAGATCGTTTGAGCTGTAAAGTAACTGCCCTTACATGAAATGAAGTCTTGATTGTAGGAAGACTCAGAGCCTGGGATTTTACTCCATTTCTGACGTGAAACACACAGCAGAGTTCACATCCATAGATCACACTCTGCTTCAGAGCAAGAAGCACGCTCTTGCTTTCTAAAATCTCTAATACAGCAGGAAACTAGAGTGTGCTCAGAACAAAAGAACGGTATTTCCTACACATACGGACCATATCTAGTCCAACACTGCTTCTGAAACTGATAGAAAGCACTGGTCCTCTAACATCCAATGCTTGTCAGTTAAGATGGGAAACTTGTTAGCTTTGTGAACGATGTAGTTCGTTTGAGCTGAAAAGTGACTGCCCTTACCTGAAACATAGCCTTGCTTGTAGGAAGACACGGAGCCTGGGATTTAACTCCATTTCTGAAGGGAAACACACAGCAGAGATCTCATCCTGGATCACACTCTGCTTTACAGCAAGAAGCACGCTCTTGCTTTCCAGAATCTCTAATACAGCAGGAAACGTGAGTGTGCTCAGAACAAAAGAACGGAGTTTCCTACACATATGGACCATATCTAGTCCAACTCTGCTTCTGAAACTGAAACAAACCACAGGTCCTCTAACATCCAATGCTTGTCAGTTTAGATGAGAAACGTGTGAGCTTCGTGAATGATGTAGTTCATTTGAGCTGAAAAGTGACTTCCCTTACCTGAAACGAAGTCTTGCTGGTAGGATGACACTGGGCCTGGGATTTAAAACCATTTCTGAAGGGAAACACACACCAGAGTTCTCATCCATAGATCACACTCTGCTTTAGAGCAAGAAGCACGCTCTTGCTTTCTAGAGTCTCTAAGACAGCAGGAAACGTGTGTGTGCTCAGAACAAAAGAACGGTGTTTCCTACACATACAGACCATATCTAGTCCAACTCTTCTTCTGGAACTGATAGAAAGCACTGGTCCTCTAACATTCAATGCTTGTCAGTTAAGATCAGAAACGTGTGAACTTCGTGAACGATGTAGATCGTTTGAGCTGTAAAGTAACTGCCCTTACATGAAATGAAGTCTTGATTGTAGGAAGACTCAGAGCCTGGGATTTTACTCCATTTCTGACGTGAAACACACAGCATAGTTCTCTTCCATAGATCACACTCTGTCTTAGGGCAAGAAGCACACTATAGCTTTCTATAGTCTCTAAGACAGCAGGAAACTTGAGTGTGCTGAAAACTAAAGAACGGTGTTGCCTACACACACGGACCATATCTAGTCCAACTCTGTCTCTGAAATTGATACAAAGCACAGGTCCTCTAACATACCATGCTTGTCATTTACGATGAGAAACGTGTGAACTTCGTGAACGATGTAGTTCGTTTGAGCTGTAAAGTAACTGCCCTTAACTGAAAAGAAGTCTTGCTTGTAGAAACAAAGAGAGCTTGGGATTTAACTCCATTTCTGAAGGGAAACACTCAGCAGAGTTCTCATCCATTGATCACAAGCTGCTTTAGAGCAAGAACCACGCTCTTGCTTTCCAGAGTCTCTAATACAGCAGGAAATGTGAGTGTGCTTAGAAAAAAAGAAAGGTGTTACCTACACATATGGACCATATCTAGTCCAACTCTGCTTCTGAAACTGATACAAAGCACTGGTCCTCTAACATCCAATGCTTGTCAGTTAAGATGAGAAACGTGTTAGCTCGGTGAACGATGTAGTTCCTTTGAGCTATAAAGTGACTGCCCTTACCTGAAACAAAGTCTTGCTTGTAGGAAGACACAGAGCCGGGGATTTAACACCATTTCTGAAGGGAAACACACAGCAGAGTTCTCATCCATGGATCACACTCTGCTTTAGAGCAAGAAGAACGCTCTTGCTTTCTAGATTCTCTAATACAGCAGGAAACTTGAGTGTGCTAGAACAAAAGAACAGTGTTTCATACACATACGGACCATATCTAGTTCAACTCTGCTTCTGAAGCTGAAAGAAACCAGAGGTCCTCTAACATCCAATGCTTGTCAGTTAAGATGAGAAATGTAGCTTCGTGAAAGATGTAGTTCATTTGAGCTGAAAAGTAACTGCCCTTACCTGAAAAGAAGTCTTGCTTTTAGCAACAATGAGAGCTTGGGATTTAACTCCATTTCTGAAGGTAAACAGTCAGCAGAGTTCTCATCCATTGATCACAAGCTGCTTTAGAGCAGGAAGAACGCTCTTGCTTTCCAGAGTCTCTAAGACAGCAGGAAACGTGTGTGAGCTCAGAACAAAAGAACGGTGTTTCCTACACATACAGACCATATCTAGTCCAACTCTTCTTCTGGAACTGATAGAAAGCACTGGTCCTCTAACATTCAATGCTTGTTAGTTAAGATCAGAATCGTGTGAACTTCGTGAACGATGTAGATCGTTTGAGCTGTAAAGTAACTGCCCTTACATGAAATGAAGTCTTGATTGTAGGAAGACTCAGAGCCTGGGATTTTACTCCATTTCTGACGTGAAACACACAGCAGAGTTCACATCCATAGATCACACTCTGCTTCAGAGCAAGAAGCACGCTCTTGCTTTCTAAAATCTCTAATACAGCAGGAAACTAGAGTGTGCTCAGAACAAAAGAACGGTATTTCCTACACATACGGACCATATCTAGTCCAACTCTGCTTCTGAAACTGATAGAAAGCACTGGTCCTCTAACATCCAATGCTTGTCAGTTAAGATGGGAAACTTGTTAGTTTTGTGAACGATGTAGTTCGTTTGAGCTGAAAATTGACTGCCCTTACCTGAAACATAGCCTTGCTTGTAGGAAGACACGGAGCCTGGGATTTAACTCCATTTCTGAAGGGAAACACACAGCAGAGATCTCATCCTGGATCACACTCTGCTTTACAGCAAGAAGCACGCTCTTGCTTTCCAGAATCTCTAATACAGCAGGAAACGTGAGTGTGCTCAGAACAAAAGAACGGAGTTTCCTACACATATGGACCATATCTAGTCCAACTCTGCTTCTGAAACTGAAACAAACCACAGGTCCTCTAACATCCAATGCTTGTCAGTTTAGATGAGAAACGTGTGAGCTTCGTGAATGATGTAGTTCATTTGAGCTGAAAAGTGACTGCCCTTACCTGAAACGAAGTCTTGCTGGTAGGAAGACACTGGGCCTGGGATTTAAAACCATTTCTGAAGGGAAACACACACCAGAGTTCTCATCCATAGATCACACTCTGCTTTAGAGCAAGAAGCACGCTCTTGCTTTCTAGAGTCTCTAAGACAGCAGGAAACGTGTGTGTGCTCAGAACAAAAGAACGGTGTTTCCTACACATACGGACCATATCTAGTCCAACTCTTCTTCTGGAACTGATAGAAAGCACTGGTCCTCTAACATTCAATGCTTGTCAGTTAAGATCAGAAACGTGTGAACTTCGTGAACGATGTAGATCGTTTGAGCTGTAAAGTAACTGCCCTTACATGAAATGAAGTCTTGATTGTAGGAAGACTCAGAGCCTGGGATTTTACTCCATTTCTGACGTGAAACACACAGCATAGTTCTCTTCCATAGATCACACTCTGTCTTAGGGCAAGAAGCACACTATAGCTTTCTATAGTCTCTAAGACAGCAGGAAACTTGAGTGTGCTGAAAACTAAAGAACGGTGTTGCCTACACACACGGACCATATCTAGTCCAACTCTGCCTCTGAAATTGATACAAAGCACAGGTCCTCTAACATACCATGCTTGTCATTTACGATGAGAAACGTGTGAACTTCGTGAACGATGTAGTTCGTTTGAGCTGTAAAGTAACTGCCCTTACATGAAATGTAGTCTTGATTGTAGGAAGACTCAGAGCCTGGGAATTAACTCCATTTCTGAAGTGAAACACACAGCAGAGTTCACATCCATAGATCACACTCTGCTTCAGAGCAAGAAGCACGCTCTTGCTTTCTAAAATCTCTAATACAGCAGGAAACTAGAGTGTGCTCAGAACAAAAGAACGGTATTTCCTACACATACGGACCATATCTAGTCCAAATCTGCTTCTGAAATTGATAGATAGCACTGGTCCTCTAACATCCAATGCTTGTCAGTTAAGATGGGAAACTTGTTAGCTTTGTGAACGATGTAGTTCGTTTGAGCTGAAAAGTGACTGCCCTTACCTGAAACATAGTCTTGCTTGTAGGAAGACTCAGAGCCTGGGATTTAACTCCATTTCTGAAGTGAAACACACAGCAAAGTTCTCATCCACTGATCAAACTCTGCTTTAGAGCAAGAAGCACGCTCTAGCTTTCTAGAGTCTCTAATACAGCAGGAAACTTTTGTGTGCTCAGAACAAAAGAACGGTGTTTCCTACACATATGGACCATATCTAGTTCAACTCTGCTTCTGAAACTGAAAAAAGCGACAGGTCCTCTAACATGGAAAGCTTGTCAGTTAAGATGAGAAACGTGTGAGCTTCCTGAACGATGTAGTTCCTTTGACCTGAAAAGTGACTGCATTTACCTGAAACAAAGTCTTGCTTGTAGGAAGACACAGAGACTGGGATTTAACTCCATTTCTGAAGGGAAACACACAGCATAGTTCTCATCCATGGATCACACTCTGCTTTAGAGCAAGAAGAACACTCTTGCTTTCTAGAATCTCTAAGAGAGCAGGAAACATGAGAGTGCTGACACCAAAAGAACGGGGTTTCCTACGCATACGGAGCATATCTAGTCCCACTCTGCCTCTGAAATTGATACAAAGCACAGGTCCTCTAATATCCAATGCTTGTCATTTAAGTTGAGAAACGTGTGAGCTTCGTGAACGATGTAGTTCGTTAGAGCTGAAGAGTGACTGCCCTTACCTGAAACGAAGTCTTGCGTGTAGGAAGACACAGAGCCTGGGATTTAAATCCATTTCTTAATGGAAACACACAGCATATTTGTCATCCATGGATCACACTCTGCTTTAGAGCAAAAGAACGCTAATGCTTTCTAGAGTCTCTAAAATAGGATGAAACGTGAGTGTGCTCAGAACAAAAGAATGGAATTTCCTACACATATGGACCATACCTACTTCAACTCTGCTTCTGTAACTGAAACAAACCACAGGTCCTCTAACATCCAATGCTTGTCAGTTTAGATGAGAAACGTGTGAGCTTTGTGAACGATGTAGTTCGTTTGAGGTGTAAATTAACTGCCCTCACCTGAAATGAAGTTTTGCTTGTAGTAAGATTCTGCCTGGGATTTAACTCCATTTCTGAAGTGAAACACACAGCATAGTTCTCATCCATAGATTACATTCTGCTTTAGAGCAAGAAGCACACTCTTGCTTTCTAGAGTCTCCTACAGCAGGAAACGTAAGTGTGCTGAGAACAAAAGAAGGGTGTTTCCACACATACGGACCATATCTAGTCCAACTCTGCTTCTGAAACTGAAAGAAACCACAGGTCCTCTAACATCCAATGCTTGTTAGTTAAGGTGAGAAACGTGTGAGCTTTGTGAAAGATGTAGTTCGTTTGAGCTGTAAAGTAACTGCCCTTACCTGAAACGAAGTCTAGATTGTAGGAACACTGAGAGCCTGGGATTTAAATCCATTTCTGAAGTGAATCACACATCAGAGTTCTCATCCACTGATCAAACTCTGCTTTAGAGCAAGAAGCACGCTCTAGCTTTCTAGAGTCTCTAATAGAGCAGGAAACTTTTGTGTGCTCAGAACAAAAGAACGGTGTTTCCTACACATATGGACCATATCTAGTTAAACTCTGCTTCTGAAACTGAAACAAACCACAGGTCCTCTAACATGTAATGCTTGTCAGTTAAGATGAGAAACGTGTGAGCTTCCTGAACGATGTAGTTCCTTTGACCTGAAAAGTGACTGTGTTTACCTGAAATGAAGACTTGCTTGTAGGAAGACACAGAGCTTGGGATTTAACTCCATTTAAGAACGGATACATACAGCACAGTTCGCATCCATGAAAGACACTCTGCTTTAGAGCAAGAGGCACGCTCTTGCTTTCTAGATTCTCTAATACAGCAGGAAAGGAGAGTGTGCTCAGAACAAAAGAACGGTATTTCCTACACATACAGAACATATCTAGCACATCTCTGCTTCTGAAACTGATACAAATACTGGTCCTCTAAGATTCAATGCTTGTCAGTTAAGATGGGAAACTTTTTAGCTTCGTGAACGATGTAGTTCATTTGAGCTGAAAAGTGACTGCCCTTAGCTGAAACTAAGTCTTGCTTATAGGAAGACACAGAGCCTGGGATTTAACTCCATTTCTGAAGCGAAACACACAGTAGAGTTCTCATCCATGGATCACACTCTGCTTTGGAGCAAGAAGCCCGCTCTTGCTATCCAGAGTCTCTAATAGAGCAGGAAACGTGACTGTGCTCAGAACAAAGGAACAGACTTTCCTACACATATGGACCATATCTAGTCCAACTCTGCTTCTGTAACTGAAACAAACCACAGGTCCTCTAACATCCAACGCTTGTCAGTTAAGATGAGAAACGTGTGAGCTTCATGAACGATGTAGTTCGTTTGAGGTATAAATTAACTGCCATCACCTGAAATGAAGTCTTGCTTGTAGTAAGACTCAGCCTGGGATTTAACTCCATTTCTGAAGTGAAACACACAGCAGAGTTCTCATCCATAGATTACACTCTGCTTTAAAACCAGAAGCACGCTCTTGCTTTCCAGAGTCTCTAATACAGCAGGCAACGTGAGTGTGCGTAGAACAAAAGAACGGTTTTTTCTACACATTTGGACCATATCTAGTTCAACTCTGCTTCTGACACTGAAACAAACCACAGGTCCTCTAACATCGAATGCTTGTCAGTTAAGATGAGAAACGGGTGAGCTTCATGAACGATGTAGTTCTTTTGACCTGAAAAGTGACTGTGTTTACCTGAACTGAAGACTTGCTTGTAGGAAGACACAGAGCTTCGGATTTAACTCCATTTAAGAACGGAAACACACAGCACAGTTCGCATCCATTAAACACATTAGCTTTAGAGCAAGAGGCACGCTCTTGCATTCTAGAGTCTCTAATACAGCAGGAAAGGAAAGTGTGCTCAGAACAAAAGAACAGTGTTTCCTACACATACGGACCATATCTAGTCCAACTCTGCTTCTGAAACTGATACAAACCACTGGTCCTCTAACATCAAATGCTTGTCAGTTAAGATGGGAAACTTGTTAGCTTTGTGAACGATGTAGTTCGTTTGAGCTGAAAAGTGGCTGCCCTTACCTGAAACGTAGTCTTGCTTGTAGGAAGACACAGAGCCTGGGATTTAACTCCATTTCTGAAGGGAAATACACAGTAGAGGTCTCATCCATGGAACACACTCTTCTTTAGAGCAAGAAGCACGCTCTTGTTTTCCAGAGTCTCTTAGAAGGCAGATAATGTGAGTGAGATTGGAACAAAAGAACTGTGTTAGCTTCAGATGTGGACCATATCTAGGCCAACTCTGCTTCTGAAACTGATACAAAGCACTGGTCCTCTAACCTCCAATGCTTGTCAGTTAAGATGACAAACGTGTGAGCTTCTTGAACGATGTAATTCGTTTGAGCTGAAAAGTGACTGCCCTTACATGAAACGAAGTAGTTCTTGTGGGAAGACACAGAGCCTGGGATTTAACTCCATTTCTGAAGGGAAACACGCAGCATAGTTCTCATCCATGGATCACACTCTGTTTTACAGCAAGAAGCACGCCCTGCTTTCCAGAGTCTCTTAGAAGGCACGAAACGTGAGTGTGATGAGAACCAAACAACGGTGTTTCCTACACATACGGACCATATCTAGTCCAAATCTGCTTCTGAAACTGATACAAAGCACTGGTCCTCTAACATCCAATGCTTGTCAGTTAAGATGAGAAACGTGTGAGCTTCGTGAACGATGTACTTCATATGAGCTGAAAAGTAACTGCCCGTACCTGAAACGAAGTTTTCCTGGTAGGAAAACACAGAGCCTGGGATTTAACTCCATTTCTGAAGGGAAACACACAGCATAGTTCTTGTCCATGGATCACACTCTGCATTAGAGCAAGAAGCACGCTCTTGCTTTCCAGAGTCTCTAAGACAGCAGGAAACGTGAGTGTGATGAGAACAAAAGAACGGTGTTTCCTACACATATGGACCATATCTAGTTCAACTCTGCTTCTGAAACTGAAAAAACCACAGGTCCTCTAACATCCAATGCTTGTCAGTTAAGATGAGAAACATGTGAGCTTCGGGAACAATGTAGTTCGTTTGAGCTGTAAGTAACTGCCCTTACCTGAAACGAAGTCTTGCTTGTAGGAAGACACAGAGCCTGGAATTTAACTCCATTTCTGAAGTGAAACACACAGCAAAGTTCTCATCCATGGATCACACTCTGCTTTAGAGCAAGAAGCACGCTCTTGCTTTCCAGAGTCTCTAAGACATCAGGAAACGTGAGTGTGATGAGAACAAAAGAAGGGTGTTTCCTACACATACGGACCATATCTAGTTCAACTCTGATTCTGAAACTGAAAGAAACCACAGGTCCTCTAACATCCAATGCTTGTCAGTTAAGATGAGAAACGTGTGAGCTTCGTGAACGATGTAGTTCATTTGAGCTGTAAGTAACTGCACTTACCTGAATCGAAGTCTTGCTTGTAGGAAGACACAGAGCCTGGAATTTAACTCCATTTGTGAAGGGAAACACGCAGCAGAGTTCTCATCCATGGATCACACTCTGTTTTACAGCAAGAAGCACACTCTTGCTTTCCAGAGTCTCTTAGACGGCATGAAACGTGAGTGTGATGAGAACAAAAGAACGGTGTTTCCTACACCTACGGACCATATCTAGTCCAAATCTGCTTCTGAAAATCATACAAAGCACTGGTCCTCTAACATCCGATGCTTGTGTGTTAAGATGAGAAACGTGTTAGCTTCGTGAACGATGTAGTTCGTTTGAGCTGAAAAGTGACTGCCATTACCTGAAATGCAGTCTTGATTATAGGAAGACACAGAGCGGGGATTTAACTCCATTTCTGAAGGGAAACACACAGCAGAGTTCTCATCCATGGACCACACTCTGCTTTAGAGCAAGAAGAACGCTCTTGCTTTCTAGATTCTCTAATACAGCAGGAAAATTGAGTGTGCTAGAACAAAGGAACAGTGTTTCCTACACATACGGACCATATCTAGTCCAACTCTGCTTCTGAAACTGATACAAAGCACTGGTCCTCTAACATCCAAAGCTTGTCAGTTAAGATGAGAAATGTGTGAGCTTCATGAATGATGTAGGTCGTTTGAGCTGAAAAGTGACTGCCCTAACCTGAAAAGATGTCTTCCTGGTAGGAAAACACAGAGCCTGGGATTTAACTCCATTTCTGAAGGAAAACACATCATAGTTCTCATCCATGGATGACACTCTTCTTTAGAGCAAGAAGCCCTCTCTTGCATTCTCGAGTCTCTAATACAGCAGGTAACTTGTGTGTGCTCAGAACAAAAGAACGGTGTTTCCTAAAAATACGGACCGTATCTAGTTCATCTCTGCTTCTGAAACAGAAACAAACCAGAGGTCCTCTAACATCCAATGCTTGTCAGTTAAGATGAGAAACATGTGAGCTTCGGGAACGATGTAGTTCGTTTGAGCTGTAAGTAACTGCCCTTACCTGAAACGAAGTCTTGCTTGTAGGAAGACACAGAGCCTGGAATTTAACTCCATTTCTAAAGTGAAACACACAGCAAAGTACTCATCCATGGATCACACTCTGCTTTAGAGCAAGAAGCATGCTCTTGCTTTCCAGAGTCTCTAAGACATTAGGAAACATGAGTGTGATGAGAACAAAAGAAGGGTGTTTCCTACACATACGGACCATATCTAGTTCAACTCTGATTCTGAAACTGAAAGAAACCACAGGTCCTCTAACATCCAATGCTTGTCAGTTAAGATGAGAAACGTGTGAGCTTCGTGAACGATGTAGTTCATTTGAGCTGTAAGTAACTGCCCTTACCTGAAACGAAGTCTTGCTTGTAGGAAGACACAGAGCCTGGAATTTAACTCCATTTCTGAAGGGAAACACGCAGCAGAGTTCTCATCCATGGATCACACTCTGTTTTACAGCAAGAAGCACGCTCTTGCTTTCCAGAGTCTCTTAGACGGCAGGAAACGTGAGTGTGATGAGAACAAAAGAACGGTCTTTCCTACACCTACGGACCATATCTAGTCCAAATCTGCTTCTGAAAAGCATACAAAGCACTGGTCCTCTAACATCCGATGCTTGTGTGTTAAGATGAGAAACGTGTTAGCTTCGTGAACGATGTAGTTCGTTTGAGCTGAAAAGTGACTGCCATTACCTGAAATGCAGTCTTGATTATAGGAAGACACAGAGCGGGGATTTAACTCCATTTCTGAAGGGAAACACACAGCAGAGTTCTCATCCATGGATCACACTCTGCTTTAGAGCAAGAAGAACGCTCTTGCTTTCTAGATTCTCTAATACAGCAGGAAAATTGAGTGTGCTAGAACAAAAGAACAGTGTTTCCTACACATACGGACCATATCTAGTCCAACTCTGCTTCTGAAATTAATACAAAGCACTGGTCCTCTAACATCCAAAGCTTGTCAGTTAAGATGAGAAATTTGTGAGCTTCATGAATGATGTAGGTCGTTTGAGCTGAAAAGTGACTGCCCTAACCTGAAAAGATGTCTTCCTGGTAGGAAAACACAGAGCCTGGGATTTAACTCCATTTCTGAAGGAAAACACATCATAGTAATCATCCATGGATCACACTCTTCTTTAGAGCAAGAAGCCCTCTCTTGCATTCTCGAGTCTCTAATACAGCAGGAAACTTGTGTGTGCTCAGAACAAAAGAACAGTGTTTCCTAAAAATACGGACCGTATCTAGTTCATCTCTGCTTCTGAAACTGAAACAAACCAGAGGCCCTCTAACATCCAATTCTTGTCAGTTAAGATGAGAAACGTGTGAGCTTCGTGAATGATGTAGTTCTTTGAGCTGTAAAGTAACAGCCCTTACTTGAAAAGAAGTCTTGCTTTTAGCAACAATGAGAGCTTGGGATTTAACTCCATTTCTGAAGGGAAACAGTCAGCAGAGTTCTCATCCATTGATCACAAGCTGCTTTAGAGCAAGAAGCAAGCTCTTGCTTTCCAGAGACTCTAAGACAGCAGGAAACGTGAGTGTGATGAGAACAAAAGAACGGTGTTACCTACACATATGGATCATATCTAGTCCAACTCTGCTTCTGAAACTGATACAAAGCACTGGTCCTCTAACATCCAATGCTTGTCAGTTAAGATGAGAAACGTGTGAGCTTCGGGAATGATGTAGTTCATTTGAGCTGTAAGTAACTGCCCTTACCTGAAACGAAGTCTTGCTTGTAGGAAGACACAGAGCCTGGAATTTAACTCCATTTCTGAAGTGAAACACACAGCAAAGTTCTCATCCATGGATAACACTCTGCTTTAGAGCAAGAAGCACACTCTTGCTTTCCATAGTCTCTAAGACAGCAGGAAACGTGAGTGTGATGAGAACAAAAGAACGGTGTTTCCTACACATACGGACCATATCTAGGCCAACTCTGCTTCTGAAACTGATACAAGACACTGGTCCTCTAACATCCAAAGCTTGTCATTTAAGATGAGAAACGTGTTAGCTTCGTGAACGATGTAGTTCGTTTGAGCTGAAAAGTGACTGCCCGTACCTGAAACGAAGTCTTGATTGTAGGAAGACACAGAGCCGGGGATTTAACTCCATTTCTTAAGTGAATCAATCAACAGACTTCTCATCCATTGATCACACTCTGCCTTAGAGGAAGAAGCATGCTCTTGCTTTCCAGAGTCTCTAAGACAGCATGAAACGTGAGTGTGATGAGAACAAAAGAACGGTGTTTCCTAAACATACGGACCATATCTAGGCCAACTCTGCTTCTGAAACTGAAAGAAACCACAGGTCCTCTAACATCCAATGCTTGTTAGTTAAGGTGAGAAACGTGTGAGCTTCGTGAATGATGTAGTTCTTTGAGCTGTAAAGTAACAGCCCTTACCTGGAAAGAAGTCTTGCTTTTAGCAACAATGAGAGCTTGGGATTTAACTCCATTTCTGAAGGGAAACAGTCAGCAGAGTTCTCATCCATTGATCACAAGCTGCTTTAGAGCAAGAAGCAAGCTCTTGCTTTCCAGAGACTCTAAGACAGCAGGAAACGTGAGTGTGATGAGAACAAAAGAACGGTGTTACCTACACATATGGAACATATCTAGTCAAACTCTGCTTCTGAAACTGATACAAAGCACTGGTCCTCTAACATCCAATGCTTGTCAGTTAAGATGAGAAACGTGTGAGCTTCGGGAATGATGTAGTTCATTTGAGCTGTAAGTAACTGCCCTTACCTGAAACGAAGTCTTGCTTGTAGGAAGACACAGAGCCTGGAATTTAACTCCATTTCTGAAGTGAAACACACAGCAAAGTTTTCATCCATGGATAACACTCTGCTTTAGAGCAAGAAGCACGCTCTTGCTTTCCAGAGTCTCTAAGACAGCAGGAAACGTGAGTGTGATGAGAACAAAAGAACGGTGTTTCTTACACATACGGACCATATCTAGGCCAACTCTGCTTCTGAAACTGCTACAAGACACTGGTCCTCTAACATCCAATGCTTGTCAGTTAAGATGAGAAACGTGTTAGCTTCGTGAACGATGTAGTTCGTTTGAGCTGAAAAGTGACTGCCCGTACCTGAAACGAAGTCTTGATTGTAGGAAGACACAGAGCCGGGGATTTAACTCCATTTCTGAAGGGAAACACACAGCATAGTTCTTGTCCATGGATCACACTCTGCATTAGAGCAAGAAGCACGCTCTTGCTTTCCAGAGTCTCTAAGACAGCAGGAAACGTGTGTGTGATGAGAACAAAAGAACGGTGTTTCCTACACATATGGACCATATCTAGTTCAACTCTGCTTCTGAAACTGAAAAAACCACAGGTCCTCTAACATCCAATGCTTGTCAGTTAAGATGAGAAACATGTGAGCTTCGGGAACGATGTAGTTCATTTGAGCTGTAAGTAACTGCCCTTACCTGAAACGAAGTCTTGCTTGTAGGAAGACACAGAGCCTGGAATTTAACTCCATTTCTGAAGTGAAACACACAGCAAAGTTCTCATCCATGGATCACACTCTGCTTTAGAGCAAGAAGCACGCTCTTGCTTTCCAGAGTCTCTAAGACATCAGGAAACGTGAGTGTGATGAGAACAAAAGAACGGTGTTTCCTACACATACGGACCATATCTACTTCAACTCTGATTCTGAAACTGAAAGAAACCACAGGTCCTCTCACATCCAATGCTTGTCAGTTAAGATGAGAAACGTGTGAGCTTCGTGAACGATGTAGTTCGTTTGAGCTGAAAAGTGACTGCCCTAACCTGAAAATATGTCTTCCTGGTAAGAAAACACAGAGCCTGGGATTTAACTCCATTTCTGAAGGAAAACACATCATAGTAATCATCCATGGATCACACTCTTCTTTAGAGCAAGAAGCTCTCTCTTGCATTCTCGAGTCTCTAATACAGCAGGAAATTGTGTGTGCTTAGAACAAAAGAACGGTGTTTCCTAAAAATACGGACCATAAATATTTCATCTCTGCTTCTGAAACTGAAACAAGCCAGAGGTCCTCTAACATCCATTGCTTGTCAGTTTAGATGAGAAACGTGTTAGCTTCGTGAACGATGTAGTACGTTTGAGCTGAAAAGTGACTGCCGTTACCTGAAACGAAGTCTTGATTGTAGGAAGACACAGAGCCGGGATTTAACTCCATTTCTGAAGGGAAACACACAGCATAGTTCTCATCCATGGATCACACTCTGCTTTAGAGCAAGAAGCACGCTCTTACTTTCCAGAGTCTCTAAGACAGCAGGAAACATGAGTCTGCTAAGAGAAATGAACGGTGTTTCCTACACATACGGACCATATCTAGTTCAACACTGCTTCTGAAACTGAAAGAAACCACAGGTCCTCTATAATCCAATTCTTGTCAGTTAAGATGAGAAACGTGTGAGCTTCGTGAATGATGTAGTTCTTTGAGCTGTAAAGTAACTGCCCTTACCTGAAAAGAAGTCTTGCTTGTAGGAACAATGAGAGCTTGGGATTTAACTCCATTTCTGAAGGGAAATACTCAGCAGAGTTCTCATCCATTGATCACAAGCTGCTTTAGAGCAAGAAGCACGCTCTTGCTTTCCAGAGTCTCTAAAAGAGCAGGAAACGTGAGTGTGCTTAGAAAAAAAGAAAGGTGTTACCTACACATATGGACCATATCAGGTCCAACTCTGCTTCTGAAACTGATACAAAGCACTGGTCCTCTAACATCCAATGCTTGTCAGTTAAGATGAGAAACGTGTTAGCTTGGTGAACGATGTAGTTCCTTTGAGCTGAAAAGTAACTGCCCGTTCCTGAAACGAAGTTTTCCTGGTAGGAAAACACAGAACCTGGGATTTAACTCCATTTCTGAAGGGAAACACACAGCATAGTTCTTGTCCATGGATCACACTCTGCATTAGAGCAAGAAGCACACTCTTGCTTTCCAGAGTCTCTAAGACAGCACGAAACTTGAGTGTGTTGAGAACAAAAGAACGGTGTTTCCTACACATACAGGCCTTATCTAGTTCAACTCTGCTTCTGAATCTGAAAGAAACCACAGGTCCTCTTACATGCAATGCTTGTCAGTTTAGATGAGAAACGTGTGAGCTTCTTGAACGATGTAGTTCGTTTGAGCTGTAAAGTAACTGCCCTTACCTGAAAAGAAATTTTGCTTGTAGGAAGACACAGAGCCAGGGATTTAACTCCATTTCTGAAGTGAAACACACAGCACAGTTCTCAACCATAGATCACACTCTGCTTTAGAGCAAGAAGCACGCTCTTGCTTTCTAGATTCTCTAAGACAGCAGGAAACGTGAGTGTGCTGAGAACAAAGAACTGTGTTTCCTACACATACAGACCATATCTAGTCCAACTCTGCTTGTGAAACTGATACAAAGCACTGGTTCTCTAACATTCAATGCTTGTCAGTTAGGATGAGAAAGGAGTGGGCTTCGTGAACGATTTAGGTCGTTTGAGCTGAAAAGTGACTGCCCTAACCTGAAAGATGTCTTCCTGGTAGGAAAACACAGAGCCTGGGATTTAACTCCATTTCTGTAGGAAAACACATCATAGTTCTCATCCATAGATCACACTCTTCTTTAGAGCAAGAAGCCCTCTCTTGCATTCTCGAGTCTCTAATACAGAAGGAAACTTGAGTGTGCTCAGAACAAAGAACGGTGTTTCCTAAAAATACGGACCATATCAAGTTCATCTCTGCTTATGAAACTGAAACAAACCAAGGTCCTCTAACATCCAATGCTTGTCAGTTTAGATGAGAAACGTGTTAGCGTCGTGAAAGATGTAGTTTGTTTGAGCTGAAAAGTGACTGCCCTTACCTGAAACGAAGTCGTGATTGTAGGAAGACACAGACCGGGATTTAACTCCATTTCTGAAGGGAAACACACAGCATAGTTCTCATGCATGTATCACACTCTGCTTTAGAGCAAGAAGCACGCTCTTGCTTTCCAGAGTCTCTAAGACAGCAAGAAACGTGAGTGTGATGAGAACAAAAGAACGGTGTTTCCTACACATAAGGACCATATCTACTCCAACTCTGCTTCTGAAACTGATACAAAGCACTGGTCCTCTAACATCCAATGATTGTCAGTTAAGATGAGAAACGTGTGAGCTTCGTAAACGATGTAGTTCGTTTGTGGTGAAAAGTGACTGCCCTTACCTGAAACGAAGTAGTGCTTGTGGGAAGACACAGAGCCTGGGATTTAACTCCATTTCTGAAGGGAAACACACAGCATAGTTCTCATCCATGGATCACACTCTGTTTTACAGCAAGAAGGACGCTCTTGCTTTCCAGAGTCTCTTAGCCGGTAGGAAATGTGAGTGTGATGAGAACAAAAGAACGGTGTTTCCTACACATACAGACCATATCTAGGTCAACTCTGCTTCTGAAACTAAAAGAAACCACAGGTCCTCTAACATCCAAAGCTTGTCAGTTAAGATGAGAAACGTGTGAGCTTTGTGAACGATGTTGGTTCTTTTGACCTGTAAAGTAACTGCCCTTACCAGAATCGAAGTCTTGATTGTAGGAACACTGAGAGCCTGGGATTTAAATCCATTTCTGAAGTGAAACACACAGCAGAGTTCTCATGCATTGATCACACTCTGCTTTAGAGAAAGAAGCACGCTCTTGCTATCCAGAGTCTCTAAGACAGCAGGAAACCTGAGTGTGATGAGAAGAAAAGAACGGTGTTTCCTACACATACGGACCATATCTAGGCCAACTCTGCTTCTGAAACTGATACAAAGCACTGGCCTTCTAACATCCAATGCTTGTCAGTTAAGATGAGAAACGTGTGAGCTTCGTGAACGATGTAGTTCATTTGAGCTGAAAAGTGTCTGCCCTTACCTGAAATGAAGTCTTGCTTGTAGGAAGACACAGAGCCTGGGATTTAACTCCATTTCTGAAGGGAAACACACAGTAGAGTTCTCATCCATGGATCACACTCTGCTTTAGAGCAAGAAGCCCTCTCTTGCTTTCTAGAGTCTCTAATACAGAAGGAAATTGAGTGTGCTCAGAACAAAAGAATGGTGTTTCCTACAAATACAGACCATATCTAGTTCATCTCTGCTTCTGAAACTGAAACAAACCAGAGGTCCTCTAACATCCAATGCTTGTCAGTTTAGATGAGAAACGTGTGAGCTTCGTGAACGATGTAGTTCCTTTGAGCTGTAAAGTAACTGCCCTTACCTGAAAAGATATCTTCCTTGTAGGAAGACTCAGAACCTGGTATTTAACTCCATTTCTGAATTGAAACACACAGCAGAGTTCTCATCCATGGATCACACCCGGCTTTAGAGTAAGAAGCACGCTCTTGCTTTCTAGAGTCTCTAAGACAGCAGGAAACGTGAGTTTGCTGAGAATAAAAGAACGGTATTTCCTACACATATGGACCATATTAGTCCAACTCTGCTTCTGAAACTGATACAAAGCACTGGCCTTCTAACAACCAATGCTTGTCAGTTAAGATGAGAAACGTGTGAGCTTCGTGAACGATGTAGTTCATTGAGCTGAAAAGTGTCTGCCCATACCTGAAATGAAGTCTTGCTTGTAGGAAGACACAGAGCCTGGGATTTTACTCCATATCTGAAGGGAAACACACAACACAGTTCTCATCCATGGATCACACTCTGCTTTAGAGCAAGAAGCATGATCTTGCACTCTAGGGTCTCTAATACAGCAGGAAACCTGAGGGTGCTCAGAAGAAAAGAATGGTGTTTGCTATACATACGGACCATATCTAGTTCAAATCTGCTTGAAATTGATACAAAGCAAAGGTCCTCTAACATCCAATGCTTCTCAGTTTAGATGAAAAACGTGTGAGATTTGCGAACCATGTAGTTCGTTTGAGCTGTAAAGTATCTGCCCTTACCTGAAACAAAGTCTTGCTTGTAGGAAGACTCAGAGCCAGGGATTTAACTCCATTTATGAAGTGAAACACACAGCAGAGTTCTCATCCATGGATCACACTCTGCTTTAGAGCAAGAAGCACGATCTAGATTACCAGAAGCTCTAAGACAGCAGGAAACTTGAGTGTGTTGAGAACAAAAGAACTGTGTTTCCTACACATACGGACCATATCTAGTCCAACTCTGCTTCTGAAACTGATAAAGAGCACTGGTTCTCTAACATTCAATGCTTGTCAGTTAAGATGAAAAACGTGTGAGCTTCGTGAACGATGTAGGTCGTTTGAGCTGAAAAGTGACTGCCCTAACCTGAAACGATGTCTTCCTGGTAGGAAAACACAGACCCTGGGATTTAACTCCATTTCTGAAGTGAAACACACAACAGAGTTCTCATCCATTGATCACACTCTGCTTTAGAGCAAGAAGCACGCTCTAGATTTCCAGAGTCTCTAAGACAGCAGGAAACTTGAGTGTCCTGAGAACAAATGAACGGTGTTTCCTACACATACGGACCATATCTAGTCCAACTCTGCTTCTGAAACTGATACAAAGCATGGTTCCCTAACATTCAATGCTTGTCAGTTAAGAAGAGAAACGTGTGAGCTTCGTGACCGATGTCATTAGTTTGAGCTTAAAAGTGACTGCCCTTACTTGAAACGAAGTCTTGCTTGTAGGAAGACACAGAGCCTGGGATTTAACTCTCTTTCTGAAGGGAAACACACAGTAGAGTTCTCATCCATTGATCACACTCTGCTTTAGAGCAAGAAGCCCTCTCTTGCTTTCTAGATTCTCTAATACAGCAGGAAACGTGAGTGTACTCAGAAGAAAAGAACGGTGTTTCCTGTACATACAGACCATATCAAGTTCAACTATGCTTGAAATTAATACAACGCAAATGTCCTTAACATCCAATGCTTGTCAGTTAAGATAAGAAATGTGTGAGCTTCCTGAACGATGTAGTTCGTTTGAGATATAAATTAATTGCCCTTACATGAAAAGAAGTCTTTCTTGTAGGAAGACTCAGAGCCTGGGATTTAACTACATTTCTGAAGTGAAACACACAGCAGAGTTCTCCTCCATTGATCACACTCTGCTTTAGAGCAAGAAGCACTCTCTTGCTTTCTAGATTCTCTAAGACATACAGGAAACGTGAGTGTGCTCAGAATAAAAGAACGTTGTTTCCTACAAATACGGACCATACCTAGTTCATCTCTGCTTCGGAAACTGAAACAAACCAGAGTTCCTCTAATATCCAATGCTTGTCAGTTTAGATGAGAAACGTGTGAGCTTTGTTTAGATGTAGTTCGTTTGAGCTGTAAAGTAACTGCCCTTACCTGAAAAGAAGTCTTGCTTGTAGGAAGACTCAGAGCCAGGGATTTAACTCCATTTCTGAAGTGAAACACACAACAGAGTTCTCATCCATTGTTCACACTCTGCTTTTGAGCAAGAAGCACGCTCTAGATTTCCAGAGTCTCTAAGACAGCAGGAAACTTGAGTGTCCTAGAACAAATGAACGGTGTTTCCTACACATACGGACCATATCTAGTCCAACTCTGCTTCTGAAACTGATACAAAGCATGGTTCTCTAACATTCAATGCTTGTCAGTTAATATGGGAACTGTAGGAGCTTCGCGACCGATGTAGTTCGTTTGAGTTTAAAAGTGACTGCCCTTACTTGAAAAAAAATTTTGCTTGTAGGAAGACACAGAGCCTGGGACTTCACTCCATTTCTGAAGGGAAACACACAGCAGAGTTCTCATCCATGGATCACACTCTGCTTTAGATCAAGAAGCATGCTCTTGCTTTCCAGAGTCTCTAATACAGCAGGAAACATGAGTTTGCTGAGAATAAAAGAACGGTGTTTCCTACATATATGGACCATATTAGTCCAACTCTGCTTCTGAAACTGATACAAAGCACTGGCCTTCTAACAACCAATGCTTGTCAGTTAAGATAAGAAACGTGTGAGCTTCGTGAACGATGTAGTTCATTGAGCTGAAAAGTGTCTGCCCATACCTGAAATGAAGTCTTGCTTGTAGGAAGACACAGAGCCTGGGATTTTACTCCATATCTGAAGGGAAACACACAACACAGTTCTCATCCATGGATCACACTCTGCTTTAGAGCAAGAAGAATGATCTTGCACTCTAGGGTCTCTAATACAGCAGGAAACGTGAGGGTGCTCAGAAGAAAAGAATGGTGTTTGCTATACATACGGACCATATCTAGTTCAAATCTGCTTGAAATTGATACAAAGCAAAGGTCCTCTAACATCCAATGCTTCTCAGTTTAGATGAAAAACGTGTGAGATTTGCGAACCATGTAGTTCGTTTGAGCTGTAAAGTATCTGCCCTTACCTGAAACAAAGTCTTGCTTGTAGGAAGACTCAGAGCCAGGGATTTAACTCCATTTATGAAGTGAAACACACAGCAGAGTTCTCATCCATGGATCACACTCTGCTTTAGAGCAAGAAGCACGATCTAGATTACCAGAAGCTCTAAGACAGCAGGAAACTTGAGTGTGTTGAGAACAAAAGAACTGTGTTTCCTACACATACGGACCATATCTAGTCCAACTCTGCTTCTGAAACTGATAAAGAGCACTGGTTCTCTAACATTCAATGCTTGTCAGTTAAGATGAAAAACGTGTGAGCTTCGTGAACGATGTAGGTCGTTTGAGCTGAAAAGTGACTGCCCTAACCTGAAACGATGTCTTCCTGGTAGGAAAACACAGAGCCTGGGATTTAACTCCATTTCTGAAGTGAAACACACAACAGAGTTCTCATCCATTGATCACACTCTGCTTTAGAGCAAGAAGCACGCTCTAGATTTCCAGAGTCTCTAAGACAGCAGGAAACTTGAGTGTCCTGAGAACAAATGAACGGTGTTTCCTACACATACGGACCATATCTAGTCCAACTCTGCTTCTGAAACTGATACAAAGCATGGTTCCCTAACATTCAATGCTTGTCAGTTAAGATGAGAAACGTGTGAGCTTCGTGACCGATGTCATTAGTTTGAGCTTAAAAGTGACTGCCCTTACTTGAAACGAACTCTTGCTTGTAGGAAGACAGAGAGCCTGGGATTTAACTCCCTTTCTGAAGGGAAACACACAGTAGAGTTCTCATCCATTGATCACACTCTGCTTTAGAGCAAGAAGCCCTCTCTTGCTTTCTAGATTCTCTAATACAGCAGGAAACGTGAGTGTACTCAGAAGAAAAGAACGGTGTTTCCTGTACATACAGACCATATCAAGTTCAACTATGCTTGAAATTAATACAACGCAAATGTCCTTAACATCCAATGCTTGTCAGTTAAGATAAGAAATGTGTGAGCTTCCTGAACGATGTAGTTCGTTTGAGATATAAATTAATTGCCCTTACATGAAAAGAAGTCTTTCTTGTAGGAAGACTCAGAGCCTGGGATTTAACTACATTTCTGAAGTGAAACACACAGCAGAGTTCTCATCCATTGATCACACTCTGCTTTAGAGCAAGAAGCACGCTCTTGCTTTCTAGATTCTCTAAGACATACAGGAAACGTGAGTGTGCTCAGAATAAAAGAACGTTGTTTCCTACAAATACGGACCATACCTAGTTCATCTCTGCTTCGGAAACTGAAACAAACCAGAGTTCCTCTAATATCCAATGCTTGTCAGTTTAGATGAGAAACGTGTGAGCTTTGTTTAGATGTAGTTCGTTTGAGCTGTAAAGTAACTGCCCTTACCTGAAAAGAAGTCTTGCTTGTAGGAAGACTCAGAGCCAGGGATTTAACTCCATTTCTGAAGTGAAACACACAACAGAGTTCTCATCCATTGATCACACTCTGCTTTTGAGCAAGAAGCACGCTCTAGATTTCCAGAGTCTCTAAGACAGCAGGAAACTTGAGTGTCCTAGAACAAATGAACGGTGTTTCCTACACATACGGACCATATCTAGTCCAACTCTGCTTCTGAAACTGATACAAAGCATGGTTCTCTAACATTCAATGCTTGTCAGTTAATATGAGAACTGTGGGAGCTTCGCGACCGATGTAGTTCGTTTGAGTTTAAAAGTGACTGCCCTTACTTGAAAAAAAATTTTGCTTGTAGGAAGACACAGAGCCTGGGACTTCACTCCATTTCTGAAGGGAAACACACAGCAGAGTTCTCATCCATGGATCACACTCTGCTTTAGATCAAGAAGCATGCTCTTGCTTCCCAGAGTCTCTAATACAGCAGGAAACATGAGTTTGCTGAGAATAAAAGAACGGTGTTTCCTACATATATGGAACATATTAGTCCAACTCTGCTTCTGAAACTGATACAAAGCACTGGCCTTCTAACATCCAATGCTTGTCAGTTAAGATGAGAAACGTGTGAGCTTCGTGAACGATGTAGTTCGTTTGAGTTTAAAAGTGTCTGCCCTTACCTGAAATGAAGTCTTGCTTGTAGGAAGACACAGAGCCTGGGATTTAACTCAATTTCTGAAGTAAAACACTTCATAGATCTCATTCATGGATCACACTCTGCTTTAGAGCAAGAAGCCCTCTCTTGCTTTCTAGAGTCTCTAATACAGAAGGAAATTGAGTGTGCTCAGAACAAAAGAATGGTGTTTCCTACAAATACAGACCATATCTAGTTCATCTCTGCTTCTGAAACTGAAACAAACCAGAGGTCCTCTAACATCCAATGCTTGTCAGTTTAGATGAGAAACGTGTGAGCTTTGTGAACGATGTAGTTCGTTTGAGCTGTAAAGTAACTGCCCTTACCTGAAAAGATGTCTTCCTTGTAGGAAGACTCAGAACCTGGTATTTAACTCCATTTCTGAATTGAAACACACAGCAGAGTTCTCATCCATGGATCACACCCGGCTTTAGAGTAAGAAGCACGCTCTTGCTTTCTAGAGTCTCTAAGACAGCAGGAAACGTGAGTTTGCTGAGAATAAAAGAACGGTATTTCCTACACATATGGACCATAGTAGTCCAACTCTGCTTCTGAAACTGATACAAAGCACTGGCCTTCTAACAACCAATGCTTGTCAGTTAAGATGAGAAACGTGTGAGCTTCGTGAACGATGTAGTTCATTGAGCTGAAAAGTGTCTGCCCATACCTGAAATGAAGTCTTGCTTGTAGGAAGACACAGAGCCTGGGATTTTACTCCATATCTGAAGGGAAACACACAACACAGTTCTCATCCATGGATCACACTCTGCTTTAGAGCAAGAAGCATGATCTTGCACTCTAGGGTCTCTAATACAGCAGGAAACGTGAGGGTGCTCAGAAGAAAAGAACGGTGTTTGCTATACATACGGACCATATCTAGTTCAACTCTGCTTGAAATTGATACAAAGCAAAGGTCCTCTAACATCCAATGCTTCTCAGTTTAGATGAAAAACGTGTGAGATTTGCGAACCATGTAGTTCGTTTGAGCTGTAAAGTATCTGCCCTTACCTGAAAAAAAGTCTTGCTTGTAGGAAGACTCAGAGCCAGGGATTTAACTCCATTTATGAAGTGAAACACACAGCAGAGTTCTCATCCATGGATCACACTCTGCTTTAGAGCAAGAAGCACGATCTAGATTACCAGAAGCTCTAAGACAGCAGGAAACTTGAGTGTGTTGAGAACAAAAGAACTGTGTTTCCTACACATACGGACCATATCTAGTCCAACTCTGCTTCTGAAACTGATAAAGAGCACTGGTTCTCTAACATTCAATGCTTGTCAGTTAAGATGAAAAACGTGTGAGCTTCGTGAACGATGTAGGTCGTTTGAGCTGAAAAGTGACTGCCCTAACCTGAAACGATGTCTTCCTGGTAGGAAAACACAGACCCTGGGATTTAACTCCATTTCTGAAGTGAAACACACAACAGAGTTCTCATCCATTGATCACACTCTGCTTTAGAGCAAGAAGCACGCTCTAGATTTCCAGAGTCTCTAAGACAGCAGGAAACTTGAGTGTCCTGAGAACAAATGAACGGTGTTTCCTACACATACGGACCATATCTAGTCCAACTCTGCTTCTGAAACTGATACAAAGCATGGTTCCCTAACATTCAATGCTTGTCAGTTAAGATGAGAAACGTGTGAGCTTCGTGACCGATGTCATTAGTTTGAGCTTAAAAGTGACTGCCCTTACTTGAAACGAAGCCTTGCTTGTAGGAAGACACAGAGCCTGGGATTTTACTCTCTTTCTGAAGGGAAACACACAGTAGAGTTCTCATCCATTGATCACACTCTGCTTTAGAGCAAGAAGCCCTCTCTTGCTTTCTAGATTCTCTAATACAGCAGGAAACGTGAGTGTACTCAGAAGAAAAGAACGGTGTTTCCTGTACATACAGACCATATCAAGTTCAACTATGCTTGAAATTAATACAACGCAAATGTCCTTAACATCCAATGCTTGTCAGTTAAGATAAGAAATGTGTGAGCTTCCTGAACGATGTAGTTCGTTTGAGATATAAATTAATTGCCCTTACATGAAAAGAAGTCTTTCTTGTAGGAAGACTCAGAGCCTGGGATTTAACTACATTTCTGAAGTGAAACACACAGCAGAGTTCTCATCCATTGATCACACTCTGCTTTAGAGCAAGAAGCACGCTCTTGCTTTCTAGATTCTCTAAGACATACAGGAAACGTGAGTGTGCTCAGAATAAAAGAACGTTGTTTCCTACAAATACGGACCATACCTAGTTCATCTCTGCTTCAGAAACTGAAACAAACCAGAGTTCCTCTAATATCCAATGCTTGTCAGTTTAGATGAGAAACGTGTGAGCTTTGTTTAGATGTAGTTCGTTTGAGCTGTAAAGTAACTGCCCTTACCTGAAAAGAAGTCTTGCTTGTAGGAAGACTCAGAGCCAGGGATTTAACTCCATTTCTGAAGTGAAACACACAACAGAGTTCTCATCCATTGATCACACTCTGCTTTTGAGCAAGAAGCACGCTCTAGATTTCCAGAGTCTCTAAGACAGCAGGAAACTTGAGTGTCCTAGAACAAATGAACGGTGTTTCCTACACATACGGACCATATCTAGTCCAACTCTGCTTCTGAAACTGATACAAAGCATGGTTCTCTAACATTCAATGCTTGTCAGTTAATATGAGAACTGTGGGAGCTTCGCGACCGATGTAGTTCGTTTGAGTTTAAAAGTGACTGCCCTTACTTGAAAAAAAATTTTGCTTGTAGGAAGACACAGAGCCTGGGACTTCACTCCATTTCTGAAGAGAAACACACAGCAGAGTTCTCATCCATGGATCACACTCTGCTTTAGATCAAGAAGCATGCTCTTGCTTCCCAGAGTCTCTAATACAGCAGGAAACATGAGTTTGCTGAGAATAAAAGAACGTTGTTTCCTACATATATGGACCATATTAGTCCAACTCTGCTTCTGAAACTGATACAAAGCACTGGCCTTCTAACATCCAATGCTTGTCAGTTAAGATGAGAAACGTGTGAGCTTCGTGAACGATGTAGTTCATTTGAGCTGAAAAGTGTCTGCCCTTACCTGAAATGAAGTCTTGCTTGTAGGAAGACACAGAGCCTGGGATTTAACTCCATTTCTGAAGGAAAACACTTCATAGATCTCATTCATGGATCACACTCTGCTTTAGAGCAAGAAGCCCTCTCTTGCTTTCTAGAGTCTCTAATACAGAAGGAAATTGAGTGTGCTCAGAACAAAAGAATGGTGTTTCCTACAAATACAGACCATATCTAGTTCATCTCTGCTTCTGAAACTGAAACAAACCAGAGGTCCTCTAACATCCAATGCTTGTCAGTTTAGATGAGAAACGTGTGAGCTTCGTGAACGATGTAGTTCGTTTGAGCTGTAAAGTATCTGCCCTTACCTGAAAAAAAGTCTTGCTTGTAGGAAGACTCAGAGCCAGGGATTTAACTCCATTTATGAAGTGAAACACACAGCAGAGTTCTCATCCATGGATCACACTCTGCTTTAGAGCAAGAAGCACGATCTAGATTACCAGAAGCTCTAAGACAGCAGGAAACTTGAGTGTGTTGAGAACAAAAGAACTGTGTTTCCTACACATACGGACCATATCTAGTCCAACTCTGCTTCTGAAACTGATAAAGAGCACTGGTTCTCTAACATTCAATGCTTGTCAGTTAAGATGAAAAACGTGTGAGCTTCGTGAACGATGTAGGTCGTTTGAGCTGAAAAGTGACTGCCCTAACCTGAAACGATGTCTTCCTGGTAGGAAAACACAGACCCTGGGATTTAACTCCATTTCTGAAGTGAAACACACAACAGAGTTCTCATCCATTGATCACACTCTGCTTTAGAGCAAGAAGCACGCTCTAGATTTCCAGAGTCTCTAAGACAGCAGGAAACTTGAGTGTCCTGAGAACAAATGAACGGTGTTTCCTACACATACGGACCATATCTAGTCCAACTCTGCTTCTGAAACTGATACAAAGCATGGTTCCCTAACATTCAATGCTTGTCAGTTAAGATGAGAAACGTGTGAGCTTCGTGACCGATGTCATTAGTTTGAGCTTAAAAGTGACTGCCCTTACTTGAAACGAAGCCTTGCTTGTAGGAAGACACAGAGCCTGGGATTTTACTCTCTTTCTGAAGGGAAACACACAGTAGAGTTCTCATCCATTGATCACACTCTGCTTTAGAGCAAGAAGCCCTCTCTTGCTTTCTAGATTCTCTAATACAGCAGGAAACGTGAGTGTACTCAGAAGAAAAGAACGGTGTTTCCTGTACATACAGACCATATCAAGTTCAACTATGCTTGAAATTAATACAACGCAAATGTCCTTAACATCCAATGCTTGTCAGTTAAGATAAGAAATGTGTGAGCTTCCTGAACGATGTAGTTCGTTTGAGATATAAATTAATTGCCCTTACATGAAAAGAAGTCTTTCTTGTAGGAAGACTCAGAGCCTGGGATTTAACTACATTTCTGAAGTGAAACACACAGCAGAGTTCTCATCCATTGATCACACTCTGCTTTAGAGCAAGAAGCACGCTCTTGCTTTCTAGATTCTCTAAGACATACAGGAAACGTGAGTGTGCTCAGAATAAAAGAACGTTGTTTCCTACAAATACGGACCATACCTAGTTCATCTCTGCTTCGGAAACTGAAACAAACCAGAGTTCCTCTAATATCCAATGCTTGTCAGTTTAGATGAGAAACGTGTGAGCTTTGTTTAGATGTAGTTCGTTTGAGCTGTAAAGTAACTGCCCTTACCTGAAAAGAAGTCTTGCTTGTAGGAAGACTCAGAGCCAGGGATTTAACTCCATTTCTGAAGTGAAACACACAACAGAGTTCTCATCCATTGATCACACTCTGCTTTTGAGCAAGAAGCACGCTCTAGATTTCCAGAGTCTCTAAGACAGCAGGAAACTTGAGTGTCCTAGAACAAATGAACGGTGTTTCCTACACATACGGACCATATCTAGTCCAACTCTGCTTCTGAAACTGATACAAAGCATGGTTCTCTAACATTCAATGCTTGTCAGTTAATATGAGAACTGTGGGAGCTTCGCGACCGATGTAGTTCGTTTGAGTTTAAAAGTGACTGCCCTTACTTGAAAAAAAATTTTGCTTGTAGGAAGACACAGAGCCTGGGACTTCACTCCATTTCTGAAGGGAAACACACAGCAGAGTTCTCATCCATGGATCACACTCTGCTTTAGATCAAGAAGCATGCTCTTGCTTCCCAGAGTCTCTAATACAGCAGGAAACATGAGTTTGCTGAGAATAAAAGAACGGTGTTTCCTACATATATGGACCATATTAGTCCAACTCTGCTTCTGAAACTGATACAAAGCACTGGCCTTCTAACATCCAATGCTTGTCAGTTAAGATGAGAAACGTGTGAGCTTCGTGAACGATGTAGTTCATTTGAGCTGAAAAGTGTCTGCCCTTACCTGAAATGAAGTCTTGCTTGTAGGAAGACACAGAGCCTGGGATTTAACTCCATTTCTGAAGGAAAACACTTCATAGATCTCATTCATGGATCACACTCTGCTTTAGAGCAAGAAGCCCTCTCTTGCTTTCTAGAGTCTCTAATACAGAAGGAAATTGAGTGTGCTCAGAACAAAAGAATGGTGTTTCCTACAAATACAGACCATATCTAGTTCATCTCTGCTTCTGAAACTGAAACAAACCAGAGGTCCTCTAACATCCAATGCTTGTCAGTTTAGATGAGAAACGTGTGAGCTTCGTGAACGATGTAGTTCGTTTGAGCTGTAAAGTATCTGCCCTTACCTGAAAAGATGTCTTCTTTGTAGGAAGACTCAGAACCTGGTATTTAACTCCATTTCTGAATTGAAACACACAGCAGAGTTCTCATCCATGGATCACACCCGGCTTTAGAGTAAGAAGCACGCTCTTGCTTTCTAGAGTCTCTAAGACAGCAGGAAACGTGAGTTTGCTGAGAATAAAAGAACGGTATTTCCTACACATATGGACCATATTAGTCCAACTCTGCTTCTGAAACTGATACAAAGCACTGGCCTTCTAACAACCAATGCTTGTCAGTTAAGATGAGAAACGTGTGAGCTTCGTGAACGATGTAGTTCATTGAGCTGAAAAGTGTCTGCCCATACCGGAAATGAAGTCTTGCTTGTAGGAAGACACAGAGCCTGGGATTTTACTCCATATCTGAAGGGAAACACACAACACAGTTCTCATCCATGGATCACACTCTGC
This sequence comes from Onychomys leucogaster, assembly GCA_949786385.1. Lineage (NCBI taxonomy): Eukaryota > Metazoa > Chordata > Mammalia > Rodentia > Cricetidae > Onychomys > Onychomys leucogaster. The sequence continues at coordinate 3,023,913 of CATKUP010000029.1, forward strand.
TTTAGAGCAAGAAGCATGATCTTGCACTCTAGGGTCTCTAATACAGCAGGAAACGTGAGGGTGCTCAGAAGAAAAGAACGGTGTTTGCTATACATACGGACCATATCTAGTTCAACTCTGCTTGAAATTGATACAAAGCAAAGGTCCTCTAACATCCAATGCTTCTCAGTTTAGATGAAAAACGTGTGAGATTTGCGAACCATGTAGTTCGTTTGAGCTGTAAAGTATCTGCCCTTACCTGAAACAAAGTCTTGCTTGTAGGAAGACTCAGAGCCAGGGATTTAACTCCATTTATGAAGTGAAACACACAGCAGAGTTCTCATCCATGGATCACACTCTGCTTTAGAGCAAGAAGCACGATCTAGATTACCAGAAGCTCTAAGACAGCAGGAAACTTGAGTGTGTTGAGAACAAAAGAACTGTGTTTCCTACACATACGGACCATATCTAGTCCAACTCTGATTCTGAAACTGATAAAGAGCACTGGTTCTCTAACATTCAATGCTTGTCAGTTAAGATGAAAAACGTGTGAGCTTCGTGAACGATGTAGGTCGTTTGAGCTGAAAAGTGACTGCCCTAACCTGAAACGATGTCTTCCAGGTAGGAAAACACAGACCCTGGGATTTAACTCCATTTCTGAAGTGAAACACACAACAGAGTTCTCATCCATTGATCACACTCTGCTTTAGAGCAAGAAGCACGCTCTAGATTTCCAGAGTCTCTAAGACAGCAGGAAACTTGAGTGTCCTGAGAACAAATGAACGGTGTTTCCTACACATACGGACCATATCTAGTCCAACTCTGCTTCTGAAACTGATACAAAGCATGGTTCCCTAACATTCAATGCTTGTCAGTTAAGATGAGAAACGTGTGAGCTTCGTGACCGATGTCATTAGTTTGAGCTTAAAAGTGACTGCCCTTACTTGAAACGAAGCCTTGCTTGTAGGAAGACACAGAGCCTGGGATTTTACTCTCTTTCTGAAGGGAAACACACAGTAGAGTTCTCATCCATTGATCACACTCTGCTTTAGAGCAAGAAGCCCTCTCTTGCTTTCTAGATTCTCTAATACAGCAGGAAACGTGAGTGTACTCAGAAGAAAAGAACGGTGTTTCCTGTACATACAGACCATATCAAGTTCAACTATGCTTGAAATTAATACAACGCAAATGTCCTTAACATCCAATGCTTGTCAGTTAAGATAAGAAATGTGTGAGCTTCCTGAACGATGTAGTTCGTTTGAGATATAAATTAATTGCCCTTACATGAAAAGAAGTCTTTCTTGTAGGAAGACTCAGAGCCTGGGATTTAACTACATTTCTGAAGTGAAACACACAGCAGAGTTCTCATCCATTGATCACACTCTGCTTTAGAGCAAGAAGCACGCTCTTGCTTTCTAGATTCTCTAAGACATACAGGAAACGTGAGTGTGCTCAGAATAAAAGAACGTTGTTTCCTACAAATACGGACCATACCTAGTTCATCTCTGCTTCGGAAACTGAAACAAACCAGAGTTCCTCTAATATCCAATGCTTGTCAGTTTAGATGAGAAACGTGTGAGCTTTGTTTAGATGTAGTTCGTTTGAGCTGTAAAGTAACTGCCCTTACCTGAAAAGAAGTCTTGCTTGTAGGAAGACTCAGAGCCAGGGATTTAACTCCATTTCTGAAGTGAAACACACAACAGAGTTCTCATCCATTGATCACACTCTGCTTTTGAGCAAGAAGCACGCTCTAGATTTCCAGAGTCTCTAAGACAGCAGGAAACTTGAGTGTCCTAGAACAAATGAACGGTGTTTCCTACACATACGGACCATATCTAGTCCAACTCTGCTTCTGAAACTGATACAAAGCATGGTTCTCTAACATTCAATGCTTGTCAGTTAATATGAGAACTGTGGGAGCTTCGCGACCGATGTAGTTCGTTTGAGTTTAAAAGTGACTGCCCTTACTTGAAAAAAAATTTTGCTTGTAGGAAGACACAGAGCCTGGGACTTCACTCCATTTCTGAAGGGAAACACACAGCAGAGTTCTCATCCATGGATCACACTCTGCTTTAGATCAAGAAGCATGCTCTTGCTTCCCAGAGTCTCTAATACAGCAGGAAACATGAGTTTGCTGAGAATAAAAGAACGGTGTTTCCTACATATATGGACCATATTAGTCCAACTCTGCTTCTGAAACTGATACAAAGCACTGGCCTTCTAACATCCAATGCTTGTCAGTTAAGATGAGAAACGTGTGAGCTTCGTGAACGATGTAGTTCGTTTGAGTTTAAAAGTGTCTGCCCTTACCTGAAATGAAGTCTTGCTTGTAGGAAGACACAGAGCCTGGGATTTAACTCAATTTCTGAAGGAAAACACTTCATAGATCTCATTCATGGATCACACTCTGCTTTAGAGCAAGAAGCCCTCTCTTGCTTTCTAGAGTCTCTAATACAGAAGGAAATTGAGTGTGCTCAGAACAAAAGAATGGTGTTTCCTACAAATACAGACCATATCTAGTTCATCTCTGCTTCTGAAACTGAAACAAACCAGAGGTCCTCTAACATCCAATGCTTGTCAGTTTAGATGAGAAACGTGTGAGCTTTGTGAACGATGTAGTTCGTTTGAGCTGTAAAGTAACTGCCCTTACCTGAAAAGATGTCTTCCTTGTAGGAAGACTCAGAACCTGGTATTTAACTCCATTTCTGAATTGAAACACACAGCAGAGTTCTCATCCATGGATCACACCCGGCTTTAGAGTAAGAAGCACGCTCTTGCTTTCTAGAGTCTCTAAGACAGCAGGAAACGTGAGTTTGCTGAGAATAAAAGAACGGTATTTCCTACACATATGGACCATAGTAGTCCAACTCTGCTTCTGAAACTGATACAAAGCACTGGCCTTCTAACAACCAATGCTTGTCAGTTAAGATGAGAAACGTGTGAGCTTCGTGAACGATGTAGTTCATTGAGCTGAAAAGTGTCTGCCCATACCTGAAATGAAGTCTTGCTTGTAGGAAGACACAGAGCCTGGGATTTTACTCCATATCTGAAGGGAAACACACAACACAGTTCTCATCCATGGATCACACTCTGCTTTAGAGCAAGAAGCATGATCTTGCACTCTAGGGTCTCTAATACAGCAGGAAACGTGAGGGTGCTCAGAAGAAAAGAACGGTGTTTGCTATACATACGGACCATATCTAGTTCAACTCTGCTTGAAATTGATACAAAGCAAAGGTCCTCTAACATCCAATGCTTCTCAGTTTAGATGAAAAACGTGTGAGATTTGCGAACCATGTAGTTCGTTTGAGCTGTAAAGTATCTGCCCTTACCTGAAACAAAGTCTTGCTTGTAGGAAGACTCAGAGCCAGGGATTTAACTCCATTTATGAAGTGAAACACACAGCAGAGTTCTCATCCATGGATCACACTCTGCTTTAGAGCAAGAAGCACGATCTAGATTACCAGAAGCTCTAAGACAGCAGGAAACTTGAGTGTGTTGAGAACAAAAGAACTGTGTTTCCTACACATACGGACCATATCTAGTCCAACTCTGCTTCTGAAACTGATAAAGAGCACTGGTTCTCTAACATTCAATGCTTGTCAGTTAAGATGAAAAACGTGTGAGCTTCGTGAACGATGTAGGTCGTTTGAGCTGAAAAGTGACTGCCCTAACCTGAAACGATGTCTTCCTGGTAGGAAAACACAGACCCTGGGATTTAACTCCATTTCTGAAGTGAAACACACAACAGAGTTCTCATCCATGGATCACACTCTGCTTTAGAGCAAGAAGCACGCTCTAGATTTCCAGAGTCTCTAAGACAGCAGGAAACTTGAGTGTCCTGAGAACAAATGAACGGTGTTTCCTACACATACGGACCATATCTAGTCCAACTCTGCTTCTGAAACTGATACAAAGCATGGTTCCCTAACATTCAATGCTTGTCAGTTAAGATGAGAAACGTGTGAGCTTCGTGACCGATGTCATTAGTTTGAGCTTAAAAGTGACTGCCCTTACTTGAAACGAAGCCTTGCTTGTAGGAAGACACAGAGCCTGGGATTTTACTCTCTTTCTGAAGGGAAACACACAGTAGAGTTCTCATCCATTGATCACACTCTGCTTTAGAGCAAGAAGCCCTCTCTTGCTTTCTAGATTCTCTAATACAGCAGGAAACGTGAGTGTACTCAGAAGAAAAGAACGGTGTTTCCTGTACATACAGACCATATCAAGTTCAACTATGCTTGAAATTAATACAACGCAAATGTCCTTAACATCCAATGCTTGTCAGTTAAGATAAGAAATGTGTGAGCTTCCTGAACGATGTAGTTCGTTTGAGATATAAATTAATTGCCCTTACATGAAAAGAAGTCTTTCTTGTAGGAAGACTCAGAGCCTGGGATTTAACTACATTTCTGAAGTGAAACACACAGCAGAGTTCTCATCCATTGATCACACTCTGCTTTAGAGCAAGAAGCACGCTCTTGCTTTCTAGATTCTCTAAGACATACAGGAAACGTGAGTGTGCTCAGAATAAAAGAACGTTGTTTCCTACAAATACGGACCATACCTAGTTCATCTCTGCTTCGGAAACTGAAACAAACCAGAGTTCCTCTAATATCCAATGCTTGTCAGTTTAGATGAGAAACGTGTGAGCTTTGTTTAGATGTAGTTCGTTTGAGCTGTAAAGTAACTGCCCTTACCTGAAAAGAAGTCTTGCTTGTAGGAAGACTCAGAGCCAGGGATTTAACTCCATTTCTGAAGTGAAACACACAACAGAGTTCTCATCCATTGATCACACTCTGCTTTTGAGCAAGAAGCACGCTCTAGATTTCCAGAGTCTCTAAGACAGCAGGAAACTTGAGTGTCCTAGAACAAATGAACGGTGTTTCCTACACATACGGACCATATCTAGTCCAACTCTGCTTCTGAAACTGATACAAAGCATGGTTCTCTAACATTCAATGCTTGTCAGTTAATATGAGAACTGTGGGAGCTTCGCGACCGATGTAGTTCGTTTGAGTTTAAAAGTGACTGCCCTTACTTGAAAAAAAATTTTGCTTGTAGGAAGACACAGAGCCTGGGACTTCACTCCATTTCTGAAGGGAAACACACAGCAGAGTTCTCATCCATGGATCACACTCTGCTTTAGATCAAGAAGCATGCTCTTGCTTCCCAGAGTCTCTAATACAGCAGGAAACATGAGTTTGCTGAGAATAAAAGAACGGTGTTTCCTACATATATGGACCATATTAGTCCAACTCTGCTTCTGAAACTGATACAAAGCACTGGCCTTCTAACATCCAATGCTTGTCAGTTAAGATGAGAAACGTGTGAGCTTCGTGAACGATGTAGTTCGTTTGAGTTTAAAAGTGTCTGCCCTTACCTGAAATGAAGTCTTGCTTGTAGGAAGACACAGAGCCTGGGATTTAACTCAATTTCTGAAGGAAAACACTTCATAGATCTCATTCATGGATCACACTCTGCTTTAGAGCAAGAAGCCCTCTCTTGCTTTCTAGAGTCTCTAATACAGAAGGAAATTGAGTGTGCTCAGAACAAAAGAATGGTGTTTCCTACAAATACAGACCATATCTAGTTCATCTCTGCTTCTGAAACTGAAACAAACCAGAGGTCCTCTAACATCCAATGCTTGTCAGTTTAGATGAGAAACGTGTGAGCTTTGTGAACGATGTAGTTCGTTTGAGCTGTAAAGTAACTGCCCTTACCTGAAAAGATGTCTTCCTTGTAGGAAGACTCAGAACCTGGTATTTAACTCCATTTCTGAATTGAAACACACAGCAGAGTTCTCATCCATGGATCACACCCGGCTTTAGAGTAAGAAGCACGCTCTTGCTTTCTAGAGTCTCTAAGACAGCAGGAAACGTGAGTTTGCTGAGAATAAAAGAACGGTATTTCCTACACATATGGACCATAGTAGTCCAACTCTGCTTCTGAAACTGATACAAAGCACTGGCCTTCTAACAACCAATGCTTGTCAGTTAAGATGAGAAACGTGTGAGCTTCGTGAACGATGTAGTTCATTGAGCTGAAAAGTGTCTGCCCATACCTGAAATGAAGTCTTGCTTGTAGGAAGACACAGAGCCTGGGATTTTACTCCATATCTGAAGGGAAACACACAACACAGTTCTCATCCATGGATCACACTCTGCTTTAGAGCAAGAAGCATGATCTTGCACTCTAGGGTCTCTAATACAGCAGGAAACGTGAGGGTGCTCAGAAGAAAAGAACGGTGTTTGCTATACATACGGACCATATCTAGTTCAACTCTGCTTGAAATTGATACAAAGCAAAGGTCCTCTAACATCCAATGCTTCTCAGTTTAGATGAAAAACGTGTGAGATTTGCGAACCATGTAGTTCGTTTGAGCTGTAAAGTATCTGCCCTTACCTGAAACAAAGTCTTGCTTGTAGGAAGACTCAGAGCCAGGGATTTAACTCCATTTATGAAGTGAAACACACAGCAGAGTTCTCATCCATGGATCACACTCTGCTTTAGAGCAAGAAGCACGATCTAGATTACCAGAAGCTCTAAGACAGCAGGAAACTTGAGTGTGTTGAGAACAAAAGAACTGTGTTTCCTACACATACGGACCATATCTAGTCCAACTCTGCTTCTGAAACTGATAAAGAGCACTGGTTCTCTAACATTCAATGCTTGTCAGTTAAGATGAAAAACGTGTGAGCTTCGTGAACGATGTAGGTCGTTTGAGCTGAAAAGTGACTGCCCTAACCTGAAACGATGTCTTCCTGGTAGGAAAACACAGACCCTGGGATTTAACTCCATTTCTGAAGTGAAACACACAACAGAGTTCTCATCCATTGATCACACTCTGCTTTAGAGCAAGAAGCACGCTCTAGATTTCCAGAGTCTCTAAGACAGCAGGAAACTTGAGTGTCCTGAGAACAAATGAACGGTGTTTCCTACACATACGGACCATATCTAGTCCAACTCTGCTTCTGAAACTGATACAAAGCATGGTTCCCTAACATTCAATGCTTGTCAGTTAAGATGAGAAACGTGTGAGCTTCGTGACCGATGTCATTAGTTTGAGCTTAAAAGTGACTGCCCTTACTTGAAACGAAGCCTTGCTTGTAGGAAGACACAGAGCCTGGGATTTTACTCTCTTTCTGAAGGGAAACACACAGTAGAGTTCTCATCCATTGATCACACTCTGCTTTAGAGCAAGAAGCCCTCTCTTGCTTTCTAGATTCTCTAATACAGCAGGAAACGTGAGTGTACTCAGAAGAAAAGAACGGTGTTTCCTGTACATACAGACCATATCAAGTTCAACTATGCTTGAAATTAATACAACGCAAATGTCCTTAACATCCAATGCTTGTCAGTTAAGATAAGAAATGTGTGAGCTTCCTGAACGATGTAGTTCGTTTGAGATATAAATTAATTGCCCTTACATGAAAAGAAGTCTTTCTTGTAGGAAGACTCAGAGCCTGGGATTTAACTACATTTCTGAAGTGAAACACACAGCAGAGTTCTCATCCATTGATCACACTCTGCTTTAGAGCAAGAAGCACGCTCTTGCTTTCTAGATTCTCTAAGACATACAGGAAACGTGAGTGTGCTCAGAATAAAAGAACGTTGTTTCCTACAAATACGGACCATACCTAGTTCATCTCTGCTTCGGAAACTGAAACAAACCAGAGTTCCTCTAATATCCAATGCTTGTCAGTTTAGATGAGAAACGTGTGAGCTTTGTTTAGATGTAGTTCGTTTGAGCTGTAAAGTAACTGCCCTTACCTGAAAAGAAGTCTTGCTTGTAGGAAGACTCAGAGCCAGGGATTTAACTCCATTTCTGAAGTGAAACACACAACAGAGTTCTCATCCATTGATCACACTCTGCTTTTGAGCAAGAAGCACGCTCTAGATTTCCAGAGTCTCTAAGACAGCAGGAAACTTGAGTGTCCTAGAACAAATGAACGGTGTTTCCTACACATACGGACCATATCTAGTCCAACTCTGCTTCTGAAACTGATACAAAGCATGGTTCTCTAACATTCAATGCTTGTCAGTTAATATGAGAACTGTGGGAGCTTCGCGACCGATGTAGTTCGTTTGAGTTTAAAAGTGACTGCCCTTACTTGAAAAAAAATTTTGCTTGTAGGAAGACACAGAGCCTGGGACTTCACTCCATTTCTGAAGGGAAACACACAGCAGAGTTCTCATCCATGGATCACACTCTGCTTTAGATCAAGAAGCATGCTCTTGCTTCCCAGAGTCTCTAATACAGCAGGAAACATGAGTTTGCTGAGAATAAAAGAACGGTGTTTCCTACATATATGGACCATATTAGTCCAACTCTGCTTCTGAAACTGATACAAAGCACTGGCCTTCTAACATCCAATGCTTGTCAGTTAAGATGAGAAACGTGTGAGATTCGTGAACGATGTAGTTCATTTGAGCTGAAAAGTGTCTGCCCTTACCTGAAATGAAGTCTTGCTTGTAGGAAGACACAGAGCCTGGGATTTAACTCCATTTCTGAAGGAAAACACTTCATAGATCTCATTCATGGATCACACTCTGCTTTAGAGCAAGAAGCCCTCTCTTGCTTTCTAGAGTCTCTAATACAGAAGGAAATTGAGTGTGCTCAGAACAAAAGAATGGTGTTTCCTACAAATACAGACCATATCTAGTTCATCTCTGCTTCTGAAACTGAAACAAACCAGAGGTCCTCTAACATCCAATGCTTGTCAGTTTAGATGAGAAACGTGTGAGCTTCGTGAACGATGTAGTTCGTTTGAGCTGTAAAGTATCTGCCCTTACCTGAAAAGATGTCTTCTTTGTAGGAAGACTCAGAACCTGGTATTTAACTCCATTTCTGAATTGAAACACACAGCAGAGTTCTCATCCATGGATCACACCCGGCTTTAGAGTAAGAAGCACGCTCTTGCTTTCTAGAGTCTCTAAGACAGCAGGAAACGTGAGTTTGCTGAGAATAAAAGAACGGTATTTCCTACACATATGGACCATAGTAGTCCAACTCTGCTTCTGAAACTGATACAAAGCACTGGCCTTCTAACAACCAATGCTTGTCCGTTAAGATGAGAAACGTGTGAGCTTCGTGAACGATGTAGTTCATTGAGCTGAAAAGTGTCTGCCCATACCTGAAATGAAGTCTTGCTTGTAGGAAGACACAGAGCCTGGGATTTTACTCCATATCTGAAGGGAAACACACAACACAGTTCTCATCCATGGATCACACTCTGCTTTAGAGCAAGAAGCATGATCTTGCACTCTAGGGTCTCTAATACAGCAGGAAACGTGAGGGTGCTCAGAAGAAAAGAACGGTGTTTGCTATACATACGGACCATATCTAGTTCAACTCTGCTTGAAATTGATACAAAGCAAAGGTCCTCTAACATCCAATGCTTCTCAGTTTAGATGAAAAACGTGTGAGATTTGCGAACCATGTAGTTCGTTTGAGCTGTAAAGTATCTGCCCTTACCTGAAACAAAGTCTTGCTTGTAGGAAGACTCAGAGCCAGGGATTTAACTCCATTTATGAAGTGAAACACACAGCAGAGTTCTCATCCATGGATCACACTCTGCTTTAGAGCAAGAAGCACGATCTAGATTACCAGAAGCTCTAAGACAGCAGGAAACTTGAGTGTGTTGAGAACAAAAGAACTGTGTTTCCTACACATACGGACCATATCTAGTCCAACTCTGCTTCTGAAACTGATAAAGAGCACTGGTTCTCTAACATTCAATGCTTGTCAGTTAAGATGAAAAACGTGTGAGCTTCGTGAACGATGTAGGTCGTTTGAGCTGAAAAGTGACTGCCCTAACCTGAAACGATGTCTTCCTGGTAGGAAAACACAGACCCTGGGATTTAACTCCATTTCTGAAGTGAAACACACAACAGAGTTCTCATCCATTGATCACACTCTGCTTTAGAGCAAGAAGCACGCTCTAGATTTCCAGAGTCTCTAAGACAGCAGGAAACTTGAGTGTCCTGAGAACAAATGAACGGTGTTTCCTACACATACGGACCATATCTAGTCCAACTCTGCTTCTGAAACTGATACAAAGCATGGTTCCCTAACATTCAATGCTTGTCAGTTAAGATGAGAAACGTGTGAGCTTCGTGACCGATGTCATTAGTTTGAGCTTAAAAGTGACTGCCCTTACTTGAAACGAAGCCTTGCTTGTAGGAAGACACAGAGCCTGGGATTTTACTCTCTTTCTGAAGGGAAACACACAGTAGAGTTCTCATCCATTGATCACACTCTGCTTTAGAGCAAGAAGCCCTCTCTTGCTTTCTAGATTCTCTAATACAGCAGGAAACGTGAGTGTACTCAGAAGAAAAGAACGGTGTTTCCTGTACATACAGACCATATCAAGTTCAACTATGCTTGAAATTAATACAACGCAAATGTCCTTAACATCCAATGCTTGTCAGTTAAGATAAGAAATGTGTGAGCTTCCTGAACGATGTAGTTCGTTTGAGATATAAATTAATTGCCCTTACATGAAAAGAAGTCTTTCTTGTAGGAAGACTCAGAGCCTGGGATTTAACTACATTTCTGAAGTGAAACACACAGCAGAGTTCTCATCCATTGATCACACTCTGCTTTAGAGCAAGAAGCACGCTCTTGCTTTCTAGATTCTCTAAGACATACAGGAAACGTGAGTGTGCTCAGAATAAAAGAACGTTGTTTCCTACAAATACGGACCATACCTAGTTCATCTCTGCTTCGGAAACTGAAACAAACCAGAGTTCCTCTAATATCCAATGCTTGTCAGTTTAGATGAGAAACGTGTGAGCTTTGTTTAGATGTAGTTCGTTTGAGCTGTAAAGTAACTGCCCTTACCTGAAAAGAAGTCTTGCTTGTAGGAAGACTCAGAGCCAGGGATTTAACTCCATTTCTGAAGTGAAACACACAACAGAGTTCTCATCCATTGATCACACTCTGCTTTTGAGCAAGAAGCACGCTCTAGATTTCCAGAGTCTCTAAGACAGCAGGAAACTTGAGTGTCCTAGAACAAATGAACGGTGTTTCCTACACATACGGACCATATCTAGTCCAACTCTGCTTCTGAAACTGATACAAAGCATGGTTCTCTAACATTCAATGCTTGTCAGTTAATATGAGAACTGTGGGAGCTTCGCGACCGATGTAGTTCGTTTGAGTTTAAAAGTGACTGCCCTTACTTGAAAAAAAATTTTGCTTGTAGGAAGACACAGAGCCTGGGACTTCACTCCATTTCTGAAGGGAAACACACAGCAGAGTTCTCATCCATGGATCACACTCTGCTTTAGATCAAGAAGCATGCTCTTGCTTCCCAGAGTCTCTAATACAGCAGGAAACATGAGTTTGCTGAGAATAAAAGAACGGTGTTTCCTACATATATGGACCATATTAGTCCAACTCTGCTTCTGAAACTGATACAAAGCACTGGCCTTCTAACATCCAATGCTTGTCAGTTAAGATGAGAAACGTGTGAGATTCGTGAACGATGTAGTTCATTTGAGCTGAAAAGTGTCTGCCCTTACCTGAAATGAAGTCTTGCTTGTAGGAAGACACAGAGCCTGGGATTTAACTCCATTTCTGAAGGAAAACACTTCATAGATCTCATTCATGGATCACACTCTGCTTTAGAGCAAGAAGCCCTCTCTTGCTTTCTAGAGTCTCTAATACAGAAGGAAATTGAGTGTGCTCAGAACAAAAGAATGGTGTTTCCTACAAATACAGACCATATCTAGTTCATCTCTGCTTCTGAAACTGAAACAAACCAGAGGTCCTCTAACATCCAATGCTTGTCAGTTTAGATGAGAAACGTGTGAGCTTCGTGAACGATGTAGTTCGTTTGAGCTGTAAAGTATCTGCCCTTACCTGAAAAGATGTCTTCTTTGTAGGAAGACTCAGAACCTGGTATTTAACTCCATTTCTGAATTGAAACACACAGCAGAGTTCTCATCCATGGATCACACCCGGCTTTAGAGTAAGAAGCACGCTCTTGCTTTCTAGAGTCTCTAAGACAGCAGGAAACGTGAGTTTGCTGAGAATAAAAGAACGGTATTTCCTACACATATGGACCATAGTAGTCCAACTCTGCTTCTGAAACTGATACAAAGCACTGGCCTTCTAACAACCAATGCTTGTCCGTTAAGATGAGAAACGTGTGAGCTTCGTGAACGATGTAGTTCATTGAGCTGAAAAGTGTCTGCCCATACCTGAAATGAAGTCTTGCTTGTAGGAAGACACAGAGCCTGGGATTTTACTCCATATCTGAAGGGAAACACACAACACAGTTCTCATCCATGGATCACACTCTGCTTTAGAGCAAGAAGCATGATCTTGCACTCTAGGGTCTCTAATACAGCAGGAAACGTGAGGGTGCTCAGAAGAAAAGAACGGTGTTTGCTATACATACGGACCATATCTAGTTCAACTCTGCTTGAAATTGATACAAAGCAAAGGTCCTCTAACATCCAATGCTTCTCAGTTTAGATGAAAAACGTGTGAGATTTGCGAACCATGTAGTTCGTTTGAGCTGTAAAGTATCTGCCCTTACCTGAAACAAAGTCTTGCTTGTAGGAAGACTCAGAGCCAGGGATTTAACTCCATTTATGAAGTGAAACACACAGCAGAGTTCTCATCCATGGATCACACTCTGCTTTAGAGCAAGAAGCACGATCTAGATTACCAGAAGCTCTAAGACAGCAGGAAACTTGAGTGTGTTGAGAACAAAAGAACTGTGTTTCCTACACATACGGACCATATCTAGTCCAACTCTGCTTCTGAAACTGATAAAGAGCACTGGTTCTCTAACATTCAATGCTTGTCAGTTAAGATGAAAAACGTGTGAGCTTCGTGAACGATGTAGGTCGTTTGAGCTGAAAAGTGACTGCCCTAACCTGAAACGATGTCTTCCTGGTAGGAAAACACAGACCCTGGGATTTAACTCCATTTCTGAAGTGAAACACACAACAGAGTTCTCATCCATTGATCACACTCTGCTTTAGAGCAAGAAGCACGCTCTAGATTTCCAGAGTCTCTAAGACAGCAGGAAACTTGAGTGTCCTGAGAACAAATTACCGGTGTTTCCTACACATACGGACCATATCTAGTCCAACTCTGCTTCTGAAACTGATACAAAGCATGGTTCCCTAACATTCAATGCTTGTCAGTTAAGATGAGAAACGTGTGAGCTTCGTGACCGATGTCATTAGTTTGAGCTTAAAAGTGACTGCCCTTACTTGAAACGAAGCCTTGCTTGTAGGAAGACACAGAGCCTGGGATTTTACTCTCTTTCTGAAGGGAAACACACAGTAGAGTTCTCATCCATTGATCACACTCTGCTTTAGAGCAAGAAGCCCTCTCTTGCTTTCTAGATTCTCTAATACAGCAGGAAACGTGAGTGTACTCAGAAGAAAAGAACGGTGTTTCCTGTACATACAGACCATATCAAGTTCAACTATGCTTGAAATTAATACAACGCAAATGTCCTTAACATCCAATGCTTGTCAGTTAAGATAAGAAATGTGTGAGCTTCCTGAACGATGTAGTTCGTTTGAGATATAAATTAATTGCCCTTACATGAAAAGAAGTCTTTCTTGTAGGAAGACTCAGAGCCTGGGATTTAACTACATTTCTGAAGTGAAACACACAGCAGAGTTCTCATCCATTGATCACACTCTGCTTTAGAGCAAGAAGCACGCTCTTGCTTTCTAGATTCTCTAAGACATACAGGAAACGTGAGTGTGCTCAGAATAAAAGAACGTTGTTTCCTACAAATACGGACCATACCTAGTTCATCTCTGCTTCGGAAACTGAAACAAACCAGAGTTCCTCTAATATCCAATGCTTGTCAGTTTAGATGAGAAACGTGTGAGCTTTGTTTAGATGTAGTTCGTTTGAGCTGTAAAGTAACTGCCCTTACCTGAAAAGAAGTCTTGCTTGTAGGAAGACTCAGAGCCAGGGATTTAACTCCATTTCTGAAGTGAAACACACAACAGAGTTCTCATCCATTGATCACACTCTGCTTTTGAGCAAGAAGCACGCTCTAGATTTCCAGAGTCTCTAAGACAGCAGGAAACTTGAGTGTCCTAGAACAAATGAACGGTGTTTCCTACACATACGGACCATATCTAGTCCAACTCTGCTTCTGAAACTGATACAAAGCATGGTTCTCTAACATTCAATGCTTGTCAGTTAATATGAGAACTGTGGGAGCTTCGCGACCGATGTAGTTCGTTTGAGTTTAAAAGTGACTGCCCTTACTTGAAAAAAAATTTTGCTTGTAGGAAGACACAGAGCCTGGGACTTCACTCCATTTCTGAAGGGAAACACACAGCAGAGTTCTCATCCATGGATCACACTCTGCTTTAGATCAAGAAGCATGCTCTTGCTTCCCAGAGTCTCTAATACAGCAGGAAACATGAGTTTGCTGAGAATAAAAGAACGGTGTTTCCTACATATATGGACCATATTAGTCCAACTCTGCTTCTGAAACTGATACAAAGCACTGGCCTTCTAACATCCAATGCTTGTCAGTTAAGATGAGAAACGTGTGAGCTTCGTGAACGATGTAGTTCATTTGAGCTGAAAAGTGTCTGCCCTTACCTGAAATGAAGTCTTGCTTGTAGGAAGACACAGAGCCTGGGATTTAACTCCATTTCTGAAGGAAAACACTTCATAGATCTCATTCATGGATCACACTCTGCTTTAGAGCAAGAAGCCCTCTCTTGCTTTCTAGAGTCTCTAATACAGAAGGAAATTGAGTGTGCTCAGAACAAAAGAATGGTGTTTCCTACAAATACAGACCATATCTAGTTCATCTCTGCTTCTGAAACTGAAACAAACCAGAGGTCCTCTAACATCCAATGCTTGTCAGTTTAGATGAGAAACGTGTGAGCTTCGTGAACGATGTAGTTCGTTTGAGCTGTAAAGTATCTGCCCTTACCTGAAAAGATGTCTTCTTTGTAGGAAGACTCAGAACCTGGTATTTAACTCCATTTCTGAATTGAAACACACAGCAGAGTTCTCATCCATGGATCACACCCGGCTTTAGAGTAAGAAGCACGCTCTTGCTTTCTAGAGTCTCTAAGACAGCAGGAAACGTGAGTTTGCTGAGAATAAAAGAACGGTATTTCCTACACATATGGACCATAGTAGTCCAACTCTGCTTCTGAAACTGATACAAAGCACTGGCCTTCTAACAACCAATGCTTGTCAGTTAAGATGAGAAACGTGTGAGCTTCGTGAACGATGTAGTTCATTGAGCTGAAAAGTGTCTGCCCATACCTGAAATGAAGTCTTGCTTGTAGGAAGACACAGAGCCTGGGATTTTACTCCATATCTGAAGGGAAACACACAACACAGTTCTCATCCATGGATCACACTCTGCTTTAGAGCAAGAAGCATGATCTTGCACTCTAGGGTCTCTAATACAGCAGGAAACGTGAGGGTGCTCAGAAGAAAAGAACGGTGTTTGCTATACATACGGACCATATCTAGTTCAACTCTGCTTGAAATTGATACAAAGCAAAGGTCCTCTAACATCCAATGCTTCTCAGTTTAGATGAAAAACGTGTGAGATTTGCGAACCATGTAGTTCGTTTGAGCTGTAAAGTATCTGCCCTTACCTGAAACAAAGTCTTGCTTGTAGGAAGACTCAGAGCCAGGGATTTAACTCCATTTATGAAGTGAAACACACAGCAGAGTTCTCATCCATGGATCACACTCTGCTTTAGAGCAAGAAGCACGATCTAGATTACCAGAAGCTCTAAGACAGCAGGAAACTTGAGTGTGTTGAGAACAAAAGAACTGTGTTTCCTACACATACGGACCATATCTAGTCCAACTCTGCTTCTGAAACTGATAAAGAGCACTGGTTCTCTAACATTCAATGCTTGTCAGTTAAGATGAAAAACGTGTGAGCTTCGTGAACGATGTAGGTCGTTTGAGCTGAAAAGTGACTGCCCTAACCTGAAACGATGTCTTCCTGGTAGGAAAACACAGACCCTGGGATTTAACTCCATTTCTGAAGTGAAACACACAACAGAGTTCTCATCCATTGATCACACTCTGCTTTAGAGCAAGAAGCACGCTCTAGATTTCCAGAGTCTCTAAGACAGCAGGAAACTTGAGTGTCCTGAGAACAAATTACCGGTGTTTCCTACACATACGGACCATATCTAGTCCAACTCTGCTTCTGAAACTGATACAAAGCATGGTTCCCTAACATTCAATGCTTGTCAGTTAAGATGAGAAACGTGTGAGCTTCGTGACCGATGTCATTAGTTTGAGCTTAAAAGTGACTGCCCTTACTTGAAACGAAGCCTTGCTTGTAGGAAGACACAGAGCCTGGGATTTAACTCTCTTTCTGAAGGGAAACACACAGTAGAGTTCTCATCCATTGATCACACTCTGCTTTAGAGCAAGAAGCCCTCTCTTGCTTTCTAGATTCTGTAATACAGCAGGAAACGTGAGTGTACTCAGAAGAAAAGAACGGTGTTTCCTGTACATACAGACCATATCAAGTTCAACTATGCTTGAAATTAATACAACGCAAATGTCCTTAACATCCAATGCTTGTCAGTTAAGATAAGAAATGTGTGAGCTTCCTGAACGATGTAGTTCGTTTGAGATATAAATTAATTGCCCTTACATGAAAAGAAGTCTTTCTTGTAGGAAGACTCAGAGCCTGGGATTTAACTACATTTCTGAAGTGAAACACACAGCAGAGTTCTCATCCATTGATCACACTCTGCTTTAGAGCAAGAAGCACGCTCTTGCTTTCTAGATTCTCTAAGACATACAGGAAACGTGAGTGTGCTCAGAATAAAAGAACGTTGTTTCCTACAAATACGGACCATACCTAGTTCATCTCTGCTTCGGAAACTGAAACAAACCAGAGTTCCTCTAATATCCAATGCTTGTCAGTTTTGATGAGAAACGTGTGAGCTTTGTTTAGATGTAGTTCGTTTGAGCTGTAAAGTAACTGCCCTTACCTGAAAAGAAGTCTTGCTTGTAGGAAGACTCAGAGCCAGGGATTTAACTCCATTTCTGAAGTGAAACACACAACAGAGTTCTCATCCATTGATCACACTCTGCTTTTGAGCAAGAAGCACGCTCTAGATTTCCAGAGTCTCTAAGACAGCAGGAAACTTGAGTGTCCTAGAACAAATGAACGGTGTTTCCTACACATACGGACCATATCTAGTCCAACTCTGCTTCTGAAACTGATACAAAGCATGGTTCTCTAACATTCAATGCTTGTCAGTTAATATGAGAACTGTGGGAGCTTCGCGACCGATGTAGTTCGTTTGAGTTTAAAAGTGACTGCCCTTACTTGAAAAAAAATTTTGCTTGTAGGAAGACACAGAGCCTGGGACTTCACTCCATTTCTGAAGGGAAACACACAGCAGAGTTCTCATCCATGGATCACACTCTGCTTTAGATCAAGAAGCATGCTCTTGCTTCCCAGAGTCTCTAATACAGCAGGAAACATGAGTTTGCTGAGAATAAAAGAACGGTGTTTCCTACATATATGGACCATATTAGTCCAACTCTGCTTCTGAAACTGATACAAAGCACTGGCCTTCTAACATCCAATGCTTGTCAGTTAAGATGAGAAACGTGTGAGCTTCGTGAACGATGTAGTTCATTTGAGCTGAAAAGTGTCTGCCCTTACCTGAAATGAAGTCTTGCTTGTAGGAAGACACAGAGCCTGGGATTTAACTCCATTTCTGAAGGAAAACACTTCATAGATCTCATTCATGGATCACACTCTGCTTTAGAGCAAGAAGCCCTCTCTTGCTTTCTAGAGTCTCTAATACAGAAGGAAATTGAGTGTGCTCAGAACAAAAGAATGGTGTTTCCTACAAATACAGACCATATCTAGTTCATCTCTGCTTCTGAAACTGAAACAAACCAGAGGTCCTCTAACATCCAATGCTTGTCAGTTTAGATGAGAAACGTGTGAGCTTCGTGAACGATGTAGTTCGTTTGAGCTGTAAAGTATCTGCCCTTACCTGAAAAGATGTCTTCTTTGTAGGAAGACTCAGAACCTGGTATTTAACTCCATTTCTGAATTGAAACACACAGCAGAGTTCTCATCCATGGATCACACCCGGCTTTAGAGTAAGAAGCACGCTCTTGCTTTCTAGAGTCTCTAAGACAGCAGGAAACGTGAGTTTGCTGAGAATAAAAGAACGGTATTTCCTACACATATGGACCATAGTAGTCCAACTCTGCTTCTGAAACTGATACAAAGCACTGGCCTTCTAACAACCAATGCTTGTCAGTTAAGATGAGAAACGTGTGAGCTTCGTGAACGATGTAGTTCATTGAGCTGAAAAGTGTCTGCCCATACCTGAAATGAAGTCTTGCTTGTAGGAAGACACAGAGCCTGGGATTTTACTCCATATCTGAAGGGAAACACACAACACAGTTCTCATCCATGGATCACACTCTGCTTTAGAGCAAGAAGCATGATCTTGCACTCTAGGGTCTCTAATACAGCAGGAAACGTGAGGGTGCTCAGAAGAAAAGAACGGTGTTTGCTATACATACGGACCATATCTAGTTCAACTCTGCTTGAAATTGATACAAAGCAAAGGTCCGCTAACATCCAATGCTTCTCAGTTTAGATGAAAAACGTGTGAGATTTGCGAACCATGTAGTTCGTTTGAGCTGTAAAGTATCTGCCCTTACCTGAAACAAAGTCTTGCTTGTAGGAAGACTCAGAGCCAGGGATTTAACTCCATTTATGAAGTGAAACACACAGCAGAGTTCTCATCCATGGATCACACTCTGCTTTAGAGCAAGAAGCACGCTCTAGATTTCCAGAGTCTCTAAGACAGCAGGAAACTTGAGTGTCCTGAGAACAAATGAACGGTGTTTCCTACACATACGGACCATATCTAGTCCAACTCTGCTTCTGAAACTGATACAAAGCATGGTTCCCTAACATTCAATGCTTGTCAGTTAAGATGAGAAACGTGTGAGCTTCGTGACCGATGTCATTAGTTTGAGCTTAAAAGTGACTGCCCTTACTTGAAACGAAGTCTTGCTTGTAGGAAGACACAGAGCCTGGGATTTAACTCTCTTTCTGAAGGGAAACACACAGTAGAGTTCTCATCCATTGATCACACTCTGCTTTAGAGCAAGAAGCCCTCTCTTGCTTTCTAGATTCTGTAATACAGCAGGAAACGTGAGTGTACTCAGAAGAAAAGAACGGTGTTTCCTGTACATACAGACCATATCAAGTTCAACTATGCTTGAAATTAATACAACGCAAATGTCCTTAACATCCAATGCTTGTCAGTTAAGATAAGAAATGTGTGAGCTTCCTGAACGATGTAGTTCGTTTGAGATATAAATTAATTGCCCTTACATGAAAAGAAGTCTTTCTTGTAGGAAGACTCAGAGCCTGGGATTTAACTACATTTCTGAAGTGAAACACACAGCAGAGTTCTCATCCATTGATCACACTCTGCTTTAGAGCAAGAAGCACGCTCTTGCTTTCTAGATTCTCTAAGACATACAGGAAACGTGAGTGTGCTCAGAATAAAAGAACGTTGTTTCCTACAAATACGGACCATACCTAGTTCATCTCTGCTTCGGAAACTGAAACAAACCAGAGTTCCTCTAATATCCAATGCTTGTCAGTTTAGATGAGAAACGTGTGAGCTTTGTTTAGATGTAGTTCGTTTGAGCTGTAAAGTAACTGCCCTTACCTGAAAAGAAGTCTTGCTTGTAGGAAGACTCAGAGCCAGGGATTTAACTCCATTTCTGAAGTGAAACACACAACAGAGTTCTCATCCATTGATCACACTCTGCTTTTGAGCAAGAAGCACGCTCTAGATTTCCAGAATCTCTAAGACAGCAGGAAACTTGAGTGTCCTAGAACAAATGAACGGTGTTTCCTACACATACGGACCATATCTAGTCCAACTCTGCTTCTGAAACTGATACAAAGCATGGTTCTCTAACATTCAATGCTTGTCAGTTAATATGAGAACTGTGGGAGCTTCGCGACCGATGTAGTTCGTTTGAGTTTAAAAGTGACTGCCCTTACTTGAAAAAAAATTTTGCTTGTAGGAAGACACAGAGCCTGGGACTTCACTCCATTTCTGAAGGGAAACACACAGCAGAGTTCTCATCCATGGATCACACTCTGCTTTAGATCAAGAAGCATGCTCTTGCTTTCCAGAGTCTCTAATACAGCAGGAAACATGAGTTTGCTGAGAATAAAAGAACGGTGTTTCCTACATATATGGACCATATTAGTCCAACTCTGCTTCTGAAACTGATACAAAGCACTGGCCTTCTAACATCCAATGCTTGTCAGTTAAGATGAGAAACGTGTGAGCTTCGTGAACGATGTAGTTCATTTGAGCTGAAAAGTGTCTGCCCTTACCTGAAATGAAGTCTTGCTTGTAGGAAGACACAGAGCCTGGGATTTAACTCCATTTCTGAAGGAAAACACTTCATAGATCTCATTCATGGATCACACTCTGCTTTAGAGCAAGAAGCCCTCTCTTGCTTTCTAGAGTCTCTAATACAGAAGGAAATTGAGTGTGCTCAGAACAAAAGAATGGTGTTTCCTACAAATACAGACCATATCTAGTTCATCTCTGCTTCTGAAACTGAAACAAACCAGAGGTCCTCTAACATCCAATGCTTGTCAGTTTAGATGAGAAACGTGTGAGCTTCGTGAATGATGTAGTTCGTTTGAGCTGTAAAGTAACTGCCCTTACCTGAAAAGATGTCTTCCTTGTAGGAAGACTCAGAACCTGGTATTTAACTCCATTTCTGAATTGAAACACACAGCAGAGTTCTCATCCATGGATCACACCCGGCTTTAGAGTAAGAAGCACGCTCTTGCTTTCTAGAGTCTCTAAGACAGCAGGAAACGTGAGTTTGCTGAGAATAAAAGAACGGTATTTCCTACACATATGGACCATATTAGTCCAACTCTGCTTCTGAAACTGATACAAAGCACTGGCCTTCTAACAACCAATGCTTGTCAGTTAAGATGAGAAACGTGTGAGCTTCGTGAACGATGTAGTTCATTGAGCTGAAAAGTGTCTGCCCATACCTGAAATGAAGTCTTGCTTGTAGGAAGACACAGAGCCTGGGATTTTACTCCATATCTGAAGGGAAACACACAACACAGTTCTCATCCATGGATCACACTCTGCTTTAGAGCAAGAAGCATGATCTTGCACTCTAGGGTCTCTAATACAGCAGGAAACGTGAGGGTGCTCAGAAGAAAAGAACGGTGATTGCTATACATACGGACCATATCTAGTTCAACTCTGCTTGAAATTGATACAAAGCAAAGGTCCTCTAACATCCAATGCTTCTCAGTTTAGATGAAAAATGTGTGAGATTTGCGAACCATGTACTTCGTTTGAGCTGTAAAGTATCTGCCCTTACCTGAAACAAAGTCTTGCTTGTAGGAAGACTCAGAGCCAGGGATTTAACTCCATTTATGAAGTGAAACACACAGCAGAGTTCTCATCCATGGATCACACTCTGCTTTAGAGCAAGAAGCACGATCTAGATTACCAGAAGCTCTAAAACAGCAGGAAACTTGAGTGTGTTGAGAAAAAAAGAACTGTGTTTCCTACACATACGGACCATATCTAGTCCAACTCTGCTTCTGAAACTGATAAAGAGCACTGGTTCTCTAACATTCAAGGCTTGTCAGTTAAGATGAAAAACGTGTGAGCTTCGTGAACGATGTAGGTCGTTTGAGATGAAAAGTGACTGCCCTAACCTGAAACGATGTCTTCCTGGTAGGAAAACACAGAGCCTGGGATTTAACTCCATTTCTGAAGTGAAACACACCACAGAGTTCTCATCCATTGATCACACTCTGCTTTAGAGCAAGAAGCACGCTCTTGCTTTCCAGAGTCTCTAATACAGAAGGAAATTGAGTGTGCTCAGAAGAAAAGAACGTTGTTTCCTACAAATACGGACCATATCTAGTTCATCTCTGCTTCTGAAACTGAAACAAACCAGAGGTCCTCTAACATCCAATGCTTGTCAGTTTAGATGAGAAACGTGTGAGCTTTGTGAACGATGTAGTTTGTTTGATCTTAAAAGTAACTGCCCTTACCTGAAAAGAAGTCTTCCTTGTCGGATGACACAGAGCCTGGTATGTAACTCCATTTCTGAACTGAAACACACAGCAGAGTTCTCATGCATGGATCACACTCGGCTTTAGAGTAAGAAGCACGCTCTTGCTTTCTAGATTCTCTAAGACAGCAGGAAACATGAGTGTGCTCAGAACAAAAGAACGTTGTTTCCTACATATATGGACCATATCTAGGCCAACTCTGCTTCTGAAACTGATACAAAGCACTGGCCTTCTAACATCCGATGCTTGTCAGTTAAGATGAGAAACGTGTGAGCTTCGTGAACGATGTAGTTCGTTTGAGCTTAAAAGTGACTGCCCTTACTTGAAAGGAATTCTTGGTTGTAGGAAGACACAGAGCCTGGGATGTAACTCCATTTCTGAAGGGAAACACACAGCACAGTTCTCATCCATGGATCACACTCTGCTTTAGAGCAAGAAGCACGCTCTTGCTTTCTAGAGTCTCTAATACAGCAGGAAACATGAGTGTGCTCAGAAGAAAAGAACGGTGTTTCCTATACATACGGACGATATCTAGTTCAACTCTACTTGAAATTGATACAAAGCAAATGTCCCCTAACATCCAATGCTTGTCAGTTTAGATGAGAAACGTGTGAGCTTCGTGAACGATGTAGTTCGTTTGAGCTGTAAAGTGACTGCCCTAACCTGAAACGATGTCTTCCTAGTAGAAAAACACAGAGCCTGGGATTTAACTCCATTTCTGAAGTGAAACACACGGCAGAGTTCTCATCGATGGATCACATTCTGCTTTAGAGCAAGAAGCACACTCTTCCTTTCTAGAGTCTTTAAGACAGCAGGAAACTTGAGTGTGCTTAGAACAAAAGAACGGTGTTTCCTACAAATATGGACCATATCTAGTTCATCTGTGCTTCTGAAACTGAAACAAACCAGATGTCCTCTAACATACAATGCTTGTCAGTTTAGATGTTAAACGTGTGAGCTTTGTGAACGATGTAGTTCGTTTGAGCTGTAAAGTAACTGCCCTTACCTGAAAAGTAGTCTGTCTTGTAGGAAGACTCAGAGTCTGGTATTTAACTCCATTTCTGAATTGAAACACACAGCAGAATTCTCATCCATGGATCACACTCGGCTTTAGAGTAAGAAGCACGCTCTTGC
Source organism: Onychomys leucogaster (assembly GCA_949786385.1). Taxonomy (NCBI): domain Eukaryota; kingdom Metazoa; phylum Chordata; class Mammalia; order Rodentia; family Cricetidae; genus Onychomys; species Onychomys leucogaster. The sequence continues at coordinate 3,047,159 of CATKUP010000029.1, forward strand.
TTTCTAGAGTCTCTAAGACAGCAGGGAACATGAGTGTGCTCAGAACAAAAGAACGGTGTTTCCAAAACTTACGGATCATATCTAGTTCATCTATGCTTCTGAAACTGAAACAAACCAGAGGTCCTCTAACATCCAATACTTGTCAGTTTATATGAGAAATGTGGGAGCTTCTTGACCTATGTAGTTCGTTTGAGCTGAAAAGTAACTGCCCTTACCTGAATAGAAGTCTTGCTTGTAGGAAGACTCAGAGCCAGGGATTTAACTCCATTTCTGAAGTGAAACACACAGCAGAGATCACATCCATTGCTCCCACTCTGCTTTAGAGCAAGAAGCACGCTCTTGCTTTCTGGATTCTCTAAGACAGCAGGAAACGTGAGTGTACTCAGAACAAAAGAACGTTGTTTCCTACACATACGGACCATATCTAGGCCAACTCTGCTTCTGAAACTGATACAAAACACTGGCCTTCTAACATCTGATGCTTGTCAGTTAAGATGAGAAACGTGTGAGCTTCGTGACTGATGTAGTTCATTTGAGCTAAAAGTGACTGGCCTTACTTGAAATGATAACTTGCTTGTAGGAAGACACAGAGCCTGGGATTTAACTCCATTTCTGAAATGAAACACACAGCAGCCTTCTCATCCATGGATCACACTCTGCTTTAGAGCAAGAATCACGCTTTTGCTTTCTAGAGTCTCTAATACAGCAGGTAACGTGAGTGTGCTCAGAAGAAAAGAACGGTGTTTCCTATACATACGGACCATATCTAGTTCAACTCTGCTTGAAATTGATACAAAGCAAATGTCCTCTAACATCCAATGCTTGTCAGTTTAGATGAGAAACGTGTGAGCTTCGTGAACGATGTAGTTCGTTTCAGCTGAAAAGTGACTGCCCTTACTTGAAACGAAGTCTTGCTTGTAGGAAGACACAGAGCCTGGAATTTAACCCCATTTCTGAAGAGAAACACACAGCATAGTTTTCATTCATGGATAACACTCTGCTTAAAACAAGAAGCACGCTCTTGCTTTCTAGAGTCTCTAATACAGCAGGAAACTTGAGTGTGCTTAGAACTAAAGAAGGGTGTTTCCTACACATATGACCCATATCTAGTTCCACTCTGCTTCTGAAACTGAAACAAACCACAGGTCCTCTAACATCCAATGCTTCTCAGTTAAGATGAGATACATGTGAGCTTCGTGAATGTTGTAGTTCATTGAGCTGTAAAGTAACTGCCCTTACCTGAAAGGAAGTCTTGCTTGTAGGAAGACTCATAGACTGGGGTTTAACTCCGTTTCTGAAGTGAAATACTCAACAGAGTTCTCATATATAGATCACACTCTGCTTTAGAGCAAGAAGCACGCTCTTGCTTTCTAGAATCTCTAAGACAGCAGGAAACATGAGTGTGCTCAGAACAAAAGAACACTGTTTCCTACACATAGCGACCATATCGAATTCATCTATGCTTCTGAAACAGAAACAAACCAGAGGTCCTCTAACATCTAATGCTTGTCAGTTTAGATGAGAATCGTGTGAGCTTCGTTTAGATGTAGTTCGTTTGAGCTATAAAGTAACTGCCCTTACATGAATAGAAGTCTTGCTTGTAGGAAGACTCAGAGCCAGGGATTTAACTCCATTTCTGAAGGGAAGCACACAGCAGAGTTCTCATCCATGGATCACACTCTGCTTTCGCGCAAGAAGCACACTCTTGCTTTCTAGATTCTCTAAGACATACAGGAAACCTGAGTGTGCTCAGAAGAAAAGAACGTTGTTTCCTACAAATACGGACCATATCTAGTTCATCTCTGCTTCTGAAACTGAAACAAACCAGAGGTCCTCTAATATCCAATGCATGTCAGTTTAGGTGAGAATCGTGTGAGCTTCGTTTAGATGTAGTTCGTTTGAGCTGTAAAGTAACTGCCCTTACCTGAAAAGAAGACTTGCTTGTAGGAAGACTCAGAGCCAGGGATTTAACTCCATTTCTGAAGTGAAACACACAACAGAGTTCTCATCGATTGATCACACTCTGCTTTAGAGCAAGAAGCACGCTCTAGATTTCCAGAGTCTCTGAGACAGCAGGAAACTTGAGCGTCTGAGAACAAATGAACGGTGTTCCTACACATAAGGACCATATCTAGTCCAACTCTGCTTCTGAAACTGATAGAAATCATGGTTCTCTAACATTCAATGCTTGTCAGTTAATAATAGAACCGTGGGAGCTTCGTGACCGATGTAGTTCGTTTGAGGTTAAAAGTGACTGCCCTTACCTGAAACGATGTCTTGCTTTTAGGAAGACTCCGAGCCTGGGATTTAACTCCATTTCTGAATTGAAACACACGACAGAGTTCTCATCCATGGATCACACTCTGCTTTAGAGCAAGAAGCACGCTCTTGCTTTCTAGAGTCTCTAATACAGCAGGAAACCTGAGTGTGCTCAGAAGAAAAGTACAGTGTTTCTTACACATATGGACCATATCTAGTTCAACTGTGCTTCTGAAACTGAAACAAACCACTGGTCCTCTAACATCCAATGCTTGTCAGTTAAGATGAGAAACGTGTGAGCTTCGTGAACGATGTAGTTCGTTTGAGCTGAAAAGTGACTGCCCTTACCTGAAACGAACTCTTGCTTGTAGGAAGACACAGAGCATGGATTTTAACTCCATTTCTGAAGGAAAACACACAGCATAGTTCTCATCCATGGATCCCACTCTGCTTTAGAGCAAGAAGCCCGCTCTTGCTTTCTGGAGTCTCTAAAACAGCAGGAAACTTGAGTGTGCTCAAAACCAAAGAAAGGTGTTTCCTACACATACGGGCCATATCTAGTTCAACTCTGCTTCTGAAACTGAAACAAACCACAGGTCCGCTAAAATCCAATGCTTGTCAGTTAAGATGAGAAACATGTGATCTTCCTGAACGTTGTTGTTCGTTTGAGCTGTAAAGTAACTGTCCTTACCTGAAACGAAGTCTTGCTCTTAGGAAGACTCAGAGCTTGGGATTTAACTCCATTTCTGAAGTGAAACACACAACAGAGTTCTCATCCATTGGTCACACTCTGCTTTAGAGCAAGAAGCATGCTCTAGCGTTCCAGAGTCTCTAAGACAGCAGGAAACGTTTGTGTGATGAGAACAAAAGCACGGTATTTCCTATACATACAGACCATATCTATTTAAACTCTGCTTGAAATTGATACAAGCAAAGGTCCTCTAACACCAAATGCTTGTCAGTTAAGATGAGAAAAGTGTGAGCTTCGTGAACGATGTAGTTCGTTTGAGATGAAAAGTGACTGCCCTTAACTGAAACGAAGTCTTGTTTGTAGGAAGATACACAGCCTGGAATTTAACTCCATTTACGAAGGGAAACCCACAGCATAGTTCTCATCCATGGATCACACTCTTCTTTAGAGCAAGAAGCACGCTCTTGCTTTCTAGAGTCTCTAATACAGCAGGAAACTTGAGTGTGCTCAGAACAAAAGAACGGTGTTTCCTACACATATGAGCCATATCTAGTTCAACTCTGATTCTAAAACTGAAACAAACCACAGGTCCTCTAAAATCCAATGCTTGTCAGTTAAGATGAGAAACGTGTGAGCGTCGTGAACGATGTAGTTCGTTTGAGCTGTAAAGTAACTGCCCTTACCTGAAAAGATGTCTTGCTTTTAGGAAGACTCAGAGCCTGGGATTTAACTCCATTTCTGAAGTGAAACACACAACAGTGTTCTCATCCATGGATCCCACTCTGCTTTAGAGCAAGAAGCACGCTCTTGCTTTCTAGAGTGTCTAATACAGCAGGAAACTTGAGTGTGCTCAGAAAAAAGAACGGTGTTTCCTATACATACGGGCCATATCTAGTTCTATTCTGCTTCTGAAACTGAAACAAAACACAGATCCTCTAAAATCCAATGCTTGTCAGTTAAGATGAGGAAAGTGTGAGCTTCGTGAACAATGTAGTTCGTTTGAGCTGTAATGTAACTGCCCTTACCTGAAACGAAGTCTTGCTTGTAGGAAGATTCAGAGCCTGGGATTGAACTCCATTTCTGAAGAAACACACAACAGAGTTCTCATCCATTGATCACACTCTGCTTTAGAGCAAGAAGCACGCTCTAGATTTCCAGAGTCTCTAAGACAGCAGGAAACGTGTGTGTGATGAGAACAAAAGAACGGTGTTTCCTATACATACAGACCATATCTATTTAAACTCTGCTTGAAATTGATACAAAGCAAAGGTCCACTAACACCAAATGCTTGTCAGTTAAGATGAGAAACGTGTGAGCTTCGTGAACGATGTAGTTCATTTGAGCTGAAAAGTGACTGCCCTTACCTGAAACGAAGTCTTGCTTGTAGGAAGACACACAGCCTGGAATTTAACTCCATTTACGAAGGGAAACACACAGCATAGTTCTCATCCATGGATCACAATCTGCTTTAGAGCAAGAAGGACGCTCTTGCTTTCTAGAGACTAATACAGCAGGAAACTTGAGTGTGCTCAGAACAAAAGAATGGTGTTTCCTACACATATGAGCCATATCTAGTTCAACTCTGATTCTAAAACTGAAACAAACCACAGGTCCTCTAAAATCCAATGCTTGTCAGTTAAGATGAGAAACGTGTGAGCTTCGTGAACAATGTAGTTCATTTGAGCTGAAAAGTAACTGCCCTTACCTGAAACGATGTCTTGCTTTTAGGAAGACTCCGAGCCTGGGATTTAACTCCATTTCTGAATTGAAACACACAACAGAGTTCTCATCCATGGATCACACTCTGCTTTAGAGCAAGAAGCACGCTCTTGCTTTCTAGTGTGTCTAATACAGCAGGAAACATGAGTGTGCTCAGAACAAAAGAACGGTGTTTCCTACACATATGGGCCATATCTAGTTCAATTCTGCTTCTGAAACTAAAACAAAACACAGGTCCTCTAAAATCCAATGCTTGTCAGTTAAGATGAGAAACGTGTTAGCTTCCTGAACGATGTAGTTCGTTTGAGCTGTAAGTAACTGCCCTTACCTGACACGAAGTCTTGCTTGTAGGAAGACTCAGAGCCTGGGATTGAACTCCATTTCTCAAGTGAAACACAGAACAGAGTTCTCATCCATTGATCACACTCTGCTTTAGAGCAAGAAGCACGCTCTAGATTTCCAGAGTCTCTAAGAAAGCAAGAAACGAGTGTGTGATGAGAACAAAAGAATGGTGTTTCCTACACATACGGACCATATCTAGTCCAACTCTACTTCTGAAACTGATACAAAGCATTGGTCCTCTAACATCCAATGCTTGTCAGTTACGATGAGGAAAGTGTGAGCTTCGTGAACAATGTAATTCGTTTGAGCTGAAAATTGACTGCCCTTACCTGAAACGAAGTCTTGCTTGTAGCAAGACTCAGAGCATGGGATTTAACACCATTTCTGAAGTGAAACACACAACAGAGTTCTCATCCATGGATCACACTCTGCTTTAGAGCAAGAAGCACGCCCTTGCTTTCTAGAGTCTCTAATACAGCAGGAAACCTGAGTGTGCTCAGAAGAAATGTACCGTGTTTCTTACACATATGGACCATATCTAGTTCAACTGTGCTTCTGAAACTGAAACAAACCACTGGTCCTCTAACATCCAATGCTTGTCAGTTAAGATGAGAAACGTGTGAGCTTCATGAACCATGTAGTTCGTTTGAGCTGAAAAGTGACTGCCCTTACCTGAAACGAACTCTTGCTTGTAGGAAGACACAGAGCATGGATTTTAACTCCATTTCTGAAGTGAAACACACAACAGTGTTCGGATCCATGGATCCCACTCTGCTTTAGAGCAAGAAGCCCGCTCTTGCTTTCTGCAGTCTCTAAAACAGCAGGAAACTTGAGTGTGCTCAAAACCAAAGAAAAGTGTTTCCTACACATACGGACCATATCTAGTTCAACTCTGCTTCTGAAACTGAAACAAACCACAGGTCCTCTAAAATCCAATGCTTGTCAGTTAAGATGAGAAACATGTGATCTTCCTGAACGTTGTTGTTCGTTTGAGCTGTAAAGTAACTGTCCTTACCTGAAACGACGTCTTGCTCTTAGGAAGACTCAGAGCTTGGGATTTAACTCCATTTCTGAAGTGAAACACACAACAGAGTTCTCATCCATTGATCACACTCTGCTTTAGAGCAAGAAGCATGCTCTAGCGTTCCAGAGTCTCTAAGACAGCAGGATACGTTTGTGTGATGAGAACAAAAGCACGGTGTTTCCTATACATACAGACCATATCTATTTAAACTCTGCTTGAAATTGATACAAAGCAAAGGTCCTCTAACACCAAATGCTTGTCAGTTAAGATGAGAAAAGTGTGAGCTTCGTGAACGATGTAGTTCGTTTGAGATGAAAAGTGACTGCCCTTAACTGAAACGAAGTCTTGTTTGTAGGAAGATACACAGCCTGGAATTTAACTCCATTTACGAAGGGAAACCCACAGCATAGTTCTCATCCATGGATCACACTCTTCTTTAGAGCAAGAAGCACGCTCTTGCTTTCTAGAGTCTCTATACAGCAGGAAACTTGAGTGTGCTCAGAACAAAAGAACGGTGTTTCCTACACATATGAGCCATATCTAGTTCAACTCTGATTCTAAAACTGAAACAAACCACAGGTCCTCTAAAATCCAATGCTTGTCAGTTAAGATCAGAAACGTGTGAGCATCGTGAACGATGTAGTTCGTTTGAGCTGTAGAGTAACTGCCCTTACCTGAAAAGATGTCTTGCTTTTAGGAAGACTCCGAGCCTGGGATTTCACTCCATTTCTGAATTGAAACACACGACAGAGTTCTCATCCATGGATCACACTCTGCTTTAGAGCAAGAAGCACGCTCTTGCTTTCTAGAGTGTCTAATACAGCAGGAAACATGAGTGTGCTCAGAACAAAAGAACGGTGTTTCCTACACATACGGGCCATATCTAGTTCAATTCTGCTTCTAAAACTAAAACAAAACACAGGTCCTCTAAAATCCAATGCTTGTCAGTTAAGATGAGAAACGTGTTAGCTTCCTGATTGATATAGTTCGTTTGAGCTGTAAGTAACTGCCCTTACCTGACACGAAGTCTTTCTTGTAGGAAGACTCAGAGCCTGGGATTGAACTCCATTTCTCAAGTGAAACACAGAACAGAGTTCTCATCCATTGATCACACTCTGCTTTAGAGCAAGAAGCACACTCCAGATTTCCAGAGTCTCTAAGAAAGCAAGAAAATGTGTGTGATGAGAACAAATGAATGGTGTTTCCTACATATACAGACCATATCTAGTCAAACTCTACTTCTGAAACTGATACAAAGCACTGGTCCTCTAACATCCAATGCTCGTCAGTTACGTTGAGGAAAGTGTGAGCTTCGTGAACAATGTAATTCGTTTGAGCTGAAAATTGACTGCCCTTACCTGAAACGAAGTCTTGCTTGTAGCAAGACTCAGAGCATGGGATTTAACACCATTTCTGAAGTGAAACACACAACAGAGTTCTCATCCATTAATCACACTCTGCTTTAGAGCAAGAAGCACTCTCTTGCTTTCTAGAGTCTCTAATACAGCAGGAAACCTGAGTGAGCTCAGAAGAAAAGAACCGTGTTTCTTACACATATGGACCATATCTAGTTGAACTGTGCTTCTGAAACTGAAACAAACCACTGGTCCTCTAACATTCAATGCTTGTCAGGTAAGATGAGAAACGTGTGAGCTTCCTGATTGATGTAGTTCGTTTGAGCTGAAAAGTGAATGCCCTTACCTGAAACGAACTCTTGCTTGTAGGAAGACACAGAGCATGGATTTTAACTCCATTTCTGAAGGGAAACACACAGCATAGTTCTCATCCATGGATCACACTCTGCTTTAGAGCAAGAAGCCCGCTCTTGCTTTCTGGAGTCTCTAAAACAGCAGGAAAGTTGAGTGTGCTCAAAACCAAAGAAAGGTGTTTCCTCCACATACAGGCCATATCTAGTTCAACTCTGCTTCTGAAACTGAAACAAACCACAGGTCCTCTAAAATCCAATGCTTGTCAGTTAAGATGAGAAACATGTGATCTTCCTGAACGTTGTTGTTCGTTTGAGCTGTAAAGTAACTGTCCTTACCTGAAACGAAGTCTTGCTCTTAGGAAGACTCAGAGCCTGGGATTTAACTCCATTTCTGAAGTGAACCACACAACAGAGTTCTCATCCGTTGATCACACTCTGCTTTAGAGCAAGAAGCACGCTCTAGCTTTCCAGAGTCTCTAAGACAGAAGGAAACGTGTGTGATGAGAACACAAGAACGGTGTTTCCTATACATACGGACGATATCTATTTAAACTCTGCTTGAAATTGATACAAAGCAAAGGTCCTCTAACACCAAATGCTTGTCAGTTAAGATGAGAAAAGTGTAAGCTTCGTGAACGATGTAGTTCGTTTGAGCTGAAAAGTGACCGCCCTTACCTGAAATGAAGTGTTGCTTGTAGGAAGACACAGAGCCTGGGATTTAACTCCATTTCTGAAGGGAAACACACAACACAGTTCTGATCCATGGATCACACTCTGCTTTAGAGCAAGAAGCACGATCTAGCTTTCCAGAGTCTCTAAGACAGCAGGAAACGTGTGTGTGATGAGAACAAAAGAACGGTGTTTCCTATACATACAGACCATATCTATTTAAACTCTGCTTGAAATTGATACAATGCAAATGTCCTCTAACACCAAATGCTTGTCAGTTAAGATGAGAAACGTGTGAGCTTCGTGAACGATGTAGGTCGTTTGAGCTGAAAAGTGACTGCCCTAACCTGAAAAGATGTCTTCCTGGTAGGAAAACACAGAGCCTGGGATTTAACTCCATTTCTGAAGGAAAAAACATCATAGTTCTCATCCATGGATCACACTCTGCTTTAGAGCAAGAAGCCCTCTCTTGCTTTCTAGAGTCTCTAATACAGCAGGAACCTTGAGTGTGCTCAGAACAAAAGAATGGTATTTCCTACAAATACGGACCATATCTAGTTCATCTCTGATTCTGAAACTGAAAGAAACCAGAGGTCCTCTAACATCCAATGCTTGTCAGTTTAAGTGAGAAACGTGTGAGCTTCGTGAACGATGTAGTTAATTTGAGCTATAAAGTAACTGCCCTTACCTGAAAAGAAGTCTTCTTTGTAGGCAGACTCAGAGCCTGGGAACTAACTCCATTTCTGAAGTGAAACACACAGCAGAGTTCTCATCCATTGTTCAAACTCTGCTTTAGAGTAAGAAGCACGCTCTTGCTTTCTAGATTCTCTAAGAAAGCAGGAAACGTGAGTGTGCTCAGAAGAAAAGAACGGTGTTTCCTATACATACGGACCATAACTAGTTCAATTCTGCTTGAAATTGATACAAAGCAAAGGTCCTCTAGCATCCATTGCTTCTCAGTTAAGATGAGAAACGTGTGAGCTTCGTGAACAATGTAGGTCGTTTGAGCTGAAAAGTAACTGCCCTTACCGGAAAAGAAGTCTTCTTTGTAGGAAGACTCAGAGCCTGGAATTTAACTCCATTTCTGAAGTGAAACACACAACAGAGTTCTCATCGATTGATCACACTCTGCTATAGAGCAAGAAACACGCTCTAGATTTCCAGAGTCTCTGAGACAGCGGGAAACTTGAGCGTGCTGAGAACAAATGAACGGTGTTCCTACACATACGGACCATATCTAGTCCAACTCTGCTTCTGAAACTGATAGAAATCATGGTTCTCTAACATTCAATGCTTGTCAGTTAATAATAGAACCGTGGGAGCTTCGTGACCGATGTAGTTCCTTTGAGGTTAAAAGTGACTGCCCTTACTTGACAAAAAATTTTCCTTGTAGGAAGACACAGAGCCTGGGATTTAACTCCATTTCTGAAGGGAAACACACAGCAGAGTTCTCATCCATAGATCACACTCTGTTTTAGATCAAGAAGCACGCTCTTGCTTTCCAGAGTCTCTAATACAGCAGGAAATGTGAGTTTGCTGAGAAAAAAATTACGGTGTTTCCTACACATATGGACCATATTAAGTCCAACTCTGCTTCTGTAACTGATACAAAGCATAGGCCTTCTAACATCCAATGCTTGTCAGTTAAGATGAGAAACGTTTGAGCTTCGTGAACGATGTAGTTCCTTTGAGCTGAAAAGTGACCGCCCTTACCTGAAACGAAGTCTTGCTTGTAGGAAGACACAGAGCCTGGGATTTAACTCCATTTCTGAAGGGAAACACACAACACAGTTCTGATCCATGGATCACACTCTGCTTTAGAACAAGAAGCACGCTCTTGCTTTCTAGAGTGTCTAATACAGCAGGAAACTTGAGTGTGCTCAGAACAAAAGAACGGTGTTTCCTACACATACGGACCATATCTAGTTCTATTCTGCTTCTGAAACTGATACAAAGCACAGATCCTCTAAAATCCAATGCTTGTCAGTTAATATGAGGAAAGTGTGAGCTTCGTGAACAATGTAGTGCGTTTGAGCTGTAACGTAACTGCCCTTACCTGAAACGAAGTCTTTCTTGTAGGAAGATTCAGAGCCTGGGATTGAACTCCATCTGAAGAAACACACAACAGAGTTCTCATCCATTGATCACACTCTGCTTTAGGGCAGAAGCACGCTCTAGATTTCCAGAGTCTCTAAGACAGCAAGAAACGTGTGTGTGATGAGAACAAAAGAACGGTGTTTCATAAACATACGGACCATATCTAGTCCAACTCTACTTCTGAAACTAATACAAAGCACTGGTCCTCTAACATCCAATTCTTGTCAGTTAAGATGAGAAACGTGTGAGCTTCGTGAACAATGTAGTTCATTAGAGCTGAAAAGTGACTGCCCTTACCTGAAACGAAGTCTTGCTTGTAGGAAGACACACAGCCTGGAATTTAACTCCATTTACGAAGGGAAACACACAGCATAGTTCTCATCCATGGATCACAATCTGCTTTAGAGCAAGAAGCACGCTCTTGCTTTCTAGAGACTCTAATACAGCAGGAAACTTGAGTGTACTCAGAACAAAAGAATGGTGTTTCCTACACATATGAGCCATATCTAGTTCAACTCTGATTCTAAAACTGAAACAAACCACAGGTCCTCTAAAATCCAATGCTTGTCAGTTAAGATGAGAAACGTGTGAGCTTCGTGAACAATGTAGTTCATTTGAGCTGAAAAGTAACTGCCCTTACCTGAAACGATGTCTTGCTTTTAGGAAGACTCCGAGCCTGGGATTTAACTCCATTTCTGAATTGAAACACACGACAGAGTTCTCATCCATGGATCACACTCTGCTTTAGAGCAAGAAGCACGCTCTTGCTTTCTAGTGTGTCTAATACAGCAGGAAACATGAGTGTGCTCAGAACAAAAGAACGGTGTTTCCTACACATATGGGCCATATCTAGTTCAATTCTGCTTCTGAAACTAAAACAAAACACAGGTCCTCTAAAATCCAATGCTTGTCAGTTAAGATGAGAAACGTGTTAGCTTCCTGAACGATGTAGTTCGTTTGAGCTGTAAGTAACTGCCCTTACCTGACACGAAGTCTTGCTTGTAGGAAGACTCTGAGCCTGGGATTGAACTCCATTTCTCAAGTGAAACACAGAACAGAGTTCTCATCCATTGATCACACTCTGCTTTAGAGCAAGAAGCACGCTCTAGATTTCCAGAGTCTCTAAGAAAGCAAGAAACGAGTGTGTGATGAGAACAAAAGAATGGTGTTTCCTACACATACGGACCATATCTAGTCCAACTCTACTTCTGAAACTGATACAAAGCACTGGTCCTCTAACATCCAATGCTTGTCAGTTACGTAAGTGTGAGCTTCGTGAACAATGTAATTCGTTTGAGCTGAAAATTGACTGCCCTTACCTGAAACGAAGTCTTGCTTGTAGCAAGACTCAGAGCATGGGATTTAACACCATTTCTGAAGTGAAACACACAACAGAGTTCTCATCCATGGATCACACTCTGCTTTAGAGCAAGAAGCACGCCCTTGCTTTCTAGAGTCTCTAATACAGCAGGAAACCTGAGTGTGCTCAGAAGAAATGTACCGTGTTTCTTACACATATGGACCATATCTAGTTCAACTGTGCTTCTGAAACTGAAACAAACCACAGGTCCTCTAAAATCCAATGCTTGTCAGTTAAGATGAGAAACATGTGATCTTCCTGAACGTTGTTGTTCGTTTGAGCTGTAAAGTAACTGTCCTTACCTGAAACGAAGTCTTGCTCTTAGGAAGACTCAGAGCTTGGGATTTAAATCCATTTCTGAAGTGAAACACACAACAGAGTTCTCATCCATTGATCACACTCTGCTTTAGAGCAAGAAGCATGCCCTAGCTTTCCAGAGTCTCTAAGACAGCAGGAAACGTTTGTGTGATGAGAACAAAAGCACGGTGTTTCCTATACATACAGACCATATCTATTTAAACTCTGCTTGAAATTGATACAAAGCAAAGGTCCTCTAACACCAAATGCTTGTCAGTTAAGATGAGAAAAGTGTGAGCTTCGTGAACGATGTAGTTCGTTTGAGATGAAAAGTGACTGCCCTTAACTGAAACAAAGTCTTGGTTGTAGGAAGATACACAGCCTGGAATTTAACTCCATTTACGAAGGGAAACCCACAGCATACTTCTCATCCATGGATCACATTCTTCTTTAGAGCAAGAAGCACGCTCTTGCTTTCTAGAGTCTCTAATACAGCAGGAAACTTGAGTGTGCTCAGAACAAAGAACGGTGTTTCCTACACATATGAGCCATATCTAGTTCAACTCTGATTCTAAAACTGAAACAAACCACAGGTCCTCTAAAATCCAATGCTTGTCAGTTAAGATGAGAAACGTGTGAGCGTCGTGAACGATGTAGTTCGTTTGAGCTGTAAAGTAACTGCCCTTACCTGAAAAGATGTCTTGCTTTTAGGAAGACTCAGAGCCTGGGATTTAACTGCATTTCTGAAGTGAAACACACAACAGTGTTCTCATCCATGGATCCCACTCTGCTTTAGAGCAAGAAGCACGCTCTTGCTTTCTAGAGTGTCTAATACAGCAGGAAACTTGAGTGTGCTCAGAAAAAAGACCGGTGTTTCCTACACATACGGGCCATATCTAGTTCTATTCTGCTTCTGAAACTGAAACAAAACACAGATCCTCTAAAATCCAATGCTTGTCAGTTAAGATGAGGAAAGTGTGAGCTTCGTGAACGATGTAGTTCGTTTGAGCTGTAACGTAACTGCCCTTACCTGAAACGAAATCTTGCTTGTAGGAAGATTCAGAGCCTGGGATTGAACTCCATTTCTGAAGAAACACACAACAGAGTTCTCATCCATTGATCACACTCTGCTTTAGAGCAAGAAGCACGCCCTTGCTTTCTAGAGTCTCTAATACAGCAGGAAACCTGAGTGTGCTCAGAAGAAATGTACCGGGTTTCTTACACATATGGACCATATCTAGTTCAACTGTGCTTCTGAAACTGAAACAAACCACTGGTCCGCTAACATCCAATGCTTGTCAGTTAAGATGAGAAACGTATGAGCTTCGTGAACGATGTAGTTCGTTTGAGCTGAAAAGTGACTGCCCTTACCTGAAACGAACTCTTGCTTGTAGGAAGACACAGAGCATGGATTTTAACTCCATTTCTGAAGGGAAACACACAGCATAGTTCTCATCCATGGATCACACTGTGCTTTAGAGCAAGAAGCCCGCTCTTGCTTTCTGTAGTCTCTAAAACAGCAGGAAACTTGAGTGTGCTCAAAACCAAAGAAAAGTGTTTCCTACACATACGGGCCATATCTAGTTCAAATCTGCTTCTGAAACTGAAACAAACCACAGGTCCTCTAAAATCCAATGCTTGTCAGTTAAGATGAGAAACATGTGATCTTCCTGAACGTTGTTGTTCGTTTGAGCTGTAAAGTAACTGTCCTTACCTGAAACGAAGTCTTGCTCTTAGGAAGACTCAGAGCTTGGGATTTAACTCCATTTCTGAAGTGAAACACACAACAGAGTTCTCATCCATTGATCACACTCTCCTTTAGAGCAAGAAGCACGCTCTTGCTTTCGAGAGTCTCTAAGACAGCAGGAACCTTGAGTGTGCTCAGAACAAATGAATTGGTTTCCTACACATACGCGCCATACCTAGTTCTATTCTGTTTCTGAAACTGATACAAAGCACAGATCCTCTAAAATCCAATGCTTGTCAGTTAAGATGAGAAACGTGTGAGCTTCGTGAACAATGTAGTTCGTTTGAGCTGAAAAGTGACTGCCCTTACCTGAAACGATGTCTTGCTTTTAGGAAGACTCCGAGCCTGGGATTGAACTCCATTTCTGAATTGAAACACACGACAGAGTTCTCATCCATGGATCACACTCTGCTTTAGAGCAAGAAGCACGCTCTTGCTTTCTAGAGTGTCTAATACAGCAGGAAACATGAGTGTGCTCAGAACAAAAGAACGGTGTTTCCTACACATACGGGCCATATCTAGTTCAATTCTGCTTCTGAAACTAAAACAAAACACAGGTCCTCTAAAATCCAATGCTTGTCAGTTAAGATGAGAAACGTGTTAGCTTCCTGATTGATATAGTTCGTTTGAGCTGTAAGTAACTGCCCTTACCTGACACGAAGTCTTGCTTGTAGGAAGACTCAGAGCCTGGGATTGAACTCCATTTCTCAAGTGAAACACAGAACAGAGTTCTCATCCATTGATCACACTCTGCTTTAGAGCAAGAAGCACGCTCCAGATTTCCAGAGTCTCTAAGAAAGCAAGAAACGTTTGTGTGATGAGAACAAATGAATGGTGTTTCCTACATATACAGACCACATCTAGTCAAACTCTACTTCTGAAACTGATACAAAGCACTGGTCCTCTAACATCCAATGCTTGTCAGTTACGTTGAGGAAAGTGTGAGCTTCATGAACAATGTAATTCGTTTGAGCTGAAAATTGACTGCCCTTACCTGAAACGAAGTCTTGCTTGTAGCAAGACTCAGAGCATGGGATTTAACACCATTTCTGAAGTGAAACACACAACAGAGTTCTCATCCACTAATCACACTCTGCTTTAGAGCAAGAAGCACTCTCTTGCTTTCTAGAGTCTCTAATACAGCAGGAAACCTGAGTGAGCTCAGAAGAAAAGAACCGTGTTTCTTACACATATGGACCATATCTAGTTCAACTGTGCTTCTGAAACTGAAACAAACCACTGGTCCTCTAACATTCAATGCTTGTCAGGTAAGATGAGAAACGTGTGAGCTTCCTGATTGATGTAGTTCGTTTGAGCTGAAAAGTGACTGCCCTTACCTGAAACGAACTCTTGCTTGCAGGAAGACACAGAGCATGGATTTTAACTCCATTTCTGAAGGGAAACACACAGCATAGTTCTCATCCATGGATCACACTGTGCTTTAGAGCAAGAAGCCCGCTCTTGCTTTCTGGAGTCTCTAAAACAGCAGGAAAGTTGAGTGTGCTCAAAACCAAAGAAAAGTGTTTCCTCCACATACAGGCCATATCTAGTTCAACTCTGCTTCTGAAACTGAAACAAACCACAGGTCCTCTAAAATCCAATGCTTGTCAGTTAAGATGAGAAACGTGTGAGCGTCGTGAACGATGTAGTTCGTTTGAGCTGTAAAGTAACTGCCCTTACCTGAAAAGATGTCTTGCTTTTAGGAAGACTCAGAGCCTGGGATTTAACTCCATTTCTGAAGTGAAACACACAACAGAGTTCTCATCCATGGATCACACTCTGCTTTAGAGCTTGAAGCACGCTCTTGCTTTCTAGAGTGTCTAATACAGCAGGAAACATGAGTGTGCTCAGAACAAAAGAACGGGGTTTCCTACACATACGGGCCATATCTAGTTCAATTCTGCTTCTGAAACTAAAACAAAACACAGGTCCTCTAAAATCCAATGCTTGTCAGTTAAGATGAGAAACGTGTTAGCTTCCTGATCGATGTAGTTCGTTTGAGCTGTAAGTAACTGCCCTTACCTGACACGAAGTCTTGCTTGTAGGAAGACTCAGAGCCTGGGATTGAACTCCATTTCTCAAGTGAAACACACAACAGAGTTCTCATCCATTGATCACACTCTGCTTTAGAGCAAGAAGCACGCTCTAGATTTCCAGAGTCTCTAAGACAGCAAGAAACGTGTGTGTGATGAGAACAAAAGAACGGTGTTTCCTAAACATACGGACCATGTCTTGTCCAACTCTACTTCTGAAACTGATACAAACCACTGGTCCTCTAACATCCAATTCTTGTCAGTTAAGATGAGAAATGTGTGAGCTTCGTGAACGATGTAGTTCGTTTGAGCTGAAAAGTGACCGCCCTTACCTGAAATGAAGTGTTGCTTGTAGGAAGACACAGAGCCTGGGATTTAACTCCATTTCTGAAGGGAAACACACAACACAGTTCTGATCCATGGATCACACTCTGCTTTAGAGCAAGAAGCACGATCTAGCTTTCCAGAGTCTCTAAGACAGCAGGAAACGTGTGTGTGATGAGAACAAAAGAACGGTGTTTCCTATACATACAGACCATATCTATTTAAACTCTGCTTGAAATTGATACAATGCAAAGGTCCTCTAACACCAAATGCTTGTCAGTTAAGATGAGAAACGTGTGAGCTTCGTGAACGATGTAGGTCGTTTGAGCTGAAAAGTGACTGCCCTAACCTGAAACGATGTCTTCCTGGTAGGAAAACACAGAGCCTGGGATTTAACTCCATTTCTGAAGGAAAAAACATCATAGTTCTCATCCATGGATCACACTCTGCTTTAGAGCAAGAAGCCCTCTCTTGCTTTCTAGAGTCTCTAATACAGCAGGAACCTTGAGTGTGCTCAGAACAAAAGAATGGTATTTCCTACAAATACGGACCATATCTAGTTCATCTCTGATTCTGAAACTGAAAGAAACCAGAGGTCCTCTAACATCCAATGCTTGTCAGTTTAAGTGAGAAACGTGTGAGCTTCGTGAACGATGTAGTTAGTTTGAGCTATAAAGTAACTGCCCTTACCTGAAAAGAAGTCTTCTTTGTAGGAAGACTCAGAGCCTGGGAACTAACTCCATTTCTGAAGTGAAACACACAGCAGAGTTCTCATCCATTGTTCAAACTCTGCTTTAGAGTAAGAAGCACGCTCTTGCTTTCTAGATTCTCTAAGAAAGCAGGAAACGTGAGTGTGCTCAGAAGAAAAGAACGGTGTTTCCTATACATACGGACCATAACTAGTTCAATTCTGCTTGAAATTGATACAAAGCAAAGGTCCTCTAGCATCCATTGCTTCTCAGTTAAGATGAGAAACGTGTGAGCTTCGTGAACGATGTAGGTCTTTTGAGCTGAAAAGTAACTGCCCTTACCTGAAAAGAAGTCTTCTTTGTAGGAAGACTCAGAGCCTGGAATTTAACTCCATTTACGAAGGGAAACACACAGCATAGTACTCATCCATGGATCACACTGCTTTAGAGCAAGAAGCACGCTCTTGCTTTCTAGAGACTCTAATGCAGCAGGAAAATTGAGTGTGCTCAGAACAAAAGAACGGTGTTTCCTACACATATGAGCCATATCTAGTTCAACTCTGATTCTAAAACTGAAACAAACCACAGGTCCTCTAAAATCCAATGCTTGTCAGTTAAGATGAGAAACGTGTGAGCTTCGTGAACAATGTAGTTCGTTTGAGCTGAAAAGTAACTGCCCTTACCTGAAACGATGTCTTGCTTTTAGGAAGACTCAGAGCCTGGGATTTAACTCCATTTCTGAATTGAAACACACGACAGAGTTCTCATCCATGGATCACACTCTGCTTTAGAGCAAGAAGCACGCTCTTGCTTTCTAGAGTGTCTAATACAGCAGGAAACATGAGTGTGCTCAGAACAAAAGAACGGTGTTTCCTACACATACGGGCCATATCTAGTTCAATTCTGCTTCTGAAACTAAAACAAAACACAGGTTCTCTAAAATCCAATGCTTGTCAGTTAAGATGAGAAACGTGTTAGCTTCCTGAACGATGTAGTTCGTTTGAGCTGTAAGTAACTGCCCTTACCTGACACGAAGTCTTGCTTGTAGGAAGACTCAGAGCCTGGGATTGAACTCCATTTCTCAAGTGAAACACAGAACAGAGTTCTCATCCATTGATCACACTCTGCTTTAGAGCAAGAAGCACGCTCTAGATTTCCAGAGTCTCTATGAAAGCAAGAAACGAGTGTGTGATGAGAACAAAAGAACGGTGTTTCCTAAACATACGGACCATGTCTTGTCCAACTCTACTTCTGAAACTGATACAAAGCACTGGTCCTCTAACATCCAATTCTTGTCAGTTAAGATGAGAAATGTGTGAGCTTCGTGAACGATGTAGTTCGTTTGAGCTGAAAAGTGACCGCCCTTACCTGAAATGAAGTCTTGCTCGTGGGAAGACACAGAGCCTGGGATTTAATTCCATTTCTGAAGGGAAACACACAACACAGTTCTGATTCATGGATCACACTCTGCTTTAGAGCAAGAAGCACGATCTAGCTTTCCAGAGTCTCTAAGACAGCAGGAAACGTGTGTGTGATGAGAACAAAAGAACGGTGTTTCCTATACATACAGACCATATCTATTTAAACTCTGCTTGAAATTGATACAAAGCAAAGGTCCTCTAACACCAAATGCTTGTCAGTTAAGATGAGAAACGTGTGAGCTTCGTGAACGATGTAGGTCCTTTGAGCTGAAAAGTGACTGCCCTAACCTGAAACGATGTCTTCCTGGTAGGAAAACACAGAGCCTGGGATTTAACTCCATTTCTGAAGGAAAAAAACATCATAGTTCTCATCCATGGATCACACTCTGCTTTAGAGCAAGAAGCCCTCTCTTGCTTCTACAGTCTCTAATACAGCAGGAACCTTGAGTGTGCTCAGAACAAAAAAATGGTATTTCCTACAAATACGGACCATATCTAGTTCATCTCTGATTCTGAAACTGAAACAAACCAGAGGTCCTCTAACATCCAATGCTTGTCAGTTTCAGTGAGAAACGTGTGAGCTTCGTGAACGATGTAGTTAGTTTGAGCTATAAAGTAACTGCCCTTACCTGAAAAGAAGTCTTCTTTGTAGGAAGACTCAGAGCCTGGGTACTAACTCCATTTCTGAATTGAAACACACGACAGAGTTCTCATCCATGGATCACACTCTGCTTTAGAGCAAGAAGCACGCTCTTGCTTTCTAGAGTGTCTAATACAGCAGGAAATATGAGTGTGCTCAGAACAAAAGAACGGTGTTTCCTACACATACGGGCCATATCTAGTTCAATTCTGCTTCTGAAACTAAAACAAAACACAGATCCTCTAAAATCCAATGCTTGTCAGTTAAGATGAGAAACGTGTTAGCTACCTGATCGATGTAGTTCGTTTGAGCTGAAAAGTAACTGCCCTTACCTGACACGAAGTCTTGCTTGTAGGAAGACTCAGAGCCTGGGATTGAACTCCATTTCTCAAGTGAAACAGAGAACAGAGTTCTCATCCATTGATCACACTCTGCTTTAGAGCAAGAAGCACGCTCTAGATTTCCAGAGTCTCTAAGAAAGCAAGAAACGTGTGTGTGATGAGAACAAAACAATGGTGTTTCCTACACATACGGACCATATCTAGTCCAACTCTACTTCTGAAACTGAAACAAACCACAGGTCCTCTAAAATGCAATGCTTGTCAGTTAAGATGAGAAACATATGAGCTTCGTGAACGATGTAGTTCGTTTGAGATGAAAACTGACTGCCCTTATCTGAAACGAAGTCTTGCTTGTAGCAAGACTCAGAGCATGGGATTTAACAACATTTCTGAAGTGAAACACACAACAGAGTTCTCATCCATTGATCACACTCTGCTTTAGAGCAAGAAGCACGCTCTTGCTTTGTAGAGTCTCTAATACAGCACGAAACTTGAGTGTGCTCAGAACAAAACAACGGTGCTTCCTACACATATGAGCCATATCTAGTTCAACTCTGATTCTAAAACTGAAACAAACCACAGGTCCTCTAAAATCCAATGCTTGTCAGTTAAGATGAGAAACGTGTGAGCGTCGTGAACGATGTAGTTCGTTTGAGCTGTAAAGTAACTGCCCTTACCTGAAAAGATGTCTTGCTTTTAGGAAGACTCAGAGCCTGGTATTTAACTCCATTTCTGAATGAAACACACAACAGAGTTCTCATCCATGGATCACACTCTGCTTTAGAGCAAGAAGCATGCTCTTGCTTTCTAGAGTGTCTAATACAGCAGGAAACTTGAGTGTGCTCAGAACAAAAGAACGGTGTTTCCTACACATACGGGCCATATCTAGTTCTATTCTGCTTCTGAAACTGAAACAAAACACAGATCCTCTAAAATCCAATGCTTGTCAGTTAAGATGAGGAAAGTGTGAGCTTCGTGAACGATGTAGTTCGTTTGAGCTGTAATGTGACTGCCCTTACCTGAAACGAAGTCTTGCTTGTAGGAAGATTCAGAGCCTGGGATTGAACTCCATTTCTGAAGAAACACACAACAGAGTTCTCATCCATTGATCACACTCTGCTTTAGAGCAAGAAGCATGCTCTAGATTTCCAGAGTCTCTAAGACAGCAAGAAACTTGTGTGTGATGAGAACAAAAGAACAGTGTTTCCTAAACATACGGACCATATCTAGTCCAACTCTACTTCTGAAACTGATACAAAGCACTGGTCCTCTAACATCCAATTCTTGTCAGTTAAGATGTGAAATGTGTGAGCTTCGTGAACAATGTAGTTCGTTTGAGCTGAAAAGTGACCGCCCTTACCTGAAGCGAAGTCTTGCTCCTAGGAAGGCACAGAGCCTGGGATGTAACTCCATTTCTGAAGGGAAACAAACAACACAGTTCTGATCCATGGATCACACTCTGCTTTAGAGCAAGAAGCACGGTCTAGCTTTCTAGAGTGTCTAATACAGCAGGAAACTTGAGTGTGCTCAGAACAAAAGAACGGTGTTTCCTACACATACGGGCCATATCTAGTTCTATTCTGCTTCTGAAACTGAAACAAAACACAGATCCTCTAAAATCCAATGCTTGTCAGTTAAGATGAGGAAAGTGTGAGCTTCGTGAACAATGTAGTTCGTTTGAGCTGTAACGTAACTGCCCTTACCTGAAACGAAGTCTTGCTTGTAGGAAGATTCAGAGCCTGGGATTGAACTCCATTTCTGAAGAAACACACAACAGAGTTCTCATCCATTGATCACACTCTGCTTTAGAGCAAGAAGCATGCTCTAGATTTCCAGAGTCTCTAAGACAGCAAGAAACGTGTGTGATGAGAACAAAAGAACGGTGTTTCCTAGACATACAGACCATATCTAGTCCAACTCTACTTCTGAAACTGATACAATGCACTGGTCCTCTAACATCCAATTCTTGTCAGTTAAGATGTGAAATGTGTGAGCTTCGTGAACAATGTAGTTCGTTTGAGCTGAAAAGTGACCGCCCTTACCTGAATCGAAGTCTTGCTCCTAGGAAGGCACAGAGCCTGGGATTTAACTCCATTTCTGAAGGGAAACAAACAACACAGTTCTGATCCATGGATCACACTCTGCTTTAGAGCAAGAAGCACAGTCTAGCTTTCGAGAGTCTCTAAGACAGCAGGAAACTTGAGTGTGCTGAGAACAAATGAACGGTGTTTCCTACACATACGGGCCATATCTAGTTCTATTCTTCTTCTGAAACTGATACAAAGCACAGATCCTCCAAAATCCAATGCTTGTCAGTTAAGATGAGGAAAGTGTGAGCTTCGTGAACAATGTAGTTCGTTTGAGATGTAAAGTAACTGCCCTTACCTGAAACGAAGTCTTTCTTGTAGGAAGACACAGAGCCTGGGATTTAACTCCATTTCTGAAGTGAAACACACAGCAGAGTTCTCATCCATTGATCACACTCTGCTTTAGAGCAAGAAGCACGCTCTAGATTTCCAGAGTCTCTAAGACAGCAGGAAACGTGTGTGTGATGAGAACAAAAGAATGGTGTTTCCTAAACATACGGACCATATCTAGTCCATCTCTACTTCTGAAACTGATAAAAAGCACTGGTCCTCTAACATCCAATTCTTGTCAGTTAAGATGAGAAAAGGGTGAGCTTCGTGAACGATGTAGTTCTTTTGAGCGGAAAAGTGACCGCCCTTCCCTGAAACGATGTCTTCCTCGTAGGAAGACACAGAGCCTGGGATTTAACTCCATTTCTGAAGGGAAACACACAACACAGTTCTGATCCATGGATCACACTCTGCTTTAGAGCAAGAAGCACGCTCTAGCTTTCCAGAGTCTCTAAGACAGCAGGAAACATGTGTGGGATGAGAACAAAAGAACGGTGTTTCCTATACATACGGACCATATCTATTTAAACTCTGCTTGAAATTGATACAAAGCAAAGGTCCTCTAACACCAAATGCTTGTCAGTTAAGATGAGAAACGTGTGAGCTTCGTGAACGATGTAGTTCGTTTGAGCTGAAAAGTGACTGCCCTTACCTGAAACGAAGTCTTGCTTGTAGGAAGACACACAGCCTGGAATTTAACTCCATTTACGAAGGGAAACACAGCATAGTTCGCATCCATGGATCACACTCTGCTTTAGAGCAAGAAGCACGCTCTTGCTTTCTAGAGACTCTAATACAGCAGGAAACTTGAGTGTGCTCAGAACAAAAGAACGGTGTTTCCTACACATACTGACCATATTAGTCCAACTCTGCTTCTGAAACTGATACAAAGCACTGGCCTTCTAACATCCGATGCTTGTCAGTTAAGATGAGAAACGTGTGAGCTTCGTGAACGATGTAGTTCGTTTGAGCTGTAAAGTGACTGCCCTAACCTGAAACGATGTCTTCCTAGTAGAAAAACACAGAGCCTGGGATTTAACTCCATTTCTGAAGTGAAACACACGGCAGAGTTCTCATCTATGGATCACATTCTGCTTTAGAGCAAGAAACACACTCTTGCCTTCTAGAGTCTCTAAGACAGCAGGAAGCTTGAGTATGCTCAGAACAAAAGAACGGTGTTTCCTACATATACGGACCATATGTAGTTCCACTCTGCTTCTGAAACTGAAACAAACCACAGGTCCGCTAACATCCAATGCATGACAGTTAAGATGAGAAACGTGTGAGCTTCGGGAACGATGTAGTTCGTTTGAGCTGTAAAATAACTGCCCTTACCTGAAACGAAATCTTGCTTTTAGCAAGACTGAGAGCCAGGGATTTAACTCCATTTCTGACGTGAAACACACAACAGAGTTCTCATCCATTGATCACACTCTGCTTTAGAGCAAGAAGCACGCTCTAGCTTTCCAGAGCCTCTAAGACAACAGGAAACATGAGTGTGCTGAAAACAATTGCATGGTGTTTCCTACACATACGGACCATATCTAGTACAACCCTGCTTCTGAAACTGATACAAAGCATGGTTCTCTCACATTCAATGCTTGGCAGTTAAGATGGGAAACTTGTTAGTTTCGTGAACGATGTAGTTCGTTTGAGCTGTAAAGTGACTGCCCTTACCTGAAATGAAGTCTTGCTTGTAGGAGACACAGAGCCTGGAATTTAACTCCATTTCTGAATGAAACACACAACAGAGTTCTCATCCATGGATCACACTCTGCTTTAGAGCAAGAAGCATGCTCTTGCTTTCTAGAGTGTCTAAGAAAGCAAGAAACGTGTGTGTGATGAGAACAAAAGAACGGTGTTTCCTACACATACGGGCCATATCTAGTTCTATTCTGCTTCTGAAACTGAAACAAAACACAGATCCTCTAAAATCCAATGCTTGTCAGTTAAGATGAGGAAAGTGTGAGCTTCGTGAACGATGTAGTTCGTTTGAGCTGTAATGTGACTGCCCTTACCTGAAACGAAGTCTTGCTTGTAGGAAGATTCAGAGCCTGGGATTGAACTCCATTTCTGAAGAAACACACAACAGAGTTCTCATCCATTGATCACACTCTGCTTTAGAGCAAGAAGCATGCTCTAGATTTCCAGAGTCTCTAAGACAGCAAGAAACTTGTGTGTGATGAGAACAAAAGAACAGTGTTTCCTAAACATACGGACCATATCTAGTCCAACTCTACTTCTGAAACTGATACAAAGCACTGGTCCTCTAACATCCAATTCTTGTCAGTTAAGATGTGAAATGTGTGAGCTTCGTGAACAATGTAGTTCGTTTGAGCTGAAAAGTGACCGCCCTTACCTGAAGC
This sequence comes from Onychomys leucogaster, assembly GCA_949786385.1. Classification (NCBI taxonomy): domain Eukaryota; kingdom Metazoa; phylum Chordata; class Mammalia; order Rodentia; family Cricetidae; genus Onychomys; species Onychomys leucogaster. The sequence continues at coordinate 3,071,303 of CATKUP010000029.1, forward strand.
GAAGTCTTGCTCCTAGGAAGGCACAGAGCCTGGGATGTAACTCCATTTCTGAAGGGAAACAAACAACACAGTTCTGATCCATGGATCACACTCTGCTTTAGAGCAAGAAGCACGGTCTAGCTTTCTAGAGTGTCTAATACAGCAGGAAACTTGAGTGTGCTCAGAACAAAAGCACGGTGTTTCCTACACATACGGGCCATATCTAGTTCTATTCTGCTTCTGAAACTGAAACAAAACACAGATCCTCTAAAATCCAATGCTTGTCAGTTAAGATGAGGAAAGTGTGAGCTTCGTGAACAATGTAGTTCGTTTGAGCTGTAACGTAACTGCCCTTACCTGAAACGAAGTCTTGCTTGTAGGAAGATTCAGAGCCTGGGATTGAACTCCATTTCTGAAGAAACACACAACAGAGTTCTCATCCATTGATCACACTCTGCTTTAGAGCAAGAAGCATGCTCTAGATTTCCAGAGTCTCTAAGACAGCAAGAAACGTGTGTGATGAGAACAAAAGAACGGTGTTTCCTAAACATACAGACCATATCTAGTCCAACTCTACTTCTGAAACTGATACAATGCACTGGTCCTCTAACATCCAATTCTTGTCAGTTAAGATGTGAAATGTGTGAGCTTCGTGAACAATGTAGTTCGTTTGAGCTGAAAAGTGACCGCCCTTACCTGAATCGAAGTCTTGCTCCTAGGAAGGCACAGAGCCTGGGATTTAACTCCATTTCTGAAGGGAAACAAACAACACAGTTCTGATCCATGGATCACACTCTGCTTTAGAGCAAGAAGCACAGTCTAGCTTTCGAGAGTCTCTAAGACAGCAGGAAACTTGAGTGTGCTGAGAACAAATGAACGGTGTTTCCTACACATACGGGCCATATCTAGTTCTATTCTTCTTCTGAAACTGATACAAAGCACAGATCCTCCAAAATCCAATGCTTGTCAGTTAAGATGAGGAAAGTGTGAGCTTCGTGAACAATGTAGTTCGTTTGAGATGTAAAGTAACTGCCCTTACCTGAAACGAAGTCTTTCTTGTAGGAAGACACAGAGCCTGGGATTTAACTCCATTTCTGAAGTGAAACACACAGCAGAGTTCTCATCCATTGATCACACTCTGCTTTAGAGCAAGAAGCACGCTCTAGATTTCCAGAGTCTCTAAGACAGCAGGAAACGTGTGTGTGATGAGAACAAAAGAACGGTGTTTCCTAAACATACGGACTATATCTCGTCCATCTCTACTTCTGAAACTGATACAAAGCACTGGTCCTCTAACATCCAATTCTTGTCAGTTAAGATGAGAAAAGTGTGAGCTTCGTGAACGATGTAGTTCTTTTGAGCGGAAAAGTGACCGCCCTTCCCTAAAACGATGTCTTCCTCGTAGGAAGACACAGAGCCTGGGATTTAACTCCATTTCTGAAGGGAAACACACAACACAGTTCTGATCCATGGATCACACTCTGCTTTAGAGCAAGAAGCACGCTCTAGCTTTCCAGAGTCTCTAAGACAGCAGGAAACATGTGTGGGATGAGAACAAAAGAACGGTGTTTCCTATACATACGGACCATATCTATTTTAACTCTGCTTGAAATTGATACAAAGCAAAGGTCCTCTAACACCAAATGCTTGTCAGTTAAGATGAGAAACGTGTGAGCTTCGTGAACGATGTAGTTCGTTTGAGCTGAAAAGTGACTGCCCTTACCTGAAACGAAGTCTTGCTTGTAGGAAGACACACAGCCTGGAATTTAACTCCATTTACGAAGGGAAACACACAGCATAGTTCTCATCCATGGATCACACTCTGCTTTAGAGCAAGAAGCACGCTCTTGCTTTCTAGAGACTCTAATACAGCAGGAAACTTGAGTGTGCTCAGAACAAAAGAACGGTGTTTCCTACACATACTGACCATATTAGTCCAACTCTGCTTCTGAAACTGATACAAAGCACTGGCCTTCTAACATCCAATGCTTGTCAGTTATGATGAGAAACGTGTGAGCTTCGTGAACGATGTAGTTCGTTTGAGCTGTAAAGTGACTGCCCTAACCTGAAACGATGTCTTCCTAGTAGAAAAACACAGAGCCTGGGATTTAACTCCATTTCTGAAGTGAAACACACGGCAGAGTTCTCATCTATGGATCACATTCTGCTTTAGAGCAAGAAGCACACTCTTGCCTTCTAGAGTCTCTAAGACAGCAGGAAGCTTGAGTGTGCTCAGAACAAAAGAACGGTGTTTCCTACATATACGGACCAAATGTAGTTCCACTCTGCTTCTGAAACTGAAACAAACCACAGGTCCGCTAACATCCAATGCATGACAGTTAAGATGAGAAACGTGTGAGCTTCGGGAACGATGTAGTTCGTTTGAGCTGTAAAATAACTGCCCTTACCTGAAACGAAATCTTGCTTTTAGCAAGACTGAGAGCCAGGGATTTAACTCCATTTCTGACGTGAAACACACAACAGAGTTCTCATCCATTGATCACACTCTGCTTTAGAGCAAGAAGCACGCTCTAGCTTTCCAGAGCCTCTAAGACAACAGGAAACATGAGTGTGCTGAAAACAATTGCATGGTGTTTCCTACACATACGGACCATATCTAGTACAACTCTGCTTCTGAAACTGATACAAAGCATGGTTCTCTCACATTCAATGCTTGGCAGTTAAGATGGGAAACTTGTTAGTTTCGTGAACGATGTAGTTCGTTTGAGCTGTAAAGTGACTGCCCTTACCTGAAATGAAGTCTTGCTTGTAGGAGACACAGAGCCTGGAATTTAACTCCATTTCTGAATGAAACACACAACAGAGTTCTCATCCATGGATCACACTCTGCTTTAGAGCAAGAAGCATGCTCTTGCTTTCTAGAGTGTCTAAGAAAGCAAGAAACGTGTGTGTGATGAGAACAAAAGAACGGTGTTTCCTACACATACGGGCCATATCTAGTTCTATTCTGCTTCTGAAACTGAAACAAAACACAGATCCTCTAAAATCCAATGCTTGTCAGTTAAGATGAGGAAAGTGTGAGCTTCGTGAACGATGTAGTTCGTTTGAGCTGTAATGTGACTGCCCTTACCTGAAACGAAGTCTTGCTTGTAGGAAGATTCAGAGCCTGGGATTGAACTCCATTTCTGAAGAAACACACAACAGAGTTCTCATCCATTGATCACACTCTGCTTTAGAGCAAGAAGCATGCTCTAGATTTCCAGAGTCTCTAAGACAGCAAGAAACTTGTGTGTGATGAGAACAAAAGAACAGTGTTTCCTAAACATACGGACCATATCTAGTCCAACTCTACTTCTGAAACTGATACAAAGCACTGGTCCTCTAACATCCAATTCTTGTCAGTTAAGATGTGAAATGTGTGAGCTTCGTGAACAATGTAGTTCGTTTGAGCTGAAAAGTGACCGCCCTTACCTGAAGCGAAGTCTTGCTCCTAGGAAGGCACAGAGCCTGGGATGTAACTCCATTTCTGAAGGGAAACAAACAACACAGTTCTGATCCATGGATCACACTCTGCTTTAGAGCAAGAAGCACGGTCTAGCTTTCTAGAGTGTCTAATACAGCAGGAAACTTGAGTGTGCTCAGAACAAAAGCACGGTGTTTCCTACACATACGGGCCATATCTAGTTCTATTCTGCTTCTGAAACTGAAACAAAACACAGATCCTCTAAAATCCAATGCTTGTCAGTTAAGATGAGGAAAGTGTGAGCTTCGTGAACAATGTAGTTCGTTTGAGCTGTAACGTAACTGCCCTTACCTGAAACGAAGTCTTGCTTGTAGGAAGATTCAGAGCCTGGGATTGAACTCCATTTCTGAAGAAACACACAACAGAGTTCTCATCCATTGATCACACTCTGCTTTAGAGCAAGAAGCATGCTCTAGATTTCCAGAGTCTCTAAGACAGCAAGAAACGTGTGTGATGAGAACAAAAGAACGGTGTTTCCTAAACATACAGACCATATCTAGTCCAACTCTACTTCTGAAACTGATACAATGCACTGGTCCTCTAACATCCAATTCTTGTCAGTTAAGATGTGAAATGTGTGAGCTTCGTGAACAATGTAGTTCGTTTGAGCTGAAAAGTGACCGCCCTTACCTGAATCGAAGTCTTGCTCCTAGGAAGGCACAGAGCCTGGGATTTAACTCCATTTCTGAAGGGAAACAAACAACACAGTTCTGATCCATGGATCACACTCTGCTTTAGAGCAAGAAGCACAGTCTAGCTTTCGAGAGTCTCTAAGACAGCAGGAAACTTGAGTGTGCTGAGAACAAATGAACGGTGTTTCCTACATATACGGGCCATATCTAGTTCTATTCTTCTTCTGAAACTGATACAAAGCACAGATCCTCCAAAATCCAATGCTTGTCAGTTAAGATGAGGAAAGTGTGAGCTTCGTGAACAATGTAGTTCGTTTGAGATGTAAAGTAACTGCCCTTACCTGAAACGAAGTCTTTCTTGTAGGAAGACACAGAGCCTGGGATTTAACTCCATTTCTGAAGTGAAACACACAGCAGAGTTCTCATCCATTGATCACACTCTGCTTTAGAGCAAGAAGCACGCTCTAGATTTCCAGAGTCTCTAAGACAGCAGGAAACGTGTGTGTGATGAGAACAAAAGAATGGTGTTTCCTAAACATACGGACCATATCTAGTCCATCTCTACTTCTGAAACTGATAAAAAGCACTGGTCCTCTAACATCCAATTCTTGTCAGTTAAGATGAGAAAAGGGTGAGCTTCGTGAACGATGTAGTTCTTTTGAGCGGAAAAGTGACCGCCCTTCCCTGAAACGATGTCTTCCTCGTAGGAAGACACAGAGCCTGGGATTTAACTCCATTTCTGAAGGGAAACACACAACACAGTTCTGATCCATGGATCACACTCTGCTTTAGAGCAAGAAGCACGCTCTAGCTTTCCAGAGTCTCTAAGACAGCAGGAAACATGTGTGGGATGAGAACAAAAGAACGGTGTTTCCTATACATACGGACCATATCTATTTAAACTCTGCTTGAAATTGATACAAAGCAAAGGTCCTCTAACACCAAATGCTTGTCAGTTAAGATGAGAAACGTGTGAGCTTCGTGAACGATGTAGTTCGTTTGAGCTGAAAAGTGACTGCCCTTACCTGAAACGAAGTCTTGCTTGTAGGAAGACACACAGCCTGGAATTTAACTCCATTTACGAAGGGAAACACAGCATAGTTCGCATCCATGGATCACACTCTGCTTTAGAGCAAGAAGCACGCTCTTGCTTTCTAGAGACTCTAATACAGCAGGAAACTTGAGTGTGCTCAGAACAAAAGAACGGTGTTTCCTACACATACTGACCATATTAGTCCAACTCTGCTTCTGAAACTGATACAAAGCACTGGCCTTCTAACATCCGATGCTTGTCAGTTAAGATGAGAAACGTGTGAGCTTCGTGAACGATGTAGTTCGTTTGAGCTGTAAAGTGACTGCCCTAACCTGAAACGATGTCTTCCTAGTAGAAAAACACAGAGCCTGGGATTTAACTCCATTTCTGAAGTGAAACACACGGCAGAGTTCTCATCTATGGATCACATTCTGCTTTAGAGCAAGAAACACACTCTTGCCTTCTAGAGTCTCTAAGACAGCAGGAAGCTTGAGTATGCTCAGAACAAAAGAACGGTGTTTCCTACATATACGGACCATATGTAGTTCCACTCTGCTTCTGAAACTGAAACAAACCACAGGTCCGCTAACATCCAATGCATGACAGTTAAGATGAGAAACGTGTGAGCTTCGGGAACGATGTAGTTCGTTTGAGCTGTAAAATAACTGCCCTTACCTGAAACGAAATCTTGCTTTTAGCAAGACTGAGAGCCAGGGATTTAACTCCATTTCTGACGTGAAACACACAACAGAGTTCTCATCCATTGATCACACTCTGCTTTAGAGCAAGAAGCACGCTCTAGCTTTCCAGAGCCTCTAAGACAACAGGAAACATGAGTGTGCTGAAAACAATTGCATGGTGTTTCCTACACATACGGACCATATCTAGTACAACTCTGCTTCTGAAACTGATACAAAGCATGGTTCTCTCACATTCAATGCTTGGCAGTTAAGATGGGAAACTTGTTAGTTTCGTGAACGATGTAGTTCGTTTGAGCTGTAAAGTGACTGCCCTTACCTGAAATGAAGTCTTGCTTGTAGGAGACACAGAGCCTGGAATTTAACTCCATTTCTGAATGAAACACACAACAGAGTTCTCATCCATGGATCACACTCTGCTTTAGAGCAAGAAGCATGCTCTTGCTTTCTAGAGTGTCTAAGAAAGCAAGAAACGTGTGTGTGATGAGAACAAAAGAACGGTGTTTCCTACACATACGGGCCATATCTAGTTCTATTCTGCTTCTGAAACTGAAACAAAACACAGATCCTCTAAAATCCAATGCTTGTCAGTTAAGATGAGGAAAGTGTGAGCTTCGTGAACGATGTAGTTCGTTTGAGCTGTAATGTGACTGCCCTTACCTGAAACGAAGTCTTGCTTGTAGGAAGATTCAGAGCCTGGGATTGAACTCCATTTCTGAAGAAACACACAACAGAGTTCTCATCCATTGATCACACTCTGCTTTAGAGCAAGAAGCATGCTCTAGATTTCCAGAGTCTCTAAGACAGCAAGAAACTTGTGTGTGATGAGAACAAAAGAACAGTGTTTCCTAAACATACGGACCATATCTAGTCCAACTCTACTTCTGAAACTGATACAAAGCACTGGTCCTCTAACATCCAATTCTTGTCAGTTAAGATGTGAAATGTGTGAGCTTCGTGAACAATGTAGTTCGTTTGAGCTGAAAAGTGACCGCCCTTACCTGAAGCGAAGTCTTGCTCCTAGGAAGGCACAGAGCCTGGGATGTAACTCCATTTCTGAAGGGAAACAAACAACACAGTTCTGATCCATGGATCACACTCTGCTTTAGAGCAAGAAGCACGGTCTAGCTTTCTAGAGTGTCTAATACAGCAGGAAACTTGAGTGTGCTCAGAACAAAAGAACGGTGTTTCCTACACATACGGGCCATATCTAGTTCTATTCTGCTTCTGAAACTGAAACAAAACACAGATCCTCTAAAATCCAATGCTTGTCAGTTAAGATGAGGAAAGTGTGAGCTTCGTGAACAATGTAGTTCGTTTGAGCTGTAACGTAACTGCCCTTACCTGAAACGAAGTCTTGCTTGTAGGAAGATTCAGAGCCTGGGATTGAACTCCATTTCTGAAGAAACACACAACAGAGTTCTCATCCATTGATCACACTCTGCTTTAGAGCAAGAAGCATGCTCTAGATTTCCAGAGTCTCTAAGACAGCAAGAAACGTGTGTGATGAGAACAAAAGAACGGTGTTTCCTAAACATACAGACCATATCTAGTCCAACTCTACTTCTGAAACTGATACAATGCACTGGTCCTCTAACATCCAATTCTTGTCAGTTAAGATGTGAAATGTGTGAGCTTCGTGAACAATGTAGTTCGTTTGAGCTGAAAAGTGACCGCCCTTACCTGAATCGAAGTCTTGCTCCTAGGAAGGCACAGAGCCTGGGATTTAACTCCATTTCTGAAGGGAAACAAACAACACAGTTCTGATCCATGGATCACACTCTGCTTTAGAGCAAGAAGCACAGTCTAGCTTTCGAGAGTCTCTAAGACAGCAGGAAACTTGAGTGTGCTGAGAACAAATGAACGGTGTTTCCTACACATACGGGCCATATCTAGTTCTATTCTTCTTCTGAAACTGATACAAAGCACAGATCCTCCAAAATCCAATGCTTGTCAGTTAAGATGAGGAAAGTGTGAGCTTCGTGAACAATGTAGTTCGTTTGAGATGTAAAGTAACTGCCCTTACCTGAAACGAAGTCTTTCTTGTAGGAAGACACAGAGCCTGGGATTTAACTCCATTTCTGAAGTGAAACACACAGCAGAGTTCTCATCCATTGATCACACTCTGCTTTAGAGCAAGAAGCACGCTCTAGATTTCCAGAGTCTCTAAGACAGCAGGAAACGTGTGTGTGATGAGAACAAAAGAATGGTGTTTCCTAAACATACGGACCATATCTAGTCCATCTCTACTTCTGAAACTGATAAAAAGCACTGGTCCTCTAACATCCAATTCTTGTCAGTTAAGATGAGAAAAGGGTGAGCTTCGTGAACGATGTAGTTCTTTTGAGCGGAAAAGTGACCGCCCTTCCCTGAAACGATGTCTTCCTCGTAGGAAGACACAGAGCCTGGGATTTAACTCCATTTCTGAAGGGAAACACACAACACAGTTCTGATCCATGGATCACACTCTGCTTTAGAGCAAGAAGCACGCTCTAGCTTTCCAGAGTCTCTAAGACAGCAGGAAACATGTGTGGGATGAGAACAAAAGAACGGTGTTTCCTATACATACGGACCATATCTATTTAAACTCTGCTTGAAATTGATACAAAGCAAAGGTCCTCTAACACCAAATGCTTGTCAGTTAAGATGAGAAACGTGTGAGCTTCGTGAACGATGTAGTTCGTTTGAGCTGAAAAGTGACTGCCCTTACCTGAAACGAAGTCTTGCTTGTAGGAAGACACACAGCCTGGAATTTAACTCCATTTACGAAGGGAAACACAGCATAGTTCGCATCCATGGATCACACTCTGCTTTAGAGCAAGAAGCACGCTCTTGCTTTCTAGAGACTCTAATACAGCAGGAAACTTGAGTGTGCTCAGAACAAAAGAACGGTGTTTCCTACACATACTGACCATATTAGTCCAACTCTGCTTCTGAAACTGATACAAAGCACTGGCCTTCTAACATCCGATGCTTGTCAGTTAAGATGAGAAACGTGTGAGCTTCGTGAACGATGTAGTTCGTTTGAGCTGTAAAGTGACTGCCCTAACCTGAAACGATGTCTTCCTAGTAGAAAAACACAGAGCCTGGGATTTAACTCCATTTCTGAAGTGAAACACACGGCAGAGTTCTCATCTATGGATCACATTCTGCTTTAGAGCAAGAAACACACTCTTGCCTTCTAGAGTCTCTAAGACAGCAGGAAGCTTGAGTATGCTCAGAACAAAAGAACGGTGTTTCCTACATATACGGACCATATGTAGTTCCACTCTGCTTCTGAAACTGAAACAAACCACAGGTCCGCTAACATCCAATGCATGACAGTTAAGATGAGAAACGTGTGAGCTTCGGGAACGATGTAGTTCGTTTGAGCTGTAAAATAACTGCCCTTACCTGAAACGAAATCTTGCTTTTAGCAAGACTGAGAGCCAGGGATTTAACTCCATTTCTGACGTGAAACACACAACAGAGTTCTCATCCATTGATCACACTCTGCTTTAGAGCAAGAAGCACGCTCTAGCTTTCCAGAGCCTCTAAGACAACAGGAAACATGAGTGTGCTGAAAACAATTGCATGGTGTTTCCTACACATACGGACCATATCTAGTACAACCCTGCTTCTGAAACTGATACAAAGCATGGTTCTCTCACATTCAATGCTTGGCAGTTAAGATGGGAAACTTGTTAGTTTCGTGAACGATGTAGTTCGTTTGAGCTGTAAAGTGACTGCCCTTACCTGAAATGAAGTCTTGCTTGTAGGAGACACAGAGCCTGGAATTTAACTCCATTTCTGAATGAAACACACAACAGAGTTCTCATCCATGGATCACACTCTGCTTTAGAGCAAGAAGCATGCTCTTGCTTTCTAGAGTGTCTAAGAAAGCAAGAAACGTGTGTGTGATGAGAACAAAAGAACGGTGTTTCCTACACATACGGGCCATATCTAGTTCTATTCTGCTTCTGAAACTGAAACAAAACACAGATCCTCTAAAATCCAATGCTTGTCAGTTAAGATGAGGAAAGTGTGAGCTTCGTGAACGATGTAGTTCGTTTGAGCTGTAATGTGACTGCCCTTACCTGAAACGAAGTCTTGCTTGTAGGAAGATTCAGAGCCTGGGATTGAACTCCATTTCTGAAGAAACACACAACAGAGTTCTCATCCATTGATCACACTCTGCTTTAGAGCAAGAAGCATGCTCTAGATTTCCAGAGTCTCTAAGACAGCAAGAAACTTGTGTGTGATGAGAACAAAAGAACAGTGTTTCCTAAACATACGGACCATATCTAGTCCAACTCTACTTCTGAAACTGATACAAAGCACTGGTCCTCTAACATCCAATTCTTGTCAGTTAAGATGTGAAATGTGTGAGCTTCGTGAACAATGTAGTTCGTTTGAGCTGAAAAGTGACCGCCCTTACCTGAAGCGAAGTCTTGCTCCTAGGAAGGCACAGAGCCTGGGATGTAACTCCATTTCTGAAGGGAAACAAACAACACAGTTCTGATCCATGGATCACACTCTGCTTTAGAGCAAGAAGCACGGTCTAGCTTTCTAGAGTGTCTAATACAGCAGGAAACTTGAGTGTGCTCAGAACAAAAGCACGGTGTTTCCTACACATACGGGCCATATCTAGTTCTATTCTGCTTCTGAAACTGAAACAAAACACAGATCCTCTAAAATCCAATGCTTGTCAGTTAAGATGAGGAAAGTGTGAGCTTCGTGAACAATGTAGTTCGTTTGAGCTGTAACGTAACTGCCCTTACCTGAAACGAAGTCTTGCTTGTAGGAAGATTCAGAGCCTGGGATTGAACTCCATTTCTGAAGAAACACACAACAGAGTTCTCATCCATTGATCACACTCTGCTTTAGAGCAAGAAGCATGCTCTAGATTTCCAGAGTCTCTAAGACAGCAAGAAACTTGTGTGTGATGAGAACAAAAGAACGGTGTTTCCTAAACATACAGACCATATCTAGTCCAACTCTACTTCTGAAACTGATACAATGCACTGGTCCTCTAACATCCAATTCTTGTCAGTTAAGATGTGAAATGTGTGAGCTTCGTGAACAATGTAGTTCGTTTGAGCTGAAAAGTGACCGCCCTTACCTGAATCGAAGTCTTGCTCCTAGGAAGGCACAGAGCCTGGGATTTAACTCCATTTCTGAAGGGAAACAAACAACACAGTTCTGATCCATGGATCACACTCTGCTTTAGAGCAAGAAGCACAGTCTAGCTTTCGAGAGTCTCTAAGACAGCAGGAAACTTGAGTGTGCTGAGAACAAATGAACGGTGTTTCCTACACATACGGGCCATATCTAGTTCTATTCTTCTTCTGAAACTGATACAAAGCACAGATCCTCCAAAATCCAATGCTTGTCAGTTAAGATGAGGAAAGTGTGAGCTTCGTGAACAATGTAGTTCGTTTGAGATGTAAAGTAACTGCCCTTACCTGAAACGAAGTCTTTCTTGTAGGAAGACACAGAGCCTGGGATTTAACTCCATTTCTGAAGTGAAACACACAGCAGAGTTCTCATCCATTGATCACACTCTGCTTTAGAGCAAGAAGCACGCTCTAGATTTCCAGAGTCTCTAAGACAGCAGGAAACGTGTGTGTGATGAGAACAAAAGAACGGTGTTTCCTAAACATACGGACTATATCTCGTCCATCTCTACTTCTGAAACTGATACAAAGCACTGGTCCTCTAACATCCAATTCTTGTCAGTTAAGATGAGAAAAGTGTGAGCTTCGTGAACGATGTAGTTCTTTTGAGCGGAAAAGTGACCGCCCTTCCCTAAAACGATGTCTTCCTCGTAGGAAGACACAGAGCCTGGGATTTAACTCCATTTCTGAAGGGAAACACACAACACAGTTCTGATCCATGGATCACACTCTGCTTTAGAGCAAGAAGCACGCTCTAGCTTTCCAGAGTCTCTAAGACAGCAGGAAACATGTGTGGGATGAGAACAAAAGAACGGTGTTTCCTATACATACGGACCATATCTATTTTAACTCTGCTTGAAATTGATACAAAGCAAAGGTCCTCTAACACCAAATGCTTGTCAGTTAAGATGAGAAACGTGTGAGCTTCGTGAACGATGTAGTTCGTTTGAGCTGAAAAGTGACTGCCCTTACCTGAAACGAAGTCTTGCTTGTAGGAAGACACACAGCCTGGAATTTAACTCCATTTACGAAGGGAAACACACAGCATAGTTCTCATCCATGGATCACACTCTGCTTTAGAGCAAGAAGCACGCTCTTGCTTTCTAGAGACTCTAATACAGCAGGAAACTTGAGTGTGCTCAGAACAAAAGAACGGTGTTTCCTACACATACTGACCATATTAGTCCAACTCTGCTTCTGAAACTGATACAAAGCACTGGCCTTCTAACATCCAATGCTTGTCAGTTATGATGAGAAACGTGTGAGCTTCGTGAACGATGTAGTTCGTTTGAGCTGTAAAGTGACTGCCCTAACCTGAAACGATGTCTTCCTAGTAGAAAAACACAGAGCCTGGGATTTAACTCCATTTCTGAAGTGAAACACACGGCAGAGTTCTCATCTATGGATCACATTCTGCTTTAGAGCAAGAAGCACACTCTTGCCTTCTAGAGTCTCTAAGACAGCAGGAAGCTTGAGTGTGCTCAGAACAAAAGAACGGTGTTTCCTACATATACGGACCAAATGTAGTTCCACTCTGCTTCTGAAACTGAAACAAACCACAGGTCCGCTAACATCCAATGCATGACAGTTAAGATGAGAAACGTGTGAGCTTCGGGAACGATGTAGTTCGTTTGAGCTGTAAAATAACTGCCCTTACCTGAAACGAAATCTTGCTTTTAGCAAGACTGAGAGCCAGGGATTTAACTCCATTTCTGACGTGAAACACACAACAGAGTTCTCATCCATTGATCACACTCTGCTTTAGAGCAAGAAGCACGCTCTAGCTTTCCAGAGCCTCTAAGACAACAGGAAACATGAGTGTGCTGAAAACAATTGCATGGTGTTTCCTACACATACGGACCATATCTAGTACAACTCTGCTTCTGAAACTGATACAAAGCATGGTTCTCTCACATTCAATGCTTGGCAGTTAAGATGGGAAACTTGTTAGTTTCGTGAACGATGTAGTTCGTTTGAGCTGTAAAGTGACTGCCCTTACCTGAAATGAAGTCTTGCTTGTAGGAGACACAGAGCCTGGAATTTAACTCCATTTCTGAATGAAACACACAACAGAGTTCTCATCCATGGATCACACTCTGCTTTAGAGCAAGAAGCATGCTCTTGCTTTCTAGAGTGTCTAAGAAAGCAAGAAACGTGTGTGTGATGAGAACAAAAGAACGGTGTTTCCTACACATACGGGCCATATCTAGTTCTATTCTGCTTCTGAAACTGAAACAAAACACAGATCCTCTAAAATCCAATGCTTGTCAGTTAAGATGAGGAAAGTGTGAGCTTCGTGAACGATGTAGTTCGTTTGAGCTGTAATGTGACTGCCCTTACCTGAAACGAAGTCTTGCTTGTAGGAAGATTCAGAGCCTGGGATTGAACTCCATTTCTGAAGAAACACACAACAGAGTTCTCATCCATTGATCACACTCTGCTTTAGAGCAAGAAGCATGCTCTAGATTTCCAGAGTCTCTAAGACAGCAAGAAACTTGTGTGTGATGAGAACAAAAGAACAGTGTTTCCTAAACATACGGACCATATCTAGTCCAACTCTACTTCTGAAACTGATACAAAGCACTGGTCCTCTAACATCCAATTCTTGTCAGTTAAGATGTGAAATGTGTGAGCTTCGTGAACAATGTAGTTCGTTTGAGCTGAAAAGTGACCGCCCTTACCTGAAGCGAAGTCTTGCTCCTAGGAAGGCACAGAGCCTGGGATGTAACTCCATTTCTGAAGGGAAACAAACAACACAGTTCTGATCCATGGATCACACTCTGCTTTAGAGCAAGAAGCACGGTCTAGCTTTCTAGAGTGTCTAATACAGCAGGAAACTTGAGTGTGCTCAGAACAAAAGCACGGTGTTTCCTACACATACGGGCCATATCTAGTTCTATTCTGCTTCTGAAACTGAAACAAAACACAGATCCTCTAAAATCCAATGCTTGTCAGTTAAGATGAGGAAAGTGTGAGCTTCGTGAACAATGTAGTTCGTTTGAGCTGTAACGTAACTGCCCTTACCTGAAACGAAGTCTTGCTTGTAGGAAGATTCAGAGCCTGGGATTGAACTCCATTTCTGAAGAAACACACAACAGAGTTCTCATCCATTGATCACACTCTGCTTTAGAGCAAGAAGCATGCTCTAGATTTCCAGAGTCTCTAAGACAGCAAGAAACGTGTGTGATGAGAACAAAAGAACGGTGTTTCCTAAACATACAGACCATATCTAGTCCAACTCTACTTCTGAAACTGATACAATGCACTGGTCCTCTAACATCCAATTCTTGTCAGTTAAGATGTGAAATGTGTGAGCTTCGTGAACAATGTAGTTCGTTTGAGCTGAAAAGTGACCGCCCTTACCTGAATCGAAGTCTTGCTCCTAGGAAGGCACAGAGCCTGGGATTTAACTCCATTTCTGAAGGGAAACAAACAACACAGTTCTGATCCATGGATCACACTCTGCTTTAGAGCAAGAAGCACAGTCTAGCTTTCGAGAGTCTCTAAGACAGCAGGAAACTTGAGTGTGCTGAGAACAAATGAACGGTGTTTCCTACATATACGGGCCATATCTAGTTCTATTCTTCTTCTGAAACTGATACAAAGCACAGATCCTCCAAAATCCAATGCTTGTCAGTTAAGATGAGGAAAGTGTGAGCTTCGTGAACAATGTAGTTCGTTTGAGATGTAAAGTAACTGCCCTTACCTGAAACGAAGTCTTTCTTGTAGGAAGACACAGAGCCTGGGATTTAACTCCATTTCTGAAGTGAAACACACAGCAGAGTTCTCATCCATTGATCACACTCTGCTTTAGAGCAAGAAGCACGCTCTAGATTTCCAGAGTCTCTAAGACAGCAGGAAACGTGTGTGTGATGAGAACAAAAGAATGGTGTTTCCTAAACATACGGACCATATCTAGTCCATCTCTACTTCTGAAACTGATAAAAAGCACTGGTCCTCTAACATCCAATTCTTGTCAGTTAAGATGAGAAAAGGGTGAGCTTCGTGAACGATGTAGTTCTTTTGAGCGGAAAAGTGACCGCCCTTCCCTGAAACGATGTCTTCCTCGTAGGAAGACACAGAGCCTGGGATTTAACTCCATTTCTGAAGGGAAACACACAACACAGTTCTGATCCATGGATCACACTCTGCTTTAGAGCAAGAAGCACGCTCTAGCTTTCCAGAGTCTCTAAGACAGCAGGAAACATGTGTGGGATGAGAACAAAAGAACGGTGTTTCCTATACATACGGACCATATCTATTTAAACTCTGCTTGAAATTGATACAAAGCAAAGGTCCTCTAACACCAAATGCTTGTCAGTTAAGATGAGAAACGTGTGAGCTTCGTGAACGATGTAGTTCGTTTGAGCTGAAAAGTGACTGCCCTTACCTGAAACGAAGTCTTGCTTGTAGGAAGACACACAGCCTGGAATTTAACTCCATTTACGAAGGGAAACACAGCATAGTTCGCATCCATGGATCACACTCTGCTTTAGAGCAAGAAGCACGCTCTTGCTTTCTAGAGACTCTAATACAGCAGGAAACTTGAGTGTGCTCAGAACAAAAGAACGGTGTTTCCTACACATACTGACCATATTAGTCCAACTCTGCTTCTGAAACTGATACAAAGCACTGGCCTTCTAACATCCGATGCTTGTCAGTTAAGATGAGAAACGTGTGAGCTTCGTGAACGATGTAGTTCGTTTGAGCTGTAAAGTGACTGCCCTAACCTGAAACGATGTCTTCCTAGTAGAAAAACACAGAGCCTGGGATTTAACTCCATTTCTGAAGTGAAACACACGGCAGAGTTCTCATCTATGGATCACATTCTGCTTTAGAGCAAGAAACACACTCTTGCCTTCTAGAGTCTCTAAGACAGCAGGAAGCTTGAGTATGCTCAGAACAAAAGAACGGTGTTTCCTACATATACGGACCATATGTAGTTCCACTCTGCTTCTGAAACTGAAACAAACCACAGGTCCGCTAACATCCAATGCATGACAGTTAAGATGAGAAACGTGTGAGCTTCGGGAACGATGTAGTTCGTTTGAGCTGTAAAATAACTGCCCTTACCTGAAACGAAATCTTGCTTTTAGCAAGACTGAGAGCCAGGGATTTAACTCCATTTCTGACGTGAAACACACAACAGAGTTCTCATCCATTGATCACACTCTGCTTTAGAGCAAGAAGCACGCTCTAGCTTTCCAGAGCCTCTAAGACAACAGGAAACATGAGTGTGCTGAAAACAATTGCATGGTGTTTCCTACACATACGGACCATATCTAGTACAACTCTGCTTCTGAAACTGATACAAAGCATGGTTCTCTCACATTCAATGCTTGGCAGTTAAGATGGGAAACTTGTTAGTTTCGTGAACGATGTAGTTCGTTTGAGCTGTAAAGTGACTGCCCTTACCTGAAATGAAGTCTTGCTTGTAGGAGACACAGAGCCTGGAATTTAACTCCATTTCTGAATGAAACACACAACAGAGTTCTCATCCATGGATCACACTCTGCTTTAGAGCAAGAAGCATGCTCTTGCTTTCTAGAGTGTCTAAGAAAGCAAGAAACGTGTGTGTGATGAGAACAAAAGAACGGTGTTTCCTACACATACGGGCCATATCTAGTTCTATTCTGCTTCTGAAACTGAAACAAAACACAGATCCTCTAAAATCCAATGCTTGTCAGTTAAGATGAGGAAAGTGTGAGCTTCGTGAACGATGTAGTTCGTTTGAGCTGTAATGTGACTGCCCTTACCTGAAACGAAGTCTTGCTTGTAGGAAGATTCAGAGCCTGGGATTGAACTCCATTTCTGAAGAAACACACAACAGAGTTCTCATCCATTGATCACACTCTGCTTTAGAGCAAGAAGCATGCTCTAGATTTCCAGAGTCTCTAAGACAGCAAGAAACTTGTGTGTGATGAGAACAAAAGAACAGTGTTTCCTAAACATACGGACCATATCTAGTCCAACTCTACTTCTGAAACTGATACAAAGCACTGGTCCTCTAACATCCAATTCTTGTCAGTTAAGATGTGAAATGTGTGAGCTTCGTGAACAATGTAGTTCGTTTGAGCTGAAAAGTGACCGCCCTTACCTGAAGCGAAGTCTTGCTCCTAGGAAGGCACAGAGCCTGGGATGTAACTCCATTTCTGAAGGGAAACAAACAACACAGTTCTGATCCATGGATCACACTCTGCTTTAGAGCAAGAAGCACGGTCTAGCTTTCTAGAGTGTCTAATACAGCAGGAAACTTGAGTGTGCTCAGAACAAAAGCACGGTGTTTCCTACACATACGGGCCATATCTAGTTCTATTCTGCTTCTGAAACTGAAACAAAACACAGATCCTCTAAAATCCAATGCTTGTCAGTTAAGATGAGGAAAGTGTGAGCTTCGTGAACAATGTAGTTCGTTTGAGCTGTAACGTAACTGCCCTTACCTGAAACGAAGTCTTGCTTGTAGGAAGATTCAGAGCCTGGGATTGAACTCCATTTCTGAAGAAACACACAACAGAGTTCTCATCCATTGATCACACTCTGCTTTAGAGCAAGAAGCATGCTCTAGATTTCCAGAGTCTCTAAGACAGCAAGAAACGTGTGTGATGAGAACAAAAGAACGGTGTTTCCTAAACATACAGACCATATCTAGTCCAACTCTACTTCTGAAACTGATACAATGCACTGGTCCTCTAACATCCAATTCTTGTCAGTTAAGATGTGAAATGTGTGAGCTTCGTGAACAATGTAGTTCGTTTGAGCTGAAAAGTGACCGCCCTTACCTGAATCGAAGTCTTGCTCCTAGGAAGGCACAGAGCCTGGGATTTAACTCCATTTCTGAAGGGAAACAAACAACACAGTTCTGATCCATGGATCACACTCTGCTTTAGAGCAAGAAGCACAGTCTAGCTTTCGAGAGTCTCTAAGACAGCAGGAAACTTGAGTGTGCTGAGAACAAATGAACGGTGTTTCCTACACATACGGGCCATATCTAGTTCTATTCTTCTTCTGAAACTGATACAAAGCACAGATCCTCCAAAATCCAATGCTTGTCAGTTAAGATGAGGAAAGTGTGAGCTTCGTGAACAATGTAGTTCGTTTGAGATGTAAAGTAACTGCCCTTACCTGAAACGAAGTCTTTCTTGTAGGAAGACACAGAGCCTGGGATTTAACTCCATTTCTGAAGTGAAACACACAGCAGAGTTCTCATCCATTGATCACACTCTGCTTTAGAGCAAGAAGCACGCTCTAGATTTCCAGAGTCTCTAAGACAGCAGGAAACGTGTGTGTGATGAGAACAAAAGAACGGTGTTTCCTAAACATACGGACTATATCTCGTCCATCTCTACTTCTGAAACTGATACAAAGCACTGGTCCTCTAACATCCAATTCTTGTCAGTTAAGATGAGAAAAGTGTGAGCTTCGTGAACGATGTAGTTCTTTTGAGCGGAAAAGTGACCGCCCTTCCCTAAAACGATGTCTTCCTCGTAGGAAGACACAGAGCCTGGGATTTAACTCCATTTCTGAAGGGAAACACACAACACAGTTCTGATCCATGGATCACACTCTGCTTTAGAGCAAGAAGCACGCTCTAGCTTTCCAGAGTCTCTAAGACAGCAGGAAACATGTGTGGGATGAGAACAAAAGAACGGTGTTTCCTATACATACGGACCATATCTATTTTAACTCTGCTTGAAATTGATACAAAGCAAAGGTCCTCTAACACCAAATGCTTGTCAGTTAAGATGAGAAACGTGTGAGCTTCGTGAACGATGTAGTTCGTTTGAGCTGAAAAGTGACTGCCCTTACCTGAAACGAAGTCTTGCTTGTAGGAAGACACACAGCCTGGAATTTAACTCCATTTACGAAGGGAAACACACAGCATAGTTCTCATCCATGGATCACACTCTGCTTTAGAGCAAGAAGCACGCTCTTGCTTTCTAGAGACTCTAATACAGCAGGAAACTTGAGTGTGCTCAGAACAAAAGAACGGTGTTTCCTACACATACTGACCATATTAGTCCAACT
This sequence comes from Onychomys leucogaster, assembly GCA_949786385.1. Taxonomy (NCBI): domain Eukaryota; kingdom Metazoa; phylum Chordata; class Mammalia; order Rodentia; family Cricetidae; genus Onychomys; species Onychomys leucogaster. The sequence continues at coordinate 3,090,310 of CATKUP010000029.1, forward strand.
CTGCTTCTGAAACTGATACAAAGCACTGGCCTTCTAACATCCAATGCTTGTCAGTTATGATGAGAAACGTGTGAGCTTCGTGAACGATGTAGTTCGTTTGAGCTGTAAAGTGACTGCCCTAACCTGAAACGATGTCTTCCTAGTAGAAAAACACAGAGCCTGGGATTTAACTCCATTTCTGAAGTGAAACACACGGCAGAGTTCTCATCTATGGATCACATTCTGCTTTAGAGCAAGAAGCACACTCTTGCCTTCTAGAGTCTCTAAGACAGCAGGAAGCTTGAGTGTGCTCAGAACAAAAGAACGGTGTTTCCTACATATACGGACCAAATGTAGTTCCACTCTGCTTCTGAAACTGAAACAAACCACAGGTCCGCTAACATCCAATGCATGACAGTTAAGATGAGAAACGTGTGAGCTTCGGGAACGATGTAGTTCGTTTGAGCTGTAAAATAACTGCCCTTACCTGAAACGAAATCTTGCTTTTAGCAAGACTGAGAGCCAGGGATTTAACTCCATTTCTGACGTGAAACACACAACAGAGTTCTCATCCATTGATCACACTCTGCTTTAGAGCAAGAAGCACGCTCTAGCTTTCCAGAGCCTCTAAGACAACAGGAAACATGAGTGTGCTGAAAACAATTGCATGGTGTTTCCTACACATACGGACCATATCTAGTACAACTCTGCTTCTGAAACTGATACAAAGCATGGTTCTCTCACATTCAATGCTTGGCAGTTAAGATGGGAAACTTGTTAGTTTCGTGAACGATGTAGTTCGTTTGAGCTGTAAAGTGACTGCCCTTACCTGAAATGAAGTCTTGCTTGTAGGAGACACAGAGCCTGGAATTTAACTCCATTTCTGAATGAAACACACAACAGAGTTCTCATCCATGGATCACACTCTGCTTTAGAGCAAGAAGCATGCTCTTGCTTTCTAGAGTGTCTAAGAAAGCAAGAAACGTGTGTGTGATGAGAACAAAAGAACGGTGTTTCCTACACATACGGGCCATATCTAGTTCTATTCTGCTTCTGAAACTGAAACAAAACACAGATCCTCTAAAATCCAATGCTTGTCAGTTAAGATGAGGAAAGTGTGAGCTTCGTGAACGATGTAGTTCGTTTGAGCTGTAATGTGACTGCCCTTACCTGAAACGAAGTCTTGCTTGTAGGAAGATTCAGAGCCTGGGATTGAACTCCATTTCTGAAGAAACACACAACAGAGTTCTCATCCATTGATCACACTCTGCTTTAGAGCAAGAAGCATGCTCTAGATTTCCAGAGTCCCTAAGACAGCAAGAAACTTGTGTGTGATGAGAACAAAAGAACAGTGTTTCCTAAACATACGGACCATATCTAGTCCAACTCTACTTCTGAAACTGATACAAAGCACTGGTCCTCTAACATCCAATTCTTGTCAGTTAAGATGTGAAATGTGTGAGCTTCGTGAACAATGTAGTTCGTTTGAGCTGAAAAGTGACCGCCCTTACCTGAAGCGAAGTCTTGCTCCTAGGAAGGCACAGAGCCTGGGATGTAACTCCATTTCTGAAGGGAAACAAACAACACAGTTCTGATCCATGGATCACACTCTGCTTTAGAGCAAGAAGCACGGTCTAGCTTTCTAGAGTGTCTAATACAGCAGGAAACTTGAGTGTGCTCAGAACAAAAGCACGGTGTTTCCTACACATACGGGCCATATCTAGTTCTATTCTGCTTCTGAAACTGAAACAAAACACAGATCCTCTAAAATCCAATGCTTGTCAGTTAAGATGAGGAAAGTGTGAGCTTTGTGAACAATGTAGTTCGTTTGAGCTGTAACGTAACTGCCCTTACCTGAAACGAAGTCTTGCTTGTAGGAAGATTCAGAGCCTGGGATTGAACTCCATTTCTGAAGAAACACACAACAGAGTTCTCATCCATTGATCACACTCTGCTTTAGAGCAAGAAGCATGCTCTAGATTTCCAGAGTCTCTAAGACAGCAAGAAACGTGTGTGATGAGAACAAAAGAACGGTGTTTCCTAAACATACAGACCATATCTAGTCCAACTCTACTTCTGAAACTGATACAATGCACTGGTCCTCTAACATCCAATTCTTGTCAGTTAAGATGTGAAATGTGTGAGCTTCGTGAACAATGTAGTTCGTTTGAGCTGAAAAGTGACCGCCCTTACCTGAATCGAAGTCTTGCTCCTAGGAAGGCACAGAGCCTGGGATTTAACTCCATTTCTGAAGGGAAACAAACAACACAGTTCTGATCCATGGATCACACTCTGCTTTAGAGCAAGAAGCACAGTCTAGCTTTCGAGAGTCTCTAAGACAGCAGGAAACTTGAGTGTGCTGAGAACAAATGAACGGTGTTTCCTACACATACGGGCCATATCTAGTTCTATTCTTCTTCTGAAACTGATACAAAGCACAGATCCTCCAAAATCCAATGCTTGTCAGTTAAGATGAGGAAAGTGTGAGCTTCGTGAACAATGTAGTTCGTTTGAGATGTAAAGTAACTGCCCTTACCTGAAACGAAGTCTTTCTTGTAGGAAGACACAGAGCCTGGGATTTAACTCCATTTCTGAAGTGAAACACACAGCAGAGTTCTCATCCATTGATCACACTCTGCTTTAGAGCAAGAAGCACGCTCTAGATTTCCAGAGTCTCTAAGACAGCAGGAAACGTGTGTGTGATGAGAACAAAAGAACGGTGTTTCCTAAACATACGGACTATATCTCGTCCATCTCTACTTCTGAAACTGATACAAAGCACTGGTCCTCTAACATCCAATTCTTGTCAGTTAAGATGAGAAAAGTGTGAGCTTCGTGAACGATGTAGTTCTTTTGAGCGGAAAAGTGACCGCCCTTCCCTAAAACGATGTCTTCCTCGTAGGAAGACACAGAGCCTGGGATTTAACTCCATTTCTGAAGGGAAACACACAACACAGTTCTGATCCATGGATCACACTCTGCTTTAGAGCAAGAAGCACGCTCTAGCTTTCCAGAGTCTCTAAGACAGCAGGAAACATGTGTGGGATGAGAACAAAAGAACGGTGTTTCCTATACATACGGACCATATCTATTTTAACTCTGCTTGAAATTGATACAAAGCAAAGGTCCTCTAACACCAAATGCTTGTCAGTTAAGATGAGAAACGTGTGAGCTTCGAGAACAATGTAGTTCGTTTGAGCTGAAAAGTGACTGCCCTTACCTGAAACGATGTCTTGCTTTTAGGAAGACTCCGAGCCTGGGATTGAACTCCATTTCTGAATTGAAACACACGACAGAGTTCTCATCCATGGATCACACTCTGCTTTAGAGCAAGAAGCACGCTCTTGCTTTCTAGAGTGTCTAATACAGCAGGAAACATGAGTGTGCTCAGAACAAAAGAACGGTGTTTCCTACACATACGGGCCATATCTAGTTCAATTCTGCTTCTGAAACTAAAACAAAACACAGGTCCTCTAAAATCCAATGCTTGTCAGTTAAGATGAGAAACGTGTTAGCTTCCTGATTGATATAGTTCGTTTGAGCTGTAAGTAACTGCCCTTACCTGACACGAAGTCTTGCTTGTAGGAAGACTCAGAGCCTGGGATTGAACTCCATTTCTCAAGTGAAACACAGAACAGAGTTCTCATCCATTGATCACACTCTGCTTTAGAGCAAGAAGCACGCTCCAGATTTCCAGAGTCTCTAAGAAAGCAAGAAACGTGTGTGTGATGAGAACAAATGAATGGTGTTTCCTACATATACAGACCACATCTAGTCAAACTCTACTTCTGAAACTGATACAAAGCACTGGTCCTCTAACATCCAATGCTTGTCAGTTACGTTGAGGAAAGTGTGAGCTTCATGAACAATGTAATTCGTTTGAGCTGAAAATTGACTGCCCTTACCTGAAACGAAGTCTTGCTTGTAGCAAGACTCAGAGCATGGGATTTAACACCATTTCTGAAGTGAAACACACAACAGAGTTCTCATCCATTAATCACACTCTGCTTTAGAGCAAGAAGCACTCTCTTGCTTTCTAGAGTCTCTAATACAGCAGGAAACCTGAGTGAGCTCAGAAGAAAAGAACCGTGTTTCTTACACATATGGACCATATCTAGTTCAACTGTGCTTCTGAAACTGAAACAAACCACTGGTCCTCTAACATTCAATGCTTGTCAGGTAAGATGAGAAACGTGTGAGCTTCCTGATTGATGTAGTTCGTTTGAGCTGAAAAGTGACTGCCCTTACCTGAAACGAACTCTTGCTTGCAGGAAGACACAGAGCATGGATTTTAACTCCATTTCTGAAGGGAAACACACAGCATAGTTCTCATCCATGGATCACACTCTGCTTTAGAGCAAGAAGCCCGCTCTTGCTTTCTGGAGTCTCTAAAACAGCAGGAAAGTTGAGTGTGCTCAAAACCAAAGAAAAGTGTTTCCTCCACATACAGGCCATATCTAGTTCAACTCTGCTTCTGAAACTGAAACAAACCACAGGTCCTCTAAAATCCAATGCTTGTCAGTTAAGATGAGAAACGTGTGAGCGTCGTGAACGATGTAGTTCGTTTGAGCTGTAAAGTAACTGCCCTTACCTGAAAAGATGTCTTGCTTTTAGGAAGACTCAGAGCCTGGGATTTAACTCCATTTCTGAAGTGAAACACACAACAGAGTTCTCATCCATGGATCACACTCTGCTTTAGAGCAAGAAGCACGCTCTTGCTTTCTAGAGTGTCTAATACAGCAGGAAACATGAGTGTGCTCAGAACAAAAGAACGGGGTTTCCTACACATACGGGCCATATCTAGTTCAATTCTGCTTCTGAAACTAAAACAAAACACAGGTCCTCTAAAATCCAATGCTTGTCAGTTAAGATGAGAAACGTGTTAGCTTCCTGATCGATGTAGTTCGTTTGAGCTGTAAGTAACTGCCCTTACCTGACACGAAGTCTTGCTTGTAGGAAGACTCAGAGCCTGGGATTGAACTCCATTTCTCAAGTGAAACACACAACAGAGTTCTCATCCATTGATCACACTCTGCTTTAGAGCAAGAAGCACGCTCTAGATTTCCAGAGTCTCTAAGACAGCAAGAAACGTGTGTGTGATGAGAACAAAAGAACGGTGTTTCCTAAACATACGGACCATGTCTTGTCCAACTCTACTTCTGAAACTGATACAAACCACTGGTCCTCTAACATCCAATTCTTGTCAGTTAAGATGAGAAATGTGTGAGCTTCGTGAACGATGTAGTTCGTTTGAGCTGAAAAGTGACCGCCCTTACCTGAAATGAAGTGTTGCTTGTAGGAAGACACAGAGCCTGGGATTTAACTCCATTTCTGAAGGGAAACACACAACACAGTTCTGATCCATGGATCACACTCTGCTTTAGAGCAAGAAGCACGATCTAGCTTTCCAGAGTCTCTAAGACAGCAGGAAACGTGTGTGTGATGAGAACAAAAGAACGGTGTTTCCTATACATACAGACCATATCTATTTAAACTCTGCTTGAAATTGATACAATGCAAAGGTCCTCTAACACCAAATGCTTGTCAGTTAAGATGAGAAACGTGTGAGCTTCGTGAACGATGTAGGTTGTTTGAGCTGAAAAGTGACTGCCCTAACCTGAAACGATGTCTTCCTGGTAGGAAAACACAGAGCCTGGGATTTAACTCCATTTCTGAAGGAAAAAACATCATAGTTCTCATCCATGGATCACACTCTGCTTTAGAGCAAGAAGCCCTCTCTTGCTTTCTAGAGTCTCTAATACAGCAGGAACCTTGAGTGTGCTCAGAACAAAAGAATGGTATTTCCTACAAATACGGACCATATCTAGTTCATCTCTGATTCTGAAACTGAAAGAAACCAGAGGTCCTCTAACATCCAATGCTTGTCAGTTTAAGTGAGAAACGTGTGAGCTTCGTGAACGATGTAGTTAGTTTGAGCTATAAAGTAACTGCCCTTACCTGAAAAGAAGTCTTCTTTGTAGGAAGACTCAGAGCCTGGGAACTAACTCCATTTCTGAAGTGAAACACACAGCAGAGTTCTCATCCATTGTTCAAACTCTGCTTTAGAGTAAGAAGCACGCTCTTGCTTTCTAGATTCTCTAAGAAAGCAGGAAACGTGAGTGTGCTCAGAAGAAAAGAACGGTGTTTCCTATACATACGGACCATAACTAGTTCAATTCTGCTTGAAATTGATACAAAGCAAAGGTCCTCTAGCATCCATTGCTTCTCAGTTAAGATGAGAAACGTGTGAGCTTCGTGAACGATGTAGGTCTTTTGAGCTGAAAAGTAACTGCCCTTACCTGAAAAGAAGTCTTCTTTGTAGGAAGACTCAGAGCCTGGAATTTAACTCCATTTACGAAGGGAAACACACAGCATAGTACTCATCCATGGATCACACTGCTTTAGAGCAAGAAGCACGCTCTTGCTTTCTATAGACTCTAATGCAGCAGGAAAATTGAGTGTGCTCAGAACAAAAGAACGGTGTTTCCTACACATATGAGCCATATCTAGTTCAACTCTGATTCTAAAACTGAAACAAACCACAGGTCCTCTAAAATCCAATGCTTGTCAGTTAAGATGAGAAACGTGTGAGCTTCGTGAACAATGTAGTTCGTTTGAGCTGAAAAGTAACTGCCCTTACCTGAAACGATGTCTTGCTTTTAGGAAGACTCAGAGCCTGGGATTTAACTCCATTTCTGAATTGAAACACACGACAGAGTTCTCATCCATGGATCACACTCTGCTTTAGAGCAAGAAGCACGCTCTTGCTTTCTAGAGTGTCTAATACAGCAGGAAACATGAGTGTGCTCAGAACAAAAGAACGGTGTTTCCTACACATACGGGCCATATCTAGTTCAATTCTGCTTCTGAAACTAAAACAAAACACAGGTTCTCTAAAATCCAATGCTTGTCAGTTAAGATGAGAAACGTGTTAGCTTCCTGAACGATGTAGTTCGTTTGAGCTGTAAGTAACTGCCCTTACCTGACACGAAGTCTTGCTTGTATGAAGACTCAGAGCCTGGGATTGAACTCCATTTCTCAAGTGAAACACAGAACAGAGTTCTCATCCATTGATCACACTCTGCTTTAGAGCAAGAAGCACGCTCTAGATTTCCAGAGTCTCTATGAAAGCAAGAAACGAGTGTGTGATGAGAACAAAAGAACGGTGTTTCCTAAACATACGGACCATGTCTTGTCCAACTCTACTTCTGAAACTGATACAAAGCACTGGTCCTCTAACATCCAATTCTTGTCAGTTAAGATGAGAAATGTGTGAGCTTCGTGAACGATGTAGTTCGTTTGAGCTGAAAAGTGACCGCCCTTACCTGAAATGAAGTCTTGCTCGTGGGAAGACACAGAGCCTGGGATTTAACTCCATTTCTGAAGGGAAACACACAACACAGTTCTGATTCATGGATCACACTCTGCTTTAGAGCAAGAAGCACGATCTAGCTTTCCAGAGTCTCTAAGACAGCAGGAAACGTGTGTGTGATGAGAACAAAAGAACGGTGTTTCCTATACATACAGACCATATCTATTTAAACTCTGCTTGAAATTGATACAAAGCAAAGGTCCTCTAACACCAAATGCTTGTCAGTTAAGATGAGAAACGTGTGAGCTTCGTGAACGATGTAGGTCCTTTGAGCTGAAAAGTGACTGCCCTAACCTGAAACGATGTCTTCCTGGTAGGAAAACACAGAGCCTGGGATTTAACTCCATTTCTGAAGGAAAAAAACATCATAGTTCTCATCCATGGATCACACTCTGCTTTAGAGCAAGAAGCCCTCTCTTGCTTCTAGAGTCTCTAATACACCAGGAACCTTGAGTGTGCTCAGAACAAAAAAATGGTATTTCCTACAAATACGGACCATATCTAGTTCATCTCTGATTCTGAAACTGAAACAAACCAGAGGTCCTCTAACATCCAATGCTTGTCAGTTTCAGTGAGAAACGTGTGAGCTTCGTGAACGATGTAGTTAGTTTGAGCTGTAAAGTAACTGCCCTTACCTGAAAAGAAGTCTTCTTTGTAGGAAGACTCAGAGCCTGGGTACTAACTCCATTTCTGAATTGAAACACACGACAGAGTTCTCATCCATGGATCACACTCTGCTTTAGAGCAAGAAGCACGCTCTTGCTTTCTAGAGTGTCTAATACAGCAGGAAATATGAGTGTGCTCAGAACAAAAGAACGGTGTTTCCTACACATACGGGCCATATCTAGTTCAATTCTGCTTCTGAAACTAAAACAAAACACAGATCCTCTAAAATCCAATGCTTGTCAGTTAAGATGAGAAACGTGTTAGCTACCTGATCGATGTAGTTCGTTTGAGCTGAAAAGTAACTGCCCTTACCTGACACGAAGTCTTGCTTGTAGGAAGACTCAGAGCCTGGGATTGAACTCCATTTCTCAAGTGAAACAGAGAACAGAGTTCTCATCCATTGATCACACTCTGCTTTAGAGCAAGAAGCACGCTCTAGATTTCCAGAGTCTCTAAGAAAGCAAGAAACGTGTGTGTGATGAGAACAAAACAATGGTGTTTCCTACACATACGGACCATATCTAGTCCAACTCTACTTCTGAAACTGAAACAAACCACAGGTCCTCTAAAATGCAATGCTTGTCAGTTAAGATGAGAAACATATGAGCTTCGTGAACGATGTAGTTCGTTTGAGATGAAAACTGACTGCCCTTATCTGAAACGAAGTCTTGCTTGTAGCAAGACTCAGAGCATGGGATTTAACACCATTTCTGAAGTGAAACACACAACAGAGTTCTCATCCATTGATCACACTCTGCTTTAGAGCAAGAAGCACGCTCTTGCTTTGTAGAGTCTCTAATACAGCACGAAACTTGAGTGTGCTCAGAACAAAACAACGGTGCTTCCTACACATATGAGCCATATCTAGTTCAACTCTGATTCTAAAACTGAAACAAACCACAGGTCCTCTAAAATCCAATGCTTGTCAGTTAAGATGAGAAACGTGTGAGCGTCGTGAACGATGTAGTTCGTTTGAGCTGTAAAGTAACTGCCCTTACCTGAAAAGATGTCTTGCTTTTAGGAAGACTCAGAGCATGGGATTTAACTCCATTTCTGAATGAAACACACAACAGAGTTCTCATCCATGGATCACACTCTGCTTTAGAGCAAGAAGCATGCTCTTGCTTTCTAGAGTGTCTAATACAGCAGGAAACTTGAGTGTGCTCAGAACAAAAGAACGGTGTTTCCTACACATACGGGCCATATCTAGTTCTATTCTGCTTCTGAAACTGAAACAAAACACAGATCCTCTAAAATCCAATGCTTGTCAGTTAAGATGAGGAAAGTGTGAGCTTCGTGAACAATGTAGTTCGTTTGAGCTGTAACGTAACTGCCCTTACATGAAACGAAGTCTTGCTTGTAGGAAGATTCAGAGCCTGGGATTGAACTCCATTTCTGAAGAAACACACAACAGAGTTCTCATCCATTGATCACACTCTGCTTTAGAGCAAGAAGCATGCTCTAGATTTCCAGAGTCTCTAAGACAGCAAGAAACTTGTGTGTGATGAGAACAAAAGAACGGTGTTTCCTAAACATACAGACCATATCTAGTCCAACTCTACTTCTGAAACTGATACAAAGCACTGGTCCTCTAACATCCAATTCTTGTCAGTTAAGATGTGAAATGTGTGAGGTTCGTGAACAAGGTAGTTCGTTTGAGCTGAAAAGTGACCGCCCTTACCTGAAACGAAGTCTTGCTCCTAGGAAGGCACAGAGCCTGGGATTTAACTCCATTTCTGAAGGGAAACAAACAACACAGTTCTGATCCATGGATCACACTCTGCTTTAGAGCAAGAAGCACGGTCTAGCTTTCGAGAGTCTCTAAGACAGCAGGAAACTTGAGTGTGCTGAGAACAAATGAACGGTGTTTCCTACACATACGGGCCATATCTAGTTCTATTCTTCTTCTGAAACTGACAAAGCACAGATCCTCTCAAATCCAATGCTTGTCAGTTAAGATGAGGAAAGTGTGAGCTTCGTGAACAATGTAGTTCGTTTGAGATGTAAAGTAACTGCCCTTACCTGAAACGAAGTCTTTCTTGTAGGAAGACACAGAGCCTGGGATTTAACTCCATTTCTGAAGTGAAACACACAGCAGAGTTCTCATCCATTGATCACACTCTGCTTTAGAGCAAGAAGCACGCTCTAGATTTCCAGAGTCTCTAAGACAGCAGGAAACGTGTGTGTGATGAGAACAAAAGAATGGTGTTTCCTAAACATACGGACCATATCTAGTCCATCTCTACTTCTGAAACTGATAAAAAGCACTGGTCCTCTAACATCCAATTCTTGTCAGTTAAGATGAGAAAAGGGTGAGCTTCGTGAACGATGTAGTTCTTTTGAGCGGAAAAGTGACCGCCCTTCCCTGAAACGATGTCTTCCTCGTAGGAAGACACAGAGCCTGGGATTTAACTCCATTTCTGAAGGGAAACACACAACACAGTTCTGATCCATGGATCACACTCTGCTTTAGAGCAAGAAGCACGCTCTAGCTTTCCAGAGTCTCTAAGACAGCAGGAAACATGTGTGGGATGAGAACAAAAGAACGGTGTTTCCTATACATACGGACCATATCTATTTAAACTCTGCTTGAAATTGATACAAAGCAAAGGTCCTCTAACACCAAATGCTTGTCAGTTAAGATGAGAAACGTGTGAGCTTCGTGAACGATGTAGTTCGTTTGAGCTGAAAAGTGACTGCCCTTACCTGAAACGAAGTCTTGCTTGTAGGAAGACACACAGCCTGGAATTTAACTCCATTTACGAAGGGAAACACAGCATAGTTCGCATCCATGGATCACACTCTGCTTTCGAGCAAGAAGCACGCTCTTGCTTTCTAGAGACTCTAATACAGCAGGAAACTTGAGTGTGCTCAGAACAAAAGAACGGTGTTTCCTACACATACTGACCATATTAGTCCAACTCTGCTTCTGAAACTGATACAAAGCACTGGCCTTCTAACATCCGATGCTTGTCAGTTAAGATGAGAAACGTGTGAGCTTCGGGAACGATGTAGTTCGTTTGAGCTGTAAAATAACTGCCCTTACCTGAAACGAAATCTTGCTTTTAGCAAGACTGAGAGCCAGGGATTTAACTCCATTTCTGACGTGAAACACACGGCAGAGTTCTCATCTATGGATCACATTCTGCTTTAGAGCAAGAAACACACTCTTGCCTTCTAGAGTCTCTAAGACAGCAGGAAGCTTGAGTATGCTCAGAACAAAAGAACGGTGTTTCCTACATATACGGACCATATGTAGTTCCACTCTGCTTCTGAAACTGAAACAAACCACAGGTCCGCTAACATCCAATGCATGACAGTTAAGATGAGAAACGTGTGAGCTTCGGGAACGATGTAGTTCGTTTGAGCTGTAAAATAACTGCCCTTACCTGAAACGAAATCTTGCTTTTAGCAAGACTGAGAGCCAGGGATTTAACTCCATTTCTGACGTGAAACACACAACAGAGTTCTCATCCATTGATCACACTCTGCTTTAGAGCAAGAAGCACGCTCTAGCTTTCCAGAGCCTCTAAGACAACAGGAAACATGAGTGTGCTGAAAACAATTGCATGGTGTTTCCTACACATACGGACCATATCTAGTACAACTCTGCTTCTGAAACTGATACAAAGCATGGTTCTCTCACATTCAATGCTTGGCAGTTAAGATGGGAAACTTGTTAGTTTCGTGAACGATGTAGTTCGTTTGAGCTGTAAAGTGACTGCCCTTACCTGAAATGAAGTCTTGCTTGTAGGAGACACAGAGCCTGGAATTTAACTCCATTTCTGAATGAAACACACAACAGAGTTCTCATCCATGGATCACACTCTGCTTTAGAGCAAGAAGCATGCTCTTGCTTTCTAGAGTGTCTAAGAAAGCAAGAAACGTGTGTGTGATGAGAACAAAAGAACGGTGTTTCCTACACATACGGGCCATATCTAGTTCTATTCTGCTTCTGAAACTGAAACAAAACACAGATCCTCTAAAATCCAATGCTTGTCAGTTAAGATGAGGAAAGTGTGAGCTTCGTGAACGATGTAGTTCGTTTGAGCTGTAATGTGACTGCCCTTACCTGAAACGAAGTCTTGCTTGTAGGAAGATTCAGAGCCTGGGATTGAACTCCATTTCTGAAGAAACACACAACAGAGTTCTCATCCATTGATCACACTCTGCTTTAGAGCAAGAAGCATGCTCTAGATTTCCAGAGTCTCTAAGACAGCAAGAAACTTGTGTGTGATGAGAACAAAAGAACAGTGTTTCCTAAACATACGGACCATATCTAGTCCAACTCTACTTCTGAAACTGATACAAAGCACTGGTCCTCTAACATCCAATTCTTGTCAGTTAAGATGTGAAATGTGTGAGCTTCGTGAACAATGTAGTTCGTTTGAGCTGAAAAGTGACCGCCCTTACCTGAAGCGAAGTCTTGCTCCTAGGAAGGCACAGAGCCTGGGATGTAACTCCATTTCTGAAGGGAAACAAACAACACAGTTCTGATCCATGGATCACACTCTGCTTTAGAGCAAGAAGCACGGTCTAGCTTTCTAGAGTGTCTAATACAGCAGGAAACTTGAGTGTGCTCAGAACAAAAGCACGGTGTTTCCTACACATACGGGCCATATCTAGTTCTATTCTGCTTCTGAAACTGAAACAAAACACAGATCCTCTAAAATCCAATGCTTGTCAGTTAAGATGAGGAAAGTGTGAGCTTCGTGAACAATGTAGTTCGTTTGAGCTGTAACGTAACTGCCCTTACCTGAAACGAAGTCTTGCTTGTAGGAAGATTCAGAGCCTGGGATTGAACTCCATTTCTGAAGAAACACACAACAGAGTTCTCATCCATTGATCACACTCTGCTTTAGAGCAAGAAGCATGCTCTAGATTTCCAGAGTCTCTAAGACAGCAAGAAACGTGTGTGATGAGAACAAAAGAACGGTGTTTCCTAAACATACAGACCATATCTAGTCCAACTCTACTTCTGAAACTGATACAATGCACTGGTCCTCTAACATCCAATTCTTGTCAGTTAAGATGTGAAATGTGTGAGCTTCGTGAACAATGTAGTTCGTTTGAGCTGAAAAGTGACCGCCCTTACCTGAATCGAAGTCTTGCTCCTAGGAAGGCACAGAGCCTGGGATTTAACTCCATTTCTGAAGGGAAACAAACAACACAGTTCTGATCCATGGATCACACTCTGCTTTAGAGCAAGAAGCACAGTCTAGCTTTCGAGAGTCTCTAAGACAGCAGGAAACTTGAGTGTGCTGAGAACAAATGAACGGTGTTTCCTACACATACGGGCCATATCTAGTTCTATTCTTCTTCTGAAACTGATACAAAGCACAGATCCTCCAAAATCCAATGCTTGTCAGTTAAGATGAGGAAAGTGTGAGCTTCGTGAACAATGTAGTTCGTTTGAGATGTAAAGTAACTGCCCTTACCTGAAACGAAGTCTTTCTTGTAGGAAGACACAGAGCCTGGGATTTAACTCCATTTCTGAAGGGAAACACACAACACAGTTCTGATCCATGGATCACACTCTGCTTTAGAGCAAGAAGCACGCTCTAGCTTTCCAGAGTCTCTAAGACAGCAGGAAACATGTGTGGGATGAGAACAAAAGAACGGTGTTTCCTATACATACGGACCATATCTATTTAAACTCTGCTTGAAATTGATACAAAGCAAAGGTCCTCTAACACCAAATGCTTGTCAGTTAAGATGAGAAACGTGTGAGCTTCGTGAACGATGTAGTTCGTTTGAGCTGAAAAGTGACTGCCCTTACCTGAAACGAAGTCTTGCTTGTAGGAAGACACACAGCCTGGAATTTAACTCCATTTACGAAGGGAAACACAGCATAGTTCGCATCCATGGATCACACTCTGCTTTAGAGCAAGAAGCACGCTCTTGCTTTCTAGAGACTCTAATACAGCAGGAAACTTGAGTGTGCTCAGAACAAAAGAACGGTGTTTCCTACACATACTGACCATATTAGTCCAACTCTGCTTCTGAAACTGATACAAAGCACTGGCCTTCTAACATCCGATGCTTGTCAGTTAAGATGAGAAACGTGTGAGCTTCGTGAACGATGTAGTTCGTTTGAGCTGTAAAGTGACTGCCCTAACCTGAAACGATGTCTTCCTAGTAGAAAAACACAGAGCCTGGGATTTAACTCCATTTCTGAAGTGAAACACACGGCAGAGTTCTCATCTATGGATCACATTCTGCTTTAGAGCAAGAAACACACTCTTGCCTTCTAGAGTCTCTAAGACAGCAGGAAGCTTGAGTATGCTCAGAACAAAAGAACGGTGTTTCCTACATATACGGACCATATGTAGTTCCACTCTGCTTCTGAAACTGAAACAAACCACAGGTCCGCTAACATCCAATGCATGACAGTTAAGATGAGAAACGTGTGAGCTTCGGGAACGATGTAGTTCGTTTGAGCTGTAAAATAACTGCCCTTACCTGAAACGAAATCTTGCTTTTAGCAAGACTGAGAGCCAGGGATTTAACTCCATTTCTGACGTGAAACACACAACAGAGTTCTCATCCATTGATCACACTCTGCTTTAGAGCAAGAAGCACGCTCTAGCTTTCCAGAGCCTCTAAGACAACAGGAAACATGAGTGTGCTGAAAACAATTGCATGGTGTTTCCTACACATACGGACCATATCTAGTACAACTCTGCTTCTGAAACTGATACAAAGCATGGTTCTCTCACATTCAATGCTTGGCAGTTAAGATGGGAAACTTGTTAGTTTCGTGAACGATGTAGTTCGTTTGAGCTGTAAAGTGACTGCCCTTACCTGAAATGAAGTCTTGCTTGTAGGAGACACAGAGCCTGGAATTTAACTCCATTTCTGAATGAAACACACAACAGAGTTCTCATCCATGGATCACACTCTGCTTTAGAGCAAGAAGCATGCTCTTGCTTTCTAGAGTGTCTAAGAAAGCAAGAAACGTGTGTGTGATGAGAACAAAAGAACGGTGTTTCCTACACATACGGGCCATATCTAGTTCTATTCTGCTTCTGAAACTGAAACAAAACACAGATCCTCTAAAATCCAATGCTTGTCAGTTAAGATGAGGAAAGTGTGAGCTTCGTGAACGATGTAGTTCGTTTGAGCTGTAATGTGACTGCCCTTACCTGAAACGAAGTCTTGCTTGTAGGAAGATTCAGAGCCTGGGATTGAACTCCATTTCTGAAGAAACACACAACAGAGTTCTCATCCATTGATCACACTCTGCTTTAGAGCAAGAAGCATGCTCTAGATTTCCAGAGTCTCTAAGACAGCAAGAAACTTGTGTGTGATGAGAACAAAAGAACAGTGTTTCCTAAACATACGGACCATATCTAGTCCAACTCTACTTCTGAAACTGATACAAAGCACTGGTCCTCTAACATCCAATTCTTGTCAGTTAAGATGTGAAATGTGTGAGCTTCGTGAACAATGTAGTTCGTTTGAGCTGAAAAGTGACCGCCCTTACCTGAAGCGAAGTCTTGCTCCTAGGAAGGCACAGAGCCTGGGATGTAACTCCATTTCTGAAGGGAAACAAACAACACAGTTCTGATCCATGGATCACACTCTGCTTTAGAGCAAGAAGCACGGTCTAGCTTTCTAGAGTGTCTAATACAGCAGGAAACTTGAGTGTGCTCAGAACAAAAGCACGGTGTTTCCTACACATACGGGCCATATCTAGTTCTATTCTGCTTCTGAAACTGAAACAAAACACAGATCCTCTAAAATCCAATGCTTGTCAGTTAAGATGAGGAAAGTGTGAGCTTCGTGAACAATGTAGTTCGTTTGAGCTGTAACGTAACTGCCCTTACCTGAAACGAAGTCTTGCTTGTAGGAAGATTCAGAGCCTGGGATTGAACTCCATTTCTGAAGAAACACACAACAGAGTTCTCATCCATTGATCACACTCTGCTTTAGAGCAAGAAGCATGCTCTAGATTTCCAGAGTCTCTAAGACAGCAAGAAACGTGTGTGATGAGAACAAAAGAACGGTGTTTCCTAAACATACAGACCATATCTAGTCCAACTCTACTTCTGAAACTGATACAATGCACTGGTCCTCTAACATCCAATTCTTGTCAGTTAAGATGTGAAATGTGTGAGCTTCGTGAACAATGTAGTTCGTTTGAGCTGAAAAGTGACCGCCCTTACCTGAATTGAAGTCTTGCTCCTAGGAAGGCACAGAGCCTGGGATTTAACTCCATTTCTGAAGGGAAACAAACAACACAGTTCTGATCCATGGATCACACTCTGCTTTAGAGCAAGAAGCACAGTCTAGCTTTCGAGAGTCTCTAAGACAGCAGGAAACTTGAGTGTGCTGAGAACAAATGAACGGTGTTTCCTACACATACGGGCCATATCTAGTTCTATTCTTCTTCTGAAACTGATACAAAGCACAGATCCTCCAAAATCCAATGCTTGTCAGTTAAGATGAGGAAAGTGTGAGCTTCGTGAACAATGTAGTTCGTTTGAGATGTAAAGTAACTGCCCTTACCTGAAACGAAGTCTTTCTTGTAGGAAGACACAGAGCCTGGGATTTAACTCCATTTCTGAAGTGAAACACACAGCAGAGTTCTCATCCATTGATCACACTCTGCTTTAGAGCAAGAAGCACGCTCTAGATTTCCAGAGTCTCTAAGACAGCAGGAAACGTGTGTGTGATGAGAACAAAAGAACGGTGTTTCCTAAACATACGGACTATATCTCGTCCATCTCTACTTCTGAAACTGATACAAAGCACTGGTCCTCTAACATCCAATTCTTGTCAGTTAAGATGAGAAAAGTGTGAGCTTCGTGAACGATGTAGTTCTTTTGAGCGGAAAAGTGACCGCCCTTCCCTAAAACGATGTCTTCCTCGTAGGAAGACACAGAGCCTGGGATTTAACTCCATTTCTGAAGGGAAACACACAACACAGTTCTGATCCATGGATCACACTCTGCTTTAGAGCAAGAAGCACGCTCTAGCTTTCCAGAGTCTCTAAGACAGCAGGAAACATGTGTGGGATGAGAACAAAAGAACGGTGTTTCCTATACATACGGACCATATCTATTTTAACTCTGCTTGAAATTGATACAAAGCAAAGGTCCTCTAACACCAAATGCTTGTCAGTTAAGATGAGAAACGTGTGAGCTTCGTGAACGATGTAGTTCGTTTGAGCTGAAAAGTGACTGCCCTTACCTGAAACGAAGTCTTGCTTGTAGGAAGACACACAGCCTGGAATTTAACTCCATTTACGAAGGGAAACACACAGCATAGTTCTCATCCATGGATCACACTCTGCTTTAGAGCAAGAAGCACGCTCTTGCTTTCTAGAGACTCTAATACAGCAGGAAACTTGAGTGTGCTCAGAACAAAAGAACGGTGTTTCCTACACATACTGACCATATTAGTCCAACTCTGCTTCTGAAACTGATACAAAGCACTGGCCTTCTAACATCCGATGCTTGTCAGTTATGATGAGAAACGTGTGAGCTTCGTGAACGATGTAGTTCGTTTGAGCTGTAAAGTGACTGCCCTAACCTGAAACGATGTCTTCCTAGTAGAAAAACACAGAGCCTGGGATTTAACTCCATTTCTGAAGTGAAACACACGGCAGAGTTCTCATCTATGGATCACATTCTGCTTTAGAGCAAGAAGCACACTCTTGCCTTCTAGAGTCTCTAAGACAGCAGGAAGCTTGAGTGTGCTCAGAACAAAAGAACGGTGTTTCCTACATATACGGACCAAATGTAGTTCCACTCTGCTTCTGAAACTGAAACAAACCACAGGTCCGCTAACATCCAATGCATGACAGTTAAGATGAGAAACGTGTGAGCTTCGGGAACGATGTAGTTCGTTTGAGCTGTAAAATAACTGCCCTTACCTGAAACGAAATCTTGCTTTTAGCAAGACTGAGAGCCAGGGATTTAACTCCATTTCTGACGTGAAACACACAACAGAGTTCTCATCCATTGATCACACTCTGCTTTAGAGCAAGAAGCACGCTCTAGCTTTCCAGAGCCTCTAAGACAACAGGAAACATGAGTGTGCTGAAAACAATTGCATGGTGTTTCCTACACATACGGACCATATCTAGTACAACTCTGCTTCTGAAACTGATACAAAGCATGGTTCTCTCACATTCAATGCTTGGCAGTTAAGATGGGAAACTTGTTAGTTTCGTGAACGATGTAGTTCGTTTGAGCTGTAAAGTGACTGCCCTTACCTGAAATGAAGTCTTGCTTGTAGGAGACACAGAGCCTGGAATTTAACTCCATTTCTGAATGAAACACACAACAGAGTTCTCATCCATGGATCACACTCTGCTTTAGAGCAAGAAGCATGCTCTTGCTTTCTAGAGTGTCTAAGAAAGCAAGAAACGTGTGTGTGATGAGAACAAAAGAACGGTGTTTCCTACACATACGGGCCATATCTAGTTCTATTCTGCTTCTGAAACTGAAACAAAACACAGATCCTCTAAAATCCAATGCTTGTCAGTTAAGATGAGGAAAGTGTGAGCTTCGTGAACGATGTAGTTCGTTTGAGCTGTAATGTGACTGCCCTTACCTGAAACGAAGTCTTGCTTGTAGGAAGATTCAGAGCCTGGGATTGAACTCCATTTCTGAAGAAACACACAACAGAGTTCTCATCCATTGATCACACTCTGCTTTAGAGCAAGAAGCATGCTCTAGATTTCCAGAGTCTCTAAGACAGCAAGAAACTTGTGTGTGATGAGAACAAAAGAACAGTGTTTCCTAAACATACGGACCATATCTAGTCCAACTCTACTTCTGAAACTGATACAAAGCACTGGTCCTCTAACATCCAATTCTTGTCAGTTAAGATGTGAAATGTGTGAGCTTCGTGAACAATGTAGTTCGTTTGAGCTGAAAAGTGACCGCCCTTACCTGAAGCGAAGTCTTGCTCCTAGGAAGGCACAGAGCCTGGGATGTAACTCCATTTCTGAAGGGAAACAAACAACACAGTTCTGATCCATGGATCACACTCTGCTTTAGAGCAAGAAGCACGGTCTAGCTTTCTAGAGTGTCTAATACAGCAGGAAACTTGAGTGTGCTCAGAACAAAAGCACGGTGTTTCCTACACATACGGGCCATATCTAGTTCTATTCTGCTCCTGAAACTGAAACAAAACACAGATCCTCTAAAATCCAATGCTTGTCAGTTAAGATGAGGAAAGTGTGAGCTTCGTGAACAATGTAGTTCGTTTGAGCTGTAACGTAACTGCCCTTACCTGAAACGAAGTCTTGCTTGTAGGAAGATTCAGAGCCTGGGATTGAACTCCATTTCTGAAGAAACACACAACAGAGTTCTCATCCATTGATCACACTCTGCTTTAGAGCAAGAAGCATGCTCTAGATTTCCAGAGTCTCTAAGACAGCAAGAAACGTGTGTGATGAGAACAAAAGAACGGTGTTTCCTAAACATACAGACCATATCTAGTCCAACTCTACTTCTGAAACTGATACAATGCACTGGTCCTCTAACATCCAATTCTTGTCAGTTAAGATGTGAAATGTGTGAGCTTCGTGAACAATGTAGTTCGTTTGAGCTGAAAAGTGACCGCCCTTACCTGAATCGAAGTCTTGCTCCTAGGAAGGCACAGAGCCTGGGATTTAACTCCATTTCTGAAGGGAAACAAACAACACAGTTCTGATCCATGGATCACACTCTGCTTTAGAGCAAGAAGCACAGTCTAGCTTTCGAGAGTCTCTAAGACAGCAGGAAACTTGAGTGTGCTGAGAACAAATGAACGGTGTTTCCTACACATACGGGCCATATCTAGTTCTATTCTTCTTCTGAAACTGATACAAAGCACAGATCCTCCAAAATCCAATGCTTGTCAGTTAAGATGAGGAAAGTGTGAGCTTCGTGAACAATGTAGTTCGTTTGAGATGTAAAGTAACTGCCCTTACCTGAAACGAAGTCTTTCTTGTAGGAAGACACAGAGCCTGGGATTTAACTCCATTTCTGAAGTGAAACACACAGCAGAGTTCTCATCCATTGATCACACTCTGCTTTAGAGCAAGAAGCACGCTCTAGATTTCCAGAGTCTCTAAGACAGCAGGAAACGTGTGTGTGATGAGAACAAAAGAACGGTGTTTCCTAAACATACGGACTATATCTCGTCCATCTCTACTTCTGAAACTGATACAAAGCACTGGTCCTCTAACATCCAATTCTTGTCAGTTAAGATGAGAAAAGTGTGAGCTTCGTGAACGATGTAGTTCTTTTGAGCGGAAAAGTGACCGCCCTTCCCTAAAACGATGTCTTCCTCGTAGGAAGACACAGAGCCTGGGATTTAACTCCATTTCTGAAGGGAAACACACAACACAGTTCTGATCCATGGATCACACTCTGCTTTAGAGCAAGAAGCACGCTCTAGCTTTCCAGAGTCTCTAAGACAGCAGGAAACATGTGTGGGATGAGAACAAAAGAACGGTGTTTCCTATACATACGGACCATATCTATTTTAACTCTGCTTGAAATTGATACAAAGCAAAGGTCCTCTAACACCAAATGCTTGTCAGTTAAGATGAGAAACGTGTGAGCTTCGTGAACGATGTAGTTCGTTTGAGCTGAAAAGTGACTGCCCTTACCTGAAACGAAGTCTTGCTTGTAAGAAGACACACAGCTTGGAATTTAACTCCATTTACGAAGGGAAACACACAGCATAGTTCTCATCCATGGATCACACTCTGCTTTAGAGCAAGAAGCACGCTCTTGCTTTCTAGAGACTCTAATACAGCAGGAAACTTGAGTGTGCTCAGAACAAAAGAACGGTGTTTCCTACACATACTGACCATATTAGTCCAACTCTGCTTCTGAAACTGATACAAAGCACTGGCCTTCTAACATCCGATGCTTGTCAGTTATGATGAGAAACGTGTGAGCTTCGTGAACGATGTAGTTCGTTTGAGCTGTAAAGTGACTGCCCTAACCTGAAACGATGTCTTCCTAGTAGAAAAACACAGAGTCTGGGATTTAACTCCATTTCTGAAGTGAAACACACGGCAGAGTTCTCATCTATGGATCACATTCTGCTTTAGAGCAAGAAGCACACTCTTGCCTTCTAGAGTCTCTAAGACAGCAGGAAGCATGAGTGTGCTCAGAACAAAAGAACGGTGTTTCCTACATATACGGACCAAATGTAGTTCCACTCTGCTTCTGAAACTGAAACAAACCACAGGTCCGCTAACATCCAATGCATGACAGTTAAGATGAGAAACGTGTGAGCTTCGGGAACGATGTAGTTCGTTTGAGCTGTAAAATAACTGCCCTTACCTGAAACGAAATCTTGCTTTTAGCAAGACTGAGAGCCAGGGATTTAACTCCATTTCTGACGTGAAACACACAACAGAGTTCTCATCCATTGATCACACTCTGCTTTAGAGCAAGAAGCACGCTCTAGCTTTCCAGAGCCTCTAAGACAACAGGAAACATGAGTGTGCTGAAAACAATTGCATGGTGTTTCCTACACATACGGACCATATCTAGTACAACTCTGCTTCTGAAACTGATACAAAGCATGGTTCTCTAACATTCAATGCTTGGCAGTTAAGATGGGAAACTTGTTAATTTCGTGAACGATGTAGTTCGTTTGAGCTGTAAAGTGACTGCCCTTACCTGAAATGAAGTCTTGCTTGTAGGAGACACAGAGCCTGGAATTTAACTCCATTTCTGAATGAAACACACAACAGAGTTCTCATCCATGGATCACACTCTGCTTTAGAGCAAGAAGCATGCTCTTGCTTTCTAGAGTGTCTAAGAAAGCAAGAAACGTGTGTGTGATGAGAACAAAAGAACGGTGTTTCCTACACATACGGGCCATATCTAGTTCTATTCTGCTTCTGAAACTGAAACAAAACACAGATCCTCTAAAATCCAATGCTTGTCAGTTAAGATGAGGAAAGTGTGAGCTTCGTGAACGATGTAGTTCGTTTGAGCTCTAACGTGACTGCCCTTACCTGAAACGAAGTCTTGCTTGTAGGAAGATTCAGAGCCTGGGATTGAACTCCATTTCTGAAGAAACACACAACAGAGTTCTCATCCATTGATCACACTCTGCTTTAGAGCAAGAAGCATGCTCTAGATTTCCAGAGTCTCTAAGACAGCAAGAAACTTGTGTGTGATGAGAACAAAAGAACGGTGTTTCCTAAACATACAGACCATATCTAGTCCAACTCTACTTCTGAAACTGATACAAAGCACTGGTCCTCTAACATCCAATTCTTGTCAGTTAAGATGTGAAATGTGTGAGCTTCGTGAACAATGTAGTTCGTTTGAGCTGAAAAGTGACCGCCCTTACCTGAATCGAAGTCTTGCTCCTAGGAAGGCACAGAGCCTGGGATGTAACTCCATTTCTGATGGGAAACAAAAAACACAGTTCTGATCCATGGATCACACTCTGCTTTAGATCAAGAAGCACGGTCTAGCTTTCGAGAGTCTCTAAGACAGCAGGAAACTTGAGTGTGCTGAGAACAAATGAATGGTGTTTCCTACACATACGGGCCATATCTAGTTCTATTCTTCTTCTGAAACTGATACAAAGCACAGATCCTCTAAAATCCAATGCTTGTCAGTTAAGATGAGGAAAGTGTGAGCTTCGTGAACAATGTAGTTCATTTGAGATGTAAAGTAACTGCCCTTACCTGAAACGAAGTCTTTCTTGTAGGAAGACACAGAGCCTGGGATTTAACTCCATTTCTGAAGTGAAACACACAGCAGAGTTCTCATCCATTGATCACACTCTGCTTTAGAGCAAGAAGCACGCTCTAGATTTCCAGAGTCTCTAAGACAGCAGGAAACGTGTGTGTGATGAGAACAAAAGAACGGTGTTTCCTAAACATACGGAACATATCTAGTCCATCCCTCCTTCTGAACCTGATACAAAGCACTGGCCTTCTAACATCCAATGCTTGTCAGTTAAGATGAAAACATGTGAGCTTCGAGAACGATGTAGTTCGTTTGAGCTGAAAAGTGACTGCCCTTACCTGAAACGAAGTCTTGCTTGTAGGAAGACACAGAGCCTGGGATTTTACTCCATTTCTGAAGGGAAACACACAACACAGTTCCCATCCATGGATCACACTCTGCTTTAGAGCAAGAAGCACGCTCTTGCACTCTAGGGTCTCTAATACAGCAGGAAACGTGAGTGTGCTCAGAAGAAAGAACGGTGTTTCCTATACATACGGACCATATCTAGTTCAACTCTGCTTGAAATTGATACAAAGCAAATGTCCTCTAACATCCAATGCTTCTCAGGTTAGATGAGAAACATGTGAGCTTCGTGAACAATATAGTTCGTTTGAGCTGTAAAGTATCTGCCCATACCTGAAACGAAGTCTTGCTTGTAGGAAGACTGAGAGTCTGGTATTTAACTTCATTTCTGAATTGAAGCACACAGCAGAGTTCTCATCCATGGATCACACTCGGCTTTAGAGTAAGAAGCACGCTCTTGCTTTCTAGAGTCTCGAAGACAGCAGGAAACATGAGTGTGCTCAGAACAAAAGAACGGTGTTTCCAACACATACGGATCATATCTAGTTCATCTATGCTTCTGAAACTGAAACAAACCAGAGGTCCTCTAACATCCAATGCTTGTCAGTTTAGATGAGAAAAGTGTGAGCTTCTTGACCGATGTAGTTCGTTTGATCTGAAAAGTAACTGCCCTTGCTGAATAGAAGTCTTGCTTGTAGGAAGACTCAGAGCCAGGGATTTAACTCCATTTCTGAAGTGAAACACACAGCAGAGATTACATCCATTGCTCACGCTCTGCTTTAGAGCAAGAAGCACGCTCTTGCTTTCTGGATTCTCTAAGACAGCAGGAAACGTGAGTATGCTCAGAACAAAAGAACGTTATTTCCCACACATACGGACCATATCTAGGCCAACTCTGCTTCTGAAACTGATACAAAGCACTGGCCTTCTAACATCTGATGCTTGTCAGTTAAGATGAGAAACGTGTGAGCTTCGTGACCGATGTAGTTCATTTAAGCTTAAAAGTGACTGGCCTTACTTGAAACGATGTCTTGCTTGTAGGAAGACACAGAGCCTGGGATTTAACTCCCTTTCTGAAGTGAAACATACAGCAGAGTTCTCATCCATGGATCAAACTCTGCTTTAGAGCAAGAATCACGCTTTTGTTTCTAGAGACTCTAATACAGCAGGAAACGTGAGTGTGCTCATAAGAAAAGAACGGTGTTTCCTATACATATGGACCAAATCTAGTTCAACTCTGCTTGAAACTGATACAAAGCAAATGTCCTCTAACATCCAATACTTCTCAGGTTAGATGAGAAACGTGTGAGCTTCGTGAACGATGTAGTTCGTTTGAGCTGTAAAGCATCTGCCCATACCTGAAACGAAGTCTTGCTAGTAGGAAGACTCAGAGCCAGGGATTTAACTCTATTTCTGAAGTGAAACACACAGCAGAGATCACATCCATTGCTCACACTCTGCTTTAGAGCAAGAAGCACGCTCTTGTTTTCTGGATTCTCTAAGACAGCAGGAAACGTGAGTGTGCTCAGAACAAAAGAACGTTGTTTCCCACACATACGGACCATATCTAGGCCAACTCTGCTTCTGAAACTGATACAAAGCACTGGCCTTCTAACATCTGATGCTTGTCAGTTAAGATGAGAAAAGTGTGAGCTTTGTGAACTATGTAGTTCGTTTGAGCTGTAAAGTAACTGCCCTTACCTGAAACGAAGTCTTGCCTGTAGGAAGACTCATAGACTGGGGTTTAACTCCATTTCTGAAGTGAAATACTCAACAGAGTTCTCATATATAGATCACACTCTGCTTTAGAGCAAGAAGCACGCTCTTGCTTTCTAGAGTCTCTAAGACAGCAGGAAACATGAGTGTGCTCAGAACAAAAGAACACTGTTTCCTACACATAGCGACCATATCGAATTCATCTATGCTTCTGAAATAGAAACAAACCAGAGGTCCTCTAACATCCAATGCTTGTCAGTTTAGATGAGAATCGTGTGAGCTTCGTTTAGATATAGTACGTTTGAGCTATAAAGTAACTGCCCTTACATAAATAGAAGTCTTGCTTGTAGGAAGACTCAGAGCCAGGGATTTAACTCCATTTCTGAAGGGAAGCACACAGCAGAGTTCTCATCCATGGATCACACTCTGCTTTAGCGCAAGAAGCACGCTCTTGGTTTCTAGATTCTCTAAGACATACAGGAAACGTGAGTGTGCTCAGAAGAAAAGAACATTGTTTCCTACAATTACGGACCATATCTAGTTCATCTCTGCTTCTGAAACTGAAAGAAACCAGAGGTCCTCTAATATCCAATGCTTGTCAGTTTAGGTGAGAAACGTGTGAGCTTCGTTTAGATGTAGTTCGTTTGAGCTGTAAAGTAACTGCCCTTACCTGAAAAGAAGTCTTGCTTGTAGGAAGACTCAGAGCCAGGTATTTAACTCCATTTCTGAAGTGAAACACACAACAGAGTTCTCATCGATTGATCACACTCTGCTTTAGAGCAAGAAGCACGCTCTAGATTTCCAGAGTCTCTAAGACAGCAGGAAACTTGAGCTTGCTGAGAACAAACGAACGGTGTTTCCTACACATACGGATCCTATCTAGTCCAACTCTGCTTCTGAAACTGATACAAATCATGGTTCTCTAACATTCAATGCTTGTCAGTTTATATGAGAACCGTGGAGGCTTTGTGACCGATGTAGTTTGTTTGAGGTTAAAAGAGAGTGCCCTTACTTGAAAAAAAATTTTCCTTGTAGGAAGACACAGAGCCTGGGATTTAACTCCATTTCTGAAGTGAAACACACAACAGAGTTCTCACCCATGGATCACACTCTGCTTTAGAGCAAGAAGCACGCTCTTGCTTTCTAGAGTGTCTAATACAGCAGGAAATTTGAGTTTGCTCAGAACAAAAGAACGGTGTTTCCTACACATACGGGCCATATCTAGTTCTATTCTGCTTCTGAAACTGAAACAAAACACAGATCCTCTAAAATCCAATGCTTGCCAGTTAAGATGAGGAAAGTGTGAGCTTCGTGAACGATGTAGTTCGTTTGAGCTGAAAAGTGACCACCCTTACCTGAAACGAAGTCTTGCTCATAGGAAGACACAGAGCCTGGGATTTAACTCCATTTCTGAAGGGAAACACACAACACAGTTCTGATCCATGGATCACACTCTGCTTTAGAGCAAGAAGCACGGTCTAGCTTTCGAGAGTCTCTAAGACAGCAGGAAACTTGAGTGTGCTGACAACGAATGAACGGTGTTTCCTACACATACGGGCCATATCTAGTTCTATTCTGCTTCTGAAACTGATACAAAGCACAGATCCTCTAAAATCCAATGCTTGTCAGTTAAGATGAGGAAAGTGTGAGCTTCGTGAACAATGTAGTTCGTTTTCTGCTGTAACGTAACTGCCCTTACCTGAAACGAAGTCTTTCTTGTAGGAAGACACAGAGCCTGGGATTTAACTCCATTTCTGAAGTGAAACACACAGCAGAGTTCTCATCCATTGATCACACTCTGCTTTAGAGCAAGAAGCACGCTCTAGATTTCCAGAGTCTCTAAGACAGCAAGAAACGTGTGTGTGATGAGAACAAAAGAATGGTGTTTCCTAAACATACGGACCATATCTAGTCCATCTCTACTTCTGAAACTGATACAAAGCACTGGTCCTCTAACATCCAATTCTTATCAGTTAAGATGAGAAACGTGTGAGCTTCGTGAACGATGTAGTTCATTTGAGCTGAAAGGTAACTGCCCTTACCTGAAACGAAGTCTTGCTTGTAGGAAGACTCATAGACTGGGGTTTAACTCCATTTCTGAAGTGAAATACTCAACAGAGTTCTCATATGTAGATCACGCTCTGCTTTAGAGCAAGAAGCACACTCTTGCTTTCTAGAGTCTCTAAGACAGCAGGAAACATGAGTGTGCTCAGAACAAAAGAACACTGTTTCATACACATAGCGACCATATCGAATTCATCTATGCTTCTGAAACAGAAACAAACCAGAGGTCCTCTAACATCCAATGCTTGTCAGTTTAGATGAGAATCGTGTGAGCTTCGTTGAGATGTAGTTTGTTTGAGCTATAAAGTAACTGCCCTTACATAAATAGAAGTCTTGCTTGTAGGAAGACTCAGAGCCAGAGATTGAACTCCATTTCTGAAGGGAAGCACACAGCAGAGTTCTCATCCATGGATCACACTCTGCTTTAGCGCAAGAAGCACGCTCTTGCTTTCTAGATTCTCTAAGACATACAGGAAACGTGAGTGTGCTCAGAAGAAAAGAACGTTGTTTCCTACAAATACGGACCATATCTAGTTCATCTCTGCTTCTGAAATTGAAACAAACCAGAGGTCCTCTAATATCCAATGCTTGTCAGTTTAGGTGAGAAATGTGTGAGCTTCGTTTAGATGTAGTTCGTTTGAGCTGTAAAGTAACTGCCCTTACCTGAAAAGAAGTCTTGCTTGTAGGAAGACTCAGAGCCAGGGATTTAACTCCATTTCTGAAGTGAAACACACAACAGAGTTCTCATCGATTGATCACACTCTGCTTTAGAGCAAGAAGCACGCTCTAGATTTCCAGAGTCTCTAAGACAGCAGGAAACTTGAGTGTCCTAGAACAAATGAACGGTGTTTCCTACACATACGGACCATATCTAGTCCAATTCTCTTTCTGAAACTGATACAAATCATGGTTCTCTAACATTCATTGCTTGTCAGTTAATATGAGAACCGTGGGAGCTTCGTGACCGATGTAGTTCGCTTGAGGTTAAAAGTGACTGCCCTTACTTGAAAAAAAATTTTCCTTGTAGGAAGACACAGAGCCTGGGATTTAACTCCATTTCTGAAGGGAAACACACAGCAGAGTTCTCATCCATGGATCACACTCTGCTTTAGATCAAGAAGCACACTCTTGCTTTCCAGAGTCTCTAATACAGCAGGAAATGTGAGTTTGCTGAGAAAAAAATTACAGTGTTTCCTACACATATGGACCATATTAGTCCAACTCTGCTTCTGAAACTGATACAAAGCAGAGGCCTTCTAACTTCCAATGCTTGTCAGTTAAGATGAGAAACGTGTGAGCTTCGTGAATGATGTATGTAGTTCTTTTGAGCTGAAAAGTGACTGCCCTTACCTGAAATGAAGTCTTGCTTGTAGGAAGACACACAGCCTGGAATTTAACTCCATTTTCGAAGGGAAACCCACAGCATAGTTCTCATCCATGGATCACACTCTGCTTTAGAGCAAGAAGCACGCTCTTGCTTTCTAGAGTGTCTAATACAGCAGGAAACTTGAGTGTGCTCAGAACAAAAGAACGGTGTTTCCTACACATATGAGCCATATCTAGTTCAACTCTGATTCTAAAACTGAAACAAACCACAGGTCCTCTAAAATCCAATGCTTGTCAGTTAAGATGAGAAACGAGTGAGCGTCGTGAACGATGTAGTTCATTTGAGCTGTAAAGTAACTGCCCTTACCTGAAAAGATGTCTTGCTTTTAGGAAGACTCAGAGCCTGGGATTTAACTCCATTTCTGAAGTGAAACACACAACAGAGTTCTCATCCATGGATCACACTCTGCTTTAGAGCAAGAAGCACGCTCTTGCTTTCTAGAGTGTCTAATACAGCAGGAAACTTGAGTGTGCTCAGAACAAAAGAACGGGGTTTCCTACACATACCGGCCATATCTAGTTCTATTCTGCTTCTGAAACTGATACAAAGCACAGATCCTCTAAAATCCAATGCTTGTCAGTTAAGATGAGGAAAGTGTGAGCTTCGTGTACAATGTAGTTCGTTTGAGCTGTAACGTAACTGCCCTTACCTGAAACGAAGTCTTTCTTGTAGGAAGACCCAGAGCCTGGGATTTAACTCCATTTCTGAAGTGAAACACACAGCAGAGTTCTCATCCTTTGATCACACTCTGCTTTAGAGCAAGAAGCACGCTCTAGATTTCCAGAGTCTCTAAGACAGCAAGAAACGTGTGTGTGATGAGAACAAAAGAACGGTGTTTCCTAAACATACAGACCATATCTAGTCCAACTCTACTTTTGAAACTGATACAAAGCACTGGTCCTCTAACATCCAATTCTTGACAGTTAAGATGAGAAACGTGAGAGCTTCGTGAACGATGTATTTCGTTTGAGCTGAAAAGTGACCGCCCTTACCTGAAACGAAGTCTTGCTCGTAGGAAGACACAGAGCCTGGGATTTAACTCCATTTCTGAAGTGAAACACAAAACACAGTTCTGATCCATGGATCACACTCTGCTTTAGAGCAAGAAGCACGCTGTAGCTTTCCAGAGTCTCTAATACAGCAGGAAACCTGAGTGTGCTCAGGAGAAAAGAACCGTGTTTCTTACACATATGGACCATATCTAGTTCAACTGTGCTTCTGAAACTGAAACAAACCACTGGTCCTCTAACATTCAATGCTTGTCACTTAAGATGAGAAACGTGTGAGCTTCGTGAACGATGTAGTTCGTTTGAGCTGAAAAGTGACTGCCCTTACCTGAAATGAACTCTTGCTTGTAGGAAGACACAGAGCATGGATTTTAACTCCATTTCTGAAGGGAAACACACAGCATAGTTCTCATCCATGGATCACACTCTGCTTTAGAGCAAGAAGCCCGCTCTTGCTTTCTGGAGTCTCTAAAACAGCAGGAAACTTGAGTGTGCTCAAAACCAAAGAAAAGTGTTTCCTACACATATGGGCCATATCTAGTTCAACTCTGCTTCTGAAACTGAAACAAACCACAGGCCCTCTAAAATCCGATGCTTGTCAGTTAAGATAAGAAACATGTGATCTTCCTGAACTTTTTTGTTCGTTTGAGCTGTAAAGTAACTGTTCTTACCTGAAACAAATTCTTGCTCTTAGGAAGACTCAGAGCCTGGGATTTAACTCCATTTCTGAAGTGAAACACACAACAGAGTTCTCATCCATTGATCACACTCTGCTTTAGAGCAAGAAGCACGCTCTTGCTTTCCAGAGTCTCTAAGACAGCAGGAAACGTGTGTGATGAGAACAAAAGAACGGTGTTTCCTATACATACGGACCATATCTATTTAAACTCTGCTTGAAATTGATACAAAGCAAAGGTCCTCTAACATCCAATGGTTGTCAGTTTAGATGAGAAACGTGTGAGCTTCGTGAACGATGTAGTTTGTTTGAGCTGTAAAGTAACTGCCCTTATCTGGAAAGAAGTCTTGCTTGTATGAAGACTCAGAGCCTGGGATTTAACTCCATTTCTGAAGTGAAACACACAGCATAGTTCTCATCCATGGATCACACTCTGCTTTAGAGCAAGAAGCACGGTCTAGCTTTCCAGAGTCTCTGAGACAGTAGGAAACTTGAGTGTGCTCAGAACAAAAGAACGGTGTTTCCTACAAATACGGACCATATCTTGTTCATCTCTGCTTCTGAAACTGAAACAAACCAGAGGTCCTCTAACATCCAATGCTTGTCAGTTTAGAGGAGAAACGTGTGAGCTTTGTGGACAACATAGTTCGTTTGAGCTGTAAAGTAACTGCCCTTACCTGAAAAGAAGTCTTCCTTGTAGGAAGACTCAGAGCCTGGGATTTAACTCCATTTCTGAAGTGAAACACACAGCAGAGTTCTCATCCATTGCTCACACTCTGCTTTAGAGTAAGAAGCACGCTCTTTCTTTCTAGATTCTCTAACACAGCAGGAAACGCGAGTGTGCAGAGAACAAAAGAACGGTGTTTCCTACACATACGGACCATATCTAGTCCAACAATGCTTCTGAAACTGATACAAAGCATGGTTCTCTAACATTCAATGCTTGTCAGTTTGGATGAGAAATGTGTGAGCTTCGTGACCAATGTAGTTCGTTTGAGCTTAAAAGTGACTGCCCCTACTTGAAACGAAGTCTTGCTTGTAGGAAGACACAGAGCCTGGGATTTCACTCCATTTCAAAAGGGAAACACACAGCAGAGTTCTCATCCATGGATCACACTCTGCTTTAGAGCAAGAAGCACGCTCTTGCTTTCTAGAGTCTCTAATACAGCAGGAAACGTGAGTGTGCTCAGAAGAAAAGAAGCGTGTTTCCTGTACATACAGACCATATCTAGTTCAACTCTGCTTGAAATTGATACAAAGCAAAGGTCCTCTAACATCCAATGGTTGTCAGTTTAGATGAGAAACGTGTGAGCTTAGTGCACGATGTAGTTTGTTTGAGCAGTAAAGTAACTGCCCTTATCTGGAAAGAAGTCTTGCTTGTAGGAAGACTCAGAGCCTGGGATTTAACTCCATTTCTGAAGTGAAACACACAGCATAGTTCTCATCCATGGATCACACTCTGCTTTAGAGCAAGAAGCACGGTCTAGCTTTCCAGAGTCTCTGAGACAGCAGGAAACTTGAGTGTGCTGAGAACAAATGAACGGTGTTTCTTACACATACAGACCAAGTCTAGTCCAACTCTGCTTCTGAAACTGATACAAAGCACTGGTTCTCGAACATTCAATGCTTGTCAGTTAAGATGAGAAACGTGTGAGCTTCGTGAACGATGTAGGTCGTTTGAGCTGAAAAGTGACTGCGCTCACCTGAAACAATGTCTTCCTAGTAGGAAAACACAGAGCCTGGGATTTAATTCCCTTTCTGAAGTGAAACACACGGCAGAGTTCTCATCCATGGATCACACTCTGCTTTAGAGCAAGAAGCACGCTCTTGCTTTGTAGATTCTCTAAGACATCAGGAAACGTGAGTGTGATGAGAACAAAAAAACGGTGTTTCCTACACATACGGACCATATGCAGTCCACCTCTGCTTCAGAAACTGAAACAAACCACAGGTCCTCTAACATCCAATGCTTGTCAGTTAAAATGAGAAACATGTGAGCTTCGTGAATGTTGTAGTTCATTTGAGCTGTAAAGTAACTGCCCTTACCTGAAACGAAGTCTTGCTTGTAGGAAGACTAAGAGACTGGGGTTTAACTCCATTTCTGAAGTGAAACACACAGCAGTGTTCTCATATATAGATCACACTCTGCTTTAGAGCAAGAAGCACGCTCTTGCTTTCCAGAGTCTCCAAGACAGCAGGAAACTTGAGTGTGCTGAGAACAAATGAACGGTGTTTCCTACACATATGGACCATTTCTAGTCCAACTCTGCTTCTGAAACTGATAAAAAGCACTGGTCCTCTAACATTCAATGCTTGTCAGTTAAGATGAGATATGTGTGAGCTTCGTGAACAATGTACGTCGTTTGAGCTGAAAAGTGACTGCCCTAACCTGAAACGATGTCTTCTTAGTAGGAAAACACAGAGCCTGGGATTTATCTCCATTTCCTGAAGGAAAACACAGCAGAGTTCTCACCCATGGATCACACTCTGCTTTAGAGCCGGAAGCACGCTCTTGCTTTCTAGAGTCTCTAAGACAGTAGGAAACGTGAGTGTGCTCAGAACAAAAGAACGGTGTTTGCCACAAATACAGACCATATCTAGTTCATCTCTGCTTCTGAAACTGAAACAAACCAGAGGTCCTCTAATATCCAATGCTTATCAGTTTAGATGAGAAACATGTGAGCTTCTTTTAGATGTAGTTCCTTTGAGCTATAAAGTAACTGCCCTTACCTGAAACGAAGTCTTGCTTGTAGGAAGACTCAGAGCCAGGGATTTAACTCCATTCCTGAAGTGAAACACACAACAGAGTTCTCATCCATTGATCACACTCTGCTTGAGAGCAAGAAGCACGGTCTAGCTTTCGAGAGTCTCTAAGACAGCAGGAAACTTGAGTGTGCTGAGAACAAATGAACGGTGTTTTCTACACATACAGACCATATCTAGTCCAACTCTGCTTCTGAAACTGATACAAAGCATTGGTTCGCTAACATTCAAAGCTTGTCATTTAAGATGGGAAACGTGTGAGCTTCATGAACTATGTAGGTCTTTTGAGCTGAAATGTGACGGTCCTAACCTGAAACGATGTCTTCCTGGTAGGAAAATACAGAGCCTGGGATGTAACTCCATTTCTGAAGGAAAGAACATCATAGTTCTCATCCATGGATCACACTCTGCTTTAGAGCAAGAAGCCCTCTCTTGCTTTCTAGAGTCTCTAATACAGCAGGAAACTTGAGTGTGCTCAGAACAAAAGAACGGTGTTTCCTACAAATACGGACCATATCTAGTTCATCTCTGCTTCTGAAACTGAAACAAACCAGAGGTCCTCTAACATCCAATGCTTGTCAGTTTAGAGGAGAAACGTCTGAGCTTCGTGGACGACATAGTTCGTTTGAGCTGTAAAGTAACTGCCCTTACCTGAAAAGAAGTCTTCCTTGTAGGAAGACTCAGAGCCTGGGATTTAACTCCATTTCTGAAGTGAAACACACAGCAGAGTTCTCATCCATTGCTCACACTCTGCTTTAGAGTAAGAAGCA
The DNA here is from genome assembly GCA_949786385.1 of Onychomys leucogaster. Lineage (NCBI taxonomy): Eukaryota > Metazoa > Chordata > Mammalia > Rodentia > Cricetidae > Onychomys > Onychomys leucogaster. The sequence goes on from CATKUP010000029.1 coordinate 3,123,724, forward strand.
CGCTCTTTCTTTCTAGATTCTCTAACACAGCAGGAAATGCGAGTGTGCAGAGAACAATAGAACGGTGTTTCCTACACATAAGGACCATATCTAGTCCAACAATGCTTCTGAAACTGATACAAAGCATGGTTCTCTAACATTCAATGCTTGTCAGTTTGGATGAGAAATGTGTGAGCTTCGTGACCAATGTAGTTCGTTTGAGCTTAAAAGTGACTGCCTCTACTTGAAACGAAGTCTTGCTTGTAGGAAGACACAGAGCCTGGGATTTCACTCCATTTCAAAAGGGAAACACACAGCAGAGTTCTCATCCATGGATCACACTCTGCTTTAGAGCAAGAAGCACGCTCCTGCTTTCTAGAGTCTCTAATACAGCAGGAAACGTGAGTGTGCTCAGAAGAAAAGAACGGTGTTTCCTGTACATACAGACCATATCTAGTTCAACTCTGCTTGAAATTGATACAAAGCAAAGGTCCTCTAACATCCAATGGTTGTCAGTTTAGATGAGAAACGTGTGAGCTTCGTGCACGATGTAGTTTGTTTGAGCTGTAAAGTAACTGCCCTTATCTGGAAAGAAGTCTTGCTTGTAGGAAGACTCAGAGCCTGGGTTTTAACTCCATTTCTGAAGTGAAACACACAGCATAGTTCTCATCCATGGATAACACTCTGCTTTAGAGCAAGAAGCACAGTCTAGCTTTCCAGAGTCTCTGAGACAGCAGGAAACTTGAGTGTGCTGAGAACAAATGAACGGTGTTTCCTACACATACGGACCATATCTAGTGCAACTCTGCTTCTAAAACTGATACAAAGCACTGGTTCTCGAACATTCAATGCTTGTCAGTTAAGATGAGAAACGTGTGAGCTTCGTGAACGATGTAGGTCGTTTGAGCTGAAAAGTGACTGCCCTCACCTGAAACAATGTCTTCCTAGTAGGAAAACACAGAGCCTGGTATTTAACTCCATTTCTGAAGGAAAAAACATCATAGTTCTCATCCATGGATCACACACTGCTGTAGAGCAAGAAGCCCTCCCTTGCTTTCTAGAGTCTCTATTACAGCAGGAAACTTGAGTGTGCTCAGAACAAAAGAACGGTGTTTCCTAAAAATACGGACCATATCTAGTTCATTTCTGCTTCTGAAACTGAAACAAACCAGAGGTCCTCTAACATCCAATGCTTGTCAGTTTAGAGGAGAAACATGTTAGCTTCATGAACGATGTAGTACGTTGGAGCTGTAAAGTAACTGCCCTTACCTGAAAAGAAATCTTCCTTGTAGGAAGACTCAGAGCCTGGGATTTAACTCCATTTCTGAAATGAAACACACAGCAGAGTTCTCATCCATTGCTCACACTCTGCTTTAGAGTAAGAAGATGCTCTTGCTTTCTAGATTCTCTAAGACAGCAGGAAACGTGAGTGTGCTCAGAAGAAAAGAACGGTGTTTCCTATACATACGGACCATAGCTAGTTCAACTCTGCGTGAAATTGATACAAACCAAAGGTCCTCTAACATCCATTGCTTCTCAGTTAAGATGAGAAACGTGTGAGCTTCGTGAACGATGTAGGTCGTTTGAGCTGAAAAGTGACTGCCCTCACCTGAAACAATGTCTTCCTAGTAGGAAAACACAGAGCCTGGTATTTAACTCCATTTCTGAAGTGAAACACACGGCAGAGTTCTCATCCATGGATCACACTCTGCTTTAGAGCAAGAAGCACGCTCTTGATTTCCAGAGTCTCTAATGAGCAGGAAACATGAGTGTGCTGAGAAAAATAGAACTGTGTTTCCTACAAATACGGACCATATCTAGTTCATCTCTGCTTCTGAAACTGAAACAAACCAGAGGTCCTCTAACATCCAATGCTTGTCAGTTTAGATGAGAAACGTGTGAGCTTCGTGAAGGATGTAGTTCGTTTGAGCTGAAAAGTGACTGCCCTTACCTGAAACGAAGTCTTGCTCTTAGGAAGACTCAGAGCTTGGGATTTAACTCCATTTCTGAAGTGAAACACACAACAGAGTTCTCATCCATTGATCACACTCTGCTTTAGAGCAAGAAGCATGCTCTAGCTTTCCAGAGTCTCTAAGACAGCAGGAAACGTTTGTGTGATGAGAACAAAAGCACGGTGTTTCCTATACATACAGACCATATCTATTTAAACTCTGCTTGAAATTGATACTAAGCAAAGATCCTCTAAAACCAAATGCTTGTCAGTTAAGATGAGAAAAGTGTGAGCTTCGTGAATGATGTAGTTCGTTTGAGATGAAAAGTGACTGCCCTTAACTGAAACGAAGTCTTGGTTGTAGGAAGATACACAGCCTGGAATTTAACTCCATTTACGAAGGGAAACCCACAGCATACTTCTCATCCATGGATCACATTCTTCTTTAGAGCAAGAAGCACGCTCTTGCTTTCTAGAGTCTCTAATACAGCAGGAAACTTGAGTGTGCTCAGAACAAAGAACGGTGTTTCCTACACATATGAGCCATATCTAGTTCAACTCTGATTCTAAAACTGAAACAAACCACAGGTGCTCTAAAACCCAATGCTTGTCAGTTAAGATGAGAAACGTGTGAGCGTCGTGAACGATGTAGTTCGTTTGAGCTGTAAAGTAACTGCCCTTACCTGAAAAGATGTCTTGCTTTTAGGAAGACTCAGAGCCTGGGATTTAACTGCATTTCTGAAGTGAAACACACAACAGTGTTCTCATCCATGGATCCCACTCTGCTTTAGAGCAAGAAGCACGCTCTTGCTTTCTAGAGTGTCTAATACAGCAGGAAACTTGAGTGTGCTCAGAAAAAAGACCGGTGTTTCCTACACATACGGGCCATATCTAGTTCTATTCTGCTTCTGAAACTGAAACAAAACACAGATCCTCTAAAATCCAATGCTTGTCAGTTAAGATGAGGAAAGTGTGAGCTTCGTGAACAATGTAGTTCGTTTGAGCTGTAACGTAACTGCCCTTACCTGAAACGAAGTCTTGCTTGTAGGAAGATTCAGAGCCTGGGAGTGAACTCCATTTCTGAAGAAACACACAACAGAGTTCGCATCCATTGATCACACTCTGCTTTAGAGCAAGAAGCACGCAATAGATTTCCAGAGTCTCTAAGACAGCAGGAAACGTGTGTGTGATGAGAACAAAAGAACGGTGTTTCCTATACATACAGACCATATCTATTTAAACTCTGCTTGAAATTGATACAAAGCAAAGGTCCACTAACACCAAATGCTTGTCAGTTAAGATGAGAAACGTGTGAGCTTCGTGAACGATGTAGTTCATTTGAGGTGAAAAGTGACTGCCCTTACCTGAATCGAAGTCTTGCTTGTAGGAAGACACACAGCCTGGAATTTAACTCCATTTACGAAGGGAAACACACAGCATAGTGCTCATCCATGGATCACAATCTGCTTTAGAGCAAGAAGCACGCTCTTGCTTTCTAGAGACTCTAATACAGCAGGAAACTTGAGTGTGCTCAGAACAAAAGAATGGTGTTTCCTACACATATGAGCCATATCTAGTTCAACTCTGATTCTAAAACTGAAACAAACCACAGGTCCTCTAAAATCCAATGCTTGTCAGTTAAGATGAGAAACGTGTGAGCTTCGTGAACAATGTAGTTCATTTGAGCTGAAAAGTAACTGCCCTTACCTGAAACGATGTCTTGCTTTTAGGAAGACTCCGAGCCTGGGATTTAACTCCATTTCTGAATTGAAACACACGACAGAGTTCTCATCCATGGATCACACTCTGCTTTAGAGCAAGAAGCACGCTCTTGCTTTCTAGTGTGTCTAATACAGCAGGAAACATGAGTGTGCTCAGAACAAAAGAACGGTGTTTCCTACACATATGGGCCATATCTAGTTCAATTCTGCTTCTGAAACTAAAACAAAACACAGGTCCTCTAAAATCCAATGCTTGTCAGTTAAGATGAGAAACGTGTTAGCTTCCTGAACGATGTAGTTCGTTTGAGCTGTAAGTAACTGCCCTTACCTGACACGAAGTCTTGCTTGTAGGAAGACTCAGAGCCTGGGATTGAACTCCATTTCTCAAGTGAAACACAGAACAGAGTTCTCATCCATTGATCACACTCTGCTTTAGAGCAAGAAGCACGCTCTAGATTTCCAGAGTCTCTAAGAAAGCAAGAAACGAGTGTGTGATGAGAACAAAAGAATGGTGTTTCCTACACATACGCACCATATCTAGTCCAACTCTACTTCTGAAACTGATACAAAGGACTGGTCCTCTAACATCCAATGCTTGTCAGTTACGATGAGGAAAGTGTGAGCTTCGTGAACAATGTAATTCGTTTGAGCTGAAAATTGACTGCCCTTACCTGAAACGAAGTCTTGCTTGTAGCAAGACTCAGAGCATGGGATTTAACACCATTTCTGAAGTGAAACACACAACAGAGTTCTCATCCATGGATCACACTCTGCTTTAGAGCAAGAAGCACGCCCTTGCTTTCTAGAGTCTCTAATAGAGCAGGAAACCTGAGTGTGCTCAGAAGAAATGTACCGTGTTTCTTACACATATGGACCATATCTAGTTCAACTGTGCTTCTGAAACTGAAACAAACCACTGGTCCTCTAACATCCAATGCTTGTCAGTTAAGATGAGAAACGTATGAGCTTCGTGAACGATGTAGTTCGTTTGAGCTGAAAAGTGACTGCCCTTACCTGAAACGAACTCTTGCTTGTAAGAAGACACAGAGCATGGATTTTAACTCCATTTCTGAAGGGAAACACACAGCATAGTTCTCATCCATGGATCACACTCTGCTTTAGAGCAAGAAGCCCGCTCTTGCTTTCTGTAGTCTCTAAAACAGCAGGAAACTTGAGTGTGCTCAAAACCAAAGAAAAGTGTTTCCTACACATACGGGCCATATCTAGTTCAAATCTGCTTCTGAAACTGAAACAAACCACAGGTCCTCTAAAATCCAATGCTTGTCAGTTAAGATGAGAAACATGTGATCTTCCTGAACGTTGTTGTTCGTTTGAGCTGTAAAGTAACTGTCCTTACCTGAAACGAAGTCTTGCTCTTAGGAAGACTCAGAGCTTGGGATTTAACTCCATTTCTGAAGTGAAACACACAACAGAGTTCTCATCCATTGATCACACTCTGCTTTAGAGCAAGAAGCACGCTCTTGCTTTCGAGAGTCTCTAAGACAGCAGGAAACTTGAGTGTGCTGAGAACAAATGAAAGGGGTTTCCTACACATACGCGCCATACCTAGTTCTATTCTGTTTCTGAAACTGATACAAAGCACAGATCCTCTAAAATCCAATGCTTGTCAGTTAAGATGACAAACGTGTGAGCTTCGTGAACAATGTAGTTCGTTTGAGCTGAAAAGTAACTGCCCTTACCTGAAACGATGTCTTGCTTTTAGGAAGACTCCGAGCCTGGGATTGAACTCCATTTCTGAATTGAAACACACGACAGAGTTCTCATCCATGGATCACACTCTGCTTTAGAGCAAGAAGCACGCTCTTGCTTTCTAGAGTGTCTAATACAGCAGGAAACATGAGTGTGCTCAGAACAAAAGAACGGTGTTTCCTACACATACGGGCCATATCTAGTTCAATTCTGCTTCTGAAACTAAAACAAAACACAGGTCCTCTAAAATCCAATGCTTGTCAGTTAAGATGAGAAACGTGTTAGCTTCCTGATTGATATAGTTCGTTTGAGCTGTAAGTAACTGCCCTTACCTGACACGAAGTCTTGCTTGTAGGAAGACTCAGAGCCTGGGATTGAACTCCATTTCTGAAGGGAAACACACAACAGAGTTCTCATCCATGGATCACACTCTGCTTTAGAGCAAGAAGCACGATCTAGCTTTCCAGAGTCTCTAAGACAGCAGGAAACGTGTGTGTGATGAGAACAAAAGAACGGTGTTTCCTATACATACAGACCATATCTATTTAAACTCTGCTTGAAATTGATACAATGCAAAGGTCCTCTAACACCAAATGCTTGTCAGTTAAGATGAGAAACGTGTGAGCTTCGTGAACGATGTAGGTCGTTTGAGCTGAAAAGTGACTGCCCTAACCTGAAACGATGTCTTCCTGGTAGGAAAACACAGAGCCTGGGATTTAACTCCATTTCTGAAGGAAAAAACATCATAGTTCTCATCCATGGATCACACTCTGCTTTAGAGCAAGAAGCCCTCTCTTGCTTTCTAGAGTCTCTAATACAGCAGGAACCTTGAGTGTGCTCAGAACAAAAGAATGGTATTTCCTACAAATACGGACCATATCTAGTTCATCTCTGATTCTGAAACTGAAAGAAACCAGAGGTCCTCTAACATCCAATGCTTGTCAGTTTAAGTGAGAAACGTGTGAGCTTCGTGAACGATGTAGTTAGTTTGAGCTATAAAGTAACTGCCCTTACCTGAAAAGAAGTCTTCTTTGTAGGAAGACTCAGAGCCTGGGAACTAACCCCATTTCTGAAGTGAAACACACAGCAGAGTTCTCATCCATTGTTCAAACTCTGCTTTAGAGTAAGAAGCACGCTCTTGCTTTCTAGATTCTCTAAGAAAGCAGGAAACGTGAGTGTGCTCAGAAGAAAAGAACGGTGTTTCCTATACATACGGACCATAACTAGTTCAATTCTGCTTGAAATTGATACAAAGCAAAGGTCCTCTAGCATCCATTGCTTCTCAGTTAAGATGAGAAACGTGTGAGCTTCGTGAACGATGTAGGTCTTTTGAGCTGAAAAGTAACTGCCCTTACCTGAAAAGAAGTCTTCTTTGTAGGAAGACTCAGAGCCTGGAATTTAACTCCATTTACGAAGGGAAACACACAGCATAGTACTCATCCATGGATCACACTGCTTTAGAGCAAGAAGCACGCTCTTGCTTTCTAGAGACTCTAATGCAGCAGGAAACTTGAGTGTGCTCAGAACAAAAGAACGGTGTTTCCTACACATATGAGCCATATCTAGTTCATCTCTGATTCTAAAACTGAATCAAACCACAGGTCCTCTAAAATCCAATGCTTGTCAGTTAAGATGAGAAACGTGTGAGCTTCGTGAACAATGTAGTTCGTTTGAGCTGAAAAGTAACTGCCCTTACCTGAAACGATGTCTTGCTTTTAGGAAGACTCAGAGCCTGGGATTTAACTCCATTTCTGAATTGAAACACACGACAGAGTTCTCATCCATGGATCACACTCTGCTTTAGAGCAAGAAGCACGCTCTTGCTTTCTAGAGTGTCTAATACAGCAGGAAACATGAGTGTGCTCAGAACAAAAGAACGGTGTTTCCTACACATACGGGCCATATCTAGTTCAATTCTGCTTCTGAAACTAAAACAAAACACAGATCCTCTAAAATCCAATGCTTGTCAGTTAAGATGAGAAACGTGTTAGCTTCCTGAACGATGTAGTTCGTTTGAGCTGTAAGTAACTGCCCTTACCTGACACGAAGTCTTGCTTGTAGGAAGACTCAGAGCCTGGGATTGAACTCCATTTCTCAAGTGAAACACAGAACAGAGTTCTCATCCATTGATCACACTCTGCTTTAGAGCAAGAAGCACGCTCTAGATTTCCAGAGTCTCTATGAAAGCAAGAAACGAGTGTGTGATGAGAACAAAAGAACGGTGTTTCCTAAACATACGGACCATGTCTTGTCCAACTCTACTTCTGAAACTGATACAAAGCACTGGTCCTCTAACATCCAATTCTTGTCAGTTAAGATGAGAAATGTGTGAGCTTCGTGAACGATGTAGTTCGTTTGAGCTGAAAAGTGACCGCCCTTACCTGAAATGAAGTCTTGATCGTGGGAAGACACAGAGCCTGGGATTTAACTCCATTTCTGAAGGGAAACACACAACACAGTTCTGATTCATGGATCACACTCTGCTTTAGAGCAAGAAGCACGATCTAGCTTTCCAGAGTCTCTAAGACAGCAGGAAACGTGTGTGTGATGAGAACAAAAGAACGGTGTTTCCTATACATACAGACCATATCTATTTAAACTCTGCTTGAAATTGATACAAAGCAAAGGTCCTCTAACACCAAATGCTTGTCAGTTAAGATGAGAAACGTGTGAGCTTCGTGAACGATGTAGGTCGTTTGAGCTGAAAAGTGACTGCCCTAACCTGAAACGATGTCTTCCTGGTAGGAAAACACAGAGCCTGGGATTTAACTCCATTTCTGAAGGAAAAAAACATCATAGTTCTCATCCATGGATCACACTCTGCTTTAGAGCAAGAAGCCCTCTCTTGCTTTCTAGAGTCTCTAATACAGCAGGAACCTTGAGTGTGCTCAGAACAAAAAAATGGTATTTCCTACAAATACGGACCATATCTAGTTCATCTCTGATTCTGAAACTGAAACAAACCAGAGGTCCTCTAACATCCAATGCTTGTCAGTTTCAGTGAGAAACGTGTGAGCTTCGTGAACGATGTAGTTATTTTGAGCTGTAAAGTAACTGCCCTTACCTGAAAAGAAGTCTTCTTTGTAGGAAGACTCAGAGCCTGGGTACTAACTCCATTTCTGAATTGAAACACACGACAGAGTTCTCATTAATGGATCACACTCTGCTTTAGAGCAAGAAGCAAGCTCTTGCTTTCTAGAGTGTCTAATACAGCAGGAAATATGAGTGTGCTCAGAACAAAGAACGGTGTTTCCTACACATACGGGCCATATCTAGTTCAATTCTGCTTCTGAAACTAAAACAAAACACAGATCCTCTAAAATCCAATGCTTGTCAGTTAAGATGAGAAACGTGTTAGCTACCTGATCGATGTAGTTCGTTTGAGCTGTGAGTAACTGCCCTTACCTGACACGAAGTCTTGCTTGTAGGAAGACTCAGAGCCTGGGATTGAACTCCATTTCTCAAGTGAAACAGAGAACAGAGTTCTCATCCATTGATCACACTCTGCTTTAGAGCAAGAAGCACGCTCTAGATTTCCAGAGTCTCTAAGAAAGCAAGAAACGTGTGTGTGATGAGAACAAAACAATGGTGTTTCCTACACATACGGACCATATCTAGTCCACCTCTACTTCTGAAACTGAAACAAACCACAGGTCCTCTAAAATGCAATGCTTGTCAGTTAAGATGAGAAACATGTGAGCTTCGTGAACGATGTAGTTCGTTTGAGATGAAAAGTGACTGCCCTTATCTGAAACGAAGTCTTGCTTGTAGCAAGACTCAGAGCATGGGATTTAACACCATTTCTGAAGTGAAACACACAACAGAGTTCTCATCCATTGATCACATTCTGCTTTAGAGCAAGAAGCACGCTCTTGCTTTGTAGAGTCTCTAATACAGCACGAAACATGAGTGTGCTCAGAACAAAAGAACGGTGCTTCCTACACATATGAGCCATATCTAGTTCAACTCTGATTCTAAAACTGAAACAAACCACAGGTCCTCTAAAATCCAATGCTTGTCAGTTAAGATGAGAAACGTGTGAGCGTCGTGAACGATGTAGTTCGTTTGAGCTGTAAAGTAACTGCCCTTACCTGAAAAGATGTCTTGCTTTTAGGAAGACTCAGAGCCTGGGATTTAACTCCATTTCTGAATGAAACACACAACAGAGTTCTCATCCATGGATCACACTCTGCTTTAGAGCAAGAAGCATGCTCTTGCTTTCTAGAGTGTCTAATACAGCAGGAAACTTGAGTGTGCTCAGAACAAAAGAACGGTGTTTCCTACACATACGGGCCATATCTAGTTCTATTCTGCTTCTGAAACTGAAACAAAACACAGATCCTCTAAAATCCAATGCTTGTCAGTTAAGATGAGGAAAGTGTGAGCTTCGTGAACAATGTAGTTCGTTTGAGCTGTAACGTAACTGCCCTTACCTGAAACGAAGTCTTGCTTGTAGGAAGATTCAGAGCCTGGGATTGAACTCCATTTCTGAAGAAACACACAACAGAGTTCTCATCCATTGATCACACTCTGCTTTAGAGCAAGAAGCATGCTCTAGATTTCCAGAGTCTCTAAGACAGCAAGAAACTTGTGTGTGATGAGAACAAAAGAACGGTGTTTCCTAAACATACAGACCATATCTAGTCCAACTCTACTTCTGAAACTGATACAAAGCACTGGTCCTCTAACATCCAATTCTTGTCAGTTAAGATGTGAAATGTGTGAGCTTCGTGAACAAAGTAGTTCGTTTGAGCTGAAAAGTGACCGCCCTTACCTGAAACGAAGTCTTGCTCCTAGGAAGGCACAGAGCCTGGGATTTAACTCCATTTCTGAAGGGAAACAAACAACACAGTTCTGATCCATGGATCACACTCTGCTTTAGAGCAAGAAGCACGGTCTAGCTTTCGAGAGTCTCTAAGACAGCAGGAAACTTGAGTGTGCTGAGAACAAATGAACGGTGTTTCCTACACATACGGGCCATATCTAGTTCTATTCTTCTTCTGAAACTGACAAAGCACAGATCCTCTCAAATCCAATGCTTGTCAGTTAAGATGAAGAAAGTGTGAGCTTCGTGAACAATGTAGTTCGTTTGAGATGTAAAGTAACTGCCCTTACCTGAAACGAAGTCTTTCTTGTAGGAAGACACAGAGCCTGGGATTTAACTCCATTTCTGAAGTGAAACACACAGCAGAGTTCTCATCCATTGATCACACTCTGCTTTAGAGCAAGAAGCACGCTCTAGATTTCCAGAGTCTCTAAGACAGCAGGAAACGTGTGTGTGATGAGAACAAAAGAATGGTGTTTCCTAAACATACGGACCATATCTAGTCCATCTCTACTTCTGAAACTGATACAAAGCACTGGTCCTCTAACATCCAATTCTTGTCAGTTAAGATGAGAAAAGTGTGAGCTTCGTGAACGATGTAGTTCTTTTGAGCGGAAAAGTGACCGCCCTTCCCTGAAACGATGTCTTCCTCGTAGGAAGACACAGAGCCTGGGATTTAACTCCATTTCTGAAGGGAAACACACAACACAGTTCTGATCCATGGATCTCACTCTGCTTTAGAGCAAGAAGCACGCTCTAGCTTTCCAGAGTCTCTAAGACAGCAGGAAACATGTGTGGGATGAGAACAAAAGAACGGTGTTTCCTATACATATGGACCATATCTATTTAAACTCTGCTTGAAATTGATACAAAGCAAAGGTCCTCTAACACCAAATGCTTGTCAATTAAGATGAGAAACGTGTGAGTTTCGTGAACGATGTAGTTCGTTTGAGCTGAAAAGTGACTGCCCTTACCTGAAACTAAGTCTTGCTTGTAGGAAGACACACAGCCTGGAATTTAACTCCATTTACGAAGGGAAACACACAGCATAGTTCTCATCCATGGATCACACTCTGCTTTAGAGCAAGAAGCACGCTCTTGCTTTCTAGAGACTCTAATACAGCAGGAAACTTGAGTGTGCTCAGAACAAAAGAACGGTGTTTCCTACACATACTGACCATATTAGTCCAACTCTGCTTCTGAAACTGATACAAAGCACTGGCCTTCTAACATCCGATGCTTGTCAGTTAAGATGAGAAACGTGTGAGCTTCCTGAACGATGTAGTTCGTTTGAGCTGTAAAGTGACTGCCCTAACCTGAAACGATGTCTTCCTAGTAGAAAAACACAGAGCCTGGGATTTAACTCCATTTCTGAAGTGAAACACACGGCAGAGTTCTCATCCATTGATCACACTCTGCTTTAGAGCAAGAAGCACGCTCTAGCTTTCCAGAGGCTCTAAGACAACAGGAAACATGAGTGTGCTGAAAACAATTGCATGGTGTTTCCTACACATACGGACCATATCTAGTACAACTCTGCTTCTGAAACTGATACAAAGCATGGTTCTCTAACATTCAATGCTTGGCAGTTAAGATGGGAAACTTGTTAGTTTCGTGAACGATGTAGTTCGTTTGAGCTGTAAAGTGACTGCCCTTACCTGAAATGAAGTCTTGCTTGTAGGAGACACAGAGCCTGGAATTTAACTCCATTTCTGAATGAAACACACAACAGAGTTCTCATCCATGGATCACACTCTGCTTTAGAGCAAGAAGCATGCTCTTGCTTTCTAGAGTGTCTAAGAAAGCAAGAAACGTGTGTGTGATGAGAACAAAAGAACGGTGTTTCCTACACATACGGGCCATATCTAGTTCTATTCTGCTTCTGAAACTGAAACAAAACACAGATCCTCTAAAATCCAATGCTTGTCAGTTAAGATGAGGAAAGTGTGAGCTTCGTGAACGATGTAGTTCCTTTGAGCTGTAACGTGACTGCCCTTACCTGAAACGAAGTCTTGCTTGTAGGAAGATTCAGAGCCTGGGATTGAACTCCATTTCTGAAGAAACACACAACAGAGTTCTCATCCATTGATCACACTCTGCTTTAGAGCAAGAAGCATGCTCTAGATTTCCAGAGTCTCTAAGACAGCAAGAAACTTGTGTGTGATGAGAACAAAAGAACGGTGTTTCCTAAACATACGGACCATATCTAGTCCAACTCTACTTCTGAAACTGATCCAAAGCACTGGTCCTCTAACATCCAATTCTTGTCAGTTAAGATGTGAAATGTGTGAGCTTCGTGAACAATGTAGTTCGTTTGAGCTGAAAAGTGACCGCCCTTACCTGAAGCGAAGTCTTGCTCCTAGGAAGGCACAGAGCCTGGGATGTAACTCCATTTCTGAAGGGAAACAAACAACACAGTTCTGATCCATGGATCACACTCTGCTTTAGAGCAAGAAGCACGGTCTAGCTTTCTAGAGTGTCTAATACAGCAGGAAACTTGAGTGTGCTCAGAACAAAAGAACGGTGTTTCCTACACATACGGGCCATATCTAGTTCTATTCTGCTTCTGAAACTGAAACAAAACACAGATCCTCTCAAATCCAATGCTTGTCAGTTAAGATGAGGAAAGTGTGAGCTTCGTGAACAATGTAGTTCGTTTGAGATGTAAAGTAACTGCCCTTACCTGAAACGAAGTCTTTCTTGTAGGAAGACACAGAGCATGGATTTTAACTCCATTTCTGAAGGGAAACACACAGCATAGTTCTCATCCATGGATCACACTCTGCTTTAGAGCAAGAAGCCCGCTCTTGCTTTCTGTAGTCTCTAAAACAGCAGGAAACTTGAGTGTGCTCAAAACCAAAGAAAAGTGTTTCCTACACATACGGGCCATATCTAGTTCAAATCTGCTTCTGAAACTGAAACAAACCACAGGTCCTCTAAAATCCAATGCTTGTCAGTTAAGATGAGAAACATGTGATCTTCCTGAACGTTGTTGTTCGTTTGAGCTGTAAAGTAACTGTCCTTACCTGAAACGAAGTCTTGCTCTTAGGAAGACTCAGAGCTTGGGATTTAACTCCATTTCTGAAGTGAAACACACAACAGAGTTCTCATCCATTGATCACACTCTGCTTTAGAGCAAGAAGCACGCTCTTGCTTTCGAGAGTCTCTAAGACAGCAGGAAACTTGAGTGTGCTGAGAACAAATGAAAGGGGTTTCCTACACATACGCGCCATACCTAGTTCTATTCTGTTTCTGAAACTGATACAAAGCACAGATCCTCTAAAATCCAATGCTTGTCAGTTAAGATGACAAACGTGTGAGCTTCGTGAACAATGTAGTTCGTTTGAGCTGAAAAGTAACTGCCCTTACCTGAAACGATGTCTTGCTTTTAGGAAGACTCCGAGCCTGGGATTGAACTCCATTTCTGAATTGAAACACACGACAGAGTTCTCATCCATGGATCACACTCTGCTTTAGAGCAAGAAGCACGCTCTTGCTTTCTAGAGTGTCTAATACAGCAGGAAACATGAGTGTGCTCAGAACAAAAGAACGGTGTTTCCTACACATACGGGCCATATCTAGTTCAATTCTGCTTCTGAAACTAAAACAAAACACAGGTCCTCTAAAATCCAATGCTTGTCAGTTAAGATGAGAAACGTGTTAGCTTCCTGATTGATATAGTTCGTTTGAGCTGTAAGTAACTGCCCTTACCTGACACGAAGTCTTGCTTGTAGGAAGACTCAGAGCCTGGGATTGAACTCCATTTCTGAAGGGAAACACACAACAGAGTTCTCATCCATGGATCACACTCTGCTTTAGAGCAAGAAGCACGATCTAGCTTTCCAGAGTCTCTAAGACAGCAGGAAACGTGTGTGTGATGAGAACAAAAGAACGGTGTTTCCTATACATACAGACCATATCTATTTAAACTCTGCTTGAAATTGATACAATGCAAAGGTCCTCTAACACCAAATGCTTGTCAGTTAAGATGAGAAACGTGTGAGCTTCGTGAACGATGTAGGTCGTTTGAGCTGAAAAGTGACTGCCCTAACCTGAAACGATGTCTTCCTGGTAGGAAAACACAGAGCCTGGGATTTAACTCCATTTCTGAAGGAAAAAACATCATAGTTCTCATCCATGGATCACACTCTGCTTTAGAGCAAGAAGCCCTCTCTTGCTTTCTAGAGTCTCTAATACAGCAGGAACCTTGAGTGTGCTCAGAACAAAAGAATGGTATTTCCTACAAATACGGACCATATCTAGTTCATCTCTGATTCTGAAACTGAAAGAAACCAGAGGTCCTCTAACATCCAATGCTTGTCAGTTTAAGTGAGAAACGTGTGAGCTTCGTGAACGATGTAGTTAGTTTGAGCTATAAAGTAACTGCCCTTACCTGAAAAGAAGTCTTCTTTGTAGGAAGACTCAGAGCCTGGGAACTAACCCCATTTCTGAAGTGAAACACACAGCAGAGTTCTCATCCATTGTTCAAACTCTGCTTTAGAGTAAGAAGCACGCTCTTGCTTTCTAGATTCTCTAAGAAAGCAGGAAACGTGAGTGTGCTCAGAAGAAAAGAACGGTGTTTCCTATACATACGGACCATAACTAGTTCAATTCTGCTTGAAATTGATACAAAGCAAAGGTCCTCTAGCATCCATTGCTTCTCAGTTAAGATGAGAAACGTGTGAGCTTCGTGAACGATGTAGGTCTTTTGAGCTGAAAAGTAACTGCCCTTACCTGAAAAGAAGTCTTCTTTGTAGGAAGACTCAGAGCCTGGAATTTAACTCCATTTACGAAGGGAAACACACAGCATAGTACTCATCCATGGATCACACTGCTTTAGAGCAAGAAGCACGCTCTTGCTTTCTAGAGACTCTAATGCAGCAGGAAACTTGAGTGTGCTCAGAACAAAAGAACGGTGTTTCCTACACATATGAGCCATATCTAGTTCATCTCTGATTCTAAAACTGAATCAAACCACAGGTCCTCTAAAATCCAATGCTTGTCAGTTAAGATGAGAAACGTGTGAGCTTCGTGAACAATGTAGTTCGTTTGAGCTGAAAAGTAACTGCCCTTACCTGAAACGATGTCTTGCTTTTAGGAAGACTCAGAGCCTGGGATTTAACTCCATTTCTGAATTGAAACACACGACAGAGTTCTCATCCATGGATCACACTCTGCTTTAGAGCAAGAAGCACGCTCTTGCTTTCTAGAGTGTCTAATACAGCAGGAAACATGAGTGTGCTCAGAACAAAAGAACGGTGTTTCCTACACATACGGGCCATATCTAGTTCAATTCTGCTTCTGAAACTAAAACAAAACACAGATCCTCTAAAATCCAATGCTTGTCAGTTAAGATGAGAAACGTGTTAGCTTCCTGAACGATGTAGTTCGTTTGAGCTGTAAGTAACTGCCCTTACCTGACACGAAGTCTTGCTTGTAGGAAGACTCAGAGCCTGGGATTGAACTCCATTTCTCAAGTGAAACACAGAACAGAGTTCTCATCCATTGATCACACTCTGCTTTAGAGCAAGAAGCACGCTCTAGATTTCCAGAGTCTCTATGAAAGCAAGAAACGAGTGTGTGATGAGAACAAAAGAACGGTGTTTCCTAAACATACGGACCATGTCTTGTCCAACTCTACTTCTGAAACTGATACAAAGCACTGGTCCTCTAACATCCAATTCTTGTCAGTTAAGATGAGAAATGTGTGAGCTTCGTGAACGATGTAGTTCGTTTGAGCTGAAAAGTGACCGCCCTTACCTGAAATGAAGTCTTGATCGTGGGAAGACACAGAGCCTGGGATTTAACTCCATTTCTGAAGGGAAACACACAACACAGTTCTGATTCATGGATCACACTCTGCTTTAGAGCAAGAAGCACGATCTAGCTTTCCAGAGTCTCTAAGACAGCAGGAAACGTGTGTGTGATGAGAACAAAAGAACGGTGTTTCCTATACATACAGACCATATCTATTTAAACTCTGCTTGAAATTGATACAAAGCAAAGGTCCTCTAACACCAAATGCTTGTCAGTTAAGATGAGAAACGTGTGAGCTTCGTGAACGATGTAGGTCGTTTGAGCTGAAAAGTGACTGCCCTAACCTGAAACGATGTCTTCCTGGTAGGAAAACACAGAGCCTGGGATTTAACTCCATTTCTGAAGGAAAAAAACATCATAGTTCTCATCCATGGATCACACTCTGCTTTAGAGCAAGAAGCCCTCTCTTGCTTTCTAGAGTCTCTAATACAGCAGGAACCTTGAGTGTGCTCAGAACAAAAAAATGGTATTTCCTACAAATACGGACCATATCTAGTTCATCTCTGATTCTGAAACTGAAACAAACCAGAGGTCCTCTAACATCCAATGCTTGTCAGTTTCAGTGAGAAACGTGTGAGCTTCGTGAACGATGTAGTTATTTTGAGCTGTAAAGTAACTGCCCTTACCTGAAAAGAAGTCTTCTTTGTAGGAAGACTCAGAGCCTGGGTACTAACTCCATTTCTGAATTGAAACACACGACAGAGTTCTCATTAATGGATCACACTCTGCTTTAGAGCAAGAAGCAAGCTCTTGCTTTCTAGAGTGTCTAATACAGCAGGAAATATGAGTGTGCTCAGAACAAAGAACGGTGTTTCCTACACATACGGGCCATATCTAGTTCAATTCTGCTTCTGAAACTAAAACAAAACACAGATCCTCTAAAATCCAATGCTTGTCAGTTAAGATGAGAAACGTGTTAGCTACCTGATCGATGTAGTTCGTTTGAGCTGTGAGTAACTGCCCTTACCTGACACGAAGTCTTGCTTGTAGGAAGACTCAGAGCCTGGGATTGAACTCCATTTCTCAAGTGAAACAGAGAACAGAGTTCTCATCCATTGATCACACTCTGCTTTAGAGCAAGAAGCACGCTCTAGATTTCCAGAGTCTCTAAGAAAGCAAGAAACGTGTGTGTGATGAGAACAAAACAATGGTGTTTCCTACACATACGGACCATATCTAGTCCACCTCTACTTCTGAAACTGAAACAAACCACAGGTCCTCTAAAATGCAATGCTTGTCAGTTAAGATGAGAAACATGTGAGCTTCGTGAACGATGTAGTTCGTTTGAGATGAAAAGTGACTGCCCTTATCTGAAACGAAGTCTTGCTTGTAGCAAGACTCAGAGCATGGGATTTAACACCATTTCTGAAGTGAAACACACAACAGAGTTCTCATCCATTGATCACATTCTGCTTTAGAGCAAGAAGCACGCTCTTGCTTTGTAGAGTCTCTAATACAGCACGAAACATGAGTGTGCTCAGAACAAAAGAACGGTGCTTCCTACACATATGAGCCATATCTAGTTCAACTCTGATTCTAAAACTGAAACAAACCACAGGTCCTCTAAAATCCAATGCTTGTCAGTTAAGATGAGAAACGTGTGAGCGTCGTGAACGATGTAGTTCGTTTGAGCTGTAAAGTAACTGCCCTTACCTGAAAAGATGTCTTGCTTTTAGGAAGACTCAGAGCCTGGGATTTAACTCCATTTCTGAATGAAACACACAACAGAGTTCTCATCCATGGATCACACTCTGCTTTAGAGCAAGAAGCATGCTCTTGCTTTCTAGAGTGTCTAATACAGCAGGAAACTTGAGTGTGCTCAGAACAAAAGAACGGTGTTTCCTACACATACGGGCCATATCTAGTTCTATTCTGCTTCTGAAACTGAAACAAAACACAGATCCTCTAAAATCCAATGCTTGTCAGTTAAGATGAGGAAAGTGTGAGCTTCGTGAACAATGTAGTTCGTTTGAGCTGTAACGTAACTGCCCTTACCTGAAACGAAGTCTTGCTTGTAGGAAGATTCAGAGCCTGGGATTGAACTCCATTTCTGAAGAAACACACAACAGAGTTCTCATCCATTGATCACACTCTGCTTTAGAGCAAGAAGCATGCTCTAGATTTCCAGAGTCTCTAAGACAGCAAGAAACTTGTGTGTGATGAGAACAAAAGAACGGTGTTTCCTAAACATACAGACCATATCTAGTCCAACTCTACTTCTGAAACTGATACAAAGCACTGGTCCTCTAACATCCAATTCTTGTCAGTTAAGATGTGAAATGTGTGAGCTTCGTGAACAAAGTAGTTCGTTTGAGCTGAAAAGTGACCGCCCTTACCTGAAACGAAGTCTTGCTCCTAGGAAGGCACAGAGCCTGGGATTTAACTCCATTTCTGAAGGGAAACAAACAACACAGTTCTGATCCATGGATCACACTCTGCTTTAGAGCAAGAAGCACGGTCTAGCTTTCGAGAGTCTCTAAGACAGCAGGAAACTTGAGTGTGCTGAGAACAAATGAACGGTGTTTCCTACACATACGGGCCATATCTAGTTCTATTCTTCTTCTGAAACTGACAAAGCACAGATCCTCTCAAATCCAATGCTTGTCAGTTAAGATGAAGAAAGTGTGAGCTTCGTGAACAATGTAGTTCGTTTGAGATGTAAAGTAACTGCCCTTACCTGAAACGAAGTCTTTCTTGTAGGAAGACACAGAGCCTGGGATTTAACTCCATTTCTGAAGTGAAACACACAGCAGAGTTCTCATCCATTGATCACACTCTGCTTTAGAGCAAGAAGCACGCTCTAGATTTCCAGAGTCTCTAAGACAGCAGGAAACGTGTGTGTGATGAGAACAAAAGAATGGTGTTTCCTAAACATACGGACCATATCTAGTCCATCTCTACTTCTGAAACTGATACAAAGCACTGGTCCTCTAACATCCAATTCTTGTCAGTTAAGATGAGAAAAGTGTGAGCTTCGTGAACGATGTAGTTCTTTTGAGCGGAAAAGTGACCGCCCTTCCCTGAAACGATGTCTTCCTCGTAGGAAGACACAGAGCCTGGGATTTAACTCCATTTCTGAAGGGAAACACACAACACAGTTCTGATCCATGGATCTCACTCTGCTTTAGAGCAAGAAGCACGCTCTAGCTTTCCAGAGTCTCTAAGACAGCAGGAAACATGTGTGGGATGAGAACAAAAGAACGGTGTTTCCTATACATATGGACCATATCTATTTAAACTCTGCTTGAAATTGATACAAAGCAAAGGTCCTCTAACACCAAATGCTTGTCAATTAAGATGAGAAACGTGTGAGTTTCGTGAACGATGTAGTTCGTTTGAGCTGAAAAGTGACTGCCCTTACCTGAAACTAAGTCTTGCTTGTAGGAAGACACACAGCCTGGAATTTAACTCCATTTACGAAGGGAAACACACAGCATAGTTCTCATCCATGGATCACACTCTGCTTTAGAGCAAGAAGCACGCTCTTGCTTTCTAGAGACTCTAATACAGCAGGAAACTTGAGTGTGCTCAGAACAAAAGAACGGTGTTTCCTACACATACTGACCATATTAGTCCAACTCTGCTTCTGAAACTGATACAAAGCACTGGCCTTCTAACATCCGATGCTTGTCAGTTAAGATGAGAAACGTGTGAGCTTCCTGAACGATGTAGTTCGTTTGAGCTGTAAAGTGACTGCCCTAACCTGAAACGATGTCTTCCTAGTAGAAAAACACAGAGCCTGGGATTTAACTCCATTTCTGAAGTGAAACACACGGCAGAGTTCTCATCCATTGATCACACTCTGCTTTAGAGCAAGAAGCACGCTCTAGCTTTCCAGAGGCTCTAAGACAACAGGAAACATGAGTGTGCTGAAAACAATTGCATGGTGTTTCCTACACATACGGACCATATCTAGTACAACTCTGCTTCTGAAACTGATACAAAGCATGGTTCTCTAACATTCAATGCTTGGCAGTTAAGATGGGAAACTTGTTAGTTTCGTGAACGATGTAGTTCGTTTGAGCTGTAAAGTGACTGCCCTTACCTGAAATGAAGTCTTGCTTGTAGGAGACACAGAGCCTGGAATTTAACTCCATTTCTGAATGAAACACACAACAGAGTTCTCATCCATGGATCACACTCTGCTTTAGAGCAAGAAGCATGCTCTTGCTTTCTAGAGTGTCTAAGAAAGCAAGAAACGTGTGTGTGATGAGAACAAAAGAACGGTGTTTCCTACACATACGGGCCATATCTAGTTCTATTCTGCTTCTGAAACTGAAACAAAACACAGATCCTCTAAAATCCAATGCTTGTCAGTTAAGATGAGGAAAGTGTGAGCTTCGTGAACGATGTAGTTCCTTTGAGCTGTAACGTGACTGCCCTTACCTGAAACGAAGTCTTGCTTGTAGGAAGATTCAGAGCCTGGGATTGAACTCCATTTCTGAAGAAACACACAACAGAGTTCTCATCCATTGATCACACTCTGCTTTAGAGCAAGAAGCATGCTCTAGATTTCCAGAGTCTCTAAGACAGCAAGAAACTTGTGTGTGATGAGAACAAAAGAACGGTGTTTCCTAAACATACGGACCATATCTAGTCCAACTCTACTTCTGAAACTGATACAAAGCACTGGTCCTCTAACATCCAATTCTTGTCAGTTAAGATGTGAAATGTGTGAGCTTCGTGAACAATGTAGTTCGTTTGAGCTGAAAAGTGACCGCCCTTACCTGAAGCGAAGTCTTGCTCCTAGGAAGGCACAGAGCCTGGGATGTAACTCCATTTCTGAAGGGAAACAAACAACACAGTTCTGATCCATGGATCACACTCTGCTTTAGAGCAAGAAGCACGGTCTAGCTTTCTAGAGTGTCTAATACAGCAGGAAACTTGAGTGTGCTCAGAACAAAAGAACGGTGTTTCCTACACATACGGGCCATATCTAGTTCTATTCTGCTTCTGAAACTGAAACAAAACACAGATCCTCTCAAATCCAATGCTTGTCAGTTAAGATGAGGAAAGTGTGAGCTTCGTGAACAATGTAGTTCGTTTGAGATGTAAAGTAACTGCCCTTACCTGAAACGAAGTCTTTCTTGTAGGAAGACACAGAGCCTGGGATTTAACTCCATTTCTGAAGTGAAACACACAGCAGAGTTCTCATCCATTGATCACACTCTGCTTTAGAGCAAGAAGCACGCTCTAGATTTCCAGAGTCTCTAAGACAGCAGGAAACGTGTGTGTGATGAGAACAAAAGAACGGTGTTTCCTAAACATACGGACCATATCTAGTCCATCTCTACTTCTGAAACTGATACAAAGCACTGGTCCTCTAACATCCAATTCTTGTCAGTTAAGATGAGAAAAGTGTGAGCTTCGTGAACGATGTAGTTCTTTTGAGCGGAAAAGTGACCGCCCTTCCCTAAAACGATGTCTTCCTGGTAGGAAGACACAGAGCCTGGGATTTAACTCCATTTCTGAAGGGAAACACACAACACAGTTCTGATCCATGGATCACACTCTGCTTTAGAGCAAGAAGCACGCTCTAGCTTTCCAGAGTCTCTAAGCCAGCAGGAAACATGTGTGGGATGAGAACAAAAGAACGGTGTTTCCTATACATACAGACCATATCTATTTTAACTCTGCTTGAAATTGATACAAAGCAAAGGTCCTCTAACACCAAATGCTTGTCAGTTAAGATGAGAAACGTGTGAGCTTCGTGAACGATGTAGTTCGTTTGAGCTGAAAAGTGACTGCCCTTACCTGAAACGAAGTCTTGCTTGTAGGAAGACACACAGCCTGGAATTTAACTCCATTTACGAAGGGAAACACACAGCATAGTTCTCATCCATGGATCACACTCTGCTTTAGAGCAAGAAGCACGCTCTTGCTTTCTAGAGACTCTAATACAGCAGGAAACTTGAGTGTGCTCAGAACAAAAGAACGGTGTTTCCTACACATACTGACCATATTAGTCCAACTCTGCTTCTGAAACTGATACAAAGCACTGGCCTTCTAACATCCGATGCTTGTCAGTTAAGATGAGAAACGTGTGAGCCTCGTGAACGATGTAGTTCGTTTGAGCTGTAAAGTGACTGCCCTAACCTGAAACGATGTCTTCCTAGTAGAAAAACACAGAGCCTGGGATTTAACTCCATTTCTGAAGTGAAACACACGGCAGAGTTCTCATCTATGGATCACATTCTGCTTTAGAGCAAGAAGCACACTCTTGCCTTCTAGAGTCTCTAAGACAGCAGGAAGCTTGAGTGTGCTCAGAACAAAAGAACGGTGTTTCCTACATATACGGAACAAATGTAGTTCCACTCTGCTTCTGAAACTGAAACAAACCACAGGTCCGCTAACATCCAATGCATGACAGTTAAGATGAGAAACGTGTGAGCTTCGGGAACGATGTAGTTCGTTTGAGCTGTAAAATAACTGCCCTTACCTGAAACGAAATCTTGCTTTTAGCAAGACTGAGAGCCAGGGATTTAACTCCATTTCTGACGTGAAACACACAACAGAGTTCTCATCCATTGATCACACTCTGCTTTAGAGCAAGAAGCACGCTCTAGCTTTCCAGAGCCTCTAAGACAAAAGGAAACATGAGTAGGCTGAAAACAATTGCATGGTGTTTCCTACACATACGGACCATATCTAGTACAACTCTGCTTCTGAAACTGATACAAAGCATGGTTCTCTAACATTCAATGCTTGGCAGTTAAGATGGGAAACTTGTTAGTTTCGTGAACGATGTAGTTCGTTTGAGCTCTAACGTGACTGCCCTTACCTGAAACGAAGTCTTGCTTGTAGGAAGATCAGAGCCTGGGATTGAACTCCATTTCTGAAGAAACACACAACAGAGTTCTCATCCATTGATCACACTCTGCTTTAGAGCAAGAAGCATGCTCTAGATTTCCAGAGTCTCTAAGACAGCAAGAAACTTGTGTGTGATGAGAATAAAAGAACGGTGTTTCCTGAACATACGGACCATATCTAGTCCAACTCTACTTCTGAAACTGATACAAAGCACTGGTCCTCTAACATCCAATTCTTGTCAGTTAAGATGTGAAATGTGTGAGCTTCGTGAACAATGTAGTTCGTTTGAGCTGAAAAGTGACCGCCCTTACCTGAATCGAAGTCTTGCTCCTAGGAAGGCACAGAGAATGGGATGTAACTCCATTTCTGATGGGAAACAAACAACACAGTTCTGATCCATGGATCACACTCTGCTTTAGATCAAGAAGCACGGTCTAGCTTTCGAGAGTCTCTAAGACAGCAGGAAACTTGAGTGTGCTGAGAACAAATGAACGGTGTTTCCTACACATACGGGCCATATCTAGTTCTATTCTTCTTCTGAAACTGATACAAAGCACAGATCCTCTAAAATCCAATGCTTGTCAGTTAAGATGAGGAAAGTGTGAGCTTCGTGAACAATGTAGTTCGTTTGAGATGTAAAGTAACTGCCCTTACCTGAAACGAAGTCTTTCTTGTAGGAAGACACAGAGCCTGGGATTTAACTCCATTTCTGAAGTGAAACACACAGCAGAGTTCTCATCCATTGATCACACTCTGCTTTAGAGCAAGAAGCACGCTCTAGATTTCCAGAGTCTCTAAGACAGCAGGAAACGTGTGTGTGATGAGAACAAAAGAACGGTGTTTCCTAAACATACGGAACATATCTAGTCCATCCCTACTTCTGAACCTGATACAAAGCACTGGCCTTCTAACATCCAATGCTTGTCAGTTAAGATGAAAACATGTGAGCTTCGAGAACGATGTAGTTCGTTTGAGCTGAAAAGTGACTGCCCTTACCTGAAACGAAGTCTTGCTTGTAGGAAGACACAGAGCCTGGGATTTTACTCCATTTCTGAAGGGAAACACACAACACAGTTCCCATCCATGGATCACACTCTGCTTTAGAGCAAGAAGCACGCTCTTGCACTCTAGGGTCTCTAATACAGCTGGAAACGTGAGTGTGCTCAGAAGAAAGAACGGTGTTTCCTATACATACGGACCATATCTAGTTCAACTCTGCTTGAAATTGATACAAAGCAAAGGTCCTCTAACATCCAATGCTTCTCAGGTTAGATGAGAAACGTGTGAGCTTCGTGAACATTGTAGTTCGTTTGAGCTGTAAAGTATCTGCCCATACCTGAAACGAAGTCTTGCTTGTAGGAAGACTGAGAGTCTGGTATTTAACTTCATTTCTGAATTGAAGCACACAGCAGAGTTCTCATCCATGGATCACACTCGGCTTTAGAGTAAGAAGCACGCTCTTGTTTTCTAGAGTCTCGAAGACAGCAGGAAACATGAGTGTGCTCAGAACAAAAGAACGGTGTTTCCAACACATACGGATCATATCTAGTTCATCTATGCTTCTGAAACTGAAACAAACCAGAGGTCCTCTAACATCCAATGCTTGTCAGTTTAGATGAGAAAAGTGTGAGCTTCTTGACCGATGTAGTTCGTTTGATCTGAAAAGTAACTGCCCTTGCTGAATAGAAGTCTTGCTTGTAGGAAGACTCAGAGCCAGGGATTTAACTCCATTTCTGAAGTGAAACACACAGCAGAGATTACATCCATTGCTCACGCTCTGCTTTAGAGCAAGAAGCACGCTCTTGCTTTCTGGATTCTCTAAGACAGCAGGAAACGTGAGTATGCTCAGAACAAAAGAACGTTGTTTCCCACACATACGGACCATATCTAGGCCAACTCTGCTTCTGAAACTGATACAAAGCACTGGCCTTCTAACATCTGATGCTTGTCAGTTAAGATGAGAAACGTGTGAGCTTCGTGACCGATGTAGTTCATTTAAGCTTAAAAGTGACTGGCCTTACTTGAAATGATGTCTTGCTTGTAGGAAGACACAGAGCCTGGGATTTAACTCCCTTTCTGAAGTGAAACATACAGCAGAGTTCTCATCCACGGATCAAACTCTGCTTTAGAGCAAGAATCACGCTTTTGTTTCTAGAGACTCTAATACAGCAGGAAACGTGAGTGTGCTCATAAGAAAAGAACGGTGTTTCCTATACATATGGAGCAAATCTAGTTCAACTCTGCTTGAAACTGATACAAAGCAAATGTCCTCTAACATCCAATACTTCTCAGGTTAGATGAGAAACGTGTGAGCTTCGTGAACGATGTAGTTCGTTTGAGCTGTAAAGCATCTGCCCATACCTGAAACGAAGTCTTGCTAGTAGGAAGACTCAGAGCCAGGGATTTAACTCTATTTCTGAAGTGAAACACACAGCAGAGATCACATCCATTGCTCCCACTCTGCTTTAGAGCAAGAAGCACGCTCTTGTTTTCTGGATTCTCTAAGACAGCAGAAAACGTGAGTGTGCTCAGAACAAAAGAACGTTGTTTCCCACACATACGGACCATATCTAGGCCAACTCTGCTTCTGAAACTGATACACAGCACTGGCCTTCTAACATCTGATGCTTGTCAGTTAAGATGAGAAAAGTGTGAGCTTTGTGAACTATGTAGTTCGTTTGAGCTGTAAAGTAACTGCCCTTACCTGAAACGAAGTCTTGCCTGTAGGAAGACTCATAGACTGGGGTTTAACTCCATTTCTGAAGTGAAATACTCAACAGAGTTCTCATATATAGATCACACTCTGCTTTAGAGCAAGAAGCACGCTCTTGCTTTCTAGAGTCTCTAAGACAGCAGGAAACATGAGTGTGCTCAGAACAAAAGAACACTGTTTCCTACACATAGCGACCATATCGAATTCATCTATGCTTCTGAAATAGAAACAAACCAGAGGTCCTCTAACATCCAATGCTTGTCAGTTTAGATGAGAATCGTGTGAGCTTCGTTTAGATATAGTACGTTTGAGCTATAAAGTAACTGCCCTTACATGAATAGAAGTCTTGCTTGTAGGAAGACTCAGAGCCAGGGATTTAACTCCATTTCTGAAGGGAAGCACACAGCAGAGTTCTCATCCATGGATCACACTCTGCTTTAGCGCAAGAAGCACGCTCTTGGTTTCTAGATTCTCTAAGACATACAGGAAACGTGAGTGTGCTCAGAAGAAAAGAACGTTGTTTCCTACAATTACGGACCATATCTAGTTCATCTCTGCTTCTGAAACTGAAAGAAACCAGAGGTCCTCTAATATCCAATGCTTGTCAGTTTAGGTGAGAAACGTGTGAGCTTCGTTTAGATGTAGTTCGTTTGAGCTGTAAAGTAACTGCCCTTACCTGAAAAGAAGTCTTGCTTGTAGGAAGACTCAGAGCCAGGTATTTAACTCCATTTCTGAAGTGAAACACACAACAGAGTTCTCATCGATTGATCACACTCTGCTTTAGAGCAAGAAGCATGCTCTAGATTTCCAGAGTCTCTAAGACAGCAGGAAACTTGAGCTTGCTGAGAACAAACGAACGGTGTTTCCTACACATACGGATCCTATCTAGTCCAACTCTGCTTCTGAAACTGATACAAATCATGGTTCTCTAACATTCAATGCTTGTCAGTTAATATGAGAACCGTGGAGGCTTTGTGACCGATGTAGTTTGTTTGAGGTTAAAAGAGAGTGCCCTTACTTGAAAAAAAATTTTCCTTGTAGGAAGACACAGAGCCTGGGATTTAACTCCATTTCTGAAGTGAAACACACAACAGAGTTCTCACCCATGGATCACACTCTGCTTTAGAGCAAGAAGCACGCTCTTGCTTTCTAGAGTGTCTAATACAGCAGGAAATTTGAGTTTGCTCAGAACAAAAGAACGGTGTTTCCTACACATACGGGCCATATCTAGTTCTATTCTGCTTCTGAAACTGAAACAAAACACAGATCCTCTAAAATCCAATGCTTGCCAGTTAAGATGAGGAAAGTGTGAGCTTCGTGAACGATGTAGTTCGTTTGAGCTGAAAAGTGACCACCCTTACCTGAAACGAAGTCTTGCTCATAGGAAGACACAGAGCCTGGGATTTAACTCCATTTCTGAAGGGAAACACACAACACAGTTCTGATCCATGGATCACACTCTGCTTTAGAGCAAGAAGCACGCTCTTGCTTTCTAGAGTGTCTAATACAGCAGGAAATTTGAGTTTGCTCAGAACAAAAGAACGGTGTTTCCTACACATACGGGCCATATCTAGTTCTATTCTGCTTCTGAAACTGAAACAAAACACAGATCCTCTAAAATCCAATGCTTGCCAGTTAAGATGAGGAAAGTGTGAGCTTCGTGAACGATGTAGTTCGTTTGAGCTGAAAAGTGACCACCCTTACCTGAAACGAAGTCTTGCTCATAGGAAGACACAGAGCCTGGGATTTAACTCCATTTCTGAAGGGAAACACACAACACAGTTCTAATCCATGGATCACACTCTGCTTTAGAGCAAGAAGCACGGTCTAGCTTTCGAGAGTCTCTAAGACAGCAGGAAACTTGAGTGTGCTGACAACGAATGAACGGTGTTTCCTACACATACGGGCCATATCTAGTTCTATTCTGCTTCTGAAACTGATACAAAGCACAGATCCTCTAAAATCCAATTCTTGTCAGTTAAGATGAGGAAAGTGTGAGCTTCGTGAACAATGTAGTTCGTTTGAGCTGTAATGTAACTGCCCTTACCTGAAACGAAGTCTTTCTTGTAGGAAGACACAGAGCCTGGGATTTAACTCCATTTCTGAAGTGAAACACACAGCAGAGTTCTCATCCATTGATCACACTCTGCTTTAGAGCAAGAAGCACGCTCTAGATTTCCAGAGTCTCTAAGACAGCAAGAAACGTGTGTGTGATGAGAACAAAAGAACGGTGTTTCCTAAACATACGGACCATATCTAGTCCATCTCTACTTCTGAAACTGATACAAAGCACTGGTCCTCTAACATCCAATTCTTATCAGTTAAGATGAGAAACGTGTGAGCTTCGTGAACGATGTAGTTCATTTGAGCTGAAAAGTAACTGCCCTTACCTGAAACGAAGTCTTGCTTGTAGGAAGACTCATAGACTGGGGTTTAACTCCATTTCTGAAGTGAAATACTCAACAGAGTTCTCATATGTAGATCACACTCTGCTTTAGAGCAAGAAGCACACTCTTGCTTTCTAGAGTCTCTAAGACAGCAGGAAACATGAGTGTGCTCAGAACAAAAGAACACTGTTTCATACACATAGCGACCATATCGAATTCATCTATGCTTCTGAAACAGAAACAAACCAGAGGTCCTCTAACATCCAATGCTTGTCAGTTTAGATGAGAATCGTGTGAGCTTCGTTGAGATGTAGTTTGTTTGAGCTATAAAGTAACTGCCCTTACATAAATAGAAGTCTTGCTTGTAGGAAGACTCAGAGCCAGAGATTGAACTCCATTTCTGAAGGGAAGCACACAGCAGAGTTCTCATCCATGGATCACACTCTGCTTTAGCGCAAGAAGCACGCTCTTGCTTTCTAGATTCTCTAAGACATACAGGAAACGTGAGTGTGCTCAGAAGAAAAGAACGTTGTTTCCTACAAATACGGACCATATCTAGTTCATCTCTGCTTCTGAAACTGAAACAAACCAGAGGTCCTCTAATATCCAATGCTTGTCAGTTTAGGTGAGAAATGTGTGAGCTTCGTTTAGATGTAGTTCGTTTGAGCTGTAAAGTAACTGCCCTTACCTGAAAAGAAGTCTTGCTTGTAGGAAGACTCAGAGCCAGGGATTTAACTCCATTTCTGAAGTGAAACACACAACAGAGTTCTCATCGATTGATCACACTCTGCTTTAGAGCAAGAAGCACGGTCTAGCTTTCCAGAGTCTCTAAGACAGCAGGAAACTTGAGCGTGCTGAGAACAAATGAACGGTGTTTCCTACACATACGGACCATATCTAGTCCAACTCCCTTTCTGAAACTGATACAAATCATGGTTCTCTAACATTCATTGCTTGTCAGTTAATATGAGAACCGTGGGAGCTTCGTGACCGATGTAGTTCGCTTGAGGTTAAAAGTGACTGCCCTTACTTGAAAAAAAATTTTCCTTGTAGGAAGACACAGAGCCTGGGATTTAACTCCATTTCTGAAGGGAAAAACACAGCAGAGTTCTCATCCATGGATCACACTCTGCTTTAGATCAAGAAGCACACTCTTGCTTTCCAGAGTCTCTAATACAGCAGGAAATGTGAGTTTGCTGAGAAAAAAATTACAGTGTTTCCTACACATATGGACCATATTAGTCCAACTCTGCTTCTGAAACTGATACAAAGCACAGGCCTTCTAACTTCCAATGCTTGTCAGTTAAGATGAGAAACGTGTGAGCTTCGTGAATGATGTATGTAGTTCATTTGAGCTGTAAAGTAACTGCCCTTACCTGAAAAGATGTCTTGCTTTTAGGAAGACTCAGAGCCTGGGATTTAACTCCATTTCTGAAGTGAAACACACAACAGAGTTCTCATCCATGGATCACACTCTGCTTTAGAGCAAGAAGCACGCTCTTGCTTTCTAGAGTGTCTAATACAGCAGGAAACTTGAGTGTGCTCAGAACAAAAGAACGGGGTTTCCTACACATACCGGCCATATCTAGTTCTATTCTGCTTCTGAAACTGATACAAAGCACAGATCCTCTAAAATCCAATGCTTGTCAGTTAAGATGAGGAAAGTGTGAGCTTCGTGTACAATGTAGTTCGTTTGAGCTGTAACGTAACTGCCCTTACCTGAAACGAAGTCTTTCTTGTAGGAAGACCCAGAGCCTGGGATTTAACTCCATTTCTGAAGTGAAACACACAGCAGAGTTCTCATCCTTTGATCACACTCTGCTTTAGAGCAAGAAGCACGCTCTAGATTTCCAGAGTCTCTAAGACAGCAAGAAACGTGTGTGTGATGAGAACAAAAGAACGGTGTTTCCTAAACATACAGACCATATCTAGTCCAACTCTACTTTTGAAACTGATACAAAGCACTGGTCCTCTAACATCCAATTCTTGACAGTTAAGATGAGAAACGTGAGAGCTTCGTGAACGATGAATTTCGTTTGAGCTGAAAAGTGACCGCCCTTACCTGAAACGAAGTCTTGCTCGTAGGAAGACACAGAGCCTGGGATTTAACTCCATTTCTGAAGTGAAACACAAAACACAGTTCTGATCCATGGATCACACTCTGCTTTAGAGCAAGAAGCACGCTGTAGCTTTCCAGAGTCTCTAATACAGCAGGAAACCTGAGTGTGATCAGGAGAAAAGAACCGTGTTTCTTACACATATAGACCATATCTAGTTCAACTGTGCTTCTGAAACTGAAACAAACCACTGGTCCTCTAACATTCAATGCTTGTCACTTAAGATGAGAAACGTGTGAGCTTCATGAACGATGTAGTTCGTTTGAGCTGAAAAGTCACTGCCCTTACCTGAAATGAACTCTTGCTTGTAGGAAGACACAGAGCATGGATTTTAACTCCATTTCTGAAGGGAAACACACAGCATAGTTCTCATCCATGGATCACACTCTGCTTTAGAGCAAGAAGCCCGCTCTTGCTTTCTGGAGTCTCTAAAACAGCAGGAAACTTGAGTGTGCTCAAAACCAAAGAAAAGTGTTTCCTACACATATGGGCCATATCTAGTTCAACTCTGCTTCTGAAACTGAAACAAACCACAGGCCCTCTAAAATCCGATGCTTGTCAGTTAAGATAAGAAACATGTGATCTTCCTGAACTTTTTTGTTCGTTTGAGCTGTAAAGTAACTGTCCTTACCTGAAACAAAGTCTTGCTCTTAGGAAGACTCAGAGCCTGGGATTTAACTCCATTTCTGAAGTGAAACACACAACAGAGTTCTCATCCATTGATCACACTCTGCTTTAGAGCAAGAAGCACGCTCTTGCTTTCCAGAGTCTCTAAGACAGCAGGAAACGTGTGTGATGAGAACAAAAGAATGGTGTTTCCTATACATACGGACCATATCTATTTAAACTCTGCTTGAAATTGATACAAAGCAAAGGTCCTCTAACATCCAATGGTTGTCAGTTTAGATGAGAAACGTGTGAGCTTCGTGAACGATGTAGTTTGTTTGAGCTGTAAAGTAACTGCCCTTATCTGGAAAGAAGTCTTGCTTGTAGGAAGACTCAGAGCCTGGGATTTAACTCCATGTCTGAAGTGAAACACACAGCATAGTTCTCATCCATGGATCACACTCTGCTTTAGAGCAAGAAGCACGGTCTAGCTTTCCAGAGTCTCTGAGACAGTAGGAAACTTGAGTGTGCTCAGAACAAAATAACGGTGTTTCCTACAAATACGGACCATATCTTGTTCATCTCTGCTTCTGAAACTGAAACAAACCAGAGGTCCTCTAACATCCAATGCTTGTCAGTTTAGAGGAGAAACGTGTGAGCTTTGTGGACAACATAGTTCGTTTGAGCTGTAAAGTAACTGCCCTTACCTGAAAAGAAGTCTTCCTTGTAGGAAGACTCAGAGCCTGGGATTTAACTCCATTTCTGAAGTGAAACACACAGCAGAGTTCTCATCCATTGCTCACACTCTGCTTTAGAGTAAGAAGCACGCTCTTTCTTTCTAGATTCTCTAACACAGCAGGAAACGCGAGTGTGCAGAGAACAAAAGAACGGTGTTTCCTACACATACGGACCATATCTAGTCCAACAATGCTTCTGAAACTGATACAAAGCATGGTTCTCTAACATTCAATGCTTGTCAGTTTGGATGAGAAATGTGTGAGCTTCATGACCAATGTAGTTCGTTTGAGCTTAAAAGTGACTGCCCCTACTTGAAACGAAGTCTTGCTTGTAGGAAGACACAGAGCCTGGGATTTCACTCCATTTCAAAAGGGAAACACACAGCAGAGTTCTCATCCATGGATCACACTCTGCTTTAGAGTAAGAAGCACGCTCTTGCTTTCTAGAGTCTCTAATACAGCAGGAAACGTGAGTGTGCTCAGAAGAAAAGAACGGTGTTTCCTGTACATACAGACCATATCTAGTTCAACTCTGCTTGAAATTGATACAAAGCAAAGGTCCTCTAACATCCAATGGTTGTCAGTTTAGATGAGAAACGTGTGAGCTTCGTGCACGATGTAGTTTGTTTGAGCAGTAAAGTAACTGCCCTTATCTGGAAAGAAGTCTTGCTTGTAGGAAGACTCAGAGCCTGGGATTTAACTCCATTTCTGAAGTGAAACACACAGCATAGTTCTCATCCATGGATCACACTCTGCTTTAGAGCAAGAAGCACGGTCTAGCTTTCCAGAGTCTCTGAGACAGCAGGAAACTTGAGTGTGCTGAGAACAAATGAACGGTGTTTCTTACACATACGGACCATATCTAGTCCAACTCTGCTTCTGAAACTGATACAAAGCACTGGTTCTCGAACATTCAATGCTTGTCAGTTAAGATGAGAAACGTGTGAGCTTCGTGAACGATGTAGGTCGTTTGAGCTGAAAAGTGACTGCGCTCACCTGAAACAATGTCTTCCTAGTAGGAAAACACAGAGCCTGGGATTTAATTCCCTTTCTGAAGTGAAACACACGGCAGAGTTCTCATCCATGGATCACACTCTGCTTTAGAGCAAGAAGCACGCTCTTGCTTTGTAGATTCTCTAAGACATCAGGAAACGTGAGTGTGATGAGAACAAAAAAACGTTGTTTCCTACACATACGGACTATATGCAGTCCACCTCTGCTTCAGAAACTGAAACAAACCACAGGTCCTCTAACATCCAATGCTTGTCAGTTAAAATGAGAAACATGTGAGCTTCGTGAATGTTGTAGTTCATTTGAGCTGTAAAGTAACTGCCCTTACCTGAAACGAAGTCTTGCTTGTAGGAAGACTAAGAGACTGGGGTTTAACTCCATTTCTGAAGTGAAACACACAGCAGTGTTCTCATATATAGATCACACTCTGCTTTAGAGCAAGAAGCACGCTCTTGCTTTCCAGAGTCTCCAAGACAGCAGGAAACTTGAGTGTGCTGAGAACAAATGAACGGTGTTTCCTACACATATGGACCATTTCTAGTCCAACTCTGCTTCTGAAACTGATAAAAAGCACTGGTCCTCTAACATTCAATGCTTGTCAGTTAAGATGAGATATGTGTGAGCTTCGTGAACAATGTACGTCGTTTGAGCTGAAAAGTGACTGCCCTAACCTGAAACGATGTCTTCTTAGTAGGAAAACACAGAGCCTGGGATTTATCTCCATTTCCTGAAGGAAAACACAGCAGAGTTCTCACCCATGGATCACACTCTGCTTTAGAGCCGGAAGCACGCTCTTGCTTTCTAGAGTCTCTAAGACAGTAGGAAACGTGAGTGTGCTCAGAACAAAAGAACGGTGTTTGCCACAAATACAGACCATATCTAGTTCATCTCTGCTTCTGAAACTGAAACAAACCAGAGGTCCTCTAATATCCAATGCTTGTCAGTTTAGATGAGAAACATGTGAGCTTCGTTTAGAAGTAGTTCCTTTGAGCTATAAAGTAACTGCCCTTACCTGAAACGAAGTCTTGCTTGTAGGAAGACTCAGAGCCAGGGATTTAACTCCATTCCTGAAGTGAAACACACAACAGAGTTCTCATCCATTGATCACACTCTGCTTGAGAGCAAGAAGCACGGTCTAGCTTTCCAGAGTCTCTAAGACAGCAGGAAACTTGAGTGTGCTGAGAACAAATGAACGGTGTTTTCTACACATACAGACCATATCTAGTCCAACTCTGCTTCTGAAACTGATACAAAGCATTAGTTCGCTAACATTCAAAGCTTGTCATTTAAGATGGGAAACGTGTGAGCTTCATGAACTATGTAGGTCTTTTGAGCTGAAATGTGACGGTCCTAACCTGAAACGATGTCTTCCTGGTAGGAAAATACAGAGCCTGGGATTTAACTCCATTTCTGAAGGAAAGAACATCATAGTTCTCATCCATGGATCACACTCTGCTTCAGAGCAAGAAGCCCTCTCTTGCTTTCTAGAGTCTCTAATACAGCAGGAAACTTGAGTGTGCTCAGAACAAAAGAACGGTGTTTCCTACAAATACGGACCATATCTAGTTCATCTCTGCTTCTGAAACTGAAACAAACCAGAGGTCCTCTAACATCCAATGCTTGTCAGTTTAGAGGAGAAACGTGTGAGCTTCGTGGACGACATAGTTCGTTTGAGCTGTAAAGTAACTGCCCTTACCTGAAAAGAAGTCTTCCTTGTAGGAAGACTCAGAGCCTGGGATTTAACTCCATTTCTGAAGTGAAACACACAGCAGAGTTCTCATCCATTGCTCACACTCTGCTTTAGAGTAAGAAGATGCTCTTGCTTTCTAGATTCTCTAAGACAGCAGGAAACGTGAGTGTGCTCAGAAGAAAAGAACGGTGTTTCCTATACATACGGACCATAGCTAGTTCAACTCTGCGTGAAATTGATACAAACCAAAGGTCCTCTAACATCCATTGCTTCTCAGTTAAGATGAGAAACGTGTGAGCTTCGTGAACGATGTAGGTCGTTTGAGCTGAAAAGTGACTGCCCTCACCTGAAACAATGTCTTCCTAGTAGGAAAACACAGAGCCTGGTATTTAACTCCATTTCTGAAGTGAAACACACGGCAGAGTTCTCATCCATGGATCACACTCTGCTTTAGAGCAAGAAGCACGCTCTTGATTTCCAGAGTCTCTAATGAGCAGGAAACATGAGTGTCCTGAGAAAAATAGAACTGTGTTTCCTACAAATACGGACCATATCTAGTTCATCTCTGCTTCTGAAACTGAAACAAACCAGAGGTCCTCTAACATCCAATGCTTGTCAGTTTAGATGAGAAACGTGTGAGCTTCGTGAAGGATGTAGTTCGTTTGAGCTGAAAAGTGACTGCCCTTACCTGAAACGAAGTCTTGCTTGTAGGACAACACACAGCCTGGAATTTAACTCCATTTACGAAGGGAAACCCACAGCATAGTTCTCATCCATGGATCACACTCTGGTTTAGACAAGAAGCACGCTCTTGCTTTCTAGAGTCTCTAATACAGCAGGAAACTGGAGGGTGCTCAGAACAAAAGAGCGGTGTTTCCTACACATAAGAGCCATATCTAGTTCAACTCTGATTCTAAAACTGAACAAACCACAGGCCCTCTAAAATCCAATGCTTGTCAGTTAAGATTAGAAACGAGTGAGCTTCGTGAACAACGTAGTTCGTTTGAGCTGAAAAGTAACTGCCCTTACTTGAAACGATGTCTTGCTTTTAGGAAGACTCCGAGCCTGGGATTTAACTCCATTTCTGAAGGGAAACACACAACAGAGTTCTCATCCATTGATCACACTCTGCTTTAGAGCAAGAAGCACGGTCTAGCTTTCCAGAGTCTCTAAGACAGCAGGAAACTTGAGTGTGCTGAGAACAAATGAACGGTGTTTTCTACACATACGGACCATATCTAGTCCAACTCTGCTTCTGAAACTGATACAAAGCATTGGTTCGCTAACATTCAAAGCTTGTCATTTAAGATGGGAAACGTGTGAGCTTCATGAACTATGTAGGTCTTTTGAGCTGAAATGTGACGGCCCTAACCTGAAACGATGTCTTCCTGGTAGGAAAATACAGAGCCTGGGATTTAACTCCATTTCTGAAGGAAAGAACATCATTGTTCTCATCCATGGATCACACTCTGCTTTAGAGCAAGAAGCCCTCTCTTGCTTTCTAGAGTCTCTAATACAGCAGGAAACTTGAGTGTGCTCAGAACAAAAGAACGGTGTTTCCTACAAATACGGACCATATCTTGTTCATCTCTGCTTCTGAAGCTGAAACAAACCAGAGGTCCTCTAACATCCAATGCTTGTCAGTTTAGAGGAGAAACGTGTGAGCTTTGTGGACGATGTAGTTCGTTTGAGCTGTAAAGTAACTGCCCTTACCTGAAAAGAAGTCTTCCTTGTAGGAAGACTCAGAGCCTGGGATTTAACTCCATTTCTGAAGTGAAACACACAGCAGAGTTCTCATCCATTGCTCACACTCTGCTTTAGAGTAAGAAGCACGCTCTTTCTTTCTAGATTCTCTAACACAGCAGGAAACGCGAGTGTGCAGAGAACAAAAGAACGGTGTTTCCTACACATACGGACCATATCTAGTCCAACAATGCTTCTGAAACTGATACAAAGCATGGTTCTCTAACATTCAATGCTTGTCAGTTTGGATGAGAAATGTGTGAGCTTCGTGACCAATGTAGTTCGTTTGAGCTTAAAAGTGACTGCCCCTACTTGAAACGAAGTCTTGCTTGTAGGAAGACACAGAGCCTGGGATTTCACTCCATTTCAAAAGGGAAACACACAGCAGAGTTCTCATCCATGGATCACACTCTGCTTTAGAGCAAGAAGCACGCTCTTGCTTTCTAGAGTCTCTAATACAGCAGGAAACGTGAGTGTGCTCAGAAGAAAAGAACGGTGTTTCCTGTACATACAGACCATATCTAGTTCAACTCTGCTTGAAATTGATACAAAGCAAAGGTCCTCTAACATCCAATGGTTGTCAGTTTAGATGAGAAACGTGTGAGCTTAGTGCACGATGTAGTTTGTTTGAGCAGTAAAGTAACTGCCCTTATCTGGAAAGAAGTCTTGCTTGTAGGAAGACTCAGAGCCTGGGATTTAACTCCATTTCTGAAGTGAAACACACAGCATAGTTCTCATCCATGGATCACACTCTGCTTTAGAGCAAGAAGCACGGTCTAGCTTTCCAGAGTCTCTGAGACAGCAGGAAACTTGAGTGTGCTGAGAACAAATGAACGGTGTTTCTTACACATACAGACCAAGTCTAGTCCAACTCTGCTTCTGAAACTGATACAAAGCACTGGTTCTCGAACATTCAATGCTTGTCAGTTAAGATGAGAAACG
This sequence comes from Onychomys leucogaster, assembly GCA_949786385.1. Taxonomy (NCBI): domain Eukaryota; kingdom Metazoa; phylum Chordata; class Mammalia; order Rodentia; family Cricetidae; genus Onychomys; species Onychomys leucogaster. Next base: position 3,160,483 of record CATKUP010000029.1, read on the forward strand.
TGTGAGCTTCGTGAACGATGTAGGTCGTTTGAGCTGAAAAGTGACTGCGCTCACCTGAAACAATGTCTTCCTAGTAGGAAAACACAGAGCCTGGGATTTAATTCCCTTTCTGAAGTGAAACACACGGCAGAGTTCTCATCCATGGATCACACTCTGCTTTAGAGCAAGAAGCACGCTCTTGCTTTGTAGATTCTCTAAGACATCAGGAAACGTGAGTGTGATGAGAACAAAAAAACGGTGTTTCCTACACATACGGACCATATGCAGTCCACCTCTGCTTCAGAAACTGAAACAAACCACAGGTCCTCTAACATCCAATGCTTGTCAGTTAAAATGAGAAACATGTGAGCTTCGTGAATGTTGTAGTTCATTTGAGCTGTAAAGTAACTGCCCTTACCTGAAACGAAGTCTTGCTTGTAGGAAGACTAAGAGACTGGGGTTTAACTCCATTTCTGAAGTGAAACACACAGCAGTGTTCTCATATATAGATCACACTCTGCTTTAGAGCAAGAAGCACGCTCTTGCTTTCCAGAGTCTCCAAGACAGCAGGAAACTTGAGTGTGCTGAGAACAAATGAACGGTGTTTCCTACACATATGGACCATTTCTAGTCCAACTCTGCTTCTGAAACTGATAAAAAGCACTGGTCCTCTAACATTCAATGCTTGTCAGTTAAGATGAGATATGTGTGAGCTTCGTGAACAATGTACGTCGTTTGAGCTGAAAAGTGACTGCCCTAACCTGAAACGATGTCTTCTTAGTAGGAAAACACAGAGCCTGGGATTTATCTCCATTTCCTGAAGGAAAACACAGCAGAGTTCTCACCCATGGATCACACTCTGCTTTAGAGCCGGAAGCACGCTCTTGCTTTCTAGAGTCTCTAAGACAGTAGGAAACGTGAGTGTGCTCAGAACAAAAGAACGGTGTTTGCCACAAATACAGACCATATCTAGTTCATCTCTGCTTCTGAAACTGAAACAAACCAGAGGTCCTCTAATATCCAATGCTTGTCAGTTTAGATGAGAAACATGTGAGCTTCGTTTAGATGTAGTTCCTTTGAGCTATAAAGTAACTGCCCTTACCTGAAACGAAGTCTTGCTTGTAGGAAGACTCAGAGCCAGGGATTTAACTCCATTCCTGAAGTGAAACACACAACAGAGTTCTCATCCATTGATCACACTCTGCTTGAGAGCAAGAAGCACGGTCTAGCTTTCCAGAGTCTCTAAGACAGCAGGAAACTTGAGTGTGCTGAGAACAAATGAACGGTGTTTTCTACACATACAGACCATATCTAGTCCAACTCTGCTTCTGAAACTGATACAAAGCATTGGTTCGCTAACATTCAAAGCTTGTCATTTAAGATGGGAAACGTGTGAGCTTCATGAACTATGTAGGTCTTTTGAGCTGAAATGTGACGGTCCTAACCTGAAACGATGTCTTCCTGGTAGGAAAATACAGAGCCTGGGATTTAACTCCATTTCTGAAGGAAAGAACATCATAGTTCTCATCCATGGATCACACTCTGCTTTAGAGCAAGAAGCCCTCTCTTGCTTTCTAGAGTCTCTAATACAGCAGGAAACTTGAGTGTGCTCAGAACAAAAGAACGGTGTTTCCTACAAATACGGACCATATCTAGTTCATCTCTGCTTCTGAAACTGAAACAAACCAGAGGTCCTCTAACATCCAATGCTTGTCAGTTTAGAGGAGAAACGTGTGAGCTTCGTGGACGATATAGTTCGTTTGAGCTGTAAAGTAACTGCCCTTACCTGAAAAGAAGTCTTCCTTGTAGGAAGACTCAGAGCCTGGGATTTAACTCCATTTCTGAAGTGAAACACACAGCAGAGTTCTCATCCATTGCTCACACTCTGCTTTAGAGTAAGAAGCACGCTCTTTCTTTCTAGATTCTCTAACACAGCAGGAAACGCGAGTGTGCAGAGAACAAAAGAACGGTGTTTCCTACACATACGGACCATATCTAGTCCAACAATGCTTCTGAAACTGATACAAAGCATGGTTCTCTAACATTCAATGCTTGTCAGTTTGGATGAGAAATGTGTGAGCTTCGTGACCAATGTAGTTCGTTTGAGCTTAAAAGTGACTGCCTCTACTTGAAACGAAGTCTTGCTTGTAGGAAGACACAGAGCCTGGGATTTCACTCCATTTCAAAAGGGAAACACACAGCAGAGTTCTCATCCATGGATCACACTCTGCTTTAGAGCAAGAAGCACGCTCTTGCTTTCTAGAGTCTCTAATACAGCAGGAAACGTGAGTGTGCTCAGAAGAAAAGAACGGTGTTTCCTGTACATACAGACCATATCTAGTTCAACTCTGCTTGAAATTGATACAAAGCAAAGGTCCTCTAACATCCAATGGTTGTCAGTTTAGATGAGAAACGTGTGAGCTTCGTGCACGATGTAGTTTGTTTGAGCTGTAAAGTAACTGCCCTTATCTGGAAAGAAGTCTTGCTTGTAGGAAGACTCAGAGCCTGGGATTTAACTCCATTTCTGAAGTGAAACACACAGCATAGTTCTCATCCAGGGATAACACTCTGCTTTAGAGCAAGAAGCACAGTCTAGCTTTCCAGAGTCTCTGAGACAGCAGGAAACTTGAGTGTGCTGAGAACAAATGAACGGTGTTTCCTACACATACGGACCATATCTAGTGCAACTCTGCTTCTAAAACTGATACAAAGCACTGGTTCTCGAACATTCAATGCTTGTCAGTTAAGATGAGAAACGTGTGAGCTTCGTGAACGCTGTAGGTCGTTTGAGCTGAAAAGTGACTGCCCTCACCTGAAACAATGTCTTCCTAGTAGGAAAACACAGAGCCTGGTATTTAACTCCATTTCTGAAGGAAAAAACATCATAGTTCTCATCCATGGATCACACACTGCTGTAGAGCAAGAAGCCCTCCCTTCCTTTCTAGAGTCTCTAATATAGCAGGAAACTTGAGTGTGCTCAGAACAAAAGAACGGTGTTTCCTAAAAATACGGACCATATCTAGTTCATTTCTGCTTCTGAAACAGAAACAAACCAGAGGTCCTCTAACATCCAATGCTTGTCAGTTTAGAGGAGAAACATGTTAGCTTCATGAACGATGTAGTTCGTTGGAGCTGTAAAGTAACTGCCCTTACCTGAAAAGAAATCTTCCTTGTAGGAAGACTCAGAGCCTGGGATTTAACTCCATTTCTGAAGTGAAACACACAGCAGAGTTCTCATCCATTGCTCACACTCTGCTTTAGAGTAAGAAGATGCTCTTGCTTTCTAGATTCTCTAAGACAGCAGGAAACGTGAGTGTGCTCAGAAGAAAAGAACGGTGTTTCCTATACATACGGACCATAGCTAGTTCAACTCTGCGTGAAATTGATACAAACCAAAGGTCCTCTAACATCCATTGCTTCTCAGTTAAGATGAGAAACGTGTGAGCTTCGTGAACGATGTAGGTCGTTTGAGCTGAAAAGTGACTGCCCTCACCTGAAACAATGTCTTCCTAGTAGGAAAACACAGAGCCTGGTATTTAACTCCATTTCTGAAGTGAAACACACGGCAGAGTTCTCATCCATGGATCACACTCTGCTTTAGAGCAAGAAGCACGCTCTTGATTTCCAGAGTCTCTAATGAGCAGGAAACATGAGTGTGCTGAGAAAAATAGAACTGTGTTTCCTACAAATACGGACCATATCTAGTTCATCTCTGCTTCCGAAACTGAAACAAACCAGAGGTCCTCTAACATCCAATGCTTGTCAGTTTAGATGAGAAACGTGTGAGCTTCGTGAAGGATGTAGTTCGTTTGAGCTGAAAAGTGACTGCCCTTACCTGAAAAGAAGTCTTCCTTGTAGGAAGACTCAGAGCCTGGGATTTAACTCCATTTCTGAAGTGAAACACACAGCAGAGTTCTCATCCATTGCTCACACTCTGCTTTAGAGTAAGAAGCACGCTCTTTCTTTCTAGATTCTCTAACACAGCAGGAAACGCGAGTGTGCAGAGAACAAAAGAACGGTGTTTCCTACACATACGGACCATATCTAGTCCAACAATGCTTCTGAAACTGATACAAAGCATGGTTCTCTAACATTCAATGCTTGTCAGTTTGGATGAGAAATGTGTGAGCTTCGTGACCAATGTAGTTCGTTTGAGCTTAAAAGTGACTGCCTCTACTTGAAACGAAGTCTTGCTTGTAGGAAGACACAGAGCCTGGGATTTCACTCCATTTCAAAAGGGAAACACACAGCAGAGTTCTCATCCATGGATCACACTCTGCTTTAGAGCAAGAAGCACGCTCTTGCTTTCTAGAGTCTCTAATACAGCAGGAAACGTGAGTGTGCTCAGAAGAAAAGAACGGTGTTTCCTGTACATACAGACCATATCTAGTTCAACTCTGCTTGAAATTGATACAAAGCAAAGGTCCTCTAACATCCAATGGTTGTCAGTTTAGATGAGAAACGTGTGAGCTTCGTGCACGATGTAGTTTGTTTGAGCTGTAAAGTAACTGCCCTTATCTGGAAAGAAGTCTTGCTTGTAGGAAGACTCAGAGCCTGGGATTTAACTCCATTTCTGAAGTGAAACACACAGCATAGTTCTCATCCAGGGATAACACTCTGCTTTAGAGCAAGAAGCACAGTCTAGCTTTCCAGAGTCTCTGAGACAGCAGGAAACTTGAGTGTGCTGAGAACAAATGAACGGTGTTTCCTACACATACGGACCATATCTAGTGCAACTCTGCTTCTAAAACTGATACAAAGCACTGGTTCTCGAACATTCAATGCTTGTCAGTTAAGATGAGAAACGTGTGAGCTTCGTGAACGATGTAGGTCGTTTGAGCTGAAAAGTGACTGCCCTCACCTGAAACAATGTCTTCCTAGTAGGAAAACACAGAGCCTGGTATTTAACTCCATTTCTGAAGGAAAAAACATCATAGTTCTCATCCATGGATCACACACTGCTGTAGAGCAAGAAGCCCTCCCTTCCTTTCTAGAGTCTCTAATATAGCAGGAAACTTGAGTGTGCTCAGAACAAAAGAACGGTGTTTCCTAAAAATACGGACCATATCTAGTTCATTTCTGCTTCTGAAACAGAAACAAACCAGAGGTCCTCTAACATCCAATGCTTGTCAGTTTAGAGGAGAAACATGTTAGCTTCATGAACGATGTAGTTCGTTGGAGCTGTAAAGTAACTGCCCTTACCTGAAAAGAAATCTTCCTTGTAGGAAGACTCAGAGCCTGGGATTTAACTCCATTTCTGAAGTGAAACACACAGCAGAGTTCTCATCCATTGCTCACACTCTGCTTTAGAGTAAGAAGATGCTCTTGCTTTCTAGATTCTCTAAGACAGCAGGAAACGTGAGTGTGCTCAGAAGAAAAGAACGGTGTTTCCTATACATACGGACCATAGCTAGTTCAACTCTGCGTGAAATTGATACAAACCAAAGGTCCTCTAACATCCATTGCTTCTCAGTTAAGATGAGAAACGTGTGAGCTTCGTGAACGATGTAGGTCGTTTGAGCTGAAAAGTGACTGCCCTCACCTGAAACAATGTCTTCCTAGTAGGAAAACACAGAGCCTGGTATTTAACTCCATTTCTGAAGTGAAACACACGGCAGAGTTCTCATCCATGGATCACACTCTGCTTTAGAGCAAGAAGCACGCTCTTGATTTCCAGAGTCTCTAATGAGCAGGAAACATGAGTGTGCTGAGAAAAATAGAACTGTGTTTCCTACAAATACGGACCATATCTAGTTCATCTCTGCTTCCGAAACTGAAACAAACCAGAGGTCCTCTAACATCCAATGCTTGTCAGTTTAGATGAGAAACGTGTGAGCTTCGTGAAGGATGTAGTTCGTTTGAGCTGAAAAGTGACTGCCCTTACCTGAAAAGAAGTCTTCCTTGTAGGAAGACTCAGAGCCTGGGATTTAACTCCATTTCTGAAGTGAAACACACAGCAGAGTTCTCATCCATTGCTCACACTCTGCTTTAGAGTAAGAAGCACGCTCTTTCTTTCTAGATTCTCTAACACAGCAGGAAACGCGAGTGTGCAGAGAACAAAAGAACGGTGTTTCCTACACATACGGACCATATCTAGTCCAACAATGCTTCTGAAACTGATACAAAGCATGGTTCTCTAACATTCAATGCTTGTCAGTTTGGATGAGAAATGTGTGAGCTTCGTGACCAATGTAGTTCGTTTGAGCTTAAAAGTGACTGCCTCTACTTGAAACGAAGTCTTGCTTGTAGGAAGACACAGAGCCTGGGATTTCACTCCATTTCAAAAGGGAAACACACAGCAGAGTTCTCATCCATGGATCACACTCTGCTTTAGAGCAAGAAGCACGCTCTTGCTTTCTAGAGTCTCTAATACAGCAGGAAACGTGAGTGTGCTCAGAAGAAAAGAACGGTGTTTCCTGTACATACAGACCATATCTAGTTCAACTCTGCTTGAAATTGATACAAAGCAAAGGTCCTCTAACATCCAATGGTTGTCAGTTTAGATGAGAAACGTGTGAGCTTCGTGCACGATGTAGTTTGTTTGAGCTGTAAAGTAACTGCCCTTATCTGGAAAGAAGTCTTGCTTGTAGGAAGACTCAGAGCCTGGGATTTAACTCCATTTCTGAAGTGAAACACACAGCATAGTTCTCATCCATGGATCACACTCTGCTTTAGAGCAAGAAGCACGGTCTAGCTTCCCAGAGTCTCTGAGACAGCAGGAAACTTGAGTGTGCTGAGAACAAATGAACGGTGTTTCCTACACATACGGACCATATCTAGTGCAACTCTGCTTCTGAAACTGATACAAAGCACTGGTTCTCGAACATTCAATGCTTGTCAGTTAAGATGAGAAACGTGTGAGCTTCGTTAACGATGTAGGTCGTTTGAGCTGTAAAGTAACTGCCCTTACCTGAAACGAAGTCTTGCTTGTAGGAAGACTAAGAGACTGGGGTTTAACTCCATTTCTGAAGTGAAACACACAGCAGTGTTCTCATATATAGATCACACTCTGCTTTAGAGCAAGAAGCACGCTCTTGCTTTCCAGAGTCTCCAAGACAGCAGGAAACTTGAGTGTGCTGAGAACAAATGAACGGTGTTTCCTACACATATGGACCATTTCTAGTCCAACTCTGCTTCTGAAACTGATAAAAAGCACTGGTCCTCTAACATTCAATGCTTGTCAGTTAAGATGAGATATGTGTGAGCTTCGTGAACAATGTACGTCGTTTGAGCTGAAAAGTGACTGCCCTAACCTGAAACGATGTCTTCCTAGTAGGAAAACACAGAGCCTGGGATTTATCTCCATTTCCTGAAGGAAAACACAGCAGAGTTCTCACCCATGGATCACACTCTGCTTTAGAGCCGGAAGCACGCTCTTGCTTTCTAGAGTCTCTAAGACAGTAGGAAACGTGAGTGTGCTCAGAACAAAAGAACGGTGTTTGCCACAAATACAGACCATATCTAGTTCATCTCTGCTTCTGAAACTGAAACAAACCAGAGGTCCTCTAATATCCAATGCTTGTCAGTTTAGATGAGAAACATGTGAGCTTCGTTTAGATGTAGTTCGTTTGAGCTATAAAGTAACTGCCCTTACCTGAAACGAAGTCTTGCTTGTAGGAAGACTCAGAGCCAGGGATTTAACTCCATTCCTGAAGTGAAACACACAACAGAGTTCTCATCCATTGATCACACTCTGCTTGAGAGCAAGAAGCACGGTCTAGCTTTCCAGAGTCTCTAAGACAGCAGGAAACTTGAGTGTGCTGAGAACAAATGAACGGTGTTTTCTACACATACAGACCATATCTAGTCCAACTCTGCTTCTGAAACTGATACAAAGCATTGGTTCGCTAACATTCAAAGCTTGTCATTTAAGATGGGAAACGTGTGAGCTTCATGAACTATGTAGGTCTTTTGAGCTGAAATGTGACGGTCCTAACCTGAAACGATGTCTTCCTGGTAGGAAAATACAGAGCCTGGGATTTAACTCCATTTCTGAAGGAAAGAACATCATAGTTCTCATCCATGGATCACACTCTGCTTCAGAGCAAGAAGCCCTCTCTTGCTTTCTAGAGTCTCTAATACAGCAGGAAACTTGAGTGTGCTCAGAACAAAAGAACGGTGTTTCCTACAAATACGGACCATATCTAGTTCATCTCTGCTTCTGAAACTGAAACAAACCAGAGGTCCTCTAACATCCAATGCTTGTCAGTTTAGAGGAGAAACGTGTGAGCTTCGTGGACGACATAGTTCGTTTGAGCTGTAAAGTAACTGCCCTTACCTGAAAAGAAGTCTTCCTTGTAGGAAGACTCAGAGCCTGGGATTTAACTCCATTTCTGAAGTGAAACACACAGCAGAGTTCTCATCCATTGCTCACACTCTGTTTAGAGTAAGAAGCACGCTCTTTCTTTCTAGATTCTCTAACACAGCAGGAAACGCGAGTGTGCAGAGAACAAAAGAACGGTGTTTCCTACACATACGGACCATATCTAGTCCAACAATGCTTCTGAAACTGATACAAAGCATGGTTCTCTAACATTCAATGCTTCTCAGTTTGGATGAGAAATGTGTGAGCTTTGTGACCAATGTAGTTCGTTTGAGCTTAAAAGTGACTGCCCCTACTTGAAACGAAGTCTTGCTTGTAGGAAGATACAGAGCCTGGGATTTAACTCCATTTCTGAAGTGAAACACACAGCATAGTTCTCATCCATGGATCACACTCTGCTTTAGAGCAAGAAGCACAGTCTAGCTTTCCAGAGTCTCAGAGACAGCAGGAAACTTGAGTTTGCTGAGAACAAATGAACGGTGTTTCCTACACATACGGACCATATCTAGTGCTACTCTGCTTCTAAAACTGATACAAAGCACTGGTTCTCGAACATTCAATGCTTGTCAGTTAAGATGAGAAACGTATGAGCTTCGTGAACGCTGTAGGTCGTTTGAGCTGAAAAGTGACTGCCCTCACCTGAAACAATGTCTTCCTACTAGGAAAACACAGAGCCTGGTATTTAACTCCATTTCTGAAGTGAAACACACGGCAGAGTTCTCATCCATGGATCACACTCTGCTTTAGAGCAAGAAGCACGCTCTTGATTTCCAGAGTCTCTAATGAGCAGGAAACATGAGTGTGCTGAGAAAAATAGAACTGTGTTTCCTACAAATACGGACCATATCTAGTTCATCTCTGCTTCTGAAACTGAAACAAACCAGAGGTCCTCTAACATCCAATGCTTGTCAGTTTAGATGAGAAACGTGTGAGCTTCCTGAACGATGTAGTTTGTTTGAGCTGAAAAGTGACTGCCGTTACCTGAAACGAAGTCTTGCTTGTAGGACAACACACAGCCTGGAATTTAACTCCATTTACGAAGGGAAACCCACAGCATAGTTCTCATCCATGGATCACACTCTGGTTTAGACAAGAAGCACGCTCTTGCTTTCTAGAGTCTCTAATACAGCAGGAAACTGGAGGGTGCTCAGAACAAAAGAGCGGTGTTTCCTACACATAAGATCCATATCTAGTTCGACTCTGATTCTAAAACTGAAACAAACCACAGGCCCTCTAAAATCCAATGCTTGTCAGTTAAGATTAGAAACGTGTGAGCTTCGTGAACAACGTAGTTCGTTTGAGCTGAAAAGTAACTGCCCTTACTTTAAACGATGTCTTGCTTTTAGGAAGACTCCGAGCCTGGGATTTAACTCCATTTCTGAATTGAAACACACAACAGAGTTCTCATCCATGGATCACAATCTGCTTTAGAGCAAGAAGCATGCTCTTGCTTTCTAGAGTGCCTAATACAGCAGGAAACATGAGTGTGCTCAGAACAAAAGAACGGTGTTTCCTACACATACGGGCCATATCTAGTTCAATACTGCTTCTGAAACTAACACGAAACACACGTTCTCTAAAATCCAATGCTTGTGGGTTAAGATGAGAAATGTGTTAGAATCCTGAACGATGTAGTTCGTTTGAGCTGTAAGTAACTGCCCTTACCTGAAACGAATTCTTGCTTGTAAGAAGACTCAGAGCCAGGGATTTAAATCCATTTCTGAAGTGAAACACACAACAGAGTTCTCATCCATTGATCACACTCTTCTTTAGAGCAAGAAGCACGCTCTAGCTTTCTAGAGTCTCTAAGACAGCAGGAAACTTGAGTGGGCTGAGAACAATTGAACGGTGTTTACTACACATACAGACCAAGTCTAGTCCAACTCTGCTTCTGAAACAGATACAAAGCACTGGTCCTCTAACATCCAATGCTTGTCAGTTAAGATGACAAACGTGTTAGCTTCGTGAACGATGTAGTTCCTTTGAGCGGAAAAGTGACTGCCCTTACCTGAAACGAAGTGTTGGTTGTAGGAAGACTCTGAACCAGGGATTTAACTCCATTTCTGAAGTGAAACACACAGCAGAGTTCTCATCCATAGATCACACTCTGCTTTAGTCCAAGAAGCACGGTCTTGCTTTCCAGAGTCTCTAATACAGCAGGAAACGTGAGTTTGCTGAGAAAAAACGAACGGTGTTTCCTACACATACAGACCATATTAGTCCAACTCTGCTTCTGAAACTGATACAAAGCTCTGGCCTTCTAACATCCGATGCTTGTCAGTTAAGATGAGAAACGTGTGAGCTTTGTGAACGATGTAGTTCGTTTGAGCTGTAAAGTGACTGCCCTTACCTGAAACGAAGTCTTGCTTGTAGGAAGACACAGAGCCTGGGATTTAACTCCATTTCTGAAGGGAAACACACAGCAGAGGTCTCTTCCATGGATCACACTCTGCTTTAGAGCAAGAAGCACGCTCTAGCTTCCTAGAGTCTCTAAGACAGCAGGAAACTTGAGTGGGCTGAGAACAATTGAACGGTGTTTACTACACATACGGATCATATCTAGTCCAACTCTGCTTCTGAAACTGAAACAATGCACTGGTCCTCTAACATCCAATGCTTGTCAGTTAAGATGAGAAACGTGTGAGCTTTGGGAACAATGTAGTTTGTTTGAGCTGAAAAGTGACTGCCCTTACCTGAAACGAAGTCTTGCTTGTAGGAAGACACAAAGCCTGGGATTTAACTCCATTTGTGAAGTGAAACACATAGCAGAGTTCTCATCCATTGTTCACACTCTGCTTTACAGCAAGAAGCACGCTCTTGCTTTCTAGAGTCTCTAAGACAGCAGGAAACATGACTGTGATGAGAACAAAAGAACGGTGTTTTCTACACATACAGACTATATCTAGTCCAACTCTGCTTCTGAAACTGATACAAAGCACTGGTCCTCTAACATCCAATGCTTTTCAGTTAAGATTAGAAACGTGTGAGCTTCGTGAACGATGTAGTTCGTTTGAGCAGAGAAGTGACTGCCCTTACCTGAAACGAAGTCTTGCTTGTAGGAAGACACAGAGCCTGGGATTTCACTCCATTTCTGAAGGGAAACACACAACACAGTTGTCATCCATAGATCACACTCTGCTTTAGAGCAAGAAGAACGGTATTGCTTTCTAGAATCTCTAATACAGCAGGAAACTTGGGTGTGCTCAGAACAAAAGAAAGGTGTTTCCTACAAATACGGACCATATCTAGTAGAACTCTACTTCTCAAAGTGAAACGAACCACAGGTCCTCTATCATCCAATGCTTGTCAGTTAAGATGAGAAAGGTGTGAGCTTTGTGAACGATGTAGTTCGTTTGAGCTGTAAAGTAACTGCCCTTACCTGAAACGAAGTCTTGCTTGTAGGAAGACTCAGAGCCTGGGATTTAACTCCATTTCTGAAGTGAAACACACAGCAGAGTTCTCATCCATGGATCACACTCTGTTTTAGAGCAAGAAGCACACTTTAGCTTTCTAGAGTCTCTAAGACAGCAGGAAACATGAGTGTGCTGAGAACAAAAGAACGGTGTTTCCTACACATACAGACCATATCTAGTAGAACTCTGCTTCTGAAACTGACACAAACCACAAGTCCACTAATATCCAATGCTTGTCAGTTAAGATGAGGAACGTGTGAGCTTTGTGAAAGATGTAGTTCCTTTGAGCTGAAAAGTGACTGCCCTTACGTGAAAAAAAGGCTTGCTTGTAGGAAGACGCAGAGCCTGGGATATAACTCCATTTATGAAGTGAAACACACAGCAGAGTTCTCATCCATAGATCACACTCTGCTTTAGAGCAAGAGGCATGCTCTTGTTTTCTAGAGTCTCTAATACAGCAGGAATCGTGAGTGTGCTGAGAACAAAAGAACGGAGTTTCCTACACATACAGACCATATCTAGTTCAACTCTTCTTCTGAACCTGACACAAAGCACAGGTCCTGTAACATCCAGTGCTTTTCAATTAAGATCCAGAAACGTGTGACCTTCCTGTATGATGTAGTTCGTTTGAGCTGTAAAGTGACTGCCCTTACCTGAAATGAAGTCTTGCTTGTAGGAAGACACAGAGACTGCGATTTAACGCCATTTCTGAAGGGAAACACACAGCAGAGTTCTCATGTGTGGATCATACTCTGCTTTAGAGCAAGAAGTACGCTGTTGCTTTCTAGAGTCTCTAATACAGCAGGAAACGTGAGTGTGTTGAAAACAAAAGAACAGTGTTTCCTCCACATACTGACCATATCTAGTAGAACTCTGCTTCTGAAACTGAAACAAACCACAAGTCCTCTAACATCCAATGCTTGTCAGTTAAGATGAGAAACGTGTGAGCATTGAAAACGATGTAGTTCGTTTAAACTGGACAGTGATTGCCCTTACGTGAAAAGAAGTCTTGCTTGTAGGAAGACACAGAGCCTGGGATTTTACTCCATTTCTGAAGGGAAACACACAGCAGATGTCTCTTCTATGGATCACACTCTGCTTTAGAGCAAGAAGCACGCTCTAGCTTTCTAGAGTCTGTAAGACAACAGGAAACGTGAGTGTGCTCAGAACAAAAGAACGGTGTTTCCTACACATACGGATCATATCTAGTCCAACTCTGCTTCTGAAACTGATACAAAGCACTGGTCCTCTAACATCCGATGCTTGTCACTTAAGATGAGAAACGTGTGAGCTTCCTGAATGATGTAGTTCCTTTGAGCTGAAAAGTGACTGCCCTTACCTGAAACGAAGTCTTGCTTGTAGGAAGACACAGAGCCTGGGATTTCTCTCCATTTCTGAAGGGAAACACACAGCATAGTTCTCATCCATGGATCACACTCTGCTTTAGAGCAAGAAGCACGCTCTTGCTTTCTAGAGTCTCTAATGTATCAGGAAACGTGAGTGTGCTCAGAAGAATAGAACCGTGTTTCCTATACATACGGAAAATATCTAGTTCAACTATGCTTGAAATTGATACAAAGCAAAGGTCCTCTAACATCCAATGCTTCTCAGTTAAGATAGGAAACGTGTGCGCTTCGTGAACGATATAGTTCGTTTGAACTGTGTAGTAAATGCCCTAACCTGAAACGAAGTCTTGCTTGTAGTAAGACTCAGAGCCTGGGATTTAACTCCATTTCTGTAGTGAAACACACAGCAGAGTTCTCATCCATTGTTCACACTCTGCTTTAGAGCAAGAACACGCTGTTGCGTTCAAGAGTGTCTAATACAGCAGGAAACGTGAGTGTGCTGAGAACAAAAGAACGGTGTTTCTTACACATACAGACCAAGTCTAGTCCAACTCTGCTTCTGAAACAGATACAAAGCACTGGTCCTCTAACATCCAATGCTTGTCAGTTAAGATGACAAACGTGTTAGCTTCGTGAACGATGTAGTTCCTTTGAGCGGAAAAGTGACTGCCCTTACCTGAAACGAAGTGTTGGTTGTAGGAAGACTCTGAACCAGGGATTTAACTCCATTTCTGAAGTGAAACACACAGCAGAGTTCTCATCCATAGATCACACTCTGCTTTAGTCCAAGAAGCACGGTCTTGCTTTCCAGAGTCTCTAATACAGCAGGAAACGTGAGTTTGCTGAGAAAAAACGAACGGTGTTTCCTACACATACAGACCATATTAGTCCAAATCTGCTTCTGAAACTGATACAAAGCTCTGGCCTTCTAACATCCGATGCTTGTCAGTTAAGATGAGAAACGTGTGAGCTTTGTGAACGATGTAGTTCGTTTGAGCTGTAAAGTGACTGCCCTTACCTGAAACGAAGTCTTGCTTGTAGGAAGACACAGAGCCTGGGATTTAAGTCCATTTTTGAAGGGAAACACACAACACAGTTCTCATCCATGGATCACACTCTGCTTTAGAGCAAAAAGGACGCTCTTGCTTTCTAGAGTCTCTAATACGGCAGGAAACGTGAGTGTGCTCAGAAGAAAAGAACGGTGTTTCCTACACATACGGACCATATATAGTTCAACTCTTCTTCTGAACCTGACACAAAACACAGGTCCTGTAACATCCAATGCTTTTCAATTAACATCGAGCAACGTATGACCTTCGTGTATGATGTAGTTCGTTTGAGCTGTAAAGTGACTGCCCTTACATGAAAGGAAGTCTTGCTTGTAGGAAGACACAGAGCCTGGGATTTAACTCCATTTCTGAAGGGAAACACACAGCAGAGTTCTCATCCATGGATCACACTCTGCTTTAGTCCAAGAAGCATGCTCTTGCTTTCCAGAGTCTCTAATACAGCAGGAAACGTGAGTTTGCTGAGAAAAAAAGAACGGTGTTTCCTACACATACAGACCATATTAGTCCAACTCTGCTTCTGAAACTGATACAAAGCACTGGCCTTCTAACATCCGATGCTTGTCAGTTAAGATGAGAGACTTGTGAGCTTTGTGAACGATGTAGTTGTTTGAGCTGTAAAGTGACTGCCCTTACCTGAAACGAAGTCTTGCTTGTAGGAAGACACAGAGACTGGGATTTAAGTCCATTTTTGAAGGGAAACACACAACACAGTTCTCATCCATGGGTCACACTCTCCTTTTGAGCAAAAACCACGCTCTTGCTTTCTAGAGTCTCTAATACCGCAGGAAACGTGAGTGTGCTCAGAAGAAAAGAACGGTGTTTCCTACACATACGGACCATATATAGTTCAACTCTGCTTGAAAATGATACAAAGCAAAGGTGCTCTAACATCCAATGCTTCTCAGTTTAGATGAGAAACGTGTGAGCTTCGGGAACGATGTTGTTCGTTTGAGGTGTAACGTTACTGCCCTAACCAGAAACGATGTCTTCCTAGTAGAAAAACACAGAGCCTGGCATTTAACTCCATTTCTGAGGTGAAACACACGGCAGAGTTCTCATCCATGGATCACATTCTGCTTTAGAGCAAGAAGCACGCTCTTGCTTTCTAGAGTCTCTAAGACAGCAGGAAATATGAGTGTGCTCAGAACAAAAGAACAGTGTTTCCTACACATACGGACCATATCTAGTTCATCTCTGCTTCTGAAACTGAAACAAACCAGAGGTCCTCTAACATCCAATGCTTGTCAGTTTAGATGAGAAACGTGTGAGCTTCGTGAATGTTGTAGTTCATTTTTAGCTGTAAAGTAACTGCCCTTACTTGAAAAGAAGTCTTGCTTGTAGGAAGACACAGAGCCTGGGATTTAACTCCATTTCTGAAGGGAAACACATCATAGTTCTCATCCATTGATCTCACTCTGCTTTAGAGCAAGAAGCACGCTCTTGCTTTCTAGAGTCTCTAATGTATCAGGAAACGTGAGTGTGCTCAGAAGAATAGAACCGTGTTTTCTATACATACGGAAAATATCTAGTTCAACTATGCTTGAAATTGATACAAAGCAAAGGTCCTCTAACATCCAATGCTTCTCAGTTAAGATAGGAAACGTGTGCGCTTCGTGAACGATATAGTTCGTTTGAACTGTGTAGTAAATGCCCTAACCTGAAACGAAGTCTTGCTTGTAGTAAGACTCAGAGCCTGGGATTTAACTCCATTTCTGTAGTGAAACACACAGCAGAGTTCTCATCCATTGTTCACACTCTGCTTTAGAGCAAAAAGCACTCTGTTGTGTTCAAGAGTCTCTAATACAGCAGGAAACGTGAGTGTGCTGAGAACAAAAGAACGGTGTTTCTTACACATACAGACCAAGTCTAGTCCAACTCTGCTTCGGAAACAGATACAAAGCACTGGTCCTCTAACATACAATGCTTGTCAGTTAAGATGACAAACGTGTTAGCTTCGTGAACGATGTAGTTCCTTTGAGCGGAAAAGTGACTGCCCTTACCTGAAACGAAGTGTTGCTTGTAGGAAGACTCTGAACCAGGGATTTAACTCCATTTCTAGAGTGAAACACACAGCAGAGTTCTCATCAATAGATCACACTCTGCTTTAGAGCAAGAAGCACGCTCTAGCTTTCTAGAGTCTCTAAGACAGCAGGAGATGTGAGTGTGCTGAGAAAAAAAGAACGGTGTTTCCTACACATACGGATCATATCTAGTCCAACTCTGCTTCTGAAACTGATACAAAGCACTCGTCCTCTAACATCCGATGATTGTCAGTTAAGATGAGAAACGTGTGAGCTTCCTGAACGATGTAGTTCCTTTGAGCTGAAAAGTAAGTGCCCTTACCTGAAACGAAGTCTTGCTTTTAGGAAGACTCAGAGCCAGGGATTTAAATCCATTTCTGAAGTGAAACACACAACAGAGTTCTCATCCATTGATCACACTCTTCTTTAGAGCAAGAAGCACGCTCTAGCTTTCTAGAGTCTCTAAGACAGCAGGAAACTTGAGTGGGCTGAGAACAATTGAACTGTGTTTACTACACATACGGATCATATCTAGTCCAACTCTGCTTCTGAAACTGAAACAAAGCACTGGTCCTCTAACATCCAATGCTTGTCAGTTAAGATGAGAAACGTGTGAGCTTCGGGAACAATGTAGTTTGTTTGAGCTGAAAAGTGACTGCCCTTACCTGAAACGAAGTCTTGCTTGTAAGAAGACACAAAGCCTGGGATTTAACTCCATTTGTGAAGTGAAACACATAGCAGAGTTCTCATCCATTGTTCACACTCTGCTTTACAGCAAGAAGCACGCTCATGCTTTCTAGAATCTCTAAGACAGCAGGAAACATGAGTGTGATGAGAACAAAAGAACGGTGTTTCCTACACATACAGCCCATATCTAGTCCAACTCTGCTTCTGAAACTGAAACAAACCACAGGTACTCTAACACCCATTGCTTGTCAGATAAGGTGAGAAACGTGTGAGCTTCGAGAACGATGTAGTTCGTTTGAGCTGTAAAGTAACTTCCCTTACCTGAAACGAAGTCTTGCTTGTAGGATGACTCAGAGCCTGGGATGTAACTCCATTTCTGAAGTGAAACACACAACAGAGTTCTCATCCATTGATCAAACTCTGCTTTAGACCAAGAAGCACACTCTAGCTTTCTAGAGTCTCTAAGACAGCAGGAAACTTGAGTGTGCTGAGAACAAATGAACGGGGTAATCTACACATAGGGATCATATCTAGTCCAACACTGCTTCTGAAACTGATACAAAGCACTGGTCCTCTAACATCCAATGCTTTTCAGTTAAGATTAGAAACGTGTGAGCTTCGTGAACGATGTAGTTCGTTTCAGCTGAAAAGTGACTGCCCTCACCTGAAACGAAATCTTGCTTGTAGGAAGACACAGAGCCTGGGATTTCACTCCATTTCTGAAGGGAAACACACAACACAGTTGTCATCCATAGATCACACTCTGCTTTAGAGCAAGAAGAACGGTATTGCTTTCTAGAATCTCTAATACAGCAGGAAACTTGGGTGTGCTCAGAACAAAAGAAAGGTGTTTCCTACAAATACGGACCATATCTAGTAGAACTCTACTTCTCAAAGTGAAACGAACCACAGGTCCTCTAACATCCAATGCTTGTCAGTTAGGATGAGAAAGGTGTGAGCTTTGTGAACGATGTAGTTCGTTTGAGCTGTAAAGTAACTGCCCTTACCTGAAACGAAGTCTTGCTTGTAGGAAGACTCAGAGCCTGGGATTTAACTCCATTTCTGAAGTGAAACACACAGCAGAGTTCTCATCCATGGATCACACTCTGCTTTAGAGCAAGAAGCACACTCTAGCTTTCTAGAGTCTGTAAGACAGCAGGAAACATGAGTGTGCTGAGAACAAAAGAACGGTGTTTCCTACACATACGGACCATATCTAGTAGAACTCTGCTTCTGAAACTGACACAAACCACAAGTCCACTAATATCCAATGCTTGTCAGTTAAGATGAGGAACGTGTGAGCTTCATGAAAGATGTAGTTCCTTTGAGCTGAAAAGTGACTGCCCTTACGTGAAAAAAAGGCTTGCTTGTAGGAAGACACAGAGCATGGGATTTAACTCCATTTCTGAAGGGAAACACACAGCAGAGGTCTCTTCCATGGATCACACTCTGCTTTAGAGCAAGAAGCACACTCTAGCTTTCTAGAGTCTCTAAGACAGCAGGAAAGGTGAGTGTGCTGAGAAAAAAAGGAACGGTGTTTCCCACACTTACGGATCATATCTAGTCCATCTCTGCTTCTGAAACTGATACAAAGCACTGGTCCTCTAACATCCGATGCTTCTCATTTAAGATGAGAAACGTGTGAGCTTCCTGAATGATGTAGTTCGTTTGAGCTGGAAAGTAACTGCCCTTACTTGAAACGAAATCTTGCTTGTAGGAAGACTCAGAGCCTGGGATTTAATTACATTTCTGCAGGGAAACACACTGCATAGTTCTCATTCATGGATCACACTCTGCTTTAGAGCAAGAAGAATGCTACTGCTTTCTAGAGTCTCTAATAAAGCAGGAAACTTGACTGTGCTCAGAACAAAAGAACGGTGTTTCCTACACATACGGACCATATCTAGTAGAACTCTGCTTCTGAAACTGAAACAAACCACAAGTCCTCTAACATCCAATCCTTGTCTGTTAAGATGAGAAACGTGTGAGCTTCGTGAACAAGGTAATTCGTTTGAGCTGAAAAGTAATTGCCCTTACGTGAAAAGAAGTCTTGCATGTAGGAAGACACAGAGCCTGGGATTTAACTCCATTTCTGAAGGGAAACACACAGCAGAGTTCTCTTCCATGGATCACACTCTGTTTTAGAGCAAGAAGCACGCTCTAGCTTTCTAGAGTCTCTAAGACAGCAGGAGATGTGAGTGTGCTGAGAAAAAAAGAACGGTGTTTCCTACACATACGGATCATATCTAGTCCAACTCTGCTTCTGAAACTGATACAAAGCACTGGTCCTCTAACATCCGATGCTTGTCAGTTACAGTGAGAAACGTGTGAGCTTCCTGAACGATGTAGTTCCTTTGAGCTGAAAAGTAAGTGCCCTTACCTGAAACGAAGTCTTGCTTGTAGGAAGACGCAGAGCCTGGGATATAACTCCATTTATGAAGTGAAACACACAGCAGAGTTCTCATCCATAGATCACACTCTGCTTTAGAGCAAGAGGCATGCTCTTGTTTTCTAGAGTCTCTAATACAGCAGGAAACGTGAGTGTGCTGAGAACAAAAGAACGGAGTTTCCTACACATACAGACCATATCTAGTTCAACTCTTCTTCTGAACCTGACACAAAGCACAGGTCCTGTAACATCCAGTGCTTTTCAATTAAGATCCAGAAACGTGTGACCTTCCTGTATGATGTAGTTCGTTTGAGCTGTAAAGTGACTGCCCTTACCTGAAATGAAGTCTTGCTTGTAGGAAGACACAGAGACTGGGATTTAACGCCATTTCTGAAAGGAAACACACAGCAGAGTTCTCATGTGTGGATCATACTCTGCTTTAGAGCAAGAAGCACGCTCTTGCTTTCTAGAGTCTCTAATACAGCCGGAAACGTGAGTGTGCTGAAAACAAAAGAACAGTGTTTCCTCCACATACTGACCATGTCTAGTAGAACTCTGCTTCTGAAACTGAAACAAACCACAAGTCCTCTAACATCCAATGCTTGTCAGTTAAGATGAGAAACGTGTGAGCATTGTGAACGATGTAGTTCGTTTGAACTGGAAAGTGATTGCCCTTACGTGAAAAGAAGTCCTGCTTGTAGGAAGACACAGAGCCTGGGATTTAACTCCATTTCTGAAGGGAAACACACAGCAGAGGTCTCTTCTATGGATCACACTCTGCTTTAGAGCAAGAAGTACGCTCTAGCTTTCTAGAGTCTGTAAGACAACAGGAAACGTGAGTGTGCTGAGAAAAAAAGAACAGTGTTTCCTACACATACGGATCATATCTAGTCAAACTCTGCTTCTGAAACTGATACAAAGCACTGGTCCTCTAACATCCGATGCTTGTCAGTTAAGATGAGAAACGTGTGAGCTTCCTGAATGATGTAGTTCCTTTGAGCTGAAAAGTGACTGCCCTTACCTGAAACGAAGTCTTGCTTGTAGGAAGACACAGAGCCTGGGATTTCTCTCCATTTCTGAAGGGAAACACACAGCATAGTTCTCATCCATGGATCACACTCTGCTTTAGAGCAAGAAGCACGCTCTTGCTTTCTAGAGTCTCTAATGTATCAGGAAACGTGAGTGTGCTCAGAAGAATAGAACCGTGTTTCCTATACATACGGAAAATATCTAGTTCAACTATGCTTGAAATTGATACAAAGCAAAGGTCCTCTAACGTCCAATGCTTCTCAGTTAAGATAGGAAACGTGTGCGCTTCTTGAGCGATATAGTTCGTTTGAACTGTGTAGTAAATGCCCTAACCTGAAACGAAGTCTTGCTTGTAGTAAGACTCAGAGCCTGGGATTTAACTCCATTTCTGTAGTGAAACACACAGCAGAGTTCTCATCCATTGTTCACACTCTGCTTTAGAGCAAGAACACGCTGTTGCGTTCAAGAGTGTCTAATACAGCAGGAAACGTGAGTGTGCTGAGAACAAAAGAACGGTGTTTCTTACACATACAGACCAAGTCTAGTCCAACTCTGCTTCTGAAACAGATACAAAGCACTGGTTCTCTAACATCCAATGCTTGTCAGTTAAGATGACAAACGTGTTAGCTTCGTGAACGATGTAGTTCCTTTGAGCGGAAAAGTGACTGCCCTTACCTGAAACGAAGTGTTGGTTGTAGGAAGACTCTGAACCAGGGATTTAACTCCATTTCTGAAGGGAAACACACAGCAGAGTTCTCATCCATAGATCACACTCTGCTTTAGTCCAAGAAGCACGGTCTTGCTTTCCAGAGTCTCTAATACAGCAGGAAACGTGAGTTTGCTGAGAAAAAAAGAACGGTGTTTCCTACACATACAGACCATATTAGTCCAACTCTGCTTCTGAAACTGATACAAAGCACTGGCCTTCTAACATCCGATGCTTGTCAGTTAAGATGAGAAACGTGTGAGCTTTGTGAACTATGTAGTTCGTTTGAGCTGTAAAGTGACTGCCCTTACCTGAAACGAAGTCTTGCTTGTAGGAAGACACAGAGCCTGGGATTTAAGTCCATTTTTGAAGGGAAACACACAACACAGTTCTCATCCATGGATCACACTCTGCTTTAGAGCAAAAAGGACGCTCTAGCTTTCTAGAGTCTCTAAGACAGCAGGAAATGTGAGTGTGCTGAGAAAAAAAGGAACGGTGTTTCCCACACTTACGGATCATATCTAGTCTAACTCTGCTTCTGAAACTGATACAAAGCACTGGTCCTCTAACATCCGATGCTTCTCATTTAAGATGAGAAACGTGTGAGCTTCCTGAATGATGTAGTTCGTTTGAGCTGGAAAGTAACTGCCCTTACTTGAAACGAAATCTTGCTTGTAGGAAGACTCAGAGCCTGGGATTTAACTACATTTCTGCAGGGAAACACACAGGATAGTTCTCATTCATGGATCACACTCTGCTTTAGAGCAAGAAGAATGCTACTGCTTTCTAGAGTCTCTAATAAAGCAGGAAACTTGAGTGTGCTCAGAACAAAAGAACGGTGTTTCCTACACATACGGACCATATCTAGTAGAACTCTGCTTCTGAAACTGAAACAAACCACGAGTCCTCTAACATCCAATCCTTGTCTGTTAAGATGAGAAACGTGTGAGCTTCGTGAACAAGGTAATTCGTTTGAGCTGAAAAGTAATTGCCCTTACGTGAAAAGAAGTCTTGCTTGTAGGAAGACACAGAGCCTGGGATTTAACACCATTTCTGAAGGGAAACACACAGCAGAGTTCTCTTCCATGGATCACACTCTGTTTTAGAGCAAGAAGCACGCTCTAGCTTTCTAGAGTCTCTAAGACAGCAGGAGATGTGAGTGTGCTGAGAAAAAAAGAACGGTGTTTCCTACACATACGGATCATATCTAGTCCAACTCTGCTTCTGAAACTGATACAAAGCACTGGTCCTCTAACATCCGATGCTTGTCAGTTAAGGTGAGAAACGTGTGAGCTTCCTGAACGATGTAGTTTCTTTGAGCTGAAAAGTAAGTGCCCTTACCTGAAACGAAGTCTTGCTTGTAGGAAGACGCAGAGCCTGGGATATAACTCCATTTATGAAGTGAAACACACAGCAGAGTTCTCATCCATAGATCACACTCTGCTTTAGAGCA
Organism: Onychomys leucogaster; assembly: GCA_949786385.1. Classification (NCBI taxonomy): domain Eukaryota; kingdom Metazoa; phylum Chordata; class Mammalia; order Rodentia; family Cricetidae; genus Onychomys; species Onychomys leucogaster. The sequence continues at coordinate 3,182,899 of CATKUP010000029.1, forward strand.
AGAGGCATGCTCTTGTTTTCTAGAGTCTCTAATACAGCAGGAAACGTGAGTGTGCTGAGAACAAAAGAACGGAGTTTCCTACACATACAGACCATATCTAGTTCAACTCTTCTTCTGAACCTGACACAAAGCACAGGTCCTGTAACATCCAGTGCTTTTCAATTAAGATCCAGAATCGTGTGACCTTCCTGTATGATGTAGTTCGTTTGAGCTGTAAAGTGACTGCCCTTACCTGAAATGAAGTCTTGCTTGTAGGAAGACACAGAGACTGGGATTTAACGCCATTTCTGAAGGGAAACACACAGCAGAGTTCTCATCCATGGATCACACTCTGCTTTAGTCCAAGAAGCATGCTCTTGCTTTCCAGAGTCTCTAATACAGCAGGAAACGTGAGTTTGCTGAGTAAAAAAGAACGGTGTTTCCTACACATACAGACCATATTAGTCCAACTCTGCTTCTGAAACTGATACAAAGCACTGGCCTTCTAACATCCGATGCTTGTCAGTTAAGATGAGAAACGTGTGAGCTTCGTGAACGATGTTGTTCGTTTGAGGTGTAACGTGACTGCCCTAACCTGAAAAGATGTCTTCCTAGTAGAAAAACACAGAGCCTGGGATTTAACTCCATTTCTGAAGTGAAACACACAACAGAGTTCTCATCCACTGATCACAGTCTGCTTTAGAGCAAGAAGAACGCTCTTGCTTTCTAGAGTCTCTAAGACAGCAGGAACCGTGAGTGTGCTCAGAACAAAAGAACGGTGTTTCCAACACATACGGATCATATCTCGTTCATCTATGCTTCTGAAACTGACACAAACCAGAGGTCCTCTAACATTCAATGCTTGTCAGTTTAGAGGAGAAACATGTGAGCTTTGTTTAGATGTAGTTCGTTTGAGCTGTAAAGTAACTGCCCTTACCTGAAAAGAAGTCTTGCTTGTAGGAGGACTCAGAGCCAGGGATTTAACTCCATTTCTGAAGTGAAACACACAACAGAGTTCTCATCCATGGATCACACTCTGCTTTAGAGCAAGAAGCACGCTCTAGATTTCCAGAGTCTCTAAGAAAGCAGGAAACATGAGTGTCCTGAGAACAAATGAATGGTTTTTCCTACACATACGGACCATATCTACTCCAACTCTGCTTCTGAAAATGATACAAAGCATGGTTCTCTAACATTCAATGCTTGTCAGTTAATATGAGAACCGTGGGAGCTTCGTGACCGATGTAGTTCGTTGGAGCTTAAAAGTGACTGCCCTTACTTGAAAAAAAATTTTTCTTGTAGGAAGACACAGAGCCTGGGATTTTACTCCATTTCAGAAGGGAAACACACAGCAGAGTTCTCATCCATGGATCACACTCTGCTTTAGAGCAAGAAGCATGCTCTTGCTTTCCAGAGTCTCTAATACAGCAGTTAACGTGAGTTTGCTGAGGATAAAAGAACGGTATTTCCTACACAAATGGACCATATTAGTCCAACTCTGCTTCTGAAACTGATACAAAGCACTGGCCTTCTAAGAAACAATGCTTGTCAATTAAGATGAGAAACGTGTGAGCTTCGTGAACGATGTAGTTCGTTTGAGCTGAAAAGTGTCTGCCCTTACCTGAAATGATGTCTTGCTTGTAGGAAGACACAGAGCCTGGGATTTAACTCCATATCTGAAGGGAAACATACAACACAGTTCTCATCCATGGATCACACTCTGCTTTAGAGCAAGAAGCACGATCTAGATTTCCAGAGTCTCTAAGACAGCAGGAAACTTGAGTGTGTTGAGAACAAAAGAACTGTGTTTCCTACACATACGGACCATATCTAGTCCAACTCTGCTTCTGAAACTGATAAAAAAGCACTGGTTCTCTAACATTCAATGCTTGTCAGTTAAGATGAAAAACGTGTGAGATTCGTGAACGATGTAGGTCGTTTGAGCTGAAAAGTGACTGCCCTAACCTGAAACGATGTCTTCCTGGTAGGAAAACACAGAGCACTGGATTTAACTCCATTTCTGAAGGAAAACACTTCATAGTTCTCATCCTAGGATCACACTCTGCATTAGAGCAAGAAGCCCTCTCTTGCTTTCTAGATTCTCTAATACAGCAGGAAAACTAGTGTGCTCAGAACAAAAGAAAGGTGTTTCCTACAAATACGGACCATATCTAGTTCATCTCTGCTTCTGAAACTGAAACAAACCAGAGGTCCTCTAACATCCAATGCTTGTCAGTTTAGATGAGAAACGTGTGAGCTTAGTGAACTATGTAGTTCGTTTGAGCTGTAAAGAAACTGCCCTTACCTGAAAAGAAGTCTACCTTGTAGGAAGACTCAGAGTCTGGTATTTAAGTCCATTTCTGAAGGGAAACACACAACACAGTTCTCATCCATGGATCACACTCTGCTTTAGAGCAAGAAGCACGCTCTTGCTTTCTAGAGTCTCTAAGACAGCAGGAAACATGAGTGTGCTCAGAACAAAAGAACAGTGTTTCATACACATACGGACCATATCTAGTTCATCTCTGCTTCTGAAACTGAAACAACCCAGAGGTCCTCTAACATCCAATGCTTGTCAACTTAGATGAGAAACGAGTGAGCTTCTTGACCGATGTAGTTCGTTTGAGCTTAAAAGTGACTGCCATTACTTGAAACGAAGTCTTGCTTGTAGGAAGACACAGAGCCTGGAATTTACCTCCATTTCTGAAGAGAAACACACAGCATAGTTTTCATGCATGGATAACACTCTGTTTTAGAACCAGAAGCACGCTCTTGCTTTCTAGAGTCTCTAATACAGCAGGAAACTTGAGTGTGCTCAGAACAAAAGAACGGTGTTTCCTACACATACGGCCCATATCTAGTTCCACTCTGCTTCTGAAACTGAAACAAACCACAGGTCCTCTAACACCCAATGCTTCTCAGTTAAGATGAGAAACGTGTGAACTTTGTGAATGTTGTAGTTCATTTGAGTTGTAAAGTAACTGCCCTTACCTGAAACGAAGTCTTGTTTGTAGGAAGACTCATAGACTGGGGTTTAACTCCATTTCTGAAGTGAAACACACAGCAGAGTTCTCATATATAGATCACACTAAGCCTTAGAGCAAGAAGCACGCTCTTGCTTTCCAGAGTATCCAAGACAGCAGGAAACGTGAGTGTGCTGAGAACAAATGAACGGTGTTTCCTACACATACGGACCATATCTAGTCCAACTCTGCTTCTGAAACTGATACAAAGCATGGTTCTCTAACATTCAGTGCTTGGCAGTTAAGATGGGAAACTTGTTAGTTTCTTGAACGATGTAGTTCGTTTGAGCTGAAAAGTGACTGCCCTTACTTGAAATGAAGTCTTGCTTTTAGGAGACACAGAGCCTGGAATTTAACTCCATTTCTGAAGAGAAACACACAGCAGAGTTCTCATCCATTGCTCACACTCTGCTTTAGAGCAAGAAGCACGCTCTTGCTTTCCAGAGTCTCCAAGACAGCAGGAAACTTGAGTGTGCTGAGAACAAATGAACAGTGTTTCCTACACATACGGACCCTATCTAGTCCATCTCTGCTTCTGAAACTGAAACAAACCAGAGGTCCTCTAATATCCAATGCTTGTCAGTTTAGATGAGAAACGTGTTAGTTTCATTTAGATGTAGTTCGTTTGAGCTGTAAAGTAACTGCCCTTACCTGAAAAGAAGTCTTGCTTGTAGGAAGACTCACTGCCAGGGATTTAACTCCATTTCTGAAGTGAAACACACAACAGAGTTCTCATCCATTGATCACACTCTGCTTTAGAGAAAGAAGCACGCTCTAGATTTCCAGAGTCTCTAAGACAGCAGGAAACTTGAGTGTCCTGATTACAAATGAACGGTGTTTCCTACACATACGGATCATATCTATTCCAACTCTGCTTCTGAACTTGATACAAAGCACTGGCCTTCTAACATCCAATGCTTGTCAGTTAAGATGAAAACGTGTGAGCTTCGTGAACGATGTAGTTCGTTTGAGCTGAAAAGTGACTGCCCTTACTTGAAACGAAATCTTGCTTGTAGGAAGACACAGAACCTGGAATTTAACTCCATTTCTGAAGAGAAACACACAGCATAGTTTTCATTCATGGATAGCACTCTGCTTTAGAACAAGAAGCACACTCTTGCTTTCTAGACTCTCTAATACAGCAGGAAACTTGAGTGTGCTCAGAACAAAAGAACGGTGTTTCCTACACATATGGCCCATATCTAGTTCCACTCTGCTTCTGAAACTGAAACAAACCACAGGTCCTCTAATATCCAATGCTTCACAGTTAAGATGAGATACATGTGAGCTTCGTGAATGTTGTAGTTCATTGAGCTGTACAGTAACTGCCCTTACCTGAAACGAAGTCTTGCTTGTAGGAAAACTCATAGACTGGGGTTTAACACCATTTCTGAAGTGAAATACTCAGCAGAGTTCTCATATATACATCACACTCTGCTTTAGAGCAAGAAGCACGCTCTTGCTTTCTAGAGTCTCTAAGACAGCAGGAAAAATGAGTGTGCTCAGAACAAAAGAACAGTGTTTCCTACACGTAGCGACCATATCGAATTAATCTATGCTAATGAAACAGAAACAAACCAGAGGTCCTCTAACATCCAATGCTTGTCAACTTAGATGAGAAACGTGTGAGTTTCTTGACCGATGTAGTTCGTTTGAGCTTAAAAGTGACTGCCGTTACTTGAAACGAAGTCTTGCTTGTAGGAAGACACAGAGCCTGGAATTTAACTCCATTTCTGAAGAGAAACACACAGCATAGTTTTCATGCATGGATAACACTCTGCTTTAGAACAAGAAGCACGCTCTTGCTTTCTAGAGTCTCTAATACAGCAGGAAACTTGAGTGTGCTCAGAACAAAAGAACGGAGTTTCCTACACATACGGCCCATATCTAGTTCCACTCTGCTTCTGAAACTGAAACAAAGCACAGGTCCTCTAACATCCAATGCTTCTCAGTGTGAACTTCATGAATGTTGTAGTTCATTTGAGTTGTAAAGTAACTGCCCTTACCTGAAACGAAGTCTTGCTTGTAGGAAGACTCATAGACTGGGGTTTAACTCCATTTGCGAAGTGAAACACACAGCAGAGTTTTCATATATAGATCACACTCTGCTTTAGAGCAAGAAGCATGCTCTTGCTTTCTAGAGTCTCTAATACAGCAGGAAACTTGTGTGTGCTCAGAACAAAAAAAAACGGTGTTTCCTACACATACGGCCCATGTCTAGTTCCACTCTGCTTGAAATTGATACAAAGCAAATGTCCTCTAACATCCAATGCTTGTCAGTTTAGATGAGAAACATGTGAGCTTCGTGAAGGATGTAATTCGTTTGAGCTGAAAAGTCACTGCCCTTACTTGAAATGAAGTCTTGCTTGTAGGAAGGCACAGCCTGGAATTCAACTCCATTTCTGAAGGGACACACACAGCATAGTTTTCATGCATGGATAACACTCTGCTTTAGAGCAAGAAGCACGCTCTTGCTTTCTAGAGTCTCTAATACAGCAGGAAACTTGAGGGTGCTCAGAACAAAAGAACGTTGTTTCCTACAAATACGGACCATATCTAGTTCATCTCTGCTTCTGAAACTGAAACAAACCACAGGTCCTCTAACATCCAATGCTTGTCAGTTTAGATGAGAAATGTGTGAGCTTCGTGAACGATGTAGTTCGTTTGAGCTGTAAAGTAATTGCCCTTACCTGAAAAGAAGTCTTCCTTGTAGAAAGACTCAGAGCCTGGTATTTAACTCCATTCCTGAAATGAAACACACAGCAGAGTTCTCATCCATGGATCACACTCGGCTTTAGAGTAAGAAGCACGCTCTTGCTTTCTAGAGTCTCTAAGACAGCAGGAAACATGAGTGTGCTCAGAACAAAAAATGTTGTTTCCAACACATACGGACCATATCTAGTTCATCTATGCTTCTGAAACTGAAACAAACCAGAGGTCCTCTAACACCCAATGCTTGTCAGTTTAGGTGAGAAACGTGTGAGCTTCGTTTAGATGTAGTTCGTTTGAGCTGTAAAGTAACTGCCCTTACCTGAAAAGAAGTCTTGCTTGTAGGAAGACTCAGAGCCAGGGATTTAACTCCATTTCTGAAGTGAAACACACAGCAGAGTTCTCATCCATGGATCACACTCTGCTTTAGAGCAAGAAGCACACTCTTGCTTTCCAGAGTCTGTAATACAGTAGGAAACGTGAGTTTGCTAAGAAAAAAAGAACGGTGTTTCCTACACATACAGACCATATTAGTCCAACTCTGCTTCTGAAACTGATACAAATCATGGTTCTCTAACATTCAATGCTTGTCAGTTAATATGAGAACCGTGGGAGCTTCGTGACCGATGTAGTTCGTTTGAGGTTAAAAGTGACTGCCCTTACTTGAAAAAAAATTTTCCTTGTAGGAAGACACTGAGCCTGGGATTTAACTCCATTTCTGAAGGAAAACACACAACAGAGTTCTCATCCATGGATCACACTCTGCTGTAGATCAAGAAGCACGCTCTTGCTTTCCAGAGTCTCTAATTCAGCAGGAAATGTGAGTTTGCTGAGAAAAAAATTACGGTGTTTCCTACACATATGGACCATATTAGTCCAAGTCTGCTTCTGAAACTGATACAAAGCACAGGCCTTCTAACATCCAATGCTTGTCAGTTAAGATGAGAAACCTGTGAGCTTCGTGAACGATGTAGTTCGTTTGAGCTGAAAATTGACTTCCCTTACCTGAAACGAAGTCTTGCTTGTAGGAAGACACAGAGCCAGGGATTTAACTCCATTTCTGAAGGAAAACACACAACACAGTTCTCATCCATGGATCACACTCTGCTTTAGAGCAAGAAGCAGGCTCTTGCACTCTAGACTCTCTAATACAGCAGGAAACGTGAGTGTGCTCAGACGAAAAGAACGGTGTTTCTTACACATATGGACCATATCTAGTTCAACTCTCCTTGAAATTGATACAAAGCAAAGGTCCTCTAACATCCAATGCTTCTCAGTTTTGATGAGAAACGTGTGAGCTTCGTGAATGATGTAGTTCGTTTGAGCTGTAAAGTAACTGCCCCTACATGAAAAGAAGTCTTTCTTGAAGGAAGACACAGAGCCTGGGATTTAACTCCATTTCTGAAGAGAAACACACAGCAGATTCCTCATCCATTGATCACACTCTGCTTTAGAGCAAGAAGCACGCTCTTGCTTTCTAGATTCTCTAATAGAGCAGGAAACGTGAGTGTGCTGTGAACAAACGAACGGTGTTTCCTACACATACTGACCATATTAGTCCAACTCTGCTTCTGAAACTGATACAAAGCACTGGCCTTCTAACATCCGATGCATGTCAGTTAAGGTGAGAAACGTGTGAGCTTCGTGAACAATGTAGTTCGTTTGAGCTGAAAATTGACTGCACTTACCTGAATCGACGACTTGCTTGCAGAAAGACACAGAGCCTGTGATTTAACTCCATTTCTGAAGGGAAACACACGGCAGAGTTCTCATGCATGGATCACACGCTGCTTTAGATCAAGAAGCACGCTGTTGCTTTCCAGAGTCTCTAATACAGCAGGAAACATGAGTTTGCAGAAAAAAAAAGAACGGTGTTTCCTACAAATACGGACCATATCTAGTTCATCTCTGCTTCTGAAACTGAAACAAACCAGAGGTCCTCTAACATCCAATGCTTGTCAGTTTAGATTGGAAACGTGTGAGCTTCGTGAACGATGTAGTTCGTTTGAGCTGTAAAGTAACTGCCCTTACCTGAAAAGAAGTCTTCCTTGTAGGAAGACTCAGAGCCTGGTATTTAACTCCATTTCTGAAATGAAACACACAGCAGAGTTCTCATCCATGGATCACACTCGACTTTAGAGTAAGAAACACGCTCTTGCTTTCTAGAGTCTCTAAGACAGCAGGAAACATGAGTGTGCTCAGAACAAAAGAACGGTGTTTCCAACACATACAGACCATATCTAGTTCATCTAGCTTCTGAAACTGAAACAAACCAGAGGTCCTCTAACACCCAATGCTTGTCAGTTTAGAGGAGAAACGTGTGAGCTTCGTTTAGATGTAGTTGATTTGAGCTGTAAAGTAACTGCCCTTACCTGAAAAGAAGTCTTGCTTGTAGGAAGACTCAGAGCCAGTGATTTAACTCCATTTCTGTAGTGAAACACACAGCAGAGTTCTCATCCATGGATCACACTCTGCTTTAGAGCAAGAAGCACACTCTTGCTTTCCAGAGTCTCTAATAGAGCAGGAAACGTGAGTTTGCTGAGAAAAAAAGAACGGTGTTTCCTACACATACAGACCATATTAGTCCAACTCTGCTTCTGAAACTGATACAAAGCACTGGCCTTCTAACATCCGATGCTTGTCAGTTTAGATGAGAAACGTGTGAGCTTCGTGAACGATGTACGTCGTTTAAGCTGAAAAGTGACTGCCCGAACCTGAAACGATGTCTTCCTAGTAGGAAAACACAGAGCCTGGGATTTAACTCCATTTCTGAAGGAAAACACATCATAGTTCTCATCCATGGATCACACTCTGCTTTAGAGCAAGAAGCACGCTCTTCCTTTCTAGATTCTCTAATACAGCAGGAAACATGTTTGTGCTCAGAACAAAAGAACGGTGTTTCCTACAAATACGGACCATATCTTGTTCATCTCTGCTTCTGAAACTGAAACAAACCAGAGTTCCTCTAACATCCAATGCTTGTCAGTTTAGGTGAGAAACGTGTGAGCTTTGTGAACAATGTACTTCGTTTGAGCTGTATAGTAACTGCCCTTACCTGAAAAGAAGTCTTCCTTGTAGGAAGACTCAGAGCCTGGGATTGAACTCCATTTCTGAAGTGAAATACTCAGCAGAGTTCTCATCCATGGATCACACTCGGCTTTAGAGCAAGAAGCACGCTCTTGCTTTCTAGAGTCTCTAAGACAGCAGGAAACATGAGTGTGCTCAGAACAAAAGAACGGTGTTTCCTACACATAGGGACCATATCTAGTTCATCTATGCTTCTGAAACAGAAACAAACCAGAGGTACTCTAACATCCAATGCTTGTCAGTTTAGATGAGAATAGTGTGAGCTTCGTTTAGATGTATTTCCTTTGAGCTATAAAGTAACTGCCCTTACCTGACAAGAAGTCTTGCTTGTAGGAAGACTCAGAGCCTGGGATTGAACTCCATTTCTGAAGTGAAATACTCAGCAGAGTTCTCATCCATGGATCACACTCGGCTTTAGAGCAAGAAGCACGCTCTTGCTTTCTAGAGTCTCTAAGACAGCAGGAAACATGAGTGTGCTCAGAACAAAAGAACGTTGTTTCCTACACATACGGACCATATCTAGGCCAAGTCTGCTTCTGAAACTGATACAAAGCACTGGTGCTCTAACCTCCAATGCTTGGAAGTTAAGATGAGAAACGTGTGAGCTTCGTGAATGTTGTAGTTCATTTGAGCTCTAAAGCAACTGCCCTTACCTGAAAAGAAGTCTTGCTTGTAGGAAGACTCAGAGCCTGGGATTTAACTCCATTTCTGAATTGAAACACACAGCAGAGTTCTCATCCATTGCTCGCACTCTGCTTTAGAGCAAGAAGCACTCTCTTGCACTCTAGAGTCTCTAATACAGCAGGAAACGTGAGTGTGCTCAGAAGAAAAGAACGGTGTTTCCTACAGATATGGACCATATTAGTCCAACTCTGCTTCTGAAACTGATACAAAGCACTGGCCTTCTAACATCCAATGCTTGTCAGTTAAGATGAGAAACGTGTGAGCTTCGTGAACGATGTAGTTGGTTTGAGCTGAAAAGTGATTGCCCTTACAAAACGAAGTCTTGATTGCAGAAAGACACAGAGCCTGGGATTTAACTCCATTTATGAAGGGAAACACACAACACAGTTCTCATCCATGGATCACACTCTGCCTTAGAGCAAGAAGCACACTCTTGCACTCTAGCGTCTCTAATACAGCAGGAAAAGTGAGTGTGCTCAGAAGAAAAGAACGGTGTTTCCTATACATACGGACCATATCTAGTCCAACTCTGCTTCTGAAACTGAATAAATGTACTGGTCCTCTAACATCCAATTCTTCTCAGTTAAGATGAGAAACGTGTGAGCTTCGTGAACGATGTAGTTCGTTTGAGCTGTAAAGTAACTGCCCTTACCTAAAACGAAGTCTTCCTTGTAAGTAGACTCAGAGCCAGGGATTTAACTCCATTTCTGATGTGAAACAAACAACAGAGTTCTCATTCATCGATCACACTCTGCTTTAGAGCAAGAAGCACGGTCTAGCTTTTGAGAGTCTCTGAGACAGCAGGAAACTTGAGTGTGCTGAGAAAAAAAGAACGGTGTTTCCTAAACACACGGACCAAATCTATTCCAACTCTGCTTGTAAAACTGATAAAAAAAACCACTGGTTCGCTAACATTCAATGCTTGTCAGTTAAGATGAGAAACGTGTGAGCTTCGTGAACGATGTAGGTCGTTTGAGCTAAAAAGTGACTGCCCTAACCTGAAGCGATTTCGTCCTGGTAGGAAAACACAGAGCCTGGGAATTAACTCCATTTCTGAAGGAAAACACATCATAGTTCTCATCCATGGATCACACTCTCCTTTAGAGCAAGAAGCCCTCTCTTGCTTTCTAGATTCTCTAATACAGCAGGAAACTTGAGTGTGCTCAGAACAAAAGAACGTTGTTTCCTACAAATACGGAACATATCTAGTTCATCTCTGCTTCTGAAAATGAAACAAACCACAGGTCCTCTAACATCCAATGCTTGACAGTTTAGATGAGAAATGTGTGAGCTTCGTGAACGATGTAGTTCGTTTGAGCTGTAAAGTAACTGCCCTTACCTGAAAAGAAGTCTTCCTTGTAGGAAGACTCAGAGCCTGGTTTTTAACTCCATTTCGAAATGAAACACACAGCAGAGTTCTCATCCATGGATCACACTCGGCTTTAGAGTAAGAAGCACGCTCTTGCTTTCTAGAGTCTCTAAGACAGCAGGAAACATGAGTGTGCTCAGAACAAAAGAATGGTGTTTCCAACACATACTGACCATATCTAGTTCATCTATGCTTCTGAAACTGAAACAAACCAGAGGTCCTCTAACACCCAATGCTTGTCAGTTTAGGTGAGAAACGTGTGACCTTCGTTTAGTTGTATTTCGTTTGAGCTGTAAAGTAACTGCCCTTACCTGAAAAGAAGTCTTGCTTGTAGGAAGACTAAGAGCCAGGGATTTAACTCCATTTCTGAAGTGAAACACACAGCAGAGTTCTCATCCATGGATCACACTCTGCTTTAGAGCAAGAAGCACACTCTTGCTTTCCAGAGTCTCTAATACAGCAGGAAACGTGAGTTTGCTAAGAAAAAAAGAACGGTGTTTCCTACACATACAGACCATATTAGTCCAACTCTGCTTCTGAATCTGATACAAAGCACTGGCCTTCTAACATCCGATGCTTGTCAGTTTAGATGAGAGACATGTGAGCTTCTTGACCGATGTAGTTCGTTTGAGCTGAAAAGTGCCTGCCCTTACTTTAAAAGAAGTCTTGCTTGTAGGAAGACACAGAGCCTGGAATTTAACTCCATTTCTGAAGAGAAACACACAGCATATTTTTCATGCATGGATAACACTCTGCTTTAGAACAAGAAACACGCTCTTGCTTTCTAGAGTCTCTAATAGAGCAGGAAACTTGTTTGTGCTCAGAACAAAAGAACGGTGTTTCCTACACATACGGCCCATATCTAGTTCCACTCTGCTTCTGAAACTGAAACAAAACACAGGTCCTCTAAAATCCAATGCTTCTCAGTTAAGATGGGAAACGTGTGAGCTTCATGAATGTTGTAGTTCATTTGAGCTGTAAAGTAACTGCCCTTACCTGAAACGAAGTCTTGTTTGTAGGAAGACTCATAGACTGGGGTTTAACTCCATTTCTGAAGTGAAACACACAGAAGAGTTCTCATATATAGATCACACTCTGCTTTAGAGCAAGAAGCGCGCTCTTCCTTTCTAGAGTCTCTAATACAGCAGGAAATTGAGAGTGCTCAGAACAAAAGAATGGTGTTTCCTACAAATACGGACCATATCTTGTTCATCTCTGCTTCTGAAACTGAAACAAACCAGAGGTCCTCTAACATCCAATGCTTGTCAGTTTAGGTGAGAAACGTGTGAGCTTTGTGAACAATGTAGTTCGTTTGAGCTGTAAAGTAACTGCCCTTACCTGAAAAGAAGTCTTCCTTGTAGGAAGACTCAGAGCCTGGGATTGAACACCATTTCTGAAGTGAAATACTCAGCAGAGTTCTCATCCATGGATGACACTTGGCTTTAGAGCAAGAAGCGCGCTCTTGCTCTCTAGAGTCTCTAAGACAGCAGGAAACATGAGTGTGCTCAGAACAAAAGAACGGTGTTTCCTACACATAGGGACCATATCTAGTTCATTTATGCTTCTGAAACAGAAACAAACCAGAGGTACTCTAACATCCAATGCTTGTCAGTTTAGATGAGAATAGTGTGAGCTTCGTTTAGATGTATTTCCTTTGAGCTATAAAGTAACTGCCCTTACCTGAAAAGAAGTCTTGCTTGTAGGAAGACTCATAGACTAGGGTTTAACTCCATTTCTGAAGTGAAATACACAGCAGAGTTCTCATATATAGATCACACTCTGCTTTAGAGCAAGAAGCACTCTCTTGCTTTCCAGAGTCTCCAAGACAGCAGGAAACTTGAGTGTGCTGAGAACAAATGAACGGTGTTTCCTGCACATAGGGACCATATCTAGTCCAACTCTGCTTCTGAAATTGATAAAAAGCACTGGTCCTGTAACAATCAATACTTGTCAGTTAAGATGAGAAACGTGTGAGCTTCGTGAACGATGTACATCGTTTGAGCTGAAAAGTGACTGCCCTAACCTGAAATGATGTCTTCCTAGTAGGAAAACACAGAGCATGGGATTTAACTCCATTTCTGAAGGAAAACACATCATAGTTCTCATCCATGGATCACACTCTGCTTTAGAGCAAGAAGCCCTCTCTGGCTTTCTAGATTCTCTAAGACAGCAGGAAACGTGAGTGTGCTCAGAACAAAAGAACGGTGTTTCCTACAAATACGGACCATATCTAGTTCATCTCTGCTTCTGAAACTGAAGCAAACCAGAGGTCCTCTAATATCCAATGCTTGTCAGTTTAGATGAGAAACGTGTGAGCTTCATTTAGATGTAGTTCATTTGAGCAGTAAAGCAACTGCCCTTACCTGAAAAGAAGTCTTGCTTGTAGGAAGACTCAGAGCCTGGGATTTAACTCCATTTCTGAATTGAAACACACAGCAGAGTTCTCATCCATTGCTCCCACTCTGCTTTAGAGCAAGAAGCACACTCTTGCACTCTAGAGTCTCTAATACAGCAGGAAACGTGAGTGTGCTCAGAAGAAAAGAACGGTGTTTCCTACAGATATGGACCATATTAGTCCAACTCTGCTTCTGAAACTGATACAAAGCACTGGCCTTCTAACATCCAATGCTTGTCAGTTAAGATGAGAAACGTGTGAGCTTCGTGAACGATGTAGTTGTTTTGAGCTGAAAAGTGACTGCCCTTACAAAACGAAGTCTTGATTGCAGAAAGACACAGAGCCTGGGATTTAACTCCATTTAGGAAGGGAAACACACAACACAGTTCTCATCCATGGATCATACTCTGCCTTAGAGCAAGAAGCACACTCTTGCACTCTAGCGTCTCTAATACAGCAGGAAACATGAGTGTGCTCAGAAGAAAGGAACGGTATTTCCTATACATACGGACCATATCTAGTCCAACTCTGCTTCTGAAACTGAATAAATGTACTGGTCCTCTAACATTCAATGCTTGTCAGTTAAGATGAGAAACGTGTGAGCTTCTTGAACGATGTACGTCGTTTGAGCTGAAAAATGACTGCCCTAACCTGAAACGATATCTTCCTAGTAGGAAAACACAGGGCCTGGGATTTATCTCCATTTCAGAAGGAAAACACATCATAGTTCTCATCCATGCATCACACTCTGCTTTAGAGCAAGAAGCCCCCTCTTGCTTTCTAGAGTCTCTAATACAGCGGGAAACTTGAGTGTGCTCAGAACAAAAGAACGGTGTTTCCTACAAATACGGACCATATCTAGTTCATCTCTGCTTCTGAAACTGAAACAAACCAGAGGTCCTCTAACATCCAATGCTTGTCAGTTTAGATGAGAAACGTGTGAGCTTCGTTTAGATGTAGTTCGTTTGAGCTGTAAAGTAACTGCCCTTACCTGAAAAGAAATCTTGCTTGTAGGAAGACTCAGAGCCTGGGATTTAACTCCATTTCTGAAGTGAAACACACAGCAGAGTTCTCATCCATTGCTCACACTCTGCTGTAGAGCAAGAAGCACACTCTTGCACTCTAGTGTCTCTAATACAGCAGGAAACGTGATTGTGCTCAGAAGAAAAGAAAGGTGTTTCCTATACATACGGACCATATCGAGTCCAACTCTGCTTGAAATTGATACAAAGCAAAGGTACTCTAACATCCAATGCTTCTCAGTTAAGATGAGAAACGTGTGAGCTTCGTGAACGATGTAGTTCGTTTGAGCTGTAAAGTAACTGCCCTTACCTAAAACGAAGTCTTCCTTGTAGGTAGACTCAGAGCCAGGGATTTAACTCCATTTCTGAAGTGAAACAAACAACAGAGTTCTCATCCATCGATCACACTCTGCTTTAGAGCAAGAAGCACGGTCTAGCTTTTGAGAGTCTCTGAGACAGCAGGAAACTTGAGTGTGCTGAGAAAAAAAGAACGGTGTTTCCTAAACACACGGACCAAATCTATTCCAACTCTGCTTCTAAAACTGATAAAAAACACTGGTTCGCTAACATTCAATGCTTGTCAGTTAAGATGAGAAACTTGTGAGCTTGTGAACGATGTAGATCGTTTGAGCTGAAAAGTGACTGCCCTTACTTGAAACGAAGTCTTGCGTGTAGGAAGACACAGAGCCTGGAATATAACTCCATTTCTGAAGCGCAACACAGAGCATAGTTCTCATCGATGGATCACACTCTGCTTTAGAGCAAGGAGCACGCTCTTGCTTTCTAGAGTCTCTAATACAGCAGGAAACGTGAGTGTGCTCAGAACAAATGAACGGTGTTTCCTACACATACGGACCATATCTAGTCCAACTCTGCTGCTGAAAATGATACAAAGCACTGGTCCTCTAACATCCATGCTTGTCAGTTAAGATGCGAAACGTGTGAGCTTCGTGAACGATGTAGTTCGTTTGAGCTGAAAAGTTACTGCCCTTACTTGAAAGGAAGTCTTTCTTGTAGGAAGCCACAGAGCCTGGAATTTAAATCCATTTCTGAAGGTAAACACACAGCATAGTTCTCATCCATGGATCACACTCTGCTTTAGAGCAAGGAGCACGCTCTAGCATTCTAGAGTCTCTAAGACAGCAGGAAATGTGAGTGTGATGAGAACAAAAGAACGGTTTTCCCTACACATACAGAGCATATCTAGTACAACTCTGCCTCTGAAATTGACACAAAGCACAGGTCCTCTAAAATCCAATGCCTGTCAGTTAAGATGAAAAACGTGTGAGCTTCGTGAACAATGTAGTTCGTTTAAGCTGAAAAGTGCCTGCCCTTACCTGAAACGAAGTCGTACTTGTAGGAACACACAGAGCCAGGAATTTAACTCCATTTCTGAAGGGAAACACACAACACAGTTCTCAACCATGGATCACACTCTACTTTAGAGCAAGAAACAGGCTCTTTCTTTCTAGAATCTCTAATACCACAGGAAACATGAGTGTGCTCAGAAGAAAAGAACGGTGTTTCCTATACATACTGACCATATCTAGTTCAACTCTGCTTCTGAAACTGAAACAAACCAGAGGTCCTCTAACATCCAATGCTTGCCAGTTAAGATGAGAATCGTGTGAGCTTTGTGAACGATGTAGTTCGTTTGAGCTGTAAAGTGACTGCCCTTACTTGAAACGAAGTCGTGCTTGTAGGAACACACAGTGCCTGGAATTTAACTCCATTTCTGAAGGGAAACACACAGCATAGTTCTCTTCGATGGATCACACTCTGCTTTATAGCAAGAAGCACGCTCTTGCTTTCTAGAATCACTAATACAGCAGGAAAATTGAGTGTTCTCAGAACAACAGAACTGTGTTTCCTACACATATGGGCCATATCTAGTTCAACTCTGCTTCTGAAACTGAAACAAACCACAGGTCCTCTAACATCCAATGCTCGTGAGTTAAGATGAGAATCGTGTGAGCTTTGGGAACGATGTAGTTCGTTTGAGCTGTAAAGTGACTGCCCTTACTTGAAACGAATTCTTGCTTGTAGGAAGACTCAGAGCATGGGATTTAACTCCATTTCTGAAGTGAAACACACAGCAGACTTCTCATCCATTGATCATACTCTACTTTGGAGCAAGAAGCACGATCTTGCTTTCTAGAGTCTCTAAGACAGCAGAAAATGTGAGTGAGCTGAGAACAAAAGAACGGTGGTTCCTACACATACGGACCATATCTAGTCCAACTCTGCTTCTGAAACTGATACAAAGAACTGCTCCTCTAACATCCGATGCTTGTCAGTTAAGATGAGAAACGTGTGAGCTTCGTGAACGATGTAGATAGTTTGAGCTGAAAAGTGACTGCCCTTACCTGAAACGAAGTCTTGCTAGTAGGAAGACTCAGAGCCTGGGATTTAACTCCATTTCTGAAGTGAAACACACAACAGAGTTCTCATCCATTGATCACACTCTGCTTTAGAGCAAGAAGCACGCCCTAGCATTCTAGAGTCCCTAATCAGCAGGAAACTTGTGTTTGCTGAGAACAAATGAACGGTGTTTCCTACACATACAGACCATATCTAGTCCAACTCTGCTTCTGAAACTGATACAAAGCACTGGTCCTCTAACATTCAATTCTTGTCAGTTAAGATCAGAAACTTGTGAGCTTCGTGAACGATGTAGTTCGTTTGAGCTGTAAAGTAACTGCCCTTATTTTAATCGAAGTCTTCCTTGTAGGAAGACTCAGAGCATGGGATTTAACTCCATTTCTGAAGTGAAACACACAGCAGAGTTCTCATCCATTGATCACACTCTGCTTTATAGCAAGATGCAAGCTCTTGCTTTCTAGAGTCTCTAAGACAGCAGGAAAATTGAGTGAGCTCAGAACAAAAGAACAGTGTTTTCTACACATACGGGCCATTTCTAGTTCAGCTCTGCCTCTGAAACTGAAACAAACCACAGGTCATCAAACATCCAATGCTTGTCAGTTAAGTAGAGAAACGTGTGAGCTTTGTGACGATGTTGTTCGTTTCAGCTGTAAAGTAACTGCCCTTACCTGAAACGAAGTCTTGCTTGTAGGAAGACTCAGAGCCTGGGATTTAACTCCATTTCTGAAGGGAAACACACAGCAGAGTTCTCATATATAGATCACACTCTGCGTTAGAGCAAGAAGCACACTCTTGCTTTCTAGAGTCTCTAAGACAGCAGGAAACATGAGTGTGCTGAGAACAAAAGAATGGTGTTCCCTACACATACGGACCATATCTAGTACAATTCTGCCTCTGAAACAGATACAAAGCACAGGTCCTCTAACATCCAATGCTTGTCATTAAAGATGAGAAACGTGTGAGCTTCGTGAACCGTGTAGTTCGTTTGAGCTGTAAAGTAACTGCCCTTACCTGATTCGAAGTATTGCTTGTAGGAAGACTCACAGCATCGGATTTAACTCCATTTCAGAAGTGAAACACACAGCAGAGTTCTCATCCATTGATCACACTCTTCTTTAGAGCAAGAAGCACGCTCTTGCTTTCTAGAGTCTCTAAGACAGCAGGTAACATGAGTGTGCCAAGAAAAAAAGAACGTTCTTTCCTACACATATGGACCATATCTAGTCCAACTCTGCTTCTGAAACTGATACAAAGCACTGGTCCTCTAACATCCAATGCTTCTCAGTTAAGATGAGAAACATGTGAGCTTCGTGAACGAGGGTGTTAGTTTGAGCTGTAAAGTAACTGCCCTTACCTGAAAAGAATTCTTGCTTGTAGGAAGAATCAGAGCCTGGGATTTAACTCCATTTCTGAAGTGAAACACACAGCATAGTTCTCATCCATTGATCACACTCTGCTTTAGAGCAAGAAGCATGCCCTAGCTTTCTAGAGTCTCTAAGACACCAGGAAATTGAGCTTGCTGAGAACAAATGAACGGTGTTTCCTACACATACGGACCATATCTAGTCCAACTCTGCTTCTGAAACTGATACAAAGTACTGGGCCTCTAACATTCAATGCTTGTCAGTTAAGATGAGAAACGTGTGAGCTTCGTGAACGATGTAGATCGTTTGAGCTGAAAAATGACTGCCCTTACTTGAAACGAAGTCTTGCTTGTAGGAAGACACAGAGCCTGGAATTTAACTCCATTTCTGAAGTGAAACACACAGCAGAGTTCTCATATATAGATCACACTCTGCGTTAGAGCAAGAAGCACACTCTTGCTTTCTGGAGTCTCTAAGACAGCAGGAAACATGAGTGTGCTGAGAAGAAAAGAACGGTGTTTCCTACACATACGGACCATATCTAGTCCAATTCTGCTTCTGAAACTGATACAAAGCACTTGTCATCTAACATCCAATGCTTGTCATTTAAGATGAGAAACGTGTGAGCTTCGTGAACGATGTAATTCATTTGAGCTGAATAGTGACTGCCCTTACCTAAAACGAAGTCTTGATTGTATGAATACACAGAGCCTGGAGTTTAACTCCATTTATGAAGGGAAACACACAACAAAGTTCTCATCGATGGATCACACTCTGCGTTAGAGCAAGAAGCACGCTCTTGCTTTCTAGATTCTCTAATACAGCAGGAAACGTGAGTGTGCTCAGAACAAATGAACGGTGTTTCCTACACATACAGACCATATCTAGTCCAACTCTGCTGCTGAAAATGATACAAAGCATTGGTTCTCTAACATCCATGCTTGTCAGTTAAGATGAGAAACGTGTGAGCTTCGTGAACGATGTAGTTCATTTGAGCTGTAAAGTAACTGCCCTTACCTGAAACGAAGTCTTGCTTGTAGGAAGACTCAGAGCTTGGGATTTAACTCCATTTCTGAAGGGAAACACACAGCAGAGTTCTCATATATAGATCACACTCTGCGTTAGAGCAAGAAGCACGCTCTAGCATTCTAGAGTCTCTAAGACAGCAGGAAACGTGAGTATGCTGAGAAGAAAAGAACGGTGTTTCCTACACATACGGACAATATCTAGTCCAATTCTGCTTCTGAAACTGATACAAAGCACTGGTCTTCTAACATCCAATGCTTGTCATTTAAGATGAGAAACGTGTGAGCTTTGTGAACGATGTAGTTCGTTTGAGCTGAAAAGTGACTGCCCTTACCTGAAACGAAGTCGTGTTTGTAGAAACACACAGAGCCTGGAATTTAACTCCATTTCTGAAGTGAAACACACTGCAGAGTTCTCATCCATTGATCACACTCTGCTTTAGAGCCAGAAGCACGCTGTTGCTTTCCAGATTCTCTAAGATAGCAGGAAAAGTGAGTGAGATGAGAACAAAAGAACGGCGGTTCCTACACATACCGACCATATCTAGTCCAACTCTGATTCTGAAACTGATACAAATCACTGGTCCTCTAACATCCAATGCTTGTCAGTTAAGATGAGAAACGTGTTTGCTTCGTGAACGATGTAGTTCGTTTGAGCTGAAAAGTGACTACCCTTACCTGAAACGAATTCGGGCTTGTAGGAACACACAGAACCTGGAATTTAACTCCATTTCTGATGGGAAACACAAGGCATAGTTCTCATCGATGGATCACACTCTGCTTTAGAGCAACAAGCACGCTCTTGCTTTCTAGAGTGTCTAATACAGCAGGAAACGTGAGTGTGCTGAGAACAAAAGAATGGTGTTTCCTACACATATGGGCCATATCTATTTCAACTCTGCTTCTGAAACTGAAACAAACCACAGGTCCTCTAACATCCAATGCTTGTCAGTTAAGATGAGAATCGTGTGAGCTTCATGAGCGATGTAGTTCGTTTGAGCTGTAAAGTAACTGCCCTTTCTTGAATCAAAGTCTTCCTTGTAGGAAGACTCAGAGCATGGGATTTAACTCCATTTATGAAGTGAAACACAGCAGATTTCTCATCCATTTATCACACTCTGCTTTAGAGCCAGGAGCATGCTCTTGCTTTCCAGGGTCTCTAAGACAGCAGGAAATGTGATTGTGATGAGAACAAAAGAACGGTGTTCCCTACACATACGGACCATATCTAGTACAACTCTGCCTCTGAAATTGATACAAAGCACAGGTCCTCTAACATCCAATGCTTGTCAGTTAAGATGAGAAATTTGTGAGCTTCATGAACGATGTAGATTGTTTGAGATGAAAAGTGACTACCCTTAGTTGAAACGAAGTTTGCTTGTAGGAAGACACAGATCCTGGAATATAACTCCATTTCTGAAGGGAAACCCACAGCAGAGTTCTCATCCATTGATCACACTCTGCTTTAGAGCAAGAAGCACGATCTTGCTTATCTGAGACTCTAATACAGCAGGAAACATTAATGTGCTCAGAACAAAAGAACTGTGTTCCTACACATATGGGCCATATCTAGTTCAACTCTGCTTCTGAAACTGAAACAAACCAGAGGTCCTCTAACATCCAATGCTTGTCAGTTAAGATGATAAACGTGTGAGCTTCGTGAACGATGTAGTTCGTTTGAGCTGAAAAGTGACTGCCCTTACCTGAAATGAAGTCGTGTTTGTAGAAACACACAGAGCCTGGAATTTAACTCCATTTCTGAAGTGAAACACACAGCATAGTTCTCATCCATGGATCACACTCTGCTTTAGAGCAAGAAGCACGCTCTTGCTTTCTAGTCTCTAATACCGCAGGAAACGTGAGTGTGCTCAGAAGAAAAGAACGGTGTTTCCTATACATAAGGACCATATCTAGTTCAAATCTGCTTCTGAAACTGAAACAAACCAGAGGTCCTCTAACACCCAATGCTTCTCAGTTAAGATGAGAAACATGTGAGCTTTGTGAACAATGGAGTTCTTTGAGCTGTAAAGTAACTGCCCTTACCTGAAACGAAGACTTGCTTGTAGGAAGACTCAGAGCCTGGGATTTATCTCCATTTCTAAAGTGAAACACACAGCAGAGTTCTCATCCATTGATCACACTCTGCTTTAGAGCAAGAAGCACGCACGTGTTTTCTAGAGTCTCTAAGACAGCAGGTAACATGAGTGTGCCACGAACAAAAGAACGTTGTTTCCTACACATATGGACCATATCTAGTCCAACTCTGCTTCTGAAAATGATACAAAGCACTGGTCCTCTAACATCTGATGCTTGTCAGTTAAGATGAGAAACATGTGAGCTTCGTAAACGATTTAGTTCTTTTGAGCTGTAAAGTAACTGCCCTTACCTGAAACGAAGTCTTGCATGTAGGAAAACTCAGAGCCTGTGATTTAACTCCATTTCTGAAGTGAAACACACAGCAGAGTTCTCATCCATTGATCACACTCTGCTTTAGAGCCACAAGCACGCTCTTGCTTTCCAGAGTCTCTAAGATAGCAGGAATTTTGAGTGTGATGAGAACAAAAGAACGTTGTTCCCTACACATACGGACCATATCTAGTCAAACTCTGCCTCTGAAATTGATCCAAAGCACAGGTCCTCTAACATCCAAGGCTTGTCAGTCAAGATGAGAATCGTGTGAGCTTAGTGAACGATGTAGTTTGTTTGAGCTGTAAAGTAACTGCCGTTACTTGAATCGAAGTCTTCCTTGTAGGAAGACTCAGAGCCTGGGATTTAACTCCCTATCTGAAGAGAAACACACAACAGAGTTCTCATCCATTGATCACACTCTACTTTAGAGCAAGAAGCACGCCCTAGCTTCCTAGAGTCTCTAAGACAGCAAGAAACATGAATTGATGAGAACAAATGAACGGTGTTTCCTACACATACTGACCATATCTAGTCCAACTCTGCTTCTGAAACTGATACAAAGGACTGGTCCTCTAACATCCAATGCTTGTCAGTTAAGATAAGAAACGTGTGAGCTTTGTGAACGATGTAGTTCGTTTGAGCTGAAAAGTGACTGCCCTTACCTGAAACGAAGTCGTGTTTGTAGAAACACACAGAGCCTGGAATTTAACTCCATTTCTGAAGTGAAACACACAGCAGAGTTCTCATCCATTGATCACACTCTGCTTTAGAGCCAGAAGCACGCTGTTGCTTTCCAGATTCTCTAAGATAGCAGGAAAAGTGAGTGAGATGAGAACAAAAGAACGGCGGTTCCTACACATACCGACCATATCTAGTCCAACTCTGATTCTGAAACTGATACAAATCACTGGTCCTCTAACATCCAATGCTTGTCAGTTAAGATGAGAAACGTGTTTGCTTCGTGAACGATGTAGTTCGTTTGAGCTGAAAAGTGACTACCCTTACCTGAAACGAATTCGGGCTTGTAGGAACACACAGAACCTGGAATTTAACTCCATTTCTGATGGGAAACACAAGGCATAGTTCTCATCGATGGATCACACTCTGCTTTAGAGCAAGAAGCACGCTCTTGCTTTATAGAATCTCTAATACCGCAGGAAACGTGAGTGTGCTCAGAAGAAAAGAACGGTGTTTCCTATACATACAGACAATATCTAGTTCAACTCTGCTACTGAAACTGAAACAAACCAGAGGTCCACTAACATCCAATGCTTCTCAGTTAAGATGAGAAACATGTGAGCTCTTGAACGATGGAGTTCTTTTGAGCTGTAAAGTAACTGCACTTACCTGAAACAAAGTCTTGCTTGTAGGAAGATTCAGAGCCTGGGATTTAACTCCATTTCTGAAGTGAAATACACAACAGAGTTCTCATCCATTGATCACACTCTGCTTTAGATCAAGAAGCACGCCCAAGCTTTCTAGAGTCTCTTAGACAGCAGGAAACGTGAGATTGCTGAGAACAAATGAACGGTGTTTCCTACACATACGGAAAATATCTAGTCCAACTCTGCTTCTGAAACAGATACAACGCACTGGTCCTCTAACATCCGAAGCTTGTCAGTTAAGATGAGAAACGTGTGAGCTTCGTAAACGATGTAGTACGTTTGAGCTGTAAAGTAACTGCCCTTACCTAAAACGAAGTCTTGCGTGTAGGAAGACTCAGAGCCTGGGATTTAACTCGATTTCTGAAGGGAAACACACAGCAGAGTTCTCATCCATTGATCACACTCTGCTTTAGAGCAAGAAGCACGCTCTTGCTTTCCTGAGTCTCTAATACAGCAGGAAACTTGAGTGTGCTCAGAAAAAAAGAACTGTGTTCCTACACATATGGGCCATATCTAGTTCAACTCTGCTTCTGAAACTGAAACAAACCAGAGGTCCTCTAACATCCAATGCTTGTCAGTTAAGATGAGAAACGTTTGAGCTTCGTGAACGATGTAGTTCGTTTGAGCTGAAAAGTGACTGCCCTTACCTGAAACGAAGTCGTGTTTGTAGGAACACACACAGCCTGGAATTTAACTCCATTTCTGAAGTGAAACACAAAGCATAGTTCTCATCGATGGATCACACTCTGCTTTAGAGCAAGAAGCACGCTCTTGCTTTCTAGTCTCTAATACCGCAGGAAACGTGAGTGTGCTCAGAAGAAAAGAACGGTGTTTCCTATACATACGGACCATATCTAGTTCAACTCTGCTTCTGAAACTGAAACAAACCAGAGGTCCTCTAATATCCAATGCTTCTTAGTTAAGATGAGAAACATGTGAGCTTTGTGAACGATGGAGTTCTTTGAGCTGTAAAGTAACTGCCCTTACCTGAAACGAAGTCTTGCTTGTAGGAAGACTCAGAGCCTGGGATTTAACTCCATTTCTAAAGTGAAACACACAGCAGAGTTCTCATCCATTGATCACACTCTGCTTTAGAGCAAGAAGCACGCACTTGCTTTCTAGAGTCTCTAAGACAGCAGGTAACATGAGTGTGCCAAGAACAAAAGTACGTTGTTTCCTACACATATGGACCATTTCTAGTCCAACTCTGCTTCTGAAAATGATACAAAGCACTGGTCCTCTAACATCCGATGCTTGTCAGTTAAGATGAGAAACGTGTGAGCTTCGTAAACGATGTATTTCGTTTGAGCTGTAAAGTAACTGCCCTTACCTGAAACGAAGTCTTGCTTGTAGGAAAACCCAGAGCCTGTGATTTAACTCTATTTCTGAAGTGAAACACACAGCAGAGTTCTCATCCATTGATCACACTCTGCTTTAGAGCCAGAAGCACGCTCTTGCTTTCTAGAGTCTTTAAGACAGCAGAAAAAGTGAGTGTCCTGACAACAAAAGAATGGTGGTTCCTACACATACGGTCCATATCTAGTCCAACTCTGCTTCTGAAACTGACAAAGCACTGGTCATGTAAGATCCAATGCTTGTCAGTTAAGATGAGAAACGTGTGAGCTTTGTGAACGATGTAGTTCGTTTGAGCTGAAAAGTGACTGCCCTTACCTGAAACGAAGTGGGGCTTGTAGGAACACACAGAGCCTGGAATTTAACTCCATTTCTGATGGGAAACACACAGCATAGTTCTCATCGATGGATCACACTCTGCTTTAGAGCAAGAAGCATGCTCTTGCTTTCCTGGGTCTCTAATACCTCAGGAAACGTGAGTGTGCTCAGAAGAAAAGAATGGTGTTTCCTATACATACGGACCATATCTAGTTCAACTCTGCTACTGAAGCTGAAACAAACCAGAGGTCCTCTATCATCCAATGCTTCTCAGTTAAGATGAGAAACATGTGAGCTTCTTGAACGATGGAGTTCTTTTGAGCTGTAAAGTAACTGCACTTACCTGAAACAAAGTCTTGCTTCTAGGAAGATTCAGAGCCTGGGATTTAACTCCATTTCTGAAGTGAAACACACAACAGAGTTCGCATCCATTGATCACACTGTGCTTTAGATCAAGAAGCAAGCCCTAGCTTTCTAGAGTCTCTTAGACAGCAGGAAACTTGAGTTTGCTGAGAACAAATGAACGGTGTTTCCTACACATACGTACCATATCCAGTCCAACTCTGCTTCTGAAACTGATACAAAGCACTGGTCCTCTAACATCTGATGCTTGTCAGTTAAGATGAGAAACGTGTGAGCTTCGTGAACGATGTAGTTCGTTTGAGCTGTAAAGTAACTGCCCTTACCTGAAACGAAGTTTTGCTTGTAGGAAGACTAAGAGCCTGTGATTAAACTACATTTCTGAAGTGAAACACACAGCAGAGTTCTCATCCATTGATCACACTCTGCTTTAGAGCCAGAAGCACGCTCTTGCTTTCCAGAGTCTCTAAGACAGCAGGAAATTTGAGTGTGATGAGAACAAAAGAACGGTGTTCCCTACACATACGGACAATATCGAGTACAACTCTGCCACTGAAATTGATACAAAGCACAGGTCCTCTAACATCCAATGCTTGTCAGTTAAGATTAAAATCGTGTGAGCTTCGTGAACGATGTAGTTCGTTTGAGCTGAGAAGTAACTGCCCTTACTTGAATCGAAGTCTTCCTTTTAGGAAGACTCAGAGCATGGGATTTAACTCCATTTCTAAAAGGAAACACCCAGCATAGTTCTTATCGATGGATCAAACTCTGCTTTAGAGAAAGAATCATGCTCTTCCTTTCTAGAGTCTCTAAGACAGCAGGTAACATGAGTGTGCCAAGAACAAAAGAACGTTGTTTCCTACACATATGGACCATATCTAGTTCAACTCTGCTTCTGAAATTGAAACAAACCACAGGTCCTCTAACATCGAATTCTTGTCAGTTAAGATGAGAAACGTGTGAGCTTCGTGAACGATGTAGTTTGTTTGAGCTGTAAAGTAACTGCCCTTACCTGAAACGAAGACTTGCTTGTAGAAAGACTCAGAGCCTGGGATTTAACTCCATTTCTGAAGTGAAACACACAGCAGAGTTCTCATCCATTGATCACACTCTGCTTTAGAGCCAGAAGCACGCTCTTGCTTTCCAGGGTCTTTAAGACAGCAGGGAACGTGAGTGTGATGAGAACAAAAGAACGGTGTTCCCTACACATACGGACCATATCTAGTACAACTCTGCCTCTGAAATTGATACAAAGCACATGTCCTCTAATATCCAATGCTTGTCAGTTAAGAGAGAAACGTTTGAGCTTCATGAACGATGTAGATCATTTGAGCTGAAAAGTGACTGCCCTTACTTGAAACGAAGTATTGCATGTAGGAAGACACAGAGCCTGGATTATAACACCATTTCTGAAGGGAAACACACAGCATAGTTCTCATCGATGGATCAAACTCTGCTTTAGAGCAAGAAGCACGCTCTTGCTTTCTAGAGTCTCTAATACAAGAGGAAACTTGCGTGTGCTCAAAACAAAAGAACTGTGTTTCCTACACATATGGGCCATATCTAGTTCAACTCTGCTTCTGAAACTGAAACAAACCAGAGGTCCTCTAACATCCAATGCTAGTCAGTTAAGATTAGAATCGTGTGAGCTTCGTGAACGGTGTAGTTCGTTTGAGCTGTAAAGTAACTGCCCTTTCTTGAATAAAAGTCTTCCTTGTAGGAAGACTCAGAGCATGGGATTTAACTCCATTTCTGAAGTAAACCACACAGCATAGTTCTCATCGATGGATCACACTCTGCTTTAGAGCAAGAAGCACGCACTTGCTTTCTAGAGTCTCTAATACAGCTGGAAACTTGAGTGTGCTCAGAACAAAAGAACGGTGTTTCCTGCACATACAGGCCATATCTAGTTCAACTCTGCTTCTGAAACTGAAACAAACCACAGGTCCTCTAACATCCAATGCTTGTCAGTTAAGATGAGAAACGTGTGAGCTTGGTGAACGATGTAGTTAGTTTGAGCAGTAAAGTAACTTCCCTTACATTAAACGAAGTCTTGCTTGTAGGAAGACTTAGAGCCTGGGATTTAACTCCATTTCTGAAGTGAAACACACAGCAGATTTCTCATCCATTTATCACACTCTCTTTTAGAGCCAGAAGCATGCTCTTGCTTTCCAGGATCTCTAAGACAGCAGGAAATGTGATTGTGATGAGAACAAAGAACGGTGTTCCCTACACATACGGACCATATCTCGTACAACTCTGCCTCTGAAATTGATACAAAGCACAGGTCTTCTAACATCCAATGCTTGTCAGTTAAGATGAGAAGCGTGTGAGCTTCGTGAACGATGTAGATCGTTTGAGCTGAAAAGTGACTAACGTTACTTGAAACGAAGTTTGCTTGTAGGAAGACACAGAGCCTGGAATATAACTCCATTGTTGAAGGTAAACACACAGCAGAGTTCTCATCCATTGATCACACTCTGCTTTAAAGCAATAAGCACGCACTTGCTTTCCTGGTTCTCTAATAGAGCAGGAAACTTGAGTGTGCTCAGACCAATAGAACTGTGTTCCTACACATATGGGCCATATCTAGTCCAACTCTGCTTCTGAAACTGAAACAAACCAGAGGTCCTCTAACATCCAATGCTTGTCAGTTAAGATGAGAAACGTGTGAGCTTCGTGAACGATGTAGTTCGTTTCAGCTGAAAAGTGACTGCCCTTACCTGAAACGAAGTCGTGTTTGTAGGAACACACAGAGCCTGGAATTTAACTCCATTTCTGAAGGGAAACACACAGCATAGTTCTCATCGATGGATCACACTCTGCTTTAGAGCAAGAAGCAGGCTCTTGCTTTCTAGTCTCTAATACCGTAGGAAACGTGAGTGTGCTCAGAAGAAAAGAACGGAGTTTCCTATACATACGGACCATATCTTGTTCAACTCTGCTTCTGAAACTGAAACAAACCAGAGGTCCTCTAACATCCAATGCTTCTCAGTTAAGATGAGAAACATGTAAGCTTCGTGAACGATGGAGTTCTTTGAGCTGTAAAGTAACTGCCCTTACCTGAAACGAAGTCTTGCTTGTAGGAAGATTCAGAGCCTGGGATTTAACTCCATTTCTGAAGTGAAACACACAGCAGAGTTCTCATCCATTGATCACACTCTGCTTTAGAGCCAGAAGCACGCTCTTGCTTTCCAGGGTCTCTAAGACAGCAGGGAACGTGAGTGTGATGAGAACAAAAGAACGTTGTTTCCTACACAAAGGACGATATCTACTCCAACTCTGCTTCTGAAACTGATACAAAGCTCTGGTCCTATAACACCCGATGCTTGTCAGTTAAGATGAGAAACATGTGAGCTTCGTAAACGATGTAGTTCGTTTGAGCTGTAAAGTACCTGCCCTTACCTGAAACGAAGTCTTGCTTGTAGGAAGACTCAGAGCCTGGGATTTAACTCCATTTCTGAAGTAAAACACACAGCAGAGTTCTCATCCATTGATCACACTCTGCTTTAGAGCCAGAAGCACGCTGTTGCTTTCCAGAGTCTCTAAGATATCAGGAAATGTGAGTGTGATGAGAACAAAAGAACGGTGTTCCCTACACATACGGACACTATCTACTACAACTCTGCCTCTGAAATTGATACAAAGCACAGGTCCTCTAACATCCAATGCTTCTCAGTTAAGATTAAAATCGTGTGAGCTTTGTGAATGATGTAGTTCGTTTGAGCTGAAAAGTGACTGCCCTTACTTGAATCGAGTCTTCCTTTTAGGAAGACTCAGAGCATGGGATTTAACTCCATTTCTGAAGTGAAACACACAGCAGAGATGTCATTCATTGATCACACTCTGCTTTAGACCAAGAAGCACGCTCTTGCTTTCTAGAGTCTTTAAGACAGCAGAAAACGTGAGTGTACTGAGAACAAAAGAACTGTGGTTCCTACACATACGGACCATATCTAGTCCAACTCTGCTTCTGAAACTGATACAAAGCACTGGTCCTCTAACATCCAATGCTTGTCAGTTAAGATGAGAAACATGTGAGCTTCGTGAACGATGTAGTTCGTTTGAGCTGAAAAGTGACTGCCCTTACCTGAAACGAAGTCGTGCTTGTAGGAACACACAGAGTCTGGAATTTAACTCCATTTCTAATATGAAACACACAGCATAGTTCTTATTGATGGATCACACTCTGCTTTAGAGCAAGAAGCACGCTCTTGCTTTCTAGAGTCTCTAATAAAGCTGGAAAGTTGAGTGTGCTCAGAACAAAAGAACGGTGTTTCCTGCACATACTGGCCATATCTAGTTCAACTCTGCTTCTGAAACTGAAACAAACCACAGGTCCTCTATCATCCAATGCTTGTCAGTTAAGAAGAGAAACGTGTGAGCTTTGTGAACGAGGTAGTTAGTTTGAGCAGTAAAATAACTTCCCTTACATTAAACGAAGTCTTGCTTGTAGGAAGACTCAGAGCCTGGGATTTAACTCCATTTCTGAAGGGAAACACACAGCAGAGTTCTCATCCATTGATCACACTCTGCTTTAGAGCAAGAAGCACGCTCTTGCTTTCCTGAGTCTCTAATACAGCAGGAAACTTGAGTGTGCTCAGAAAAAAAGAACTGTGTTCCTACACATATGGGCCATATCTAGTTCAACTCTGCTTCTGAAACTGAAACAAACCAGAGGTCCTCTAATATCCAATGCTTCTTAGTTAAGATGAGAAACATGTGAGCTTTGTGAACGATGGAGTTCTTTGAGCTGTAAAGTAACTGCCCTTACCTGAAACGAAGTCTTGCTTGTAGGAAGACTCAGAGCCTGGGATTTAACTCCATTTCTAAAGTGAAACACACAGCAGAGTTCTCATCCATTGATCACACTCTGCTTTAGAGCAAGAAGCACGCACTTGCTTTCTAGAGTCTCTAAGACAGCAGGTAACATGAGTGTGCCAAGAACAAAAGAACGTTGTTTCCTACGCATATGGACCATTTCTAGTCCAACTCTGCTTCTGAAAATGATACAAAGCACTGGTCCTCTAACATCCTATGCTTGTCAGTTAAGATGAGGAACGTGTGAGCTTCGTAAACGATGTATTTCGTTTGAGCTGTAAAGTAACTGCCCTTACCTGAAACGAAGTCTTGCTTGTAGGAAAACTCAGAGCCTGTGATTTAACTCTATTTCTGAAGTGAAACACACAGCAGAGTTCTCATCCATTGATCGCACTCTGCTTTAGAGCCAGAAGCAAGCTCTTGCTTTCTAGAGTCTTTAAGACAGCAGAAAAAGTGAGTGTGCTGACAACAAAAGAACGGTGGTTCCTACACATACGGTCCATATCTAGTCCAACTCTGCTTCTGAAACTGATACAAAGCACTGGTCATGTAAGATCCAATGCTTGTCAGTTAAGATGAGAAACGTGTGAGCTTTGTGAACGATGTAGTTCGTTTGAGCTGAAAAGTGACTGCCCTTACCTGAAACGAAGTGGGGCTTGTAGGAACACACAGAGCCTGGAATTTAACTCCATTTCTGATGGGAAACACACAGCATAGTTCTCATCGATGGATCACACTCTGCTTTAGAGCAAGAAGCATGCTCTTGCTTTCTAGGGTCTCTAATACCGCAGGAAACGTGAGTGTGCTCAGAAGAAAAGAATGGTGTTTCCTATACATACGGACCATATCTAGTTCAACTCTGCTACTGAAGCTGAAACAAACCAGAGGTCCTCTATCATCCAATGCTTCTCAGTTAAGATGAGAAACATGTGAGCTTCTTGAACGATGGAGTTCTTTTGAGCTATAAAGTAACTGCACTTACCTGAAACAAAGTCTTGCTCCTAGGAAGATTCAGAGCCTGGGATTTAACTCCATTTCTGAAGTGAAACACACAACAGAGTTCTCATCCATTGATCACACTCTGCTTTAGATCAAGAAGCAAGCCCTAGCTTTCTAGAGTCTCTTAGACAGCAGGAAAATTGAGTTTGCTGAGAACAAAAGAACGGAGTTTCCTATACATACGGACCATATCTTGTTCAACTCTGCTTCTGAAACTGAAACAAACCAGAGGTCCTCTAACATCCAATGCTTCTCAGTTAAGATGAGAAACATGTGAGCTTCGTGAACGATGGAGTTCTTTGAGCTTTAAAGTAACTGCCCTTACCTGAAACGAAGTCTTGCTTGTAGGAAGATTCAGAGCCTGGGATTTAACTCCATTTCTGAAGTGAAACACACAGCAGAGTTCTCATCCATTGATCACACTCTGCTTTAGAGCCAGAAGCACGCTCTTGCTTTCCAGGGTCTTTAAGACAGCAGGGAACGTGAGTGTGATGAGAACAAAAGAACGGTGTTCCCTACACATACGGACCATATCTAGTACAACTCTGCCTCTGAAATTGATACAAAGCACAGGTCCTCTAACCTTCAATGCTTGTCAGTTAAGATTAAAATCGTGTGAGCTTCGTGAACGATGTAGTTCGTTTGAGCTGAAAAGTGACTGCCCTTACCTGAAACGAAGTCTTGCTTGTAGGAAGACTCAGAGCCTGGGATTAAACTCCATTTCTGAAGTGAAACACACACCAGAGTTTTCATCCATTGATCACACTCTGCTTTAGAGCAAGAAGCACGCTCTTGCTTTCTACAGTCTCTAAGACAGCAGGTAAAATGAGTGTGACAAGAACAAAAGAACGTTGTTTCCTACACAAAGGACGATATCTACTCCAACTCTGCTTCTGAAACTGATACAAAGCTTTGGTCCTATAACACACGATGCTTGTCAGTTAAGATGAGAAACGTGTGAGCTTCGTAAACGATGTAGTTCGTTTGAGCTGTAAAGTACCTGCCCTTACCTGAAACGAAGTCTTGCTTGTAGGAAGACTCAGAGCCTGGGATTTAACTCCATTTCTGAAGTGAAACACACAGCAGAGTTCTCATCCATTGATCACAGTCTGCTTTAGAGCCAGAAGCACGCTGTTGCTTTCCAGAGTCTCTAAGATATCAGGAAATGTGAGTGTGATGAGAACAAAAGAATGGTGTTCCCTACACATACGGACCATATCTAGTACAACTCTGCCTCTGAAATTGATACAAAGCACAGGTCCTCTAACATCCAATGCTTGTCAGTTAAGATGAGAAACGTGTGAGCTTTGTGAACGATGTAGTTCGTTTGAGCTGAAAAGTGACTGCCCTTACTTGAAACTAAGACTTGCTTGTAGGAAGACACAGAGCCTGGAATATAACTGCATTTCTGAAGGGAAACACACAGCATAGTTCTCATCCATGGAACACACTCTGCCTTAGAGCAAGAAGCATGCTCTTGATTTCTAGAGTCTCTAATACAGCAGGAAACTTGAGTGTACTCAGAACAAAAGAACTGTGTTTCCTACACATATGGGCCATATCTAGTTCAACTCTGCTTCTGAAATTGAAACAAACCACAGGTCCTCTAACATCCAATGCTTGTCAGTCAAGATGAGAATCGTGTGTGCTTCGTGAATGATGTAGTTCGTTTGAGCTGTAAAGTAACTGCCCTTACTTGAATCAAAGTCTTCCTTGTAAGAAGACTCAGAGCATGGGATTTAACTCCATTTCTGAAGTGAAACACACAGCAGAGTTCTCATCCATGGATCACACTCTGCTTTAGAGCAAGAAGCACGCTCTTGCTTTCTAGAGTCTCTAAGACAGCAGAAAACGTGAGTGTGCTGAGAACAAAAGAACGGTGGATCCTACTCATACGCACCATATCTATTCCAACTCTGCTTCTGAAACTGATACAAAGCACTGGTCCTCTAACATCCAATGCTTGTCAGTTAAGATGAGGAAAGTGTGAGCTTCGTGAACGATGTAGTTCCTTTGAGCTGAAAAGTGACTGCCCTTACCTGAAACGATGTCGTGCTTGTAGGAACACAGGACCCTGGAATTTAACTCCATTTCTGAAGGGAAACACACAACATAGTTCTCATCGATGGATCACACTCTGCTTTAGAGCAAGACACACGCTCTTGCTTTCTAGTCTCTAATACCGTAGGAAACGTGAGTGTGCTCAGAAGAAAAGAACGGAGTTTCCTATACATACGGACCATATCTTGTTCAACTCTGCTTCTGAAACTGAAACAAACTAGAGGTCCTCTAACATCCAATGCTTCTCAGTTAAGATGAGAAACATGTAAGCTTCGTGAACGATGGAGTTCTTTGAGCTGTAAAGTAACTGCCCTTACCTGAAACGAAGTCTTGCTTGTAGGAAGATTCAGAGCCTGGGATTTAAGTCCATTTCTGAAGTGAAACACACAGCAGAGTTCTCATCCATTGATCACACTCTGCTTTAGAGCCAGAAGCACGCTCTTGCTTTCCAGGGTCTTTAAGACAGCAGGGAACGTGAGTGTGATGAGAACAAAAGAACGGTGTTCCCTACACTTACGGACCATATCTAGTACAACTCTGCCTCTGAAATTGATACAAAGCACAGGTCCTCTAACCTTCAATGCTTGTCAGTTAAGATTAAAATCGTGTGAGCTTCGTGAACGATGTAGTTCGTTTGAGCTGAAAAGTGACTGCCCTTACCTGAAACGAAGTCTTGCTTGTAGGAAGACTCAGAGCCTGGGATTAAACTCCATTTCTGAAGTGAAACACACAGCAGAGTTTTCATCCATTGATCACACTCTGCTTTAGAGCAAGAAGCACGCTCTTGCTTTCTACAGTCTCTAAGACAGCAGGTAAAATGAGTGTGACAAGAACAAAAGAACGTTGTTTCCTACACAAAGGACGATATCTACTCCAACTCTGCTTCTGAAACTGATACAAAGCTCTGGTCCTATAACACCCGATGCTTGTCAGTTAAGATGAGAAACATGTGAGCTTCGTAAACGATGTAGTTCGTTTGAGCTGTAAAGTACCTGCCCTTACCTGAAACGAAGTCTTGCTTGTAGGAAGACTCAGAGCCTGGGATTTAACTCCATTTCTGAAGTAAAACACACAGCAGAGTTCTCATCCATTGATCACACTCTGCTTTAGAGCCAGAAGCACGCTGTTGCTTTCCAGAGTCTCTAAGATATCAGGAAATGTGAGTGTGATGAGAACAAAAGAACGGTGTTCCCTACACATACGGACACTATCTACTACAACTCTGCCTCTGAAATTGATACAAAGCACAGGTCCTCTAACATCCAATGCTTCTCAGTTAAGATTAAAATCGTGTGAGCTTTGTGAATGATGTAGTTCGTTTGAGCTGAAAAGTGACTGCCCTTACTTGAATCGAGTCTTCCTTTTAGGAAGACTCAGAGCATGGGATTTAACTCCATTTCTGAAGTGAAACACACAGCAGAGATGTCATTCATTGATCACACTCTGCTTTAGACCAAGAAGCACGCTCTTGCTTTCTAGAGTCTTTAAGACAGCAGAAAACGTGAGTGTACTGAGAACAAAAGAACTGTGGTTCCTACACATACGGACCATATCTAGTCCAACTCTGCTTCTGAAACTGATACAAAGCACTGGTCCTCTAACATCCAATGCTTGTCAGTTAAGATGAGAAACATGTGAGCTTCGTGAACGATGTAGTTCGTTTGAGCTGAAAAGTGACTGCCCTTACCTGAAACGAAGTCGTGCTTGTAGGAACACACAGAGTCTGGAATTTAACTCCATTTCTAATATGAAACACACAGCATAGTTCTTATTGATGGATCACACTCTGCTTTAGAGCAAGAAGCACGCTCTTGCTTTCTAGAGTCTCTAATAAAGCTGGAAAGTTGAGTGTGCTCAGAACAAAAGAACGGTGTTTCCTGCACATACTGGCCATATCTAGTTCAACTCTGCTTCTGAAACTGAAACAAACCACAGGTCCTCTATCATCCAATGCTTGTCAGTTAAGAAGAGAAACGTGTGAGCTTTGTGAACGAGGTAGTTAGTTTGAGCAGTAAAATAACTTCCCTTACATTAAACGAAGTCTTGCTTGTAGGAAGACTCAGAGCCTGGGATTTAACTCCATTTCTGAAGGGAAACACACAGCAGAGTTCTCATCCATTGATCACACTCTGCTTTAGAGCAAGAAGCACGCTCTTGCTTTCCTGAGTCTCTAATACAGCAGGAAACTTGAGTGTGCTCAGAAAAAAAGAACTGTGTTCCTACACATATGGGCCATATCTAGTTCAACTCTGCTTCTGAAACTGAAACAAACCAGAGGTCCTCTAATATCCAATGCTTCTTAGTTAAGATGAGAAACATGTGAGCTTTGTGAACGATGGAGTTCTTTGAGCTGTAAAGTAACTGCCCTTACCTGAAACGAAGTCTTGCTTGTAGGAAGACTCAGAGCCTGGGATTTAACTCCATTTCTAAAGTGAAACACACAGCAGAGTTCTCATCCATTGATCACACTCTGCTTTAGAGCAAGAAGCACGCACTTGCTTTCTAGAGTCTCTAAGACAGCAGGTAACATGAGTGTGCCAAGAACAAAAGAACGTTGTTTCCTACGCATATGGACCATTTCTAGTCCAACTCTGCTTCTGAAAATGATACAAAGCACTGGTCCTCTAACATCCTATGCTTGTCAGTTAAGATGAGAAACGTGTGAGCTTCGTAAATGATGTATTTCGTTTGAGCTGTAAAGTAACTGCCCTTACCTGAAACGAAGTCTTGCTTGTAGGAAAACTCAGAGCCTGTGATTTAACTCTATTTCTGAAGTGAAACACACAGCAGAGTTCTCATCCATTGATCGCACTCTGCTTTAGAGCCAGAAGCAAGCTCTTGCTTTCTAGAGTCTTTAATACAGCAGAAAAAGTGAGTGTGCTGACAACAAAAGAACGGTGGTTCCTACACATACGGTCCATATCTAGTCCAACTCTGCTTCTGAAACTGATACAAAGCACTGGTCATGTAAGATCCAATGCTTGTCAGTTAAGATGAGAAACGTGTGAGCTTTGTGAACGATGTAGTTCGTTTGAGCTGAAAAGTGACTGCCCTTACCTGAAACGAAGTGGGGCTTGTAGGAACACACAGAGCCTGGAATTTAACTCCATTTCTGATGGGAAACACACAGCATAGTTCTCATCGATGGATCACACTCTGCTTTAGAGCAAGAAGCATGCTCTTGCTTTCTAGGGTCTCTAATACCGCAGGAAACGTGAGTGTGCTCAGAAGAAAAGAATGGTGTTTCCTATACATACGGACCATATCTAGTTCAACTCTGCTACTGAAGCTGAAACAAACCAGAGGTCCTCTATCATCCAATGCTTCTCAGTTAAGATGAGAAACATGTGAGCTTCTTGAACGATGGAGTTCTTTTGAGCTATAAAGTAACTGCACTTACCTGAAACAAAGTCTTGCTCCTAGGAAGATTCAGAGCCTGGGATTTAACTCCATTTCTGAAGTGAAACACACAACAGAGTTCTCATCCATTGATCACACTCTGCTTTAGATCAAGAAGCAAGCCCTAGCTTTCTAGAGTCTCTTAGACAGCAGGAAAATTGAGTTTGCTGAGAACAAAAGAACGGAGTTTCCTATACATACGGACCATATCTTGTTCAACTCTGCTTCTGAAACTGAAACAAACCAGAGGTCCTCTAACATCCAATGCTTCTCAGTTAAGATGAGAAACATGTGAGCTTCGTGAACGATGGAGTTCTTTGAGCTTTAAAGTAACTGCCCTTACCTGAAACGAAGTCTTGCTTGTAGGAAGATTCAGAGCCTGGGATTTAACTCCATTTCTGAAGTGAAACACACAGCAGAGTTCTCATCCATTGATCACACTCTGCTTTAGAGCCAGAAGCACGCTCTTGCTTTCCAGGGTCTTTAAGACAGCAGGGAACGTGAGTGTGATGAGAACAAAAGAACGGTGTTCCCTACACATACGGACCATATCTAGTACAACTCTGCCTCTGAAATTGATACAAAGCACAGGTCCTCTAACCTTCAATGCTTGTCAGTTAAGATTAAAATCGTGTGAGCTTCGTGAACGATGTAGTTCGTTTGAGCTGAAAAGTGACTGCCCTTACCTGAAACGAAGTCTTGCTTGTAGGAAGACTCAGAGCCTGGGATTAAACTCCATTTCTGAAGTGAAACACACACCAGAGTTTTCATCCATTGATCACACTCTGCTTTAGAGCAAGAAGCACGCTCTTGCTTTCTACAGTCTCTAAGACAGCAGGTAAAATGAGTGTGACAAGAACAAAAGAACGTTGTTTCCTACACAAAGGACGATATCTACTCCAACTCTGCTTCTGAAACTGATACAAAGCTTTGGTCCTATAACACACGATGCTTGTCAGTTAAGATGAGAAACGTGTGAGCTTCGTAAACGATGTAGTTCGTTTGAGCTGTAAAGTACCTGCCCTTACCTGAAACGAAGTCTTGCTTGTAGGAAGACTCAGAGCCTGGGATTTAACTCCATTTCTGAAGTGAAACACACAGCAGAGTTCTCATCCATTGATCACAGTCTGCTTTAGAGCCAGAAGCACGCTGTTGCTTTCCAGAGTCTCTAAGATATCAGGAAATGTGAGTGTGATGAGAACAAAAGAATGGTGTTCCCTACACATACGGACCATATCTAGTACAACTCTGCCTCTGAAATTGATACAAAGCACAGGTCCTCTAACATCCAATGCTTGTCAGTTAAGATGAGAAACGTGTGAGCTTTGTGAACGATGTAGTTCGTTTGAGCTGAAAAGTGACTGCCCTTACTTGAAACTAAGACTTGCTTGTAGGAAGACACAGAGCCTGGAATATAACTGCATTTCTGAAGGGAAACACACAGCATAGTTCTCATCCATGGAACACACTCTGCCTTAGAGCAAGAAGCATGCTCTTGATTTCTAGAGTCTCTAATACAGCAGGAAACTTGAGTGTACTCAGAACAAAAGAACTGTGTTTCCTACACATATGGGCCATATCTAGTTCAACTCTGCTTCTGAAATTGAAACAAACCACAGGTCCTCTAACATCCAATGCTTGTCAGTCAAGATGAGAATCGTGTGTGCTTCGTGAATGATGTAGTTCGTTTGAGCTGTAAAGTAACTGCCCTTACTTGAATCAAAGTCTTCCTTGTAAGAAGACTCAGAGCATGGGATTTAACTCCATTTCTGAAGTGAAACACACAGCAGAGTTCTCATCCATGGATCACACTCTGCTTTAGAGCAAGAAGCACGCTCTTGCTTTCTAGAGTCTCTAAGACAGCAGAAAACGTGAGTGTGCTGAGAACAAAAGAACGGTGGATCCTACTCATACGCACCATATCTATTCCAACTCTGCTTCTGAAACTGATACAAAGCACTGGTCCTCTAACATCCAATGCTTGTCAGTTAAGATGAGGAAAGTGTGAGCTTCGTGAACGATGTAGTTCCTTTGAGCTGAAAAGTGACTGCCCTTACCTGAAACGATGTCGTGCTTGTAGGAACACAGGACCCTGGAATTTAACTCCATTTCTGAAGGGAAACACACAACATAGTTCTCATCGATGGATCACACTCTGCTTTAGAGCAAGACACACGCTCTTGCTTTCTAGATCTCTAATACCGCCGGAAACGTGAGTGTGCTCAGAAGAAAAGATCGGTGTTTCCTATACATACGGACCATATCTAGTTCAACTCTGCTTCTGAAACTGAAACAAACCACAGGTCCTCTAACATCCAATGCTTGTCAGTTAAGATCAGAAACGTGTGAGCTGCGTGAACGATGGAGTTCGTTTGAGCTGTAAAGTAACTGCCCTTACCTGAAATGAAGTCTTGCTTGTAGAAAGACTCAGAGCCTGGGATTTAACTCCATTTCTGAAGTGAAACACACAGCAGAGTTCTCATCCATTGATCACACTTTGCTTTAGAGCAAGAAGCACGCCCTAGCTTTCTAGAGTCTCTAAGACAGCAGGAAACGTGAGTTTGCTGAGAACAAAAGAATGGTGTTTCCTACACATAGGGACCATATCTAGTCCACCTCTGTTTCTGAAACTGATACAAAGCACTGGTCCTCTAACTTTCAATGCTTGTCAGTTTAGATGAGAAATGTGTGAGCTTTATGAACGATGTAGTTCATTTGATTTAAAAATTGACTGCCCTTACTTGAAACGAAGTCTTGCTTGTAGGAAAACTCAGAGCATGGGATTAAACTCCATTTGTGAAGTGAAACACACAGCAGAGTTTTCATCCATTGATCACGCTCTGCTTTAGAGCAAGAAGCAAGCTCTTGCTTTCTACAGTATCTAAGAAAACAGGTAAAATGAGTGTGTCAAGAACAAAAGAACGTTGTTTCCTACACATATGGACCATATGTACTCCAACTCAGCTTCTGAAACTGATACAAAGCACTGGTCCTCTAACACCCGATGCTTGTCAGTTAAGATGAGAAACGTGTGAGCTTCGTAAACGATGTAGTCCGTTTGAGCTGTAAAGTAACTGCCCTTACCTGAAACAAAGTCTTGCTTGTAGGAAGACTCAGAGCCTGTGATTTAACTCCATTTCTGAAGTGAAACACACAGCAGAGTTCTCATCCATTGATCACACTCTGCTTAAAGCCAGAAGCACGCTGTTGCTTTCCAGAGTCTCTAAGATATCAGGAAATGTGAGTGTGATGAGAACAAAAGAATGGTGTTCCCTACACATACGGACCATATCTAGTTCAACTCTGCTTCTGAAACTGAAACAAACCACAGGTCCTCTAACATCTAATGCTTGTCAGTTAAGATGAGAAACGTGTGAGCTTTGTGAACGATGTAGATCGTTTGAGCTGAAAAGTGACTGCCCTTACTTGAAACTAAGTCTTGCTTGTAGGAAGACACAGAGCCAGGAATATAACTCCATTTCTGAAGGGAAACACACAGCATAGTTCGCATCGATGGATCACACTCTGCTTTAGAGCAAGAAGCACGCTCTTGCTTTATAGAGTCTCTAATGCAGCAGGAAACTTGAGTGTGCTCAGAACAAAAGAACTGTGTTTCCTACACATATGGGACATATCTAGTTCAACTCTGAAATTGAAACAAACCACAGGTCCTCTAACATCCAATGCTTGTCAGTCAAGATGAGAATCGTGTGAGCTTCGTGAACGATGTAGTTCGTTTGAGCTGTAAAGTAACTGCCCTTACCTGAAAAGAAGTCTTGCTTGTAGGAAGACTCAGAGCCTGGTATTTAACTCCATTTCTGAAGTGAAACTCACAGCAGAGTTCTCATCCATTGATCACACTCTGCTTTAGAGCCAGAAGCACGCTCTTGCTTTCCAGGGTCTCTAAGACAGCTGGAAATGTGAGAGTGATGAGAACAAAAGAACGGTGTTCCCTACACATACGGACCATATCTAGTACAACTCTGCCTCTGAAATTGATACAAACCACAGGTCCTCTAACATCCAATGCTTGTCAGTTTAGATGAGAAACGTTTGAGCTTCGTGAACAATGTTGTTCATTTCAGCTGAAAAGTGACTGCCCTTACTTGAAATGAGGTCTTGTTAGTGGAAGACTCAGAGCCTGGGATGAAACTCCATTTCTGAAGTGAAACACACAGCAGAGTTCTCATCCATTGATCACACTCTGCTTTAGAGCAAGAAGCACGCTCTTGCTTTCTACAGTCTCTAAGACAGCAGGTAACATGAGTGTACCAAGAACAAAAGAAAGGTGCTTGCTACACATATGGACTATATCTAGTACAACTCTGCTTCTGAAACTGATACAAAGCACTGGTCCTCTAACATCCAATGCTTGTCAGTTAAGATGAGGAACGTGTGAGCTTTGTAAACGATGTAGTTCGTTTGAGCTGTAAAGTAAGAGCCCTGACCTGAAACGAAGTCTTGCTTGTAGGAAGACTCAGAGCGTGGGATTTTACTCCATTTATGAAATGAAACAAACAGCAGAGTTCTCATCCATTGATCACACTCTGCTTTAGAGCCAGAAGCACGCTGTTGCTTTCCAGAGTCTCTAAGATATCAGGAAATGTGAGTGTGATGAGAACAAAAGAATGATGTTCCCTACACATACGGACCATATCTAGTACAACTCTGCCTCTGAAATTGATACAAAGCACAGGTCCTCTAACATCCAATGCTTGTCAGTTAAGAGGAGAAACGTTTGAGCTTCGTGAACGATGTAGTTCGTTTGAGCTGAAAAGTGACTGCCCTTACCTGAAACGAAGTCGTGTTTGTAGAAACACACAGAGCCTGGAATTTAACTCCATTTCTGAAGTGAAACACACAGCAGAGTTCTCATCCATTGATCACACTCTGCTTTAGAGCCAGAAGCACGCTGTTGCTTTCCAGATTCTCTAAGATAGCAGGAAAAGTGAGTGAGATGAGAACAAAAGAACGGCGGTTCCTACACATACCGACCATATCTAGTCCAACTCTGATTCTGAAACTGATACAAATCACTGGTCCTCTAACATCCAATGCTTGTCAGTTAAGATGAGAAACGTGTTTGCTTCGTGAACGATGTAGTTCGTTTGAGCTGAAAAGTGACTACCCTTACCTGAAACGAATTCGGGCTTGTAGGAACACACAGAACCTGGAATTTAACTCCATTTCTGATGGGAAACACAAGGCATAGTTCTCATCGATGGATCACACTCTGCTTTAGAGCAAGAAGCACGCTCTTGCTTTATAGAATCTCTAATACCGCAGGAAACGTGAGTGTGCTCAGAAGAAAAGAACGGTGTTTCCTATACATACAGACAATATCTAGTTCAACTCTGCTACTGAAACTGAAACAAACCAGAGGTCCACTAACATCCAATGCTTCTCAGTTAAGATGAGAAACATGTGAGCTCTTGAACGATGGAGTTCTTTTGAGCTGTAAAGTAACTGCACTTACCTGAAACGATGTCGTGCTTGTAGGAACACACAGACCCTGGAATTTAACTCCATTTCTGAAGGGAAACACACAGCATAGTTCTCATCGATGGATCACACTCTGCTTTAGAGCAAGACACACGCTCTTGCTTTCTAGAGTCTCTAAGACAGCAGGAAACTTGAGTTTGCTGAGAACAAAAGAACGGTGTTTCCTACACATAGGGACCATATCTAGTCCAACTCTGCCTCTGAAATTGATACAAAGCACAGGTCCTCTAACATCCAATAATTGTAAGTTAATATGGGAAACGTGTGAGCTTCGTGAACGATGTAGATCGTTTGAGCTGAAAAGTGACTGCCCTTACTTGAAACTAAGTCTTGCTTGTAGGAAGACACAGAGCCTGGAATATAACTCCATTTCTGAAGGGAAACACACAGCATAGTTCTCATCGATGGATCACACTCTGCCTTAGAGCAAGAGGCACGCTCTTGCTTTCTAGAGTCTCTAATAGAGCAGGAAACTTGAGTGTGCTCAGAACAAAAGAACTGTGTTTCCTACACATATGTGCCATATCTAGTTCAACTCTGCTTCTGAAATTCAAACAAACCACAGGTCCTCTAACATCCAATGCTTGTCAGTCAAGATGAGAATCGTCTGAGATGCGTGAACGATGTAGTTCGTTTGAGCTGTAAAGTAACTGCCCTTACTTGAATCAAAGTCTTCCTTTTAGGAAGACTCAGAGCATGGGATTTAACTCCATTTCTGAAGTGAAACAAACAGCGGAGTTCTCATCCATTGATCACACTCTGCTTTAGAGCAAGAAGGACGCCCCAGCTTTCTAGAGTCTCTAAGTCAGCAGGAAACTTGAGTTTGCTGAGAACAAATGAATGGTGTTTCCTACCCATATGGACCATATCTAGTCCAACTCTACTTCTGAAACTGATACAAAGCACTGGTCCTCTAACATTCAATGCTTGTCAGTTTACATGAGAAACGTGTGAGCTTCGTGAATGATGTTGTTCATTTGAGCTGAAAAGTGACTGCCTTTACTTTAAACGAGTTCTTCTTAGTGGAAGACTCAGAGCCTGGGATTTAATTCCATTTCTGAAGTGAAACACACAACAGATTTCTCATCCATTGATCAAACTCTGCTTTAGAGCAAGAAGCACGCCCTAGCTTTCTAGAGTCTCTAAGACAGCAAGAAACATGAGTTTGCTGAGAACAAATGAACGGTGTTTCCTACACATACGGACCATATCTAGTCCAACTCTGCTTCTGAAACTGATACAAGCACTGGTCCTCTAACATTCAATGCTTGTCATTTAAGATGAGAAACGTGTGAGCTTCGTGAACGATGTAGTTCTTTTGCTCTAAAAAATGACTGCACTTACTTGAAACGATGTCTTGCTTGTAGGAAGACAAAGAGCCTAGAATTTAACTCCATTTCTGAAGTGAAACACACAACAGCGTTCTCATCCATTGATCACACGCTGCTTTAGAGCAAGAAGCACGCACTTGCTTTCCAGAGTCTATAAGACAGCAGGAAATGTGAGTGTGATGAGAACAAAAGAAGGGTGTTCCCTACCCATACGGACCATATCTAGTACAACTCTGCCTCTGAAGTTGATACAAAGCACAGGTTCTCTAA
The DNA here is from genome assembly GCA_949786385.1 of Onychomys leucogaster. Taxonomy (NCBI): domain Eukaryota; kingdom Metazoa; phylum Chordata; class Mammalia; order Rodentia; family Cricetidae; genus Onychomys; species Onychomys leucogaster. The sequence goes on from CATKUP010000029.1 coordinate 3,226,146, forward strand.
CATCCAATACTTGTAAGTTAAGATGAGATACGTGTGAGCTTCGTGAACGATGTAGATCGTTTGAGCTGAAAAGTGACTGCCCTTACTTGAAACGAAGACTTGCTTGTAGGAAGACACAGAGCCTGGAATATAACTCCATTTCTGAAGGGAAACACACAGCATAGTTCTCATCGATGGATCAGACTCTGCTTTAGAGCAAGAAGCACGCCCTAGCTTTTTAGAGTCTCTAATAGAGCAGGAAACTTGAGTGTGCTCAGAACAAAAGAACTGTGTTTTCTAAACATATGGGCCATATGTAGTTCAAATCTGCTTCTGAAACTGAAACAAACCAGAGGTGCTCTAACATCCAATGCTTGTCAGTTAAGATGAGAATCGTGTGAGCTTCGTGAACGATGGAGTTTGTTTGAGGTGTAAAGTAACTGCCCTTACCTGAAACGAAGTCTTGCTTGTAGGAAGACTCAGAGCCTGGGATTTAACTCCATTTCTGAAGTGATACTCACAACAGAGTTCTCATCCATTGGTCACACTCTGCTTTAGAGCAAGAAGGACGCCCCAGCTTTCTAGAGTCTCTAAGTCAGGAGGAAACTTGAGTTTGCTGAGAACAAATGAATGGTGTTTCCTACACATATGGACCATATCTAGTCCAACTCTGCTTCTGAAACTGATACAAAGCACTGGTCCTCTAACATTCAATGCTTGTCAGTTTAGATGAGAAAGTGTGAGCTTCGTCAACGATGTCGTTCGTTTGAGCTGAAAAGTGACTGCCTTTACTTGAAACGAGGTCTTGTTAGTGGAAGACTCAGAGCCTGGGATTTAATTCCATTTCTGAAGTGATACATACAACAGAGTCCTCATCCATTGATCACACTCTGCTTTAGAGCAAGAAGCACGCCCTAGCTTTCTAGAGTCTCTAAGACAGCAAGAAACATGAGTTTGCTGAGAACAAATGAACGGTGTTTCCTACACATACGGACCATATCTAGTCCAACTCTGCTTCTGAAACTGATACAAAGCACTGGTCCTCTAACATTCAATGCTTGTCATTTAAGATGAGAAACGTGTGAGCTTCGTGAACGATGTAGTTCTTTTGTTCTAAAAAATGACTGCACTTACTTGAAACGATGTCTTGCTTGTAGGAAGACAAAGAGCCTAGAATTTAACTCCATTTCTGAAGTGAAACAAACAACAGAGTTCTCATCCATTGATCACACGCTGCTTTAGAGCAAGAAGCACGCACTTGCTTTCCAGAGTCTCTAAGACAGCAGGAAATGTGAGTGTGATGATAACAAAAGAAGGGTGTTCCCTACCCATACGGACCATATCTAGTACAACTCTGCCTCTGAAGTTGATACAAAGCACAGGTCCTCTAACATCCAATACTTGTAAGTTAAGATGAGATACGTGTGAGCTTCGTGAACGATGTAGATCGTTTGAGCTGAAAAGTGACTGCCCTTACTTGAAACGAAGACTTGCTTGTAGGAAGACACAGAGCCTGGAATATAACTCCATTTCTGAAGGGAAACACACAGCATAGTTCTCATCGATGGATCAGACTCTGCTTTAGAGCAAGAAGCACACCCTAGCTTTCTAGAGTCTCTAATAGAGCAGGAAACTTGAGTGTGCTCAGAACAAAAGAACTGTGTTTCCTACACATATGGGCCATATGTAGTTCAAATCTGCTTCTGAAACTGAAACAAACCAGAGGTGCTCTAACATCCAATGCTTGTCAGTTAAGATGAGAATCATGTGATCTTCGTGAACGATGGAGTTTGTTTGAGGTGTAAAGTAACTGCCCTTACATGAAACGAAGTCTTGCTTGTAGGAAGACTCAGAGGCTGGGATTTAACTCCATTTCTGAAGTGATACTCACAACAGAGTTCTCATTGATTGGTCACACTCTGCTTTAGAGCAAGAAGGACGCCCCAGCTTTCTAGAGTCTCTAAGTCAGGAGGAAACTTGAGTTTGCTGAGAACAAATGAATGGTGTTTCCTACACATATGGACCATATCTAGTCCAACTCTGCTTCTGAAACTGATACAAAGCACTGGTCCTCTAACATTCAATGCTTGTCAGTTTAGATGAGAAACGTGTGAGCTTCGTGAACAATGTTGTTCGTTTGAGCTGAAAAGTGACTGCCCTTACTTGAAACGAGGTCTTGTTAGTGGAAGACTCAGAGCCTGGGATTTAATTCCATTTCTGAATTGAAACACACAACAGAGTTCTCATCCATTGATCACACTCTGCTTTAGAGCAAGAAGCACGCCCTAGCTTTCTAGAGTCTCTAAGACAGCAAGAAACATGAGTTTGCTGAGAACAATTGAACGGTGTTTCCTACACATACGGACCATATCTAGTCCAACTCTGCTTCTGAAACTGATACAAAGCACTGGTCCTCTAACATTCAATGCTTGTCATTTAAGATGAGAAACGTGTGAGCTTCGTGAACGATGTAGTTCTTTTGTTCTAAAAAATGACTGCACTTACTTGAAACGATGTCTTGCTTGTAGGAAGACAAAGAGCCTAGAATTTAACTCCATTTCTGAAGTGAAACACACAACAGAGTTCTCATCCATTGATCACACGCTGCTTTAGAGCAAGAAGCACGCACTTGCTTTCCAGAGTCTCTAAGACAGCAGGAAATGTGAGTGGGATGAGAACAAAAGAACGGTGTTCCCTACCCATACGGACCTTATCTGGTACAACTCTGCTTCTGAAACTGATACAAAGCACTGGTCCTCTAACATCCAGTGCTTGTAAGTTAAGATGAGAAACGTGTTAGCTTCGTGAACGATGTAGTTCGTTTGAGCTGAAAAGTGACAGCCCTTACCTGAAATGAAGTCATGCTTGTAGGAACACACAGAGCCTGGAATTTAACTCCATTTCTGAAGGGAAACACACAGCATAGTTCTCATCGAAGGGTCACACTCTGCTTTAGAGCAAGAAGCATGCTCTTGCTTTCTAGAGTCTCTAATACCTCAGGAAACTTGAGTGTGCTCAGAAGAAAAGAACGGTGTTTCTTATACATACGGGCCATATCTAGTCTAACTCTGCTTCTGAAACTGATACAAAGCACTGGTCCTCTAACATCCAATGCTTGTCAGTTAAGATGAGGAAAGTGTGAGCTTCGTGAACGATGTAGTTCCTTTGAGCTGAAAAGTGACTGCCCTTACCTGAAACGATGTCGTGCTTGTAGGAACAAAGGACCCTGGAATTTAACTCAATTTCTGAAGGGAAACACACAACATAGTTCTCATCGATGGATCACACTCTGCTTTAGAGCAAGACACACGCTCTTGCTTTCTAGATCTCTAATACCGCCGGAAACGTGAGTGTGCTCAGAAGAAAAGATCGGTGTTTCCTATACATACGGACCATATCTAGTTCAACTCTGCTTCTGAAACTGAAACAAACCACAGGTCCTCTAACATCCAATGCTTGTCAGTTAAGATCAGAAACGTGTGAGCTGCGTGAACGATGGAGTTCGTTTGAGCTGTAAAGTAACTGTCCTTACCTGAAATGAAGTCTTGCTTGTAGAAAGACTCAGAGCCTGGGATTTAACTCCATTTCTGAAGTGAAACACACAGCAGAGTTCTCATCCATTGATCACACTTGCTTTAGAGCAAGAAGCACGCCCTAGCTTTCTAGAGTCTCTAAGACAGCAGGAAACGTGAGTTTGCTGAGAACAAAAGAATGGTGTTTCCTACACATAGGGACCATATCTAGTCCACCTCTGTTTCTGAAACTGATACAAAGCACTGGTCCTCTAACTTTCAATGCTTGTCAGTTTAGATGAGAAATGTGTGAGCTTTATGAACGATGTAGTTCATTTGATTTAAAAATTGACTGCCCTTACTTGAAACGAAGGCTTGCTTGTAGGAAAACTCAGAGCATGGGATTAAACTCCATTTGTGAAGTGAAACACACAGCAGAGTTTTCATCCATTGATCACGCTCTGCTTTAGAGCAAGAAGCAAGCTCTTGCTTTCTACAGTATCTAAGAAAACAGGTAAAATGAGTGTGTCAAGAAAAAAAGAACGTTGTTTCCTACACATATGGACCATATGTACTCCAACTCAGCTTCTGAAACTGATACAAAGCACTGGTCCTCTAACACCCGATGCTTGTCAGTTAAGATGAGAAACGTGTGAGCTTCGTAAACGATGTAGTCCGTTTGAGCTGTAAAGTAACTGCCCTTACCTGAAACAAAGTCTTGCTTGTAGGAAGACTCAGAGCCTGTGATTTAACTCCATTTCTGAAGTGAAACACACAGCAGAGTTCTCATCCATTGATCACACTCTGCTTAAAGCCAGAAGCACGCTGTTGCTTTCCAGAGTCTCTAAGATATCAGGAAATGTGAGTGTGATGAGAACAAAAGAATGGTGTTCCCTACACATACGGACCATATCTAGTTCAACTCTGCTTCTGAAACTGAAACAAACCACAGGTCCTCTAACATCTAATGCTTGTCAGTTAAGATGAGAAACGTGTGAGCTTTGTGAACGATGTAGATCGTTTGAGCTGAAAAGTGACTGCCCTTACTTGAAACTAAGTCTTGCTTGTAGGAAGACACAGAGCCAGGAATATAACTCCATTTCTGAAGGGAAACACACAGCATAGTTCGCATCGATGGATCACACTCTGCTTTAGAGCAAGAAGCACGCTCTTGCTTTATAGAGTCTCTAATGCAGCAGGAAACTTGAGTGTGCTCAGAACAAAAGAACTGTGTTTCCTACACATATGGGACATATCTAGTTCAACTCTGAAATTGAAACAAACCACAGGTCCTCTAACATCCAATGCTTGTCAGTCAAGATGAGAATCGTGTGAGCTTCGTGAACGATGTAGTTCGTTTGAGCTGTAAAGTAACTGCCCTTACCTGAAAAGAAGTCTTGCTTGTAGGAAGACTCAGAGCCTGGTATTTAACTCCATTTCTGAAGTGAAACTCACAGCAGAGTTCTCATCCATTGATCACACTCTGCTTTAGAGCCAGAAGCACGCTCTTGCTTTCCAGGGTCTCTAAGACAGCTGGAAATGTGAGAGTGATGAGAACAAAAGAACGGTGTTCCCTACACATACGGACCATATCTAGTACAACTCTGCCTCTGAAATTGATACAAACCACAGGTCCTCTAACATCCAATGCTTGTCAGTTTAGATGAGAAACGTTTGAGCTTCGTGAACAATGTTGTTCATTTCAGCTGAAAAGTGACTGCCCTTACTTGAAATGAGGTCTTGTTAGTGGAAGACTCAGAGCCTGGGATGAAACTCCATTTCTGAAGTGAAACACACAGCAGAGTTCTCATCCATTGATCACACTCTGCTTTAGAGCAAGAAGCACGCTCTTGCTTTCTACAGTCTCTAAGACAGCAGGTAACATGAGTGTACCAAGAACAAAAGAAAGGTGCTTGCTACACATATGGACTATATCTAGTCCAACTCTGCTTCTGAAACTGATACAAAGCACTGGTCCTCTAACATCCAATGCTTGTCAGTTAAGATGAGGAACGTGTGAGCTTTGTAAACGATGTAGTTCGTTTGAGCTGTAAAGTAAGAGCCCTGACCTGAAACGAAGTCTTGCTTGTAGGAAGACTCAGAGCGTGGGATTTTACTCCATTTATGAAATGAAACAAACAGCAGAGTTCTCATGCATTGATCACACTCTGCTTTAGAGCCAGAAGCACGCTGTTGCTTTCCAGAGTCTCTAAGATATCAGGAAATGTGAGTGTGATGAGAACAAAAGAATGATGTTCCCTACACATACGGACGATATCTAGTACAACTCTGCCTCTGAAATTGATACAAAGCACAGGTCCTCTAACATCCAATGCTTGTCAGTTAAGATGAGAAACGTGTGAGCTTTGTGAACGATGTAGTTCGTTTGAGCTGAAAAGTGACTGCCCTTACCTGAAACGATGTCGTGCTTGTAGGAACACACAGACCCTGGAATTTAACTCCATTTCTGAAGGGAAACACACAGCATAGTTCTCATCGATGGATCACACTCTGCTTTAGAGCAAGACACACGCTCTTGCTTTCTAGAGTCTCTAAGACAGCAGGAAACTTGAGTTTGCTGAGAACAAAAGAACGGTGTTTCCTACACATAGGGACCATATCTAGTCCAACTCTGCCTCTGAAATTGATACAAAGCACAGGTCCTCTAACATCCAATAATTGTAAGTTAATATGGGAAACGTGTGAGCTTCGTGAACGATGTAGATCGTTTGAGCTGAAAAGTGACTGCCCTTACTTGAAACTAAGTCTTGCTTGTAGGAAGACACAGAGCCTGGAATATAACTCCATTTCTGAAGGGAAACACACAGCATAGTTCTCATCGATGGATCACACTCTGCCTTAGAGCAAGAGGCACGCTCTTGCTTTCTAGAGTCTCTAATAGAGCAGGAAACTTGAGTGTGCTCAGAACAAAAGAACTGTGTTTCCTACACATATGGGCCATATCTAGTTCAACTCTGCTTCTGAAATTCAAACAAACCACAGGTCCTCTAACATCCAATGCTTGTCAGTCAAGATGAGAATCGTCTGAGATGCGTGAACGATGTAGTTCGTTTGAGCTGTAAAGTAACTGCCCTTACTTGAATCAAAGTCTTCCTTTTAGGAAGACTCAGAGCATGGGATTTAACTCCATTTCTGAAGTGAAACAAACAGCGGAGTTCTCATCCATTGATCACACTCTGCTTTAGAGCAAGAAGGACGCCCCAGCTTTCTAGAGTCTCTAAGTCAGCAGGAAACTTGAGTTTGCTGAGAACAAATGAATGGTGTTTCCTACCCATATGGACCATATCTAGTCCAACTCTACTTCTGAAACTGATACAAAGCACTGGTCCTCTAACATTCAATGCTTGTCAGTTTACATGAGAAACGTGTGAGCTTCGTGAATGATGTTGTTCATTTGACCTGAAAAGTGACTGCCTTTACTTTAAACGAGTTCTTCTTAGTGGAAGACTCAGAGCCTGGGATTTAATTCCATTTCTGAAGTGAAACACACAACAGATTTCTCATCCATTGATCAAACTCTGCTTTAGAGCAAGAAGCACGCCCTAGCTTTCTAGAGTCTCTAAGACAGCAAGAAACATGAGTTTGCTGAGAACAAATGAACGGTGTTTCCTACACATACGGACCATATCTAGTCCAACTCTGCTTCTGAAACTGATACAAGCACTGGTCCTCTAACATTCAATGCTTGTCATTTAAGATGAGAAACGTGTGAGCTTCGTGAACGATGTAGTTCTTTTGCTCTAAAAAATGACTGCACTTACTTGAAACGATGTCTTGCTTGTAGGAAGACAAAGAGCCTAGAATTTAACTCCATTTCTGAAGTGAAACACACAACAGCGTTCTCATCCATTGATCACACGCTGCTTTAGAGCAAGAAGCACGCACTTGCTTTCCAGAGTCTCTAAGACAGCAGGAAATGTGAGTGTGATGAGAACAAAAGAAGGGTGTTCCCTACCCATACGGACCATATCTAGTACAACTCTGCCTCTGAAGTTGATACAAAGCACAGGTTCTCTAACATCCAATACTTGTAAGTTAAGATGAGATACGTGTGAGCTTCGTGAACGATGTAGATCGTTTGAGCTGAAAAGTGACTGCCCTTACTTGAAACGAAGACTTGCTTGTAGGAAGACACAGAGCCTGGAATATAACTCCATTTCTGAAGGGAAACACACAGCATAGTTCTCATCGATGGATCAGACTCTGCTTTAGAGCAAGAAGCACGCCCTAGCTTTTTAGAGTCTCTAATAGAGCAGGAAACTTGAGTGTGCTCAGAACAAAAGAACTGTGTTTTCTAAACATATGGGCCATATGTAGTTCAAATCTGCTTCTGAAACTGAAACAAACCAGAGGTGCTCTAACATCCAATGCTTGTCAGTTAAGATGAGAATCGTGTGAGCTTCGTGAACGATGGAGTTTGTTTGAGGTGTAAAGTAACTGCCCTTACCTGAAACGAAGTCTTGCTTGTAGGAAGACTCAGAGCCTGGGATTTAACTCCATTTCTGAAGTGATACTCACAACAGAGTTCTCATCCATTGGTCACACTCTGCTTTAGAGCAAGAAGGACGCCCCAGCTTTCTAGAGTCTCTAAGTCAGGAGGAAACTTGAGTTTGCTGAGAACAAATGAATGGTGTTTCCTACACATATGGACCATATCTAGTCCAACTCTGCTTCTGAAACTGACACAAAGCACTGGTCCTCTAACATTCAATGCTTGTCAGTTTAGATGAGAAAGTGTGAGCTTCGTCAACGATGTCGTTCGTTTGAGCTGAAAAGTGACTGCCTTTACTTGAAACGAGGTCTTGTTAGTGGAAGACTCAGAGCCTGGGATTTAATTCCATTTCTGAAGTGATACATACAACAGAGTCCTCATCCATTGATCACACTCTGCTTTAGAGCAAGAAGCACGCCCTAGCTTTCTAGAGTCTCTAAGACAGCAATAAACATGAGTTTGCTGAGAACAAATGAACGGTGTTTCCTACACATACGGACCATATCTAGTCCAACTCTGCTTCTGAAACTGATACAAAGCACTGGTCCTCTAACATTCAATGCTTGTCATTTAAGATGAGAAACGTGTGAGCTTCGTGAACGATGTAGTTCTTTTGTTCTAAAAAATGACTGCACTTACTTGAAACGATGTCTTGCTTGTAGGAAGACAAAGAGCCTAGAATTTAACTCCATTTCTGAAGTGAAACAAACAACAGAGTTCTCATCCATTGATCACACGCTGCTTTAGAGCAAGAAGCACGCACTTGCTTTCCAGAGTCTCTAAGACAGCAGGAAATGTGAGTGTGATGAGAACAAAAGAAGGGTGTTCCCTACCCATACGGACCATATCTAGTACAACTCTGCCTCTGAAGTTGATACAAAGCACAGGTCCTCTAACATCCAATACTTGTAAGTTAAGATGAGATACGTGTGAGCTTCGTGAACGATGTAGATCGTTTGAGCTGAAAAGTGACTGCCCTTACTTGAAACGAAGACTTGCTTGTAGGAAGACACAGAGCCTGGAATATAACTCCATTTCTGAAGGGAAACACACAGCATAGTTCTCATCGATGGATCAGACTCTGCTTTAGAGCAAGAAGCACACCCTAGCTTTCTAGAGTCTCTAATAGAGCAGGAAACTTGAGTGTGCTCAGAACAAAAGAACTGTGTTTCCTACACATATGGGCCATATGTAGTTCAAATCTGCTTCTGAAACTGAAACAAACCAGAGGTGCTCTAACATCCAATGCTTGTCAGTTAAGATGAGAATCATGTGAGCTTCGTGAACGATGGAGTTTGTTTGAGGTGTAAAGTAACTGCCCTTACATGAAACGAAGTCTTGCTTGTAGGAAGACTCAGAGGCTGGGATTTAACTCCATTTCTGAAGTGATACTCACAACAGAGTTCTCATTGATTGGTCACACTCTGCTTTAGAGCAAGAAGGACGCCCCAGCTTTCTAGAGTCTCTAAGTCAGGAGGAAACTTGAGTTTGCTGAGAACAAATGAATGGTGTTTCCTACACATATGGACCATATCTAGTCCAACTCTGCTTCTGAAACTGATACAAAGCACTGGTCCTCTAACATTCAATGCTTGTCAGTTTAGATGAGAAACGTGTGAGCTTCGTGAACAATGTTGTTCGTTTGAGCTGAAAAGTGACTGCCCTTACTTGAAACGAGGTCTTGTTAGTGGAAGACTCAGAGCCTGGGATTTAATTCCATTTCTGAATTGAAACACACAACAGAGTTCTCATCCATTGATCACACTCTGCTTTAGAGCAAGAAGCACGCCCTAGCTTTCTAGAGTCTCTAAGTCAGCAGGAAACTTGAGTTTGCCGAGAACAAATGAACGGTGTGCCCTACACATATGCACCATATCTAGTCCAACTCTGCTTCTGAAACTGATACAAAGCACTGGTCCTCTAACATTCAATGCTTGTCAGTTTAGATGAGAAACGTGTGAGCTTCGTGAACGATGTTGTTCGTTTGAGCTGAAAAGTGACTGCCTTTACTTGAAACGAGGTCTTGTTAGTGGAAGACTCAGAGCCTGGGATTTAATTCCATTTCTGAAGTGAAACACACAACAGATTTCTCATCCATTGATCAAACTCTGCTTTAGAGCAAGAAGCACGCCCTAGCTTTCTAGAGTCTCTAAGACAGCAAGAAACATGAGTTTGCTGAGAACAAATGAACGGTGTTTCCTACACATACGGACCATATCTAGTCCAACTCTGCTTCTGAAACTGATACAAGCACTGGTCCTCTAACATTCAATGCTTGTCATTTAAGATGAGAAACGTGTGAGCTTCGTGAACGATGTAGTTCTTTTGCTCTAAAAAATGACTGCACTTACTTGAAACGATGTCTTGCTTGTAGGAAGACAAAGAGCCTAGAATTTAACTCCATTTCTGAAGTGAAACAAACAACAGAGTTCTCATCCATTGATCACACGCTGCTTTAGAGCCAGAAGCACGCTCTTGCTTTCCAGTGTCTCTAAGACATCTGGAAATGTGAGTGTGATGAGAACAAAAGACCGGTGTTCCCTACACATACCGACCATATCTAGTACAACTCTGCCTCTGAAATTGATACAAAGCACAGGTCCTCTAACACACAATGCTTCTCATTTAAGATGAGAAACGTGTGAGCTTTGTGAACGATGTAGATAATTTGAGCTGTAAAGTAACTGCCCTTACTTGAATTGAAGTCTTGCTTGTAGGAAGACGCAGAGCCTGGGATTTAACTCCATTTCTGAAGGGAAACACATAGCATAGTTCTCTACGATGGATCACACTCTGCTTTAGAGCAAGAAGCACGCTCTTGCTTTCTAGAGTCTCTAATACAGCCGGAAACTTGAGTGTGCTCAGAACAAAAGAACTGTGTTTCCTACACATACGGCCCATATCTACTTCAACTCTGCTTCTGAAACTTAAACAAACCGCAGGTCCTCTAACGTCCAATGCTTGTCAATTGAGATGAGAAACAGGTGAGCTTCGTGAACGATGTAGTTCGTTTGAGCTCTAAAGTAACTGCCCTTACCTGAAACGAAGTCTTGCTTGTAGGAAGGCTCAGAGCCTGGGATTTAACTCGATTTCTGAAATGAAACTCAAATCAGAGTTCTCATCCATTGATCACACTCTGCTTTAGAGCCAGAAGCACGCTCTTGCTTTCCAGTGTCTCTAAGACATCTGGAAATGTGAGTGTGATGAGAACAAAAGAACGGTGTTCCCTACACATACCGACCATATCTAGTACAACTCTGCCTCTGAAATTGATACAAAGCACAGGTCCTCTAACACACAATGCTTCTCATTTAAGATGAGAAACGTGTGAGCTTTGTGAACGATGTAGATAATTTGAGCTGTAAAGTAACTGCCCTTACTTGAATTGAAGTCTTGCTTGTAGGAAGACGCAGAGCCTGGGATTTAACTCCATTTCTGAAGTGAAACACACAACAGAGTTCTCATCCATTGATCATACTCTGCTTTAGAGCAAGAAGGACGCCCTAGATTTCTAGAGTCTCTAAGTCAGCAGGAAACTTGAGTTTGAGGAGAACAAATGAACGGTGTTTCCTACACATACGGACCATATCTAGTCCAACTCTGCTTCTGAAACTGATACAAAGCACTGGTCCTCTAACATTCAATGCTTGTCAGTTAAGATGAGAAACGTGTGAGCTTCATGAACTATGTAGATCTTTTGATCTGAAAAATTACTGCACTTACTTGAAACGATGTCTTGCTTATAGGAAGACACAGAGCCTGGAATTTAACTCCATTTCTGAAGGGAAACACACAGCGTAGTTCTCTTCAATGGATCACACTCTGCTTTAGAACAAGAAGCACGCTCTTGCTTTCTAGATTCTCTAATACAGCCGGAAACTTGAGTGTGCTCAGAACAAAAGAACGGTGTTTCCTACACATATGGGCCATATCTAGTTCAACTCTGCTTCTGAAACTGTAACAAACCACAGGTCCTCTAACATCCAATGCTTGTCAGTTAAGATGAGAAACGTGTGAGCTTCGTGAACGATGTAGTTCGTTTGAGCTGAGAAGTGACTGCCCTTACTTGAAATGAGTTCTTGCTAGTGGAAGACTCAGACCCTGCGATTTAACTCCATTTCTGAAGTGAAACACACAACAGAGTTCTCATCCATTGATCACACGCTGCTTTAGAGCAAGAAGCACGCACTTGCTTTCCAGAGTCTCTAAGACAGCAGGAAATGCGAGTGGGATGAGAACAAAAGAACGGTGTTCCCTACCCATACGGATCATATCTAGTATAACTCTGCCTCTGAAGTTGATACAAAGCACAGGTCCTCTAACATCCAATACTTGTAAGTTAAGATGAGATACGTGTGAGCTTCGTGAACGATGTAGATAGTTTGAGCTGAAAAGTGACTGCCCTTACTTGAAATGAAGTCTTGCTTGTAGGAAGACACAGAGCCTGGAATATAACTCCATTTCTGAAGGGAAACACACAGCATAGTTCTCATCGATGGATCAGACTCTGCTTTAGAGCAAGAAGCACGCCCTAGCTTTCTAGAGTCTCTAAGTCAGCAGGAAACTTGAGTTTGCCGAGAACAAATGAACGGTGTGCCCTACACATATGCACCATATCTAGTCCAACTCTGCTTCTGAAACTGATACAAAGCACTGGTCCTCTAACATTCAATGCTTGTCAGTTTAGATGAGAAACGTGTGAGCTTCGTGAACGATGTTGTTCGTTTGAGCTGAAAAGTGACTGCCTTTACTTGAAACGAGGTCTTGTTAGTGGAAGACTCAGAGCCTGGAATTTAATTCCATTTCTGAAGTGAAACACACAACAGAGTTCTCATCCATTGATCACACTTTGCTTTAGAGCAACAAGCCCGCCCTAGCTTACTAGAGTCTCTAAGACAGCAAGAAACATTAGTTTGCTGAGAACAAATGAACGGTGTTTCCTACACATACGGACCATATCTAGTCCAACTCTGCTTCTGAAACTGATACAAAGCACAGGTCCTCTAACATTCAATGCTTGTCATTTAAGATGAGAAACGTGTGAGCCTCGTGAACGATGTAGTTCTTTGCTCTAAAAAATGACTGCACATACTTGAAACGATGTCTTGCTTGTAGGAAGACAAAGAGCCTAGAATTTAACTCCATTTCTGAAGTGAAACCACAACAGAGTTCTCATCCATTGATCACACGCTGCTTTAGAGCAAGAAGCACGCACTTGCTTTCCAGAATCTCTAAGACAGCAGGAAATGTGAGTGGGATGAGAACAAAAGAACGGTGTTCCCTACCCATACGGACCTTATCTGGTACAACTCTGCCTCTGAAGTTGATACAAAGCACAGGTCCTCTAACATCCAATACTTGTAAGTTAAGATGAGATACGTGTGAGCTTCGTGAACGATGTAGATCGTTTGAGCTGAAAAGTGACTGCCCTTACTTGAAACGAAGACTTGCTTGTAGGAAGACACAGAGTCTGGAATATAACTCCATTTCTGAAGGGAAACACACAGCATAGTCCTCATCGATGGATCAGACTCTGCTTTAGAGCAAGAAGCACGCCCTAGCTTTCTAGAGTCTCTAATACAGCAGGAAACTTGAGTGTGCTCAGAACAAAAGAACTGTGTTTCCTACACATATGGGCCATATGTAGTTCAAATCTGCTTCTGAAACTGAAACAAACCACAGGTCCTCTAACATCCAATGCTTTTCAGTTAAGATGAGAATCGTGTGAGCTTCGTGAACGATGGAGTTCTTTTGCTCTAAAAAATGACTGCACTTACTTGAAACGATGTCTTGCTTGTAGGAAGACAAAGAGCCTAGAATTTAACTCCATTTCTGAAGTGAAACAAACAACAGAGTTCTCATCCATTGATCACACGCTGCTTTAGAGCCAGAAGCACGCTCTTGCTTTCCAGTGTCTCTAAGACATCTGGAAATGTGAGTGTGATGAGAACAAAAGACCGGTGTTCCCTACACATACCGACCATATCTAGTACAACTCTGCCTCTGAAATTGATACAAAGCACAGGTCCTCTAACACACAATGCTTCTCATTTAAGATGAGAAACGTGTGAGCTTTGTGAACGATGTAGATAATTTGAGCTGTAAAGTAACTGCCCTTACTTGAATTGAAGTCTTGCTTGTAGGAAGACGCAGAGCCTGGGATTTAACTCCATTTCTGAAGGGAAACACATAGCATAGTTCTCTACGATGGATCACACTCTGCTTTAGAGCAAGAAGCACGCTCTTGCTTTCTAGAGTCTCTAATACAGCCGGAAACTTGAGTGTGCTCAGAACAAAAGAACTGTGTTTCCTACACATACGGCCCATATCTACTTCAACTCTGCTTCTGAAACTTAAACAAACCACAGGTCCTCTAACGTCCAATGCTTGTCAATTGAGATGAGAAACAGGTGAGCTTCGTGAACGATGTAGTTCGTTTGAGCTCTAAAGTAACTGCCCTTACCTGAAACGAAGTCTTGCTTGTAGGAAGGCTCAGAGCCTGGGATTTAACTCGATTTCTGAAATGAAACTCAAATCAGAGTTCTCATCCATTGATCACACTCTGCTTTAGAGCCAGAAGCACGCTCTTGCTTTCCAGTGTCTCTAAGACATCTGGAAATGTGAGTGTGATGAGAACAAAAGAACGGTGTTCCCTACACATACCGACCATATCTAGTACAACTCTGCCTCTGAAATTGATACAAAGCACAGGTCCTCTAACACACAATGCTTCTCATTTAAGATGAGAAACGTGTGAGCTTTGTGAACGATGTAGATAATTTGAGCTGTAAAGTAACTGCCCTTACTTGAATTGAAGTCTTGCTTGTAGGAAGACGCAGAGCCTGGGATTTAACTCCATTTCTGAAGTGAAACACACAACAGAGTTCTCATCCATTGATCATACTCTGCTTTAGAGCAAGAAGGACGCCCTAGATTTCTAGAGTCTCTAAGTCAGCAGGAAACTTGAGTTTGAGGAGAACAAATGAACGGTGTTTCCTACACATACAGACCATATCTAGTCCAACTCTGCTTCTGAAACTGATACAAAGCACTGGTCCTCTAACATTCAATGCTTGTCAGTTAAGATGAGAAACGTGTGAGCTTCATGAACTATGTAGTTCTTTTGATCTGAAAAATTACTGCACTTACTTGAAACGATGTCTTGCTTATAGGAAGACACAGAGCCTGGAATTTAACTCCATTTCTGAAGGGAAACACACAGCGTAGTTCTCTTCAATGGATCACACTCTGCTTTAGAACAAGAAGCACGCTCTTGCTTTCTAGATTCTCTAATACAGCCGGAAACTTGAGTGTGCTCAGAACAAAAGAACGGTGTTTCCTACACATATGGGCCATATCTAGTTCAACTCTGCTTCTGAAACTGTAACAAACCACAGGTCCTCTAACATCCAATGCTTGTCAGTTAAGATGAGAAACGTGTGAGCTTCGTGAACGATGTAGTTCGTTTGAGCTGAGAAGTGACTGCCTTTACTTGAAACGAGGTCTTGTTAGTGGAAGACTCAGAGCCTGGAATTTAATTCCATTTCTGAAGTGAAACACACAACAGAGTTCTCATCCATTGATCACACTTTGCTTTAGAGCAACAAGCCCGCCCTAGCTTACTAGAGTCTCTAAGACAGCAAGAAACATTAGTTTGCTGAGAACAAATGAACGGTGTTTCCTACACATACGGACCATATCTAGTCCAACTCTGCTTCTGAAACTGATACAAAGCACAGGTCCTCTAACATTCAATGCTTGTCATTTAAGATGAGAAACGTGTGAGCCTCGTGAACGATGTAGTTCTTTGCTCTAAAAAATGACTGCACATACTTGAAACGATGTCTTGCTTGTAGGAAGACAAAGAGCCTAGAATTTAACTCCATTTCTGAAGTGAAACCACAACAGAGTTCTCATCCATTGGTCACACTCTGCTTTAGAGCAAGAAGGACGCCCCAGCTTTCTAGAGTCTCTAAGTCAGCAGGAAACTTGAGTTTGCTGAGAACAAATGAATGGTGTTTCCTACACATATGGACCATATCTAGTCAAACTCTACTTCTGAAACTGATACAAAGCACTGGTCCTCTAACATCCGATACTTGTCAGTTAAGATGAGAAACGTGTGAGCTTCGTAAACGATGTAGTTCGTTTGAGCTGTAAAGTAACAGCCCTTAACTGAAACGAAGTCTTGCTTGTAGGAAGACTCAGAGCCTGGGATTTTACTCCATTTATGAAGTGAAACACATAGTAGAGTTCTCATCCATTGATCACACTCTGCTTTAGAGCCAGAAGGACGCACTTGTTTTCCAGAGTCTCTAAGACAGCAGGAAATGTGAGTGTGATGAGAACAAAAGAACGGTGTTCCCTACCCATACGGACCATATCTAGTACAACTCTGCCTCTGAAATTGATACAAAGCACAAGTCCTCTAACATCCAATAATTGTAAGTTAAGATGGGAAACGTGTGAGCTTCGTGAACGATGTAGATCGTTTGAGCTGAAAAGTGACTGCCCTTACTTGAAATGAATTCTTACTTGTAGGAAGACACAGAGCCAGGAATTTAACTCCATTTCTGAAGGGAAACACATAGCATAGTTCTCTACGATGGATCACACTCTGCTTTAGAGCAAGAAGCACGCTCTTGCTTTCTAGAGTCTCTAATACAGCCGGAAACTTGAATGTGCTCAGAACAAAAGAACTGTGTTTCCTACACATACGGCCCATATCTACTTCAACTCTGCTTCTGAAACTTAAACAAACCACAGGTCCTCTAACATCCAATGCTTGTCAATTGAGATGAGAAACAGGTGAGCTTCGTGAACGATGTAGTTCGTTTGAGCTCTAAAGTAACTGCCCTTACCTGAAACGAAGTCTTGCTTGTAGGAAGACTCAGAGCCTGGGATTTAACTCCATTTCTGAAATGAAACTCAAATCAGAGTTCTCATCCATTGATCACACTCTGCTTTAGAGCCAGAAGCACGCTCTTGCTTTCCAGTGTCTCTAAGACATCTGGAAATGTGAGTGTGATGAGAACAAAAGAACGGTGTTCCCTACACATACCGACCATATCTAGTACAACTCTGCCTCTGAAATTGATACAAAGCACAGGTCCTCTAACACACAATTCTTCTCATTTAAGATGAGAAACGTGTGAGCTTTGTGAACGATGTAGATAATTTGAGCTGTAAAGTAACTGCCCTTACTTGAATTGAAGTCTTGCTTGTAGGAAGATGCAGAGCCTGGGATTTAACTCCATTTCTGAAGTGAAACACACAACAGAGTTCTCATCCATTGATCATACTCTGCTTTAGAGCAAGAAGGACGCCCTAGATTTCTAGAGTCTCTAAGTCAGCAGGAAACTTGAGTTTGAGGAGAAAAAATGAACGGTGTTTCCTACACATACGGACCATATCTAGTCCAACTCTGCTTCTGAAACTGATACAAAGCACTGGTCATCTAACATTCAATGCTTGTCAGTTAAGATGAGAAACGTGTGAGCTTCATGAACTATGTAGTTCTTTTGATCTGAAAAATTACTGCACTTACTTGAAACGATGTCTTGCTTATAGGAAGACAAAGAGCCTGGAATTTAACTCCATTTCTGAAGGGAAACACACAGCGTAGTTCTCTTCAATGGATCACACTGTGCTTTAGAACAAGAAGCATGCTCTTGCTTTCTAGATTCTCTAATACAGCCGGAAACTTGAGTGTGCTCAGAACAAAAGAACGGTGTTTCCTACACATATGGGCCATATCTAGTTCAACTCTGCTTCTGAAACTGTAACAAACCACAGGTCCTCTAACATCCAATGCTTGTCAGTTAAGATGAGAAACATGTGAGCTTCGTGAACGATGTAGTTCGTTTGAGCTGAGAAGTGACTGCCCTTACTTGAGACGAGTTCTTGCTAGTGGAAGACTCAGACCCTGCGATTTAACTCCATTTCTGAAGTGAAACACACAACAGAGTTCTCATCCATTGATCACACGCTGCTTTAGAGCAAGAAGCACGCACTTGCTTTCCAGAGTCTCTAAGACAGCAGGAAATGTGAGTGGGATGAGAACAAAAGAACGGTGTTCCCTACCCATACGGACCATATCTAGTATAACTCTGCCTCTGAAGTTGATACAAAGCACAGGTCCTCTAACATCCAATACTTGTAAGTTAAGATGAGATACGTGTGAGCTTCGTGAACGATGTAGATCGTTTGAGCTGAAAAGTGACTGCCCTTACTTGAAACGAAGTCTTGCTTGTAGGAAGACACAGAGCCTGGAATATAACTCCATTTCTGAAGGGAAACACACAGCATAGTTCTCATCGATGGATCAGACTCTGCTTTAGAGCAAGAAGCACGCCCTAGCTTTCTAGAGTCTCTAAGTCAGCAGGAAACTTGAGTTTGCCGAGAACAAATGAACGGTGTGCCCTACACATATGCACCATATCTAGTCCAACTCTGCTTCTGAAACTGATACAAAGCACTGGTCCTCTAACATTCAATGCTTGTCAGTTTAGATGAGAAACGTGTGAGCTTCGTGAACGATGTTGTTCGTTTGAGCTGAAAAGTGACTGCCTTTACTTGAAACGAGGTCTTGTTAGTGGAAGACTCAGAGCCTGGGATTTAATTCCATTTCTGAAGTGAAACACACAACAGAGTTCTCATCCATTGATCACACTTTGCTTTAGAGCAAGAGGCACGCCCTAGCTTACTAGAGTCTCTAAGATAGCAAGAAACATGAGTTTGCTGAGAACAAATGAACGGTGTTTCCTACACATACGGACCATATCTAGTCCAACTCTGCTCCTGAAACTGATACAAAGCACAGGTCCTCTAACATTCAATGCTTGTCATTTAAGATGAGAAACGTGTGAGCCTCGTGAACGATGTAGTTCTTTTGCTCTAAAAAATGACTGCACATACTTGAAACGATGTCTTGCTTGTAGGAAAACAAAGAGCCTAGAATTTAACTCCATTTCTGAAGTGAAACCACAACAGAGTTCTCATCCATTGATCACACGCTGCTTTAGAGCAAGAAGCACGCACTTGCTTTCCAGAATCTCTAAGACAGCAGGAAATGTGAGTGTGATGAGAACAAAAGAACGGTGTTCCCTACCCATACGGACCATATCTAGTACAACTCTGCCTCTGAAGTTGATACAAAGCACAGGTCCTCTAACATCCAATACTTGTAAGTGAAGATGAGATACGTGTGAGCTTCGTGAACGATGTAGATCTTTTGAGCTGAAAAGTGACTGCCCTTACCTGAAACGAAGTCGTGCTTGTAGGAACACACAGAGCCTGGAATTTAACTCCATTTCTGAAGGGAAACACACAGCATAGTTCTCATCGAAGGGTCACACTCTGCTTTAGAGCAAGAAGCATGCTCTTGCTTTCTGGAGTCTCTATTACCTCAGGAAACTTGAGTGTGCTCAGAAGAAAAGAACGGTGTTTCCTATACATACGGGCCATATCTAGTTCAACTCTGCTTCTGAAACTGAAATAAACCAGAGGTCCTCTAAGATCCAATGCTTCTCAGTTAAGATGAGAAACATGTGAGCTTCGTGAACGATGGAGTTAGTTTGAGCTGTAAATTAACTGCCCTTACCTGAAACGAAGTCTTGCTTGTAGGAAGACTCAGAGCCTGGGATTTAACTACATTTCTGAAGTGAAACACACAACAGAGTTCTCATCCATTGATCACACTCTGCTTTAGAGCAAGAAGGACACCCTAGCTTTCTAGAGTCTCTAAGTCAGCAGGAAACTTGAGTTTGCTGAGAAAAAATGAACGGTGTGCCCTACACATATGGACCATATCTAGTCCAACTCTGCTTCTGAAACTGATACAAAGCACTGGTCCTCTAATATTCAATGCTTGTCAGTTTAGATGAGAAACGTGTGAGCTTCGTGAACGATGTTGTTCGTTTGAGCTGAAAAGTGACTGCCCTTACTTGAAATGAGGTCTTGTTAGTGGAAGACTCAGAGCCTGGGATTTAATTCCATTTCTGAAGTGAAACACACAACACAGTTCTCATGCATTGATCACACTCTGCTTTAGAGCAAGAAGCACGCCCTAGCTTTCTAGAGTCTCTAAGACAGCAAGAAACATGAGTTTGCTGAGAACAAATGAACGGTGTTTCCTACACATACGGACCATATCTAGTCCAACTCTGCTTCTGAAACTGATACAAAGCACTGGTCCTCTAACATTCAATGCTTGTCAGTTAAGATGAGAAACGTGTGAGCTTCATGAACTATGTAGTTCTTTTGATCTGAAAAATTACTGCACTTACTTGAAACGAAGTCTTGCTTGTAGCAAGACAAAGAGCCTGGAATTTAACTCCATTTCTGAAGGGAAACACACAGCATAATTCTCTTCGATGGATCACACTCTGCTTTAGAGCAAGAAGCACGCTCTTGCTTTCTAGTGTCTCTAATACAGCCGGAAACTTGAGTGTGCTCAGAACAAAAGAACGATGTTTCCTACACATATGGGCCATATCTAGTTCAACTCGGCTTCTGAACCTGAAACAAACCACAGGTCCTCTAACATCCAATGCTTGTTAGTTAAGATGAGAAATGTGTGAGCTTCGTGAACGATGTAGTTCGTTTGAGCTGTAAAGTAACTGCCCTTACCTCAACCGAATTCTTACTTGTAGAAAGACTCAGAGCATGGGATTTAACTCCATTTCTGAAGTAAAACACACAGCAGAGTTCTCATCCATTGATCGCACTCTGCTTTAGAGCCAGAAGCACGCTCTTGCTTTCCAGGGTCTCTAAGACAGCAGGAAATGTGAGTGTGATGAGAAGAAAAGAAAGGTGTTGCCTACATATACGGACCATATCTAGTACAACTCTACCTCTGAGATTGATACAAAGCACAGGTCCTCTAAGATCCAATGCTAGTCAGTTAAGATGAGAAACGTGTGAGCTTCGTGAACGATGTAGATTGTTTAACTGAAAAGTGACTGCCCTTACTTGAAACGAATTCTTGCTTGTAGGAAGACACAGAGCCTAGAATGTAACTCCATTTCTGAAGGGAAACACACAGCATAGTTCTCATCGATGGATCAGACTCTGCTTTAGAGCAAGAAGCACGCTCTTGCTTTCTAGCGTCTCTAATACAGCCGGAAACTTGAGTGTGCTCAGAACAAAAGAACGGTGTTTCCTATACATACGGGCCATATCTAGTTCAACTCTGCTTCTGAAACTGAAATAAACCAGAGGTCCTCTAACATCCAATGCTTCTCAGTTAAGATGAGAAACGTGTGAGCTTCGTGAACGATGGAGTTAGTTTGAGCTGTAAATTAACTGCCCTTACCTGAAACGAAGTCTTGCTTGTAGGAAGACTCAGAGCCTGGGATTTAACTACATTTCTGAAGTGAAACACACAACAGAGTTCTCATCCATTGATCACACTCTGCTTTAGAGCAAGAAGGACGCCCTAGCTTTCTAGAGTCTCTAAGTCAGCAGGAAACTTGAGTTTGCTGAGAAAAAATGAACGGTGTGCCCTACACATATGGACCATATCTAGTCCAACTCTGCTTCTGAAACTGATACAAAGCACTGGTCCTCTAACATTCAATGCTTGTCAGTTTAGATGAGAAACGTGTGAGCTTCGTGAACGATGTTGTTCGTTTGAGCTGAAAAGTGACTGCCCTTACTTGAAATGAGGTCTTGATAGTGGAAGACTCAGAGCCTGGGATTTAATTCCATTTCTGAAGTGAAACACACAACAGAGTTCTCATGCATTGATCACACTTTGCTTTAGAGCAAGAAGCACGCCCTAGCTTTCTAGAGTCTCTAAGACAGCAAGAAACATGAGTTTGCTGAGAACAAATGAACGGTGTTTCCTACACATACGGACAATATCTAGTCCAACTCTGCTTCTGAAACTGATACAAAGCACTGGTCCTCTAACATTCAATGCTTGTCAGTTAAGATGAGAAACGTGTGAGCTTCGTGAACGATGTAGTTCTTTTGCTCTAAAAAATGACTGCACTTACTTGAAACGATGTCTTGCTTGTAGGAAGACACAGAGCCTGGGATTTCACTCCATTTCTGAAGGGAAACACACAGCATAGTTCTCTTCGATGGATCTCACTCTGCTTTAGAGCAAGAAGCACGCTCTTGCTTTCTAGAGTCTCTAATACAGCCGGAAACTTGAGTGTGCTCAGAACAAAAGAACGGTGTTTCCTAAACATATGGGTCAAATCTAGTTCAACTCTGCTTCTGAAACTGAAACAAACCACAGGTCCTCTAACATCCAATGCTTGTCAGTTAAGATGAGAAACGTGTGAGCTTCGTGAACGTTGTAGTTCATTTGAGCTGTAAAGTAACTGCCCTTACCTGAAACGAAGTCGTGCTTGTAGAAAGTTTCAAAGCCTGGGATTTATCTCCATTTTTGAAGTGAAACACACAGCAGAGTTCTCATCCATTGATCACACTCTGCTTTAGAGCCAGAAGCACGCTCTTGCTTTCCAGGGTCTCTAAGACAGCAGGAAATATGAGTGTGATGAGAACAAAAGAATGGTGGTTCCTACATATACGGACCATATCTGTCCAACTCTGCTTCTGAAACTGATAAAATGCACTGGTCCTCTAACATCCAATGCTTGTCAGTTAAGATGAGAAACGTGTGAGCTTTGTGAACGATGTTGTTCATTTGAGTTGAAAAGTGACTGCCCTTACCTGAAACGAAGTCATGCTTGTAGGAACACACAGAGCCTGGAATTTAACTCCATTTGTGAAGGGAAACACACAGCATAGTTCTCATCAAAGGATCACACTCTGCTTTAGAGCAAGAAGCATGCTCTTGCTTTCTAGAGTCTCTAATACCTCAGGAAACGTGAGTGTGCTCAGAAGAAAAGAATGGTGTTTCCTATACATACGCGCCATATCTAGTTCAACTCTGCTTCTGAAACTGAAACCAACCAGAGGTCCTCTAACATCCATGCTTCTCAGTTAAGAGGAGAAACATGTGAGCTTCGTGAACGATGGAGTTCCTTTGAGCTGTAAAGTAACTGCCCTTACCTGAAATGAAGTCTTGCTTGTAGGAAGACACAGAGCCTGGGATTTCACTCCATTTCTGAAGTGAAACACACAACAGAGTTCTCATCCATTGATCACACTCTGCTTTAGAGCAAGAAGGACGCCCTAGCTTCCTAGAGTCTCTAAGTCAGCATGAAACTTGAGTTTGCTGAGAACAAAAGAACGTTGTTTCCTACACATATGGACCATATCTACTCCAACTCTGCTTCTGAAACTGATACCAAGCACTGGTCCTCTAACATTCAATGCTTGTCAGTTTAGATGAGAAACGTGTGAGCTTCGTGAACGATGTTGTTCGTTTGAGCTGAAAAGTGACTGCCCTTACTTGAAACGAGGTCTTGCTAGTGGAAGACTCAGAGCCTGGGATTTAACTCCATTTCTGAAGTGAAACACACAGCAGAGTTCTCATCCATTGATCACACTCTGCTTTAGAGCAAGAAGCACACTCTTGCTTTCTAGAGTCTCTAAGAGAGCAGGTAACATGAGTGTGCCAAGAACAAAAGAACGGTGTTTCCTACATATGTGGACCATATCTAGTCCAACTATGCTTCTGAAACTGATACAAAGCACTGGTCCTCTAACATCCGATGCTTGTCACTTAAGATGAGAAACGTGTGAGCTTCCTAAAGGATGTAGTTCGTTTGAGCTGTAATGTAACAGCCCTTACCTGATACGAAGTCTTGTTTGTAGGAAGACACAGAGCCTGGGGTTTAACTCCATTTCTGAAGTGAAACACACAGCAGAGTTCTCATCCATTGATCACACTCTGCTTTAGAGCCAGAAGCACGCACTTTCTTTCCAGACTCACTAAGACAGCAGGAAAAGTGAGTGTGCTCAGAAGAAAAGAACGGTGTTTCCTATACATACGGACCATATCTAGTTCAACTCTGCTTCTGAAACTGAAACAAACCAGAGGTCCTCTAACATCCAATGCTTCTCAGTTAAGATGAGAAACATGTGAGCTTCATGAACGATGGAGTTCGTTTGAGCTGTAAAGTAACTGCCCTTACCTGAAACGAAGTCTTGCTTGTAGGAAGACTCAGAGACTGGGATTTAACTCCATTTCTGAAGTGAAACACACAACAGAGTTCTCATCCATTGAACACACTCTGCTTTAGAGCAAGAAGCACGCCCTAACTTTCTAGAGTCTCTAAGAAAGCAAGAAGCATGAGTTTGCTGAGAACAAATGAACGGTGTTTCCTACACATACGGACCATATCTAGTCCAACTCTGCTTCTGAAACTGATACAAAGAACTGGTCCACTAACATTCAATGCTTGTCAGTTAAGATGAGAAACGTGTGAGCTTCATGAACTATGTAGTTCTTTTGATCTGAAAAATTACTGCACTTACTTGAAACGAAATCTTGCTTGTAGGAAGACAAAGAGCCTTGAATTTAACTACATTTCTGAAGGGAAACACACAGCATAATTCTCTTCGATGGATCACACTCTGCTTTAGAGCAAGAAGCACGCTCTTGCTTTCTAGTGTCTCTAATACATCCGGAAACTTGAGTGTGCTCAGAACAAAAGAACGGTGTTTCCTACACATATGGGCCATATCTAGTTCAACTCGGCTTCTGAACCTGAAACAAACCACAGGTCCTCTAACATCCAATGCTTGTCAGTTAAGATGAGAAACGTGTGAGCTTCGTGAACGATGTAGTTCGTTTGAGCTGTAAGTAACTGCCCTTACCTCAACCGAATTCTTACTTGTAGAAAGACTCAGAGCATGGGATTTAACTCCATTTCTGAAGTGAAACACACAGCAGAGTTCTCATCCATTGATCGCACTCTGCTTTAGAGCCAGAAGCACGCTCTTGCTTTCCAGGGTCTCTAAGACAGCAGGAAATGTGAGTGTGATGAGAAGAAAAGAAAGGTGTTGCCTACATATACGGACCATATCTAGTACAACTCTACCTCTGAGATTGACACAAAGCACAGGTCCTCTAAGATCCAATGCTTGTCAGTTAAGATGAGAAACGTGTGAGCTTCTTGAACGATGTAGATTGTTTGAGCTGAAAAGTGACTGCCCTTACTTGAAACGAATTCTTGCTTGTAGGAAGACACAGAGCCTGGAATATAACTCCATTTCTGAAGGGAAACACACAGCATAGTTCTCATCGTTGGATCACACTCTGCTTTAGAGCCAGAAGCCCGCTCTTGCTCTCCAGTGTCTCTAAGACAGCAGGAAATGTGAGTGTGATGAGAACAATAGAACGGTGGTTCCTACACATACGGACCATATCTAGTCCAACTCTGCTTCTGAAACTGATACAAAGCACTGGTCCTCTAACATCCAGTGCTTGTAAGTTAAGATGAGAAACGTGTTAGCTTCGTGAACGATGTAGTTCGTTTGAGCTGAAAAGTGACTGCCCTTACCTGAAACGAAGTCATGCTTGTAGGAACACACAGAGCCTGGAATTTAACTCCATTTCTGAAGGGAAACAAACAGCATAGTTCTCATCGAAGGGTCACACTCTGCTTTAGAGCAAGAAGCATGCTCTTGCTTTTTAGAGTCTCTAATACCTCAGGAAACTTGAGTGTGCTCAGAAGAAAAGAACGGTGTTTCCTATACATACGGGCCATATCTAGTTCAACTCTGCTTCTGAAACTGAAATAAACCAGAGGTCCTCTAACATCCAATGCTTCTCAGTTAAGATGAGAAACATGTGAGCTTCGTGAACGATGGAGTTAGTTTGAGCTGTAAATTAACTGCCCTTACCTGAAACGAAGTCTTGCTTGTAGGAAGACTGGGATTTAACTACATTTCTGAAGTGAAACACACAACAGAGTTCTCATCCATTGATCACACTCTGCTTTAGAGCAAGAAGCACGCCCTAGCTTTCTAGAGTCTCTAAGACAGCAAGAAACATGAGTTTGCTGAGAACAAATGAACGGTGTTTCCTACACATACGGACCATATCTAGTCCAACTCTGCTTCTGAAACTGATACAAAGCACTGGTCCTCTAACATTCAATGCTTGTCAGTTAAGATGAGAAACGTGTGAGCTTCATGAACTATGTAGTTCTTTTAATCTGAAAAATTACTGCACTTAATTGAAATGAAGTCTTGCTTGTAGGAAGACAAAGAGCCTGGAATTTAACTCCATTTCTGAAGGGAAACACACAGCATAATTCTCTTTGATGGATCACACTCTGCTTTAGAGTGAGAAGCACGCTCTTGCTTTCTAGTGTCTCTAATACAGCCGGAAACTTGAGTGTGCTCAGAACAAAAGAACGATGTTTCCTACACATACGGACCATATCTACTTCAACTCTGCTTCTGAAACTGAAACAAACCACAGGTCCTCTAACATCCAATGCTTGTCAGTTTAGATGAGAAACGTGTGAGCTTCGTGAACTATGTAGTTCGTTGGAGCTGTAAGTAACTGCCCTTACCTCAACTGAATTCTTGCTTGTAGAAAGACTCAGAGCATGGGATTTAACTCCATTTCTGAAGTGAAACACACAGCAGAGTTCTCATCCATTGATCGCACTCTGCTTTAGAGCCAGAAGCACGCTCTTGCTCTCCAGTGTCTCTAAGACAGCAGGAATGTGAGTGTGATGAGAACAAAAGAACGGTGGTTCCTACACATACAGACCATATCTAGTCCAACTCTGCTTCTGAAACTGATACAAAGCACTGGTACTCTAACATCCAATGCTTGTTAGTTAAGATGAGAAACGTGTTAGCTTCGTCAACAATGTAGTTCGTTTGAGCTGAAAAGTGACTGACCTTACCTGAAAAGAAGTCGTGCTTGTAGGAACACACAGAGCCTGGAATTTAACTCCATTACTGAAGGGAAACACACAGCATAGTTCTCATCGAAGGGTCACACTCTGCTTTAGAGCAAGAAGCATGCTCTTGCTTTCTAGATTCTCTAATACCTCAGGAAACTTGAGTGTGCTCAGAAGAAAAGAACGGTGTTTCTTATACATACGGGCCATATCTAGTTCAACTCTGCTTCTGAAACTGAAATAAACCAGAGGTCCTCTAACATCCAATGCTTCTCAGTTAAGATGAGAAACATGTGAGCTTCGTGAACGATGGAGTTAGTTTGAGCTGTAAATTAACTGCCCTTACCTGAAACGAAGTCTTGCTTGTAGGAAGACTCAGAGCCTGGGATTTAACTACATTTCTGAAGTGAAACACACAACAGAGTTCTCATCCATTGATCACACTCTGCTTTAGAGCAAGAAGGACGCCCTAGCTTTCTAGAGTCTCTAAGTCAGCAGGAAACTTGAGTTTGCTGAGAAAAAATGAACGGTGTGCCCTACACATATGGACCATATCTAGTCCAACTCTTCTTCTGAAACTGATACAAAGCACTGGTCCTCTAACATTCTATGCTTGTCACTTTAGATGAGAAACGTGTGAGCTTCGTGAACGATGTTGTTCGTTTGAGCTGAAAAGTGACTGCCCTTACTTGAAATGAGGTCTTGTTAGTGGAAGACTCAGAGCCTGGGATTTAATTCCATTTCTGAAGTGAAACACACAACAGAGTTCTCATGCATTGATCACACTCTGCTTTAGAGCAAGAAGCACGCCCTAGCTTTCTAGAGTCTCTAAGACAGCAAGAAACATGAGTTTGCTGAGAACAAATGAACGGTGTTTCCTACACATAAGGACAATATCTAGTCCAACTCTGCTTCTGAAACTGATACAAAGCACTGGTCCTCTAACATTCAATGCTTGTCATTTAAGATGAGAAACATGTGAGCTTCGTGAACGATGTAGTTCTTTTGCTCTAAAAAATGACTGCACTTACTTGAAACGATGTCTTGCTTGTAGGAAGACACAGAGCCTGGGATTTCACTCCATTTCTGAAGGGAAACACACAGCGTAGTTCTCTTCGATGGATCACACTCTGCTTTAGAGCAAGAAGCACGCTCTTGCTTTCTAGAGTCTCTAATACAGCCGGAAACTTGAGTGTGCTCAGAACAAAAGAACGGTGTTTCCTACACATATGGGCCATATCTAGTTCCACTCTGCTTCTGAAACTGAAACAAACCACAGGTCCTCTAACATCCAATGCTTGTCAGTTAAGATGAGAAACGTGTGAGCTTCGTGAACGATGTTGTTCCTTTGAGCTGTAAAGTAACTGCCCTTACCTGAAATGAAGTCTTGCTTGTATAAAGTCTCAAAGCCTGGGATTTAACTCCATTTTTGAAGTGAAACACACAGCAGAGTTCCCATCCATTGATCGCACTCTGCTTTAGAGCCAGAAGCACGCTCTTGCTTTCCAGGGTCTCTAAGATAGCAGGAAATGTGAGTGTGATGAGAAGAAAAGAAAGGTGTTGCCTACATATACGGACCATATCTAGTACAACTCTACCTCTGATATTGATACAAAGCACAGGTCCTCTAAGATCCAATGCTAGTCAGTTAAGATGAGAAACGTGTGAGCTTCGTGAACGATGTAGATTGTTTGAGCTGAAAAGTGACTGCCCTTACTTGAAACGAATTCTTGCTTGTAAGAAGACACAGAGCCTGGAATATAACTCCATTTCTGAAGGGAAACACACAGCATAGTTCTCATCGTTGGATCACACTCTGCTTTAGAGCCAGAAGCACGCTCTTGCTCTCCAGTGTCTCTAAGACAGCAGGAATGTGAGTGTGATGAGAACAAAAGAACGGTGGTTCCTACACATACAGACCATATCTAGTCCAACTCTGCTTCTGAAACTGATACAAAGCACTGGTCCTCTAACATCCAATGCTTGTTAGTTAAGATGAGAAACGTGTTAGCTTCGTCAACAATGTAGTTCGTTTGAGCTGAAAAGTGACTGCCCTTACCTGAAAAGGAGTCGTGCTTGTAGGAACACACAGAGCCTGGAATTTAACTCCATTACTGAAGGGAAACACACAGCATAGTTCTCATTGAAGGGTCACACTCTGCTTTAGAGCAAGAAGCATGCTCTTGCTTTCTAGAGTCTCTAATACCTCAGGAAACTTGAGTGTGCTCAGAAGAAAAGAACGGTGTTTCTTATACATACGGGCCATATCTAGTTCAACTCTGCTTCTGAAACTGAAATAAACCAGAGGTCCTCTAACATCCAATGCTTCTCAGTTAAGATGAGAAACATGTGAGCTTCGTGAACGATGGAGTTAGTTTGAGCTGTAAATTAACTGCCCTTACCTGAAACGAAGTCTTGCTTGTAGGAAGACTCAGAGCCTGGGATTTAACTACATTTCTGAAGTGAAACACACAACAGAGTTCTCATCCATTGATCACACTCTGCTTTAGAGCAAGAAGGACGCCATAGCTTTCTAGAGACTCTAAGTCAGCAGGAAACTTGAGTTTGCTGAGAAAAAATGAACGGTGTGCCCTACACATATGGACCATATCTAGTCCAACACTTCTTCTGAAACTGATACAAAGCACTGGTCCTCTAACATTCTATGCTTGTCACTTTAGATGAGAAACGTGTGAGCTTCGTGAACGATGTTGTTCGTTTGAGCTGAAAAGTGACTGCCCTTACTTGAAATGAGGTCTTGTTAGTGGAAGACTCAGAGCCTGGGATTTAATTCCATTTCTGAAGTGAAACACACAACAGAGTTCTCATGCATTGATCACACTCTGCTTTAGAGCAAGAAGCACGCCCTAGCTTTCTAGAGTCTCTAAGACAGCAAGAAACATGAGTTTGCTGAGAACAAATGAACGGTGTTTCCTACACATACGGACAATATCTAGTCCAACTCTGCTTCTGAAACTGATACAAAGCACTGGTCCTCTAACATTCAATGCTTGTCAGTTAAGATGAGAAACATGTGAGCTTCGTGAACGATGTAGTTCTTTTGCTCTAAAAAATGACTGCACTTACTTGAAACGATGTCTTGGTTGTAGGAAGACACAGAGCCTGGGATTTCACTCAATTTCTGAAGGGAAACGCACAGCGTAGTTCTCTTCGATGGATCACACTCTGCTTTAGAGCAAGAAGCACGCTCTTGCTTTCTAGAGTCTCTAATACAGCCGGGAACTTGGGTGTGCTCAGAACAAAAGAACGGTGGTTCCTACATATACGGACCATATCTAGTCCAACTCTGCTTCTGAAACTGATACAATGCACTGGTCCTCTAACATCCAATGCTTGTCACTTAAGATGAGAAATGTGTGAGCTTCGTGAACGATGTAGTTCTTTTGCTCTATAAAATGACTGCACTTACTTGAAACGATGTCTTGCTTGTAGGAAGACACAGAGCCTGGAATTTAACTCCATTTCTGAAGGGAAACACACAGCGTAGTTCTCTTTGATGGATCACACTCTGCTTTAGAGCAAGAAGCACGCTCTTGCTTTCTATCGTCTCTAATACAGCCGGAAACTTGAGTGTGCTCAGAACAAAAGAACGGTGTTTCCTACACATATGGGCCATATCTAGTTCAACTCTGCTTCTGAAACTGAAACAAACCACAGGACCTCTAACATCCAATGCTTGTCAGTTAAGATGAGAAACGTGTGAGCTTCGTGAACGAAGTAGTTCGTTTGAGCTGTAAAGTAACTGCCCTTACCTGAAACGAAGTCTTGCTTGTAGAAAGACTCAGAGGCTGGGATTTAACTCCATTTCTGAAGTGAAACACACAACAGAGTTCTCATCCATGGATCACACTCTACTTTAGAGCAAGAAGCACGCCCTAACTTTCTAGAGTCTCTAAGAAAGCAAGAAGCATGAGTTTGCTGAGAACAAATGAACGGTGTTTCCTACACATACGGACCATATCTAGTCCAACTCTGCTTCTGAAACTGATACAAAGCACTGGGCCTCTAACATTCAATGCTTGTCAGTTAAGATGAGAAACGTGTGAGCTTCGTGAACGATGTAGTTCGTTTGAGCTGTAAAGTAACTGCCCTTACCTCAACCGAATTCTTGCTTGTAGAAAGATTCAGAGCATGGGATTTAACTCCATTTCTGAAATGAAACACACAGCAGAGTTCTCATCCATTGATCTCACTCTGCTTTAGAGCCAGAAGCACGCTCTTGCTTTCCAGGGTCTCTAAGACAGCAGGAAATGTGAGTGTGATGAGAAGAAAAGAAAGGTGTTGCCTACATATACGGACCATATCTAGTACAACTCTACCTCTGAGATTGGTACAAAGCACAGGTCCTCTAAGATCCAATGCTAGTCAGTTAAGATGAGAAACGTGTGAGCTTCGTGAACAATGTAGATTGTTTGAGCTGAAAAGTGACTGCCCTTACTTGAAACGAATTCTTGCTTGTAGGAAGACACAGAGCCTGGAATATAACTCCATTTCTGAAGGGAAACACACAGCATAGTTCTCATCGAAGGGTCACACTCTGCTTTAGAGCAAGAAGCATGCTCTTGCTTTCTAGAGTCTCTAATACCTCAGGAAACTTGAGTGTGCTCAGAAGAAAAGAACGGTGTTTCCTATACATACAGGCCATATCTAGTTCAACTCTGCTTCTGAAAATGAAAAAAACCACAGGACCTCTAACATCCAATGCTTGGCAGTTAAGATGAGAAACGTGTGAGCTTCGTGAACGATGTAGTTCATTTGAGCTGTAAGTAACTGCCCTTACCTCAACTGAATTCTTGCTTGTAGAAAGACTCAGAGCATGGGATTTAACTCCATTTCTGAAGTGAAACACACAGCAGAGTTCTCATCCATTTATCGCACTCTGCTTTAGAGCCAGAAGCACGCTCTTGCTCTCCAGTGTCTCTAAGACAGCAGGAATGTGAGTGTGATGAGAACAAAAGAACGGTGGTTCCTACACATACAGACCATATCTAGTCCAACTCTGCTTCTGAAACTGATACAAAGCACTGGTCCTCTAACATCCAATGCTTGTTAGTTAAGATGAGAAACGTGTTAGCTTCGTCAACGATGTAGTTCGTTTGAGCTGAAAAGTGACTGACCTTACCTGAAAAGAAGTCGTGCTTGTAGGAACACACAGAGCCTGGAATTTAACTCCATTACTGAAGGGAAACACACAGCATAGTTCTCATCGAAGGGTCACACTCTGCTTTAGAGCAAGAAGCATGCTCTTGCTTTCTAGAGTCTCTAATACCTCAGGAAACTTGAGTGTGCTCAGAAGAAAAGAACGGTGTTTCTTATACATACGGGCCATATCTAGTTCAACTCTGCTTCTGAAACTGAAATAAACCAGAGGTCCTCTAACATCCAATGCTTCTCAGTTAAGATGAGAAACATGTGAGCTTCGTGAACGATGGAGTTAGTTTGAGCTGTAAATTAACTGCCCTTACCTTAAACGAAGTCTTGCTTGTAGGAAGACTGGGATTTAACTACATTTCTGAAGTGAAACACACAACAGAGTTCTCATCCATTGATCACACTCTGCTTTAGAGCAAGAAGGACGCCCTAGCTTTCTAGAGTCTCTAAGTCAGCAGGAAACTTGAGTTTGCTGAGAAAAAATGAACGGTGTGCCCTACACATATGGACCATATCTAGTCCAACTCTTCTTCTGAAACTGATACAAAGCACTGGTCCTCTAACATTCTATGCTTGTCACTTTAGATGAGAAACGTGTGAGCTTCGTGAACGATGTTGTTCATTTGAGCTGAAAAGTGACTGCCCTTACTTGAAATGAGGTCTTGTTAGTGGAAGACTCAGAGCCTGGGATTTAATTCCATTTCTGAAGTGAAACACACAACAGAGTTCTCATGCATTGATCACACTCTGCTTTAGAGCAAGAAGCACGCCCTAGCTTTCTAGAGTCTGTAAGACAGCAAGAAACATGAGTTTGCTGAGAACAAATGAATGGTGTTTCCTACACATACGGACAATATCTAGTCCAACTCTGCTTCTGAAACTGATACAAAGCACTGGTCCTCTAACATTCAATGCTTGTCAGTTAAGATGAGAAACATGTGTGCTTCGTGAACGATGTAGTTCTTTTGCTCTAAAAAATGACTGCACTTACTTGAAACGATGTCTTGCTTGTAGGAAGACACAGAGCCTGGGATTTCACTCCATTTCTGAAGGGAAACACACAGCGTAGTTCTCTTCGATGGATCACACTCTGTTTTAGAGCAAGAAGCACGCTCTTGCTTTCTAGAGTCTCTAATACAGCCGGAAACTTGGGTGTGCTCAGAACAAAAGAACGGTGGTTCCTACATATACGGACCATATCTAGTCCAACTCTGCTTCTGAAACTGATACAATGCACTGGTCCTCTAACATCCAATGCTTGTCAGTTAAGATGAGAAACGTGTGAGCTTCGTGAACAATGTAGTTCTTTTGCTCTAAAAAATGACTGCACTTACTTGAAACGATGTCTTGCTTGTAGGAAGACACAGAGCCTGGAATTTAACTCCATTTCTGAAGGGAAACACACAGCGTAGTTCTCTTCGATGGATCACACTCTGCTTTAGAGCAAGAAGCACGCTCTTGCTTTCTAGCGTCTCTAATACAGCCGGAAACTTGAGTGTGCTCAGAACAAAAGAACGGTGTTTCCTACACATATGGGCCATATCTAGTTCAACTCTGCTTCTGAAACTGAAACAAACCACAGGACCTCTAACATCCAATGCTTGTCAGTTAAGATGAGAAACGTGTGAGCTTCGTGAACGATGTAGATTGTTTGAGCTGAAAAGTGACTGCCCTTACTTGAAACGAATTCTTGCTTGTAGGAAGACACAGAGCCTGGAATATAACTCCATTTCTGAAGGGAAACACACAGCATAGTTCTCATCGAAGGGTCACACTCTGCTTTAGAGCAAGAAGCATGCTCTTGCTTTCTAGAGTCTCTAATACCTCAGGAAACTTGACTGTGCTCAGAAGAAAATAACGGTGTTTCCTATACATACGGGCCATATCTAGTTCAACTCTGCTTCTGAAACTGAAATAAACCAGAGGTCCTCTAACATCCAATGCTTCTCAGTTAAGATGAGAAACATGTGAGCTTCGTGAACGATGGAGTTAGTTTGAGCTGTAAATTAACTGCCCTTACCTGAAACGAAGTCTTGCTTGTAGGAAGACTCAGAGCCTGGGATTTAACTCCATTTCTGAAGGGAAACACACAGCGTAGTTCTCTTCGATGGATAACACTCTGCTTTAGAGCAAGAAGCACGCTCTTGCTTTCTAGAGTCTCTAATACAGCCGGAAACTTGAGTGTGCTCAGAACAAAAGAACGGTGGTTCCTTCATATATGGACCATATCTAGTCCAACTCTGCTTCTGAAACTGATACAATGCACTGGTCCTCTAACATCCAATGCTTGTCAGTTAAGATGAGAAACGTGTGAGCTTCGTGAACGATGTAGTTCTTTTGCTCTAAAAAATGACTGCACTTACTTGAAACGAAGTCTTGCTTGTAGGAAGACACAGAGCCTGGAATTTAACTCCATTTCTGAAGGGAAACACACAGCGTAATTCTCTTTGATGGATCACACTCTGCTTTAGAGCAAGAAGCACACTCTTGCTTTCTAGCGTCTCTAATACAGCCGGAAACTTGAGTGTGCTCAGAACAAAAGAACGGTGTTTCCTACACATATGGGCCATATCTAGTTCAACTCTGCTTCTGAAACTGAAACAAACCACAGGACCTCTAACATCCAATGCTTGTCAGTTAAGATGAGAAACGTGTGAGCTTCGTGAATGATGTAGTTCGTTTTAGCTGTAAAGTAACTGCCCTTACCTGAAACGAAGTCTTGCTTGTAGAAAGTCTCAAAGCCTGGGATTTAACTCCATTTTTGAAGTGAAACACACAGCAGAGTTCTCATCCATTGATCACACTCTGCTTTAGAGCCAGAAGCACGCTCTTGCTTCCCAGGGTCTCTAAGACAGCAGGAAATGTGAGTGTGATGAGAACAAAAGTACGGTGGTTCCTACACATACGGACCATATCTAGTCCAACTCTGCTTCTGAAACTGATACAAAGCACTGGTCCTCTAACATCCAATGCTTGTCAGTGAAGTTGAGAAACGTGTGAGCTTCGTGAACGATGTAGTTCATTTGAGCAGAAAAGTGACTGCCTTACGAGAAACGAAGTCTTGCTTGTAGGAACACACAGAGCCTGGAATTTAACTCCATTTCTGAAGGGAAACACACAGCATAGTTCTCATCGAAGGATCACACTCTGCTTTAGAGCAAGGAGCATGCTCTTGCTTTATAGAGTCTCTAATACCTCAGGAAACGTGAGTGTGCTCAGAACAAAAGAACGGTGTTTCCTCTACATACGGGCCATATCTAGTTCAACTCTGCTTCTGAAACTGAAACCAACAAGAGGTCCTCTAACATCCATGCTTCTCAGTTAAGATGAGAAACATGTGAGCTTCATGAACAATGGAGTTCGTTTGAGCTGTAAAGTAACTGCCCTTACCTGAAATGAAGTCTTACTTGTAGGAAGACTCAGAGCCTGGGATTTAACTCCATTTCTGAAGTGAAACACACAACAGAGTTCTCATCCATTGATCACACTCTGCTTTAGAGCAAGAAGGATGCCCTTGCTTTCTAGAGTCTCTAAGTCAGCATGAAACTTGAGTTTGCTGAGAACAAATGAACGGTGTTTCCTACACATATGGACCATATCTAGTCCAACTCTGCTTCTGAAACTGATACAAAGCACTGGTCCTCTAACATTCAATGCTTGTCAGTTTAGATGAGAAACGTGTGAGCTTCGTGAACGATGTTGTTCATTTGAGCTGAAAAGTGACTGCCCTTACTTGAAACGAGGTCTTGCTAGTGGAAGACTCAGAGCCTGGGATTTAACTCCATTTCTGAAGTGAAACACACAGTCGAGTTCGCATCCATTGATCACACTCTGCTTTAGAGCAAGAAGCACGCTCTTGATTTCTAGAGTATCTAAGAGAGCAGGTAACATGAGTGTGCCAAGAAAAAAAGAACGGTGTTTCCTACACATATGGACCATATCTAGTCCAACTCTGCTACTGAAACTGATACAAAGCACTGGTCCTCTATCATCCGATGATTGTCCCTTAAGATGAGAAACATGTGAGATTCGTAAACGATGTAGTTCGTTTGAGTTGTAAAGTAACAGCCCTTACCTCAAACGAAGTCTTGCTTGTAGGAAGACTCAGAGCCTGGGATTAAACTCCATTTCTGAAGTGAAACACACAGCAGAGTTCTCATCCATTGATCACACTCTGCTTTAGAGCCAGAAGCACGCACTTGCTTTCCAGAGTCACTAAGACAGAATGAAATGTGAGTGTGCTCAGAAGAAAAGAATGGTGTTTCCTATACATACGGACCATATCTAGTTCAACTCTGCTTCTGAAACTGAAACAAACCAGAGGTCCTCTAACATCCAATGCTTCTCAGTTAAGATGAGAAACATGTGAGCTTCATGAACGATGGAGTTCGTTTGAGCTGTAAAGTAACTGCCCTTACCTGAAACGAAGTCTTGCTTGTAGAAAGTCTCAAAGCCTGGGATTTAACTCCATTTTTGAAGTGAAACACACAGCAGAGTTCTCATCCATTGATCACACTCTGCTTTAGAGCCAGAAGCACGCTCTTGCTTTCCAGGGTCTCTAAGACAGCAGGAAATGTGAGTGTGATGAGAACAAAAGAACGGTGGTTCCTACACATACGGACCATATCTAGTCCAACTCTGCTTCTGAAACTGATACAAAGCACTGGTCCGCTAACATCCAATGCTTGTCAGTGAAGATGAGAAACGTGTGAGCTTCGTGAACGATGTAGTTCATTTGAGCTGAAAAGTGACTGCCTTACCAGAAACGAAGTCGTGCTTGTAGGAACACACAGAGCCTGGAATTTAACTCCATTTCTGAAGGGAAACACACAGCATAGTTCTCATCGAAGGATCACACTCTGCTTTAGAGCAAGAAGCACGGACTTGCTTTCCAGAGTCACTAAGACAGCAGGAAATGTGAGTGTGCTCAGAAGAAAAGAATGGTGTTTCCTATACATACGGACCATATCTAGTTCAACTATGCTTCTGAAACTGAAACCAACCAGAGGTCCTCTAACATCCAATGCTTCTCAGTTAAGATGAGAAACATGTGAGCTTCATGAACGATGGAGTTCGTTTGAGCTGTAAAGTAACTGCCCTTACCTGAAACGAAGTCTTGCTTGTAGGAAGACTCAGAGCCTGGGATTTAACTCCATTTCTGAAGTGAAACACACAACAGAGTTCTCATGCATTGATCACACTCTGCTTTAGAGCAAGAAGCACGCCCTAGCTTTCTAGAGTCTGTAAGACAGCAAGAAACATGAGTTTGCTGAGAACAAATGAATGGTGTTTCCTACACATACGGACAATATCTAGTCCAACTCTGCTTCTGAAACTGATACAAAGCACTGGTCCTCTAACATTCAATGCTTGTCAGTTAAGATGAGAAACATGTGTGCTTCGTGAACGATGTAGTTCTTTTGCTCTAAAAAATGACTGCACTTACTTGAAACGATGTCTTGCTTGTAGGAAGACACAGAGCCTGGGATTTCACTCCATTTCTGAAGGGAAACACACAGCGTAGTTCTCTTCGATGGATCACACTCTGCTTTAGAGCAAGAAGCACGCTCTTGCTTTCTAGAGTCTCTAATACAGCCGGAAACTTGGGTGTGCTCAGAACAAAAGAACGGTGGTTCCTACATATACGGACCATATCTAGTCCAACTCTGCTTCTGAAACTGATACAATGCACTGGTCCTCTAACATCCAATGCTTGTCAGTTAAGATGAGAAACGTGTGAGCTTCGTGAACGATGTAGTTCTTTTGCTCTAAAAAATGACTGCACTTACTTGAAACGATGTCTTGCTTGTAGGAAGACACAGAGCCTGGAATTTAACTCCATTTCTGAAGGGAAACACACAGCGTAGTTCTCTTCGATGGATCACACTCTGCTTTAGAGCAAGAAGCACGCTCTTGCTTTCTAGCGTCTCTAATACAGCCGGAAACTTGAGTGTGCTCAGAACAAAAGAACGGTGTTTCCTACACATATGGGCCATATCTAGTTCAACTCTGCTTCTGAAACTGAAACAAACCACAGGACCTCTAACATGCAATGCTTGTCAGTTAAGATGAGAAACGTGTGAGCTTCGTGAACGATGTAGATTGTTTGAGCTGAAAAGTGACTGCCCTTACTTGAAACGAATTCTTGCTTGTAGGAAGACACAGAGCCTGGAATATAACTCCATTTCTGAAGGGAAACACACAGCATAGTTCTCATCGAAGGGTCACACTCTGCTTTAGAGCAAGAAGCATGCTCTTGCTTTCTAGAGTCTCTAATACCTCAGGAAACTTGACTGTGCTCAGAAGAAAATAACGGTGTTTCCTATACATACGGGCCATATCTAGTTCAACTCTGCTTCTGAAACTGAAATAAACCAGAGGTCCTCTAACATCCAATGCTTCTCAGTTAAGATGAGAAACATGTGAGCTTCGTGAACGATGGAGTTAGTTTGAGCTGTAAATTAACTGCCCTTACCTGAAACGAAGTCTTGCTTGTAGGAAGACTCAGAGCCTGGGATTTAACTCCATTTCTGAAGGGAAACACACAGCGTAGTTCTCTTCGATGGATAACACTCTGCTTTAGAGCAAGAAGCACGCTCTTGCTTTCTAGAGTCTCTAATACAGCCGGAAACTTGAGTGTGCTCAGAACAAAAGAACGGTGGTTCCTTCATATATGGACCATATCTAGTCCAACTCTGCTTCTGAAACTGATACAATGCACTGGTCCTCTAACATCCAATGCTTGTCAGTTAAGATGAGAAACGTGTGAGCTTCGTGAACGATGTAGTTCTTTTGCTCTAAAAAATGACTGCACTTACTTGAAACGAAGTCTTGCTTGTAGGAAGACACAGAGCCTGGAATTTAACTCCATTTCTGAAGGGAAACACACAGCGTAATTCTCTTTGATGGATCACACTCTGCTTTAGAGCAAGAAGCACACTCTTGCTTTCTAGCGTCTCTAATACAGCCGGAAACTTGAGTGTGCTCAGAACAAAAGAACGGTGTTTCCTACACATATGGGCCATATCTAGTTCAACTCTGCTTCTGAAACTGAAACAAACCACAGGACCTCTAACATCCAATGCTTGTCAGTTAAGATGAGAAACGTGTGAGCTTCGTGAATGATGTAGTTCGTTTTAGCTGTAAAGTAACTGCCCTTACCTGAAACGAAGTCTTGCTTGTAGAAAGTCTCAAAGCCTGGGATTTAACTCCATTTTTGAAGTGAAACACACAGCAGAGTTCTCATCCATTGATCACACTCTGCTTTAGAGCCAGAAGCACGCTCTTGCTTCCCAGGGTCTCTAAGACAGCAGGAAATGTGAGTGTGATGAGAACAAAAGTACGGTGGTTCCTACACATACGGACCATATCTAGTCCAACTCTGCTTCTGAAACTGATACAAAGCACTGGTCCTCTAACATCCAATGCTTGTCAGTGAAGTTGAGAAACGTGTGAGCTTCGTGAACGATGTAGTTCATTTGAGCAGAAAAGTGACTGCCTTACGAGAAACGAAGTCTTGCTTGTAGGAACACACAGAGCCTGGAATTTAACTCCATTTCTGAAGGGAAACACACAGCATAGTTCTCATCGAAGGATCACACTCTGCTTTAGAGCAAGGAGCATGCTCTTGCTTTATAGAGTCTCTAATACCTCAGGAAACGTGAGTGTGCTCAGAACAAAAGAACGGTGTTTCCTCTACATACGGGCCATATCTAGTTCAACTCTGCTTCTGAAACTGAAACCAACAAGAGGTCCTCTAACATCCATGCTTCTCAGTTAAGATGAGAAACATGTGAGCTTCATGAACAATGGAGTTCGTTTGAGCTGTAAAGTAACTGCCCTTACCTGAAATGAAGTCTTACTTGTAGGAAGACTCAGAGCCTGGGATTTAACTCCATTTCTGAAGTGAAACACACAACAGAGTTCTCATCCATTGATCACACTCTGCTTTAGAGCAAGAAGGATGCCCTTGCTTTCTAGAGTCTCTAAGTCAGCATGAAACTTGAGTTTGCTGAGAACAAATGAACGGTGTTTCCTACACATATGGACCATATCTAGTCCAACTCTGCTTCTGAAACTGATACAAAGCACTGGTCCTCTAACATTCAATGCTTGTCAGTTTAGATGAGAAACGTGTGAGCTTCGTGAACGATGTTGTTCATTTGAGCTGAAAAGTGACTGCCCTTACTTGAAACGAGGTCTTGCTAGTGGAAGACTCAGAGCCTGGGATTTAACTCCATTTCTGAAGTGAAACACACAGTCGAGTTCGCATCCATTGATCACACTCTGCTTTAGAGCAAGAAGCACGCTCTTGATTTCTAGAGTATCTAAGAGAGCAGGTAACATGAGTGTGCCAAGAAAAAAAGAACGGTGTTTCCTACACATATGGACCATATCTAGTCCAACTCTGCTACTGAAACTGATACAAAGCACTGGTCCTCTATCATCCGATGATTGTCCCTTAAGATGAGAAACATGTGAGATTCGTAAACGATGTAGTTCGTTTGAGTTGTAAAGTAACAGCCCTTACCTCAAACGAAGTCTTGCTTGTAGGAAGACTCAGAGCCTGGGATTAAACTCCATTTCTGAAGTGAAACACACAGCAGAGTTCTCATCCATTGATCACACTCTGCTTTAGAGCCAGAAGCACGCACTTGCTTTCCAGAGTCACTAAGACAGAATGAAATGTGAGTGTGCTCAGAAGAAAAGAATGGTGTTTCCTATACATACGGACCATATCTAGTTCAACTCTGCTTCTGAAACTGAAACAAACCAGAGGTCCTCTAACATCCAATGCTTCTCAGTTAAGATGAGAAACATGTGAGCTTCATGAACGATGGAGTTCGTTTGAGCTGTAAAGTAACTGCCCTTACCTGAAACGAAGTCTTGCTTGTAGAAAGTCTCAAAGCCTGGGATTTAACTCCATTTTTGAAGTGAAACACACAGCAGAGTTCTCATCCATTGATCACACTCTGCTTTAGAGCCAGAAGCACGCTCTTGCTTTCCAGGGTCTCTAAGACAGCAGGAAATGTGAGTGTGATGAGAACAAAAGAACGGTGGTTCCTACACATACGGACCATATCTAGTCCAACTCTGCTTCTGAAACTGATACAAAGCACTGGTCCGCTAACATCCAATGCTTGTCAGTGAAGATGAGAAACGTGTGAGCTTCGTGAACGATGTAGTTCATTTGAGCTGAAAAGTGACTGCCTTACCAGAAACGAAGTCGTGCTTGTAGGAACACACAGAGCCTGGAATTTAACTCCATTTCTGAAGGGAAACACACA
Source organism: Onychomys leucogaster (assembly GCA_949786385.1). Taxonomy (NCBI): domain Eukaryota; kingdom Metazoa; phylum Chordata; class Mammalia; order Rodentia; family Cricetidae; genus Onychomys; species Onychomys leucogaster. The sequence goes on from CATKUP010000029.1 coordinate 3,267,394, forward strand.
GCATAGTTCTCATCGAAGGATCACACTCTGCTTTAGAGCAAGAAGCACGGACTTGCTTTCCAGAGTCACTAAGACAGCAGGAAATGTGAGTGTGCTCAGAAGAAAAGAATGGTGTTTCCTATACATACGGACCATATCTAGTTCAACTATGCTTCTGAAACTGAAACCAACCAGAGGTCCTCTAACATCCAATGCTTCTCAGTTAAGATGAGAAACATGTGAGCTTCATGAACGATGGAGTTCGTTTGAGCTGTAAAGTAACTGCCCTTACCTGAAACGAAGTCTTGCTTGTAGGAAGACTCAGAGCCTGGGATTTAACTCCATTTCTGAAGTGAAACACAAAACAGAGTTCTCATCCATGGATCACACTCTACTTTGGAGCAAGAAGCACGCCCTAACTTTCTAGAGTCTCTAAGAAAGCAAGAAGCATGAGTTTGCTGAGAACAAATGAACGGTGTTTCCTACACATACGGACCATATTTAGTCCAACTCTGCTTCTGAAACTGATACAAAGCACTGGGCCTCTAACATTCAATGCTTGTCAGTTAAGATGAGAAACGTGTGAGCTTCGTGAACGATGTAGTTCGTTTGAGCTGAAAATGACTGCCCTTACCTGAAACGAAGTCGTGCTTGTAGGAACACACAGAGCCTGGAATTTAACTCAATTTCTGAATGGAAACACACAGCATAGTTCTCATCGATGGATCACACTCTGCTTTAGAGCAAGAAGCACGCCCTAGCATTCTAGAGTCTCTAATACAGCCGGAAACTTGAGTGTGCTCAGAACAAAAGAACGGTGTTTCCTACACATATGGGCCATATCTAGTTCAACTCTGCTTCTGAAACTGAAACAAACCACAGGTCCTCTAACATCCAATGCTTGTCAGTTAAGATGAGAAACGTGTGAGCTTCGTGACGATCTAGTACGTTTGAGCAGTAAAGTAACTGCCCATACCTGAAACGAAGTCTTGCTTGTAGGAAGACTCAGAGCCTGGGATTTAACTCCATTTCTGAAGTGAAACACAAAGCAGAGTTCTCATCCATTGATCACACTCTGTTTTAGAGCTAGAAGCACGCTCTTGCTTTAAAGGGTCTCTAAGACAGCAGGAAATGTGAGTGTGATGAGATCAAAAGAACGGTGTGCCCTACACATACGGATCATATCTAGTACAACTCTGCCTCTGAAATTGATACAAAGCACAGGTCCTCTAACATCTAATGCTTGTCAGTTAAGATGAGAAACGTGTGCCCTTTGTGAACGATGTAGATCATTTGAGCTGAAGAGTGACTGCCCTTACTTGAAACGAAGTCTTGCTTGTAGGAAGACACAGAGCCTGGAATATAACTCCATTTCTGAAGGGAAACACACAGCATAGTTCTCGTCGATGGATCACACTCTGCTTTAGAGCAAGAAGCACGCTCTTGCTTTCTAGAGTCTCTAACACAGCAGGAAACGTGATTGTGCTCAGAACAAAAGAACTGTGTTTCCTACACATAGGGCCATATCTAGTTCAACTCTGCTTCTGAAACTGAAACAAACCACAGGTCCTCTAACATCCAATGCTTGTCAGTTTAGATGAGAAACGTGTGAGCTTCGTGAACGTTGTAGTTCGTTTGAGCTGTAAAGTAACTGCCCTTACCTGAAACAAAGTCTTGCTTGTAGAAAGTCTCAAAGCCTAGGATTTAACTCCATTTTTGAAGTGAAACACACAGCAGAGTTCTCATCCATTGATCACACTCTGCTTTAGAGCCAGAAGTACGCTCTTGCTTTCCAGGGTCTCTAAGAGAGCAGGAAATGTGAGTGTGATGAGAACTAAAGAACGGTGGTGCGTACACATACGGACCATATCTAGTCCAACTCTGCTTCTGAAACTGATACAAAGCACTGGTCCTCTAACATCCAATCCTTGTCAGTTAAGATGAGAAACGTGTGAGCTTCGTGAACGATGTAGTTCATTTGAGCTGAAAAGTGACTGCCTTACCAGAAACCAAGTCGTGCTTGTAGGAACACACAGAGCCTGGAATTTAACTCCATTTCTGAAGGGAAAGACACAGCATAGTTCTCATCGAAGGATCACACTCTGCTTTAGAGCAAGAAGCATGCTCTTGTTTTCTAGAGTCTCTAATACCTCAGGAAACGTGAGTGTGCTCAGAAGAAAAGAACGGTGTTTCCTATACATACAGGCCATATCTAGTTCAACTCTGCTTCTGAAACTTAAACCAACCAGAGGTCCTCTAACATCCATGCTTCTCAGTTAAGATGAGAAACATGTGAGCTTCTTGAACGATGGAGTTCGTTTGAGCTGTAAAGTAACTGCCCTTACCTGAAATGAAGTCTTGCATGTAGGAAGACTCAGAGCCTGGGATTTAACTCCATTTCTGAAGTGAAACACACAGCAGAGTTCTCATCCATTGATCACACTCTGCTTTAGACCAAGAAGCACGCTCTTGCTTTCTAGAATCTCTAAGAGAGCAGGTAACATGAGTGTGCCAAGAACAAAAGAACGGTGTTTCCTCCACATATGGACCATATCTAGTCCAACTCTGCTTCTGAAACTGATACAAAGCACTGGTCCTCTAACATCCGATTCTTGTCAGTTAAGATGAGAAACGTGTGAGCTTCATAAACGATGTAGTTCGTTTGAGCTGTAAAGTATCAGCCCTGACCTGAAATGAAGTCTTGCTTGTAGGAAGACTCAGAGCCTGGGATTTAACTCCATTTCTGAAGTGAAACACACAGCAGAGTTCTCATCCATTGCTCACACTCTGCTTTAGAGCCAGAAGCACGCACTTGCTTTCCAGAGTCACTAAGACAGAATGAAATGTGAGTGTGCTCAGAAGAAAAGAACGGTGTTTCCTATACATACGGACCATATCTAGTTCAACTCTGCTTCTGAAACTGAAACAAACCAGAGGTCCTCTAACATCCAATGCTTGTCAGTTAAGATGATAAATGTGTGAGCTTTGTGAACGATGTAGTTCATTTGAGTTGAAAAGTGACTGCCCTTACCTGAAACGAAGTCATGCTTGTAGGAACACACAGAGCCTGGAATTTAACTCCATTTCTGAAGGGAAACACACAGCATAGTTCTCATCGAAGGATCACACTCTGCTTTAGAGCAAGAAGCATGCTCTTGCTTTCTAGAGTCTCTAATACCTCAGGAAACGTGAGTGTGCTCAGAAGAAAAGAACGGTGTTTCCTATACATACACGCCATATCTAGTCCAACTCTGCTTCTGAAACTGAAACCAACCAGAGGTCTCCTAACATCCATGCTTCTCAGTTAAGATGAGAAACATGTGAGCTTCATGAACGATGGAGTTCGTTTGAGCTGTAAAGTAACTGCCCTTACCTGAAACGAAGTCTTGCTTGTAGGAAGACTCAGAGCCTGGGATTTAACTCCATTTCTGAAGTGAAACACACAACAGAGTTCTCATCCATGGATCACACTCTACTTTGGAGCAAGAAGCACGCCCTAACTTTCTAGAGTCTCTAAGAAAGCAAGAAGCATGAGTTTGCTGAGAACAAATGAACGGTGTTTCCTACACATACGGACCATATTTAGTCCAACTCTGCTTCTGAAACTGATACAAAGCACTGGGCCTCTAACATTCAATGCTTGTCAGTTAAGATGAGAAACGTGTGAGCTTCGTGAACGATGTAGTTCGTTTGAGCTGAAAATGACTGCCCTTACCTGAAACGAAGTCGTGCTTGTAGGAACACACAGAGCCTGGAATTTAACTCAATTTCTGAATGGAAACACACAGCATAGTTCTCATCGATGGATCACACTCTGCGTTAGAGCAAGAAGCACGCCCTAGCATTCTAGAGTCTCTAATACAGCCGGAAACTTGAGTGTGCTCAGAACAAAAGAACGGTGTTTCCTACACATATGGGCCATATCTAGTTCAACTCTGCTTCTGAAACTGAAACAAACCACAGGTCCTCTAACATCCAATGCTTGTCAGTTAAGATGAGAAACGTGTGAGCTTCGTGACGATCTAGTACGTTTGAGCAGTAAAGTAACTGACCATACCTGAAACGAAGTCTTGCTTGTAGGAAGACTCAGAGCCTGGGATTTAACTCCATTTCTGAAATGAAACACAAAGCAGAGTTCTCATCCATTGATCACACTCTGTTTTAGAGCTAGAAGCACGCTCTTGCTTTAAAGGGTCTCTAAGACAGCAGGAAATGTGAGTGTGATGAGATCAAAAGAACGGTGTGCCCTACACATACGGATCATATCTAGTACAACTCTGCCTCTGAAATTGATACAAAGCACAGGTCCTCTAACATCTAATGCTTGTCAGTTAAGATGAGAAACGTGTGCCCTTTGTGAACGATGTAGATCATTTGAGCTGAAGAGTGACTGCCCTTACTTGAAACGAAGTCTTGCTTGTAGGAAGACACAGAGCCTGGAATATAACTCCATTTCTGAAGGGAAACACACAGCATAGTTCTCGTCGATGGATCACACTCTGCTTTAGAGCAAGAAGCACGCTCTTGCTTTCTAGAGTCTCTAACACAGCAGGAAACGTGATTGTGCTCAGAACAAAAGAACTGTGTTTCCTACACATAGGGCCATATCTAGTTCAACTCTGCTTCTGAAACTGAAACAAACCACAGGTCCTCTAACATCCAATGCTTGTCAGTTTAGATGAGAAACGTGTGAGCTTCGTGAACGTTGTAGTTCGTTTGAGCTGTAAAGTAACTGCCCTTACCTGAAACAAAGTCTTGCTTGTAGAAAGTCTCAAAGCCTAGGATTTAACTCCATTTTTGAAGTGAAACACACAGCAGAGTTCTCATCCATTGATCACACTCTGCTTTAGAGCCAGAAGTACGCTCTTGCTTTCCAGGGTCTCTAAGAGAGCAGGAAATGTGAGTGTGATGAGAACTAAAGAACGGTGGTGCGTACACATACGGACCATATCTAGTCCAACTCTGCTTCTGAAACTGATACAAAGCACTGGTCCTCTAACATCCAATCCTTGTCAGTTAAGATGAGAAACGTGTGAGCTTCGTGAACGATGTAGTTCATTTGAGCTGAAAAGTGACTGCCTTACCAGAAACCAAGTCGTGCTTGTAGGAACACACAGAGCCTGGAATTTAACTCCATTTCTGAAGGGAAAGACACAGCATAGTTCTCATCGAAGGATCACACTCTGCTTTAGAGCAAGAAGCATGCTCTTGTTTTCTAGAGTCTCTAATACCTCAGGAAACGTGAGTGTGCTCAGAAGAAAAGAACGGTGTTTCCTATACATACAGGCCATATCTAGTTCAACTCTGCTTCTGAAACTTAAACCAACCAGAGGTCCTCTAACATCCATGCTTCTCAGTTAAGATGAGAAACATGTGAGCTTCTTGAACGATGGAGTTCGTTTGAGCTGTAAAGTAACTGCCCTTACATGAAATGAAGTCTTGCATGTAGGAAGACTCAGAGCCTGGGATTTAACTCCATTTCTGAAGTGAAACACACAGCAGAGTTCTCATCCATTGATCACACTCTGCTTTAGACCAAGAAGCACGCTCTTGCTTTCTAGAATCTCTAAGAGAGCAGGTAACATGAGTGTGCCAAGAACAAAAGAACGGTGTTTCCTCCACATATGGACCATATCTAGTCCAACTCTGCTTCTGAAACTGATACAAAGCACTGGTCCTCTAACATCCGATTCTTGTCAGTTAAGATGAGAAACGTGTGAGCTTCATAAACGATGTAGTTCGTTTGAGCTGTAAAGTATCAGCCCTGACCTGAAATGAAGTCTTGCTTGTAGGAAGACTCAGAGCCTGGGATTTAACTCCATTTCTGAAGTGAAACACACAGCAGAGTTCTCATCCATTGCTCACACTCTGCTTTAGAGCCAGAAGCACGCACTTGCTTTCCAGAGTCACTAAGACAGAATGAAATGTGAGTGTGCTCAGAAGAAAAGAACGGTGTTTCCTATACATACGGACCATATCTAGTTCAACTCTGCTTCTGAAACTGAAACAAACCAGAGGTCCTCTAACATCCAATGCTTGTCAGTTAAGATGATAAATGTGTGAGCTTTGTGAACGATGTAGTTCATTTGAGTTGAAAAGTGACTGCCCTTACCTGAAACGAAGTCATGCTTGTAGGAACACACAGAGCCTGGAATTTAACTCCATTTCTGAAGGGAAACACACAGCATAGTTCTCATCGAAGGATCACACTCTGCTTTAGAGCAAGAAGCATGCTCTTGCTTTCTAGAGTCTCTAATACCTCAGGAAACGTGAGTGTGCTCAGAAGAAAAGAACGGTGTTTCCTATACATACACGCCATATCTAGTCCAACTCTGCTTCTGAAACTGAAACCAACCAGAGGTCTTCTAACATCCATGCTTCTCAGTTAAGATGAGAAACATGTGAGCTTCATGAACGATGGAGTTCGTTTGAGCTGTAAAGTAACTGCCCTTACCTGAAACGAAGTCTTGCTTGTAGGAAGACTCAGAGCCTGGGATTTAACTCCATTTCTGAAGTGAAACACACAACAGAGTTCTCATCCATGGATCACACTCTACTTTGGAGCAAGAAGCACGCCCTAACTTTCTAGAGTCTCTAAGAAAGCAAGAAGCATGAGTTTGCTGAGAACAAATGAACGGTGTTTCCTACACATACGGACCATATTTAGTCCAACTCTGCTTCTGAAACTGATACAAAGCACTGGGCCTCTAACATTCAATGCTTGTCAGTTAAGATGAGAAACGTGTGAGCTTCGTGAACGATGTAGTTCGTTTGAGCTGAAAATGACTGCCCTTACCTGAAACGAAGTCGTGCTTGTAGGAACACACAGAGCCTGGAATTTAACTCAATTTCTGAATGGAAACACACAGCATAGTTCTCATCGATGGATCACACTCTGCGTTAGAGCAAGAAGCACGCCCTAGCATTCTAGAGTCTCTAATACAGCCGGAAACTTGAGTGTGCTCAGAACAAAAGAACGGTGTTTCCTACACATATGGGCCATATCTAGTTCAACTCTGCTTCTGAAACTGAAACAAACCACAGGTCCTCTAACATCCAATGCTTGTCAGTTAAGATGAGAAACGTGTGAGCTTCGTGACGATCTAGTACGTTTGAGCAGTAAAGTAACTGCCCATACCTGAAACGAAGTCTTGCTTGTAGGAAGACTCAGAGCCTGGGATTTAACTCCATTTCTGAAGTGAAACACAAAGCAGAGTTCTCATCCATTGATCACACTCTGTTTTAGAGCTAGAAGCACGCTCTTGCTTTAAAGGGTCTCTAAGACAGCAGGAAATGTGAGTGTGATGAGATCAAAAGAACGGTGTGCCCTACACATACGGATCATATCTAGTACAACTCTGCCTCTGAAATTGATACAAAGCACAGGTCCTCTAACATCTAATGCTTGTCAGTTAAGATGAGAAACGTGTGCCCTTTGTGAACGATGTAGATCATTTGAGCTGAAGAGTGACTGCCCTTACTTGAAACGAAGTCTTGCTTGTAGGAAGACACAGAGCCTGGAATATAACTCCATTTCTGAAGGGAAACACACAGCATAGTTCTCGTCGATGGATCACACTCTGCTTTAGAGCAAGAAGCACGCTCTTGCTTTCTAGAGTCTCTAACACAGCAGGAAACGTGATTGTGCTCAGAACAAAAGAACTGTGTTTCCTACACATAGGGCCATATCTAGTTCAACTCTGCTTCTGAAACTGAAACAAACCACAGGTCCTCTAACATCCAATGCTTGTCAGTTTAGATGAGAAACGTGTGAGCTTCGTGAACGTTGTAGTTCGTTTGAGCTGTAAAGTAACTGCCCTTACCTGAAACAAAGTCTTGCTTGTAGAAAGTCTCAAAGCCTAGGATTTAACTCCATTTTTGAAGTGAAACACACAGCAGAGTTCTCATCCATTGATCACACTCTGCTTTAGAGCCAGAAGTACGCTCTTGCTTTCCAGGGTCTCTAAGAGAGCAGGAAATGTGAGTGTGATGAGAACTAAAGAACGGTGGTGCGTACACATACGGACCATATCTAGTCCAACTCTGCTTCTGAAACTGATACAAAGCACTGGTCCTCTAACATCCAATCCTTGTCAGTTAAGATGAGAAACGTGTGAGCTTCGTGAACGATGTAGTTCATTTGAGCTGAAAAGTGACTGCCTTACCAGAAACCAAGTCGTGCTTGTAGGAACACACAGAGCCTGGAATTTAACTCCATTTCTGAAGGGAAAGACACAGCATAGTTCTCATCGAAGGATCACACTCTGCTTTAGAGCAAGAAGCATGCTCTTGTTTTCTAGAGTCTCTAATACCTCAGGAAACGTGAGTGTGCTCAGAAGAAAAGAACGGTGTTTCCTATACATACAGGCCATATCTAGTTCAACTCTGCTTCTGAAACTTAAACCAACCAGAGGTCCTCTAACATCCATGCTTCTCAGTTAAGATGAGAAACATGTGAGCTTCTTGAACGATGGAGTTCGTTTGAGCTGTAAAGTAACTGCCCTTACCTGAAATGAAGTCTTGCATGTAGGAAGACTCAGAGCCTGGGATTTAACTCCATTTCTGAAGTGAAACACACAGCAGAGTTCTCATCCATTGATCACACTCTGCTTTAGACCAAGAAGCACGCTCTTGCTTTCTAGAATCTCTAAGAGAGCAGGTAACATGAGTGTGCCAAGAACAAAAGAACGGTGTTTCCTCCACATATGGACCATATCTAGTCCAACTCTGCTTCTGAAACTGATACAAAGCACTGGTCCTCTAACATCCGATTCTTGTCAGTTAAGATGAGAAACGTGTGAGCTTCATAAACGATGTAGTTCGTTTGAGCTGTAAAGTATCAGCCCTGACCTGAAATGAAGTCTTGCTTGTAGGAAGACTCAGAGCCTGGGATTTAACTCCATTTCTGAAGTGAAACACACAGCAGAGTTCTCATCCATTGCTCACACTCTGCTTTAGAGCCAGAAGCACGCACTTGCTTTCCAGAGTCACTAAGACAGAATGAAATGTGAGTGTGCTCAGAAGAAAAGAACGGTGTTTCCTATACATACGGACCATATCTAGTTCAACACTGCTTCTGAAACTGAAACAAACCAGAGGTCCTCTAACATCCAATGCTTGTCAGTTAAGATGATAAATGTGTGAGCTTTGTGAACGATGTAGTTCATTTGAGTTGAAAAGTGACTGCCCTTACCTGAAACGAAGTCATGCTTGTAGGAACACACAGAGCCTGGAATTTAACTCCATTTCTGAAGGGAAACACACAGCATAGTTCTCATCGAAGGATCACACTCTGCTTTAGAGCAAGAAGCATGCTCTTGCTTTCTAGAGTCTCTAATACCTCAGGAAACCTGAGTGTGCTCAGAAGAAAAGAACGGTGTTTCCTATACATACACGCCATATCTAGTCCAACTCTGCTTCTGAAACTGAAACCAACCAGAGGTCTTCTAACATCCATGCTTCTCAGTTAAGAGGAGAAACATGTGAGCTTCGTGAACGATGGAGTTCCTTTGAGCTATAAAATAACTGCCCTTACCTGAAATGAAGTCTTGCTTGTAGGAAGACTCAGAGCCGGGGATTTAACTCCATTTCTGAAGTGAAACACACAACAGAGTTCTCATCCATTGATCACACTCTGCTTTAGAGCAAGAAGGACGCCCTAGCTTTCTAGAGTCTCTAAGTCAGCATGAAACTTGAGTTTGCTGAGAACAAAAGAACGGTGTTTCCTACACATACGGACCATATCTAGTCCAACTCTGCTTCTGAAACTGATACAAAGCACTGGTCCTCTAACATTCAATGCTTGTCAGTTAAGATGAGAAACGTGTGATTTTCGTGAACGATGTAGTTCTTTTGATCTGAAAAATTAGTGCACTTACTTGAAAAGAAGTCTTGCTTGTAGGATGACAAAGAGCCTGGAATTTAACTCCATTTCTGAAGGGAAACACACAGCATAGTTCTCTTCGATGGATCACACTCTGCTTTAGAGCAAGAAGCATGCTCTTGCTTTGTAGAGTCTCTAATACAGCTGGAAACTTGAGTGTGCTCAGCACAAAAGAACGGTGTTTTCTACACATACGGGCCATATCTAGTTCAACTCTGCTTCTGAACCTGAAACAAACCACAGGTCCTCTAACATCCAATGCTTGTCAGTTAAGATGATAAACGTGTGAGCTTCGTGAACGATGTAGTTCGTTTGAGCTGTAAAGTAACTGCCCTTACCTGAAACGAATTCTTGCTTGTAGAAAGACTCAGAGCCTGGGATTTAACTCCATTTCTCAAGTGAAACACACAGCAGAGTTCTCATCCATTGATCGCACTCTGCTTTAGAGCCAGAAGCACGCTCTTGCTTTCCAGGGTCTCTAAGACAGCAGGAAATGTGAGTGTGATGAGAACAAAAGAACGGTGTTGCCTACATATACGGACCATATCTAGTACAACTCTGCCTCTGAAATTGATACAAACCACAGGTCCTCTAACATCCAATGCTTGTCAGTTAAGATGATAAACGTGTGAGCTTCGTGAAGGATGTAGATCGTTTGAGGTGAAAAGTGACTGCCCTTACTTGAAACGAATTCTTGCTTGTTGGAAGACACAGAGGCTGGAATTTAACTCCATTTCTGAAGTGAAACACACAGCAGAGTTCTCTTCCATTGATCACACTCTGCTTTAGAGCCAGAAGCACCCACTTGCTTTCCAGAGTCACTAAGACAGCAGGAAATGTGAGTGTGCTCAGAAGAAAAGAACGGTGTTTCCTATACATACGGGCCATATCTAGTTCAACTCTGCTTCTGAAACTTAAACCAACCATAGGTCCTCTAACATCCATGCTTCTCAGTTAAGATGAGAAACATGTGAGCTTCGTGAACGATGGAGTTCGTTTGAGTTGTAAAGTAACTGCCCTCACCTGAAATGAAGTCTTGCTTGTAGGAAGACTCAGAGCCTGGGATTTAACTCCATTTCTGCAGTGAAACACACAACAGAGTTCTCATCCATTGATCACACTCTGCTTTAGAGCAAGAAGGACGCCCTAGCTTTCTAGAGTCTCTAAGTCAGCATGAAACTTGAGTTTGCTGAGAACAAATGAACGGTGTTTCCTACACATATGGACCATATCTAGTCCAACTCTGCTTCTGAAACTGATACAAAGCACTGGTCCTCTAACATTCAATGCTTGTCAGTTTAGATGAGAAACGTGTGAGCTTCGGGAACGATGTTGTTCGTTTGAGCTGAAAAGTGACTGCCCATAAATGAAAGAGGTCTTGCTAGTGGAAGACACAGAGCCTGGGATTTAAGTCCATTTCTGAAGTGAAACACACAGCAGAGTTCTCATCCATTGATCACACTCTGCTTTAGAGCAAGAAGCACGCTCTTGCTTTCAGAGTCTCTAAGAGAGCAGGTAACATGAGTGTGCCAAGAACAAAAGAACGGTGTTTCCTACACATACGGGCCATATCTAGTTCAACTCTGCTTCTGAACCTGAAACAAACCACAGGTCCTCTAACATCCAATGCTTGTCAGTTAAGATGAGAAACGAGTGAGCTCCGTGAACGATGCAGTTCGTTTGAGCTGTAAAGTAACTGCCCTTACCTGAAATGAATTCTTGCTTGTAAGAAGACACAGAGCCTGGAATATAACTCCATTTCTGATGGGAAACAAACAGCATAGTTCTCATCCTTGGATCACACTCTGCTTTAGAGCAAGAAGCACGCTCTTGCTTTCTAGAGCCTCAAATAGAGCAGGAAAGTTGCGTGTGCTCTGAACAAAAGAACTGTGTTTCCTACAAATATGGGCCATATCTAGTTCAACTCTGCTTCTGAAACTGAAACAAACCACAGGTCCTCTAACATCCAATGCTTGTCAGTTAAGATGAGAATCGTGTGAGCTTCGTGAACGATGTAGGTCGTTTTAGCTGTAAAGTAACTGCCCTTACTTGGATCGATGTCTTCCTTGTAGGAAGACTCAGAGCATGGGATTTAACTCCATTTCTGAAGTGAAACACACAGCAGAGTTCTCATCCATTGATCACACTCTGCATTAGAGCCAGAAGCATGCTCTTGCTTTCCAGGGTCTCTAAGCCAGCAGGAAATGTGAGTGTGATGAAAACAAACGAACGGTGTTCCCTACACATACAGACCATATCTAATACAACTCTGCCTCTGAAATTGATACAAAGCACAGGTCCTCTAAGATCCAATGCTTGTCAGTTAAGATGAGAAACGTGTGAGCTTCGTGAACGATGTAGATCGTTTGAGCTGAAAAGTGACTGCCCTTACTTGAAACGAAGTCGTGCTTGTAGGAAGACACAGAGCCTGGAATATAACACCATTTCTGAAGGGAAACACACAGCATAGTTCTCATCGATGGATCACACTCTGCTTTAGAGCAAGAAGCACACTATTGCTTTCTAGAGTCTCTAATACAGCAGGAAATATGAGTGTGCTCAGAACAAAAGAACTGTGTTTCCTACACATATGGGCTATACCTAGTTCAACTCTGCTTCTGAAACTGAAACAAACCACAGGTCCTCTAACATCCAACGCTTGTCAGTTAAGATGAGAATCGTGTGAGCTTCGTGAAGGATGTAGTTCGTTTGAGCTGTAAAGTATCTGCCCTTACTTGAATCGATGTCTTCCTTGTAGGAAGACTCAGAGCATGGGATTTAACTCCATTTCTGAAGTGAAACACTCTGCAGAGTTCTCATCCATTGATCACACTCTGCTTTAGAGCAAGAAGCACGCTCTTGCTTTCTAGAGTCTCTAAGACAGCATAAAACATGAGTGTTTTGAGAACAAAAGAACGGTGGTTCCTACACATACGGACCATATCTAGTTCAACCCTGCTTCTGAAACTGATACAAAGCACTGGTTCTCTAACATCCAATGCTTGTCAGTTAAGAATAGAATCGTGTGAGCTTCGTGAACGATGTAGATCCTTTGAGCTGAAAAGTGACTGCCCTTACTTGAAACGAATTCTTGCTTGTAGGAAGACACAGAGCCTGGAATATAACTCCATTTCTGATGGGAAACAAACAGCATTGTTCTCATCCTTGGATCACACTCTGCTTCTGAGCAAGAAGCACGCTCCTGCTTTCTTGAGTCTCAAATAGAATAGGAAAGTTGAGTGTGCTCAGAACAAAAGAACTGTGTTTCCTACAAATATGGGCCATATCTAGTTCAACTCTGCTTCTGAAACTGAAACAAACCACAGGTCCTCTCACATCCAATGCTTGTCAGTTAAGATGAGAATCGTGTGAGCTTCGTGAACGATGTAGGTCGTTTGAGCTGTAAAGTAACTGCCCTTACTTGGATTGATGTCTTCCTTGTAGGAAGACTCAGAGCATGGGATTTAACTCCATTTCTGAAGTTAAACACACAGAAGAGTTCTCATCCATTGATTACATTCTGCTTTAGAGCCAGAAGCATTCTCTTGCTTTCCAGGGTCTCTAAGACAGCAGGAAATGTGAGTGTGATGAAAACAAACGAACGGTGTTCCCTACACATACAGACCGTATCTAATACAACTCTGCCTCTGAAATTGATACAAAGCACAGGTCCTCTAAGATCCAATGCTTGTCAGTTAAGATGAGAAACGTGTGAGCTTCGTGAACAATGCAGATCGTTTGAGGTGAAAAGTGACTGCCCTTACTTGAATGGAATTCTTGCTTGTTGGGAGACACAGAGCCTGGAATTTAACTCCATTTCTGAAGTGAAAAACACAGCAGAGTTCTCATCCATTGATCACAATCTGCTTTAGAACCAGAAGCACGCACTTGCTTTCCAGAGTCACTAAGACAGCAGGAAATGTGAGTGTGCTCAGAAGAAAAGAACGGTGTTTCCTATACATACGGGCCATATCTAGTTCAACTCTGCTTCTGAAACTTAAAACAACCAGAGGTCCTCTAACATCCATGCTTCTCAGTTAAGATGAGAAACATGTGAGCTTCGTGAACGATGGAGTTCGTTTGAGCTGTAAAGTAACTGCCCTCACCTGAAATGAAGTCTTGCTTGTAGGAAGACTCAGAGCCTGGGATTTAACTCCATTTCTGCAGTGAAACACACAACAGAGTTCTCATCCATTGATCACACTCTGCTTTAGAGCCAGAAGCACGCACTTGATTTCCAGAGTCACTAAGACAGCAGGAAATGTGAGTGTGCTCAGAAGAAAAGTACGGTGTTTCCTATACATAAGGACCATATCTAGTTCAAATCTGCTTCTGAAACTGAAACAAACCAGAGGTCCTCTAATATCTAATGCTTCTCAGTTAAGATGAGAAACATGTGAGCTTCATGAACGATGGATTTGGTTTGAGTTGTAAAGTAACTGCACTTACCTGAAACGAAGTCTTGCTTGTAGGAAGACTCAGAGACTGGGATTTAACTCCATTTCTGAAGTGAAACACACAACAGAGTTCTCATGCATTGATGACACTCTGCTTTAGAGCAAGAAGCATGCCTTAACTTTCTAGAGTCTCTAAGAGAGCAAGAAGCATGAGTTTGCTGAGAACAAATGAACGGTGTTTCCTACACATACGGACCATATCTAGTCCAACTCTGCTTCTGAAAGTGATACAAAGCACTGGTCCTCTAACATTCAATGCTTGTCAGTGAAGATGAGAAACGAGTGAGCTTCGTGAACAATGCAGTTCGTTTGAGCTGTAAAGTAACTGCCCTTACCTGAAACGAATTCTTGCTTGTAAGAAGACACAGAGCCTGGAATATAACTCCATTTCTGATGGGAAACAAACAGCATAGTTCTCATCCTTGGATCACACTCTGCTTTAGAGCAAGAAGCACGCTCTTGCTTTCTAGAGTCTCAAATAGAGCAGGAAAGTTGAGTGTGCTCAGAACAAAAGAACTGTGTTTCCTACAAATATGGGCCATATCTAGTTCAACTCTGCTTCTGACACTGAAACAAACCACAGGTCCTCTAACATCCAATGCTTGTCAGTTAAGATGAGAATCGTGTGAGCTTCGTGAACGATGTAGGTCGTTTGAGCTGTAAAGTAACTGCGCTTACTTGGATCGATGTCTTCCTTGTAGAAAGTCTCAGAGCCTGGGATTTTACTCCATTTCTGAAGTGAAACACAGAGCAGAGTTCTCATCCATTGATCACACTCTGCTTTAGAGCCAGAAGCACGCTCTTGCTTTCCAGGGTCTCTAAGACAGCAAGAAATGTGAGTGTGATGAAAACAAAAGAACGGTGTTACCTACACACACGGACCATATCTAGTACAACTCTGCCTCTGAAATTGATACAAAGCACAGGTCCTCTAAGATCCAATACTTCTCAGTTAAGATGAGAAACGTGTGAGCTTCGTGAACGATGTAGATCGTTTGAGCTGAAAAGTGACTGCCCTTACTTGAAACGAAGTCTTGCATGTAGGAAGACACAGAGCCTGGAATATACCTCCATTTCTGAAGGGAAACACACAGCATAGTTCTCATCGATGGATCACACTCTGCTTTACAGCAAGAAGCACGCTCTTGCTTTCTAGAGTCTCTAATATAGCAGGAAACTTGAGTGTCCTCAGAACAAAAGAACTGTGTTTCCTACACATATGGGCCATATCTAGTTCAACTCTGCTTCTGAAACTGAAACAAACCACAGGTCCTCTAACATCCAATGCTTGTCAGTTAAGATGAGAAACGTGTGAGCTTCGTGAACGATGTAGTTCGTTTGAGCAGTAAAGTAACTGCCCATACCTGAAACGAAGTCTTGCTTGTAGGAAGACTCCGAGCCTGGGATTTAACTCCATTTCTGAACTGAAACACACAGCAGAGTTCTCATCCATTGATCACACTGTGCTTTAGAGCTAGAAGCACGCTCTTGCTTTCCAGGGTCTCTAAGACTGCAGGAAATGTGAGTGTGATGAGAACAAAAGAACGGTGTGCCCTACACATACGGATCATATCTTGTACAACTCTGCCTCTGAAATTGATACAAAGCACAGGTCCTCTAACATCCAATGCTTGCCAGTTAAGATGAGAAATGTGTGCCCTTTGTGAACGATGTAGATCATTTGAGCTGAAGAGTGACTGCCCTTACTTGAAATGAATTCTTGCTTGTAGGAAGACACAGAGCCTGGAATATAACTCCATTTCTGAAGAGAAACACACAGCATAGTTCTCATCGATGGATCACACTCTGCTTTAGAGCAAGAAGCATGCTCTTGCTTTCTAGAGTCTCTAATACAGCAGGAAACGTGAGTGTCCTCAGAACAAAAGAACTGTGTTTCCTACACCTAGGGCCATATCTAGTTCAACTCTGCTTCTGAAACTGAAACAAACCACAGGTCCTCTAACATCCAATGCTTGTCAGTTTAGATGAGAAACGTGTGATCTTCGTGAATGATGTAGTTCGTTTGAGCTGAAATGTGTCTGCCCTTACTTGAATGAAGTCTTGCTTGTAGGAAGACTCAGAGCATGGGATTTAACTCCATTTCTGAAGTGAAACACACAGCATAGTTCTCATCGATGGATCACACTCTGCTTTAGAGCAAGAAGCATGCTCTTTCTTTCTAGAGTCTCTAATACCGCAGGAAACGTGAGTGTGCTCAGAACAAAGAACAGTGTTTCCTACACATACAGGCCATATCTAGTTCAACTCTGCTTCAGAAACTGATACAAAGCACTGGTCCTCTAACATTCAATGCTTGTCAGTTAAGATGAGAAACGTGTGAGCTTCATGAACGATGTAGTTCCTTTTGTCTGAAAAATGACTGCACTTACTTGAAACGAAGTCTTGCTTGTAGGAAGACAAAGAGCCTGGAATTTAACTCCATTTCTGAAGGGAAACACACAGAATAGTTCTCTTCGATGGATCACACTCTGCTTTAGAGCAAGAGCACGCTCTTGCTTTCTAGAGTCTCTAATACAGCCGGAAACTTGAGTGTGCTCAGAACAAAAGAACGGTGTTTCCTACACATACGGGCCAAATCTAGTTCAACTCTGCTTCTGAACCTGAAACAAACCACAGGTCCTCTAACATCCAATGCTTGTCAGTTAAGATGAGAATCGTGTGAGCTTCGTGAACGATGTAGTTCGTTTGAGCAGTAAAGTAACTGCCCATACCTGAAACGAAGTCTTGCTTGTAGGAAAACTCCAAGCCTGGGATTTAACTCCATTTCTGAAGTGAAACACACAGCAGAGTTTTCATCCATTGATCACACTGTGCTTTAGAGCTAGAAGCACGGTCTTGCTTTCCAGGGTCTCTAAGACTGCAGGAAATGTGAGTGTGATGAGAACAAAAGAACGGAGTGCCCTACACATACGGATCATATCTAGTACAACTCTGCCTCTGAAATTGATACAAAGCACAGGTCCTCTAACATCCAATGCTTGTCAGTTAAGATGAGAAACGTGTGCCCTTTGTGAACGATGTAGATCGTTTGAGCTGAAGAGTGACTGCCCTTACTTGAAACGAAGTCTTGCTTGTAGGAAGACACAGAGCCTGTAATATAACTCCATTTATGAAGGGAAACACACAGCATAGTTCTCATCGATGGATCACACTCTGCTTTAGAGCAAGAAGCATGCTCTTTCTTTCTAGAGTCTCTAATACCGCAGGAAACGTGAGTGTGCTCAGAACAAAGAACAGTGTTTCCCACACATACAGGCCATATCTAGTTCAACTCCGCTTCATAAACTGATACAAAGCACTGGTCCTCTAACATTCAATGCTTGTCAGTTAAGATGAGAAACGTGTGAGCTTCGTGAACGATGTAGTTCATTTGAGCTGAAAAGTGACTGCCCTTACTTGAATGAAGTCTTGCTTGTAGGAAGACTCAGAGCATGGGATTTAACTCCATTTCTGAAGTGAAACACACAACAGAGTTCTCATCCATTGATCACACTCTGCTTTAGAGCCAGAAGCACGCACTTGATTTCCAGAGTCACTAAGACAGCAGGAAATGTGAGTGTGCTCAGAAGAAAAGTACGGTGTTTCCTATACATAAGGACCATATCTAGTTCAAATCTGCTTCTGAAACTGAAACAAACCAGAGGTCCTCTAATATCTAATGCTTCTCAGTTAAGATGAGAAACATGTGAGCTTCATGAACGATGGATTTGGTTTGAGTTGTAAAGTAACTGCACTTACCTGAAACGAATTCTTGCTTGTAGGAAGACTCAGAGACTGGGATTTAACTCCATTTCTGAAGTGAAACACACAACAGAGTTCTCATGCATTGATGACACTCTGCTTTAGAGCAAGAAGCATGCCTTAACTTTCTAGAGTCTCTAAGAAAGCAAGAAGCATGAGTTTGCTGAGAACAAATGAACGGTGTTTCCTACACATACGGACCATATCTAGTCCAACTCTGCTTCTGAAAGTGATACAAAGCACTGGTCCTCTAACATTCAATGCTTGTCAGTGAAGATGAGAAACGAGTGAGCTTCGTGAACGATGCAGTTCGTTTGAGCTGTAAAGTAACTGCCCTTACCTGAAACGAATTCTTGCTTGTAAGAAGACACAGAGCCTGGAATATAACTCCATTTCTGATGGGAAACAAACAGCATAGTTCTCATCCTTGGATCACACTCTGCTTTAGAGCAAGAAGCACGCTCTTGCTTTCTAGAGTCTCAAATAGAGCAGGAAAGTTGAGAGTGCTCAGAACAAAAGAACTGTGTTTCCTACAAATATGGGCCATATCTAGTTCAACTCTGCTTCTGACACTGAAACAAACCACAGGTCCTCTAACATCCAATGCTTGTCAGTTAAGATGAGAATCGTGTGAGCTTCGTGAACGATGTAGGTCGTTTGAGCTGTAAAGTAACTGCCCTTACTTGAATCGATGTCTTCCTTGTAGAAAGTCTCAGAGCCTGGGATTTAACTCCATTTCTGAAGTGAAACACAGAGCTGAGATCTCATCCATTGATCACACTCTGCTTTAGAGCCAGAAGCACGCTCTTGCCTTCCAGGGTCTCTAAGACAGCAGGAAATGTGAGTGTGATGAAAACAAAAGAACGGTGTTACCTACAACACGGACCATATATAGTACAACTCTGCCTCTGAAATTGATACAAAGCACAGGTCCTCTAAGATCCAGTGCTTGTCAGTTAAGATGAGAAACATGTGAGCTTCGTGAACGATGTAGATCGTTTGAGCTGAAAAGTGACTGCCCTTACTTGAAACGAAGTCTTGCTTGTAGGAAGACACAGAGCCTGGAATATAACTCCATTTCTGAAGGGAAACACACAGCATAGTTCTCATCGATGGATCACACTCTGCTTTAGAGCAAGAAGCACTCTCTTGCTTTCTAGAGTCTCTAATAGAGCAGGAAACTTGAGTGTGCTCAGAACAAAAGAACTGTGTTTCCTACACATATGGGCCATATCTAGTTCAACTCTGCTTCTGAAACTGAAACAAACCAGAGGTCCTCTAACATCCAATGCTTGTCAGTTAAGATGAGAAACGTGTGAGCTTCGTGAACGATGTAGTTCGTTTGAGCAGTAAAGTAACTGCCCATACCTGAAACGAAGTCTTGCTTGTAGGAAGACTCCGAGCCTGGGATTTAACTCCATTTCTGAACTGAAACACACAGCAGAGTTCTCATCCATTGATCACACCTTGCTTTAGAGCTAGAAGCACGCTCTTGCTTTCCAGGGTCTCTAAGACTGCAGGAAATGTGAGTGTGATGAGAACAAAAGAACGGTGTGCCCTACACATACGGATCATATCTAGTACAACTCTGCCTCTGAAATTGATACAAAGCACAGGTCCTCTAAGATCCAATACTTGTCAGTTAAGATGAGAAAAGTGTGAGCTTCGTGAACGATGTAGATCGTTTGAGCTGAAAAGTGACTGCCCTTACTTGAAACGAAGTCTTGCTTGTAGGACGACAGAGAGCCTGGAATATAACTCCATTTCTGAAGGGAAACACACAGCATAGTTCTCATCGATGGATCACACTCTGCTTTAGAGCAAGAAGCACGCTCTTGCTTTCTAGAGTCTCTAATACAGCAGGAAACTTGAGTGTCCTCAGAACAAAAGAACTGTGTTTCCTACACATAGGGCCATATCTAGTTCAACTCTGCTTCTGAAACTGAAACAAACCACAGGTCCTCTAACTTCCAATGCTTGTCAGTGTAGATGAGAAACGTGTGATCTTCGTGAACGATGTAGTTCATTTGAGCTGAAAAGTGACTGCCCTTACTTGAATGAAGTCTTGCTTGTAGAAGACTCAGAGCATGGCATTTAACTCCATTTCTGAAGTGAAACACACAGCATAGTTCTCATCGATGGATCACACTCTGCTTTAGAGCAAGAAGCATGCTCTTGCTTTCTAGAGTCTCTAATACCGCAGGAAACGTGAGTGTGCTCAGAACAAAAGAACAGTGTTTCCTACACATACAGGCCATATCTAGTTCAACTCTGCTTCTGAAACTGATACAAAGCACTGGTACTCTAACATTCAATGCTTGTCAGTTAAGATGAGAAACGTGTGAGCTTCGTGAACGATGTAGTTCCTTTGATCTGAAAAATGACTGCACTTACTTGAAACGAAGTCTTGCTTGTAGGAAGACAAAGAGCCTGGAATTTAACTCCATTTCTGAAGGGAAACACACAGCATAGTTCTCTTCGATGGATCACACTCTGCTTTAGAGCAAGAGCACGCTCTTGCTTTCTAGAGTCTCTAATACAGTCGGAAACATGAGTGTGCTCAGAACAAAAGAACGGTGTTTCCTACACATACGGGCCATATCTAGTTCAACTCTGCTTCTGAACCTGAAACAAACCACAGGTCCTCTAACGTCCAATGCTTGTCAGTTAAGATGAGAAACGTGTGTGCTTCGTGAACGATGTAGTTTGTTTGAGCTGTAAAGTAACTGCCCTGACCTGAAACGAATTCTTGCTTGTAGAAAGACTCAGAGCCTGGGATTTAACTCCATTTCTGAAGTGAAGCACAGAGCAGAGTTCTCATCCATTGATCACACTCTGCTTTAGCGCCAGAAGCACGCTCTTGCTTTCCAGGGTCTCTAAGACAGCAGGAAATGTGAGTGTGATGAAAACAAAAGAACGGTGTTACCTACACACACGGACCATATCTAGTACAACTCTGCCTCTGAAATTGATACAAAGCACAGGTCCTCTAAGATCCAATGCTTGTCTGTTAAGATGAGAAACGTGTGAGCTTCGTGAACGATGTTGATCGTTTGAGCTGAAAAGTGACTGCCCTTACTTGAAACGAAGTCTTGCTTGTAGGAAGACACAGAGCCTGGAATATAACTCCATTTCTGAAGGGAAACACACAGCATAGTTCTCATCGATGGATCACACTCTGCTTTAGAGCAAGAAGCACGCTCTTGCTTTCTAGAGTCTCTAATAGAGCAGGAAATGTGAGTGTGATGAAAACAAAAGAACGGTGTTACCTACACACACGGACCATATGTAGTACAACTCTGCCTCTGAAATTGATACAAAGCACAGGTCCTCTAAGATCCAATGCTTGTCTGTTAAGATGAGAAACGTGTGAGCTTCGTGAACGATGTAGATCGTTTGAGCTGAAAAGTGACTGCCCTTACTTGAAACGAAGTCTTGCTTGTAGGAAGACACAGAGCCTGGAATATAACTCCATTTCTGAAGGGAAACACACAGCATAGTTCTCATCGATGGATCACACTCTGCTTTAGAGCAAGAAGCACGCTCTTGCTTTCTAGAGTCTCTAATAGAGCAGGAAACTTGAGTGTGCTCAGAACAAAAGAACGGTGTTTCCTACACATATGGGCCATATCTAGTTCAACTCTGCTTCTGAAACTGAAACAAACCAGAGGTCCTCTAACATCCAATGCTTGTCAGTTAAGATGAGAAACGTGTGAGCTTCGTGAACGATGTAGTTCGTTTGAGCAGTAAAGTAACTGCCCATACCTGAAAAGAAGTCTTGCTTGTAGGAAAACTCCAAGCCTGGGATTTAACTCCATTTCTGAAGTGAAACACACAGCAGAGTTCTCATCCATTGATCACACTGTGCTTTAGAGCTAGAAGCACGCTCTTGCTTTCCAGGGTCTCTAAGACTGCAGGAAATGTGAGTGTGATGAGAACAAAAGAACGGTGTGCCCTACACATACGGATCATATCTAGTACAACTCTGCCTCTGAAATTGATACAAAGCACAGGTCCTCTAAGATCCAATACTTGTCAGTTAAGATGAGAAACGTGTGAGATTCGTGAACGATGTAGATCGTTTGAGCTGCAAAGTGACTGGCCTTACTTGAAACGAAGTCTTGCTTGTAGGAAGACAAAGAGCCTGGAATTTAACTCCATTTCTGAAGGGAAACACACAGAATAGTTCTCTTCGATGGATCACACTATGCTTTAGAGCAAGAGCACGCTCTTGCTTTCTAGAGTCTCCAATACAGCCGGAAACTTGAGTGTGCTCAGAACAAAAGAACGGTGTTTCCTACACATACGGGCCATATCTAGTTCAACTCTGCTTCTGAACCTGAAACAAACCACAGGTCCTCTAACATCCAATGCTTGTCAGTTAAGATGAGAAACGTGTGAGCTTCGTGAACGATGTAGTTCGTTTGAGCTGTAAAGTAACTGCCCTTACCAGAAACGAAGTCTTGCTTGTAGGAAGACTCAGAGCCTGGGATTTAACTACATTTCTGAAGTGAAACACACAGCAGAGTTCTCATCCATTGATCACACTCTGCTTTAGAGCCAGAAGCAGGCACTTGCTTTCCAGAGTCTCTAAGACAGCAGGAAAAGTGAGTGTGCTCAGAAGAAAAGAATGGTGTTTCCTATACATACAGACATTATCTAGTTCAACTCTGCTTCTGAAACTGAAACAAACCAGAGGTCGTCTAACATCCAATGCTTGTCAGTTAAGATGAGACACATGTGAGCTTCGGGAACGATGGAGTTCGTTTGAGCTGTAAAGTAACTGCCCTTACCTGAAACGAAGTCTTGCTTGTAGGAAGACTCAGAGCCTGGGTTTAACTCCATTTCTGAAGTGAAACACAGAGCAGAGTTCTCATCCATTGATCACATTCTGCTTTAGAGCCAGAAGCACGCTCTTGCTTTCCAGGGTCTCTAAGACAGCAAGAAATGTGAGTGTGATGAAAACAAAAGAACGGTGTTACCTACACACACGGACCATATCTAGTACAACTCTGCCTCTGAAATTGATACAAAGCACAGGTCCTCTAAGATCCAATACTTGTCAGTTAAGATGAGAAACGTGTGAGCTTCGTGAACGATGTAGATCATTTGAGCTGAAGAGTGACTGCCCATACTTGAAACGAAGTCTTGCTTGTAGGAAGACACAGAGCCTGGAATATAACTCCATTTCTGAAGGGAAACACACAGCATAGTTCTCATCGATGGATCACACTCTGCTTTAGAGCAAGAAGCATGCCCTTGCTTTCTAGAGTCTCTAATACAGCAGGAAACGTGAGTGTCCTCAGAACAAAAGAACTGTGTTTCCTACACCTAGGGCCATATCTAGTTCAACTCTGCTTCTGAAACTGAAACAAACCACAGGTCCTCTAACATCCAATGCTTGTCAGTTTAGATGAGAAACGTGTGATCTTCGTGAAAGATGTAGTTCGTTTGAGCTGAAATGTGTCTGCCCTTACTTGAATGAAGTCTTGCTTGTAGGAATACTCAGAGCATGGGATTTAACTCCATTTCTGAAGTGAAACACACAGCATAGTTCTCATCGATGGATCACACTCTGCTTTAGAGCAAGAAGCATGCTCTTTCTTTCTAGAGTCTCTAATACCGCAGGAAACGTGAGTGTGCTCAGAACAAAGAACAGTGTTTCCTACACATACAGGCCATATCTAGTTCAACTCTGCTTCAGAAACTGATACAAAGCACTGGTCCTCTAACATTCAATGCTTGTCAGTTAAGATGAGAAACGTGTGAGCTTCGTGAACGATGTAGTTCCTTTTGTCTGAAAAATGACTGCACTTACTTGAAACGAAGTCTTGCTTGTAGGAAGACAAAGAGCCTGGAATTTAACTCCATTTCTGAAGGGAAACACACAGAATAGTTCTCTTCGATGGATCACACTCTGCTTTAGAGCAAGAGCACGCTCTTGCTTTCTAGAGTCTCTAATACAGCCGGAAACTTGAGTGTGCTCAGAACAAAAGAACGGTGTTTCCTACACATACGGGCCATATCTAGTTCAACTCTGCTTCTGAACCTGAAACAAACCACAGGTCCTCTAACATCCAATGCTTGTCAGTTAAGATGAGAAACGTGTGAGCTTCGTGAACGATGTAGTTCGTTTGAGCTGTAAAGTAACTGCCCTTACCTGAAACGAAGTCTTGCTTGTAGGAAGACTCAGAGCCTGGGATTTAACTCCATTTCTGAAGTGAAACACAGAGCAGAGTTCTCATCAATTGATCACACTCTGCTTTAGCGCCAGAAGCACGCTTTGCTTTCCAGGGTCTCTAAGACAGCAGGAAATGTGAGTGTGATGAAAACAAATGAACGGTGTTACCTACACACACGGACCATATCTAGTACAACTCTGCCTCTGAAATTGATACAAAGCACAGGTGTTCTAAGATCCAATGCTTGTCTGTTAAGATGAGAAACGTGTGAGCTTCGTGAAGGATGTAGATCGTTTGAGCTGAAAAGTGACTGCCCTTACTTGAAACGAAGTCTTGCATGTAGGAAGACACAGAGCCTGGAATATAACTCCATTTCTGAAGGGAAACACACAGCATAGTTCTCATCGATGGATCACACTCTGCTTTAGAGCAAGAAGCACGCTCTTGCTTTCTAGAGTCTCTAATATAGCAGGAAACTTGAGTGTCCTCAGAACAAAAGAACTGTGTTTCCTACACATATGGGCCATATCTAGTTCAACTCTGCTTCTGAAACTGAAACAAACCACAGGTCCTCTAACATCCAATGCTTGTCAGTTAAGATGAGAAACGTGTGAGCTTCGTGAACGATGTAGTTCGTTTGAGCAGTAAAGTAACTGCCCATACCTGAAACGAAGTCTTGCTTGTAGGAAGACTCCGAGCCTGGGATTTAACTCCATTTCTGAACTGAAACACACAGCAGAGTTCTCATCCATTGATCACACTGTGCTTTAGAGCTAGAAGCACGCTCTTGCTTTCCAGGGTCTCTAAGACTGCAGGAAATGTGAGTGTGATGAGAACAAAAGAACGGTGTGCCCTACACATACGGATCATATCTTGTACAACTCTGCCTCTGAAATTGATACAAAGCACAGGTCCTCTAACATCCAATGCTTGTCAGTTAAGATGAGAAACGTGTGCCCATTGTGAACGATGTAGATCATTTGAGCTGAAGAGTGACTGCCCATACTTGAAACGAAGTCTTGCTTGTAGGAAGACACAGAGCCTGGGATATAACTCCATTTCTGAAGGGAAACACACAGCATAGTTCTCATCGATGGATCACACTCTGCTTTAGAGCAAGAAGCATGCCCTTGCTTTCTAGAGTCTCTAATACAGCAGGAAACGTGAGTGTCCTCAGAACAAAAGAACTGTGTTTCCTACACCTAGGGCCATATCTAGTTCAACTCTGCTTCTGAAACTGAAACAAACCACAGGTCCTCTAACATCCAATGCTTGTCAGTTTAGATGAGAAACGTGTGATCTTCGTGAAAGATGTAGTTCGTTTGAGCTGAAATGTGTCTGCCCTTACTTGAATGAAGTCTTGCTTGTAGGAAGACTCAGAGCATGGGATTTAACTCCATTTCTGAAGTGAAACACACAGCATAGTTCTCATCGATGGATCACACTCTGCTTTAGAGCAAGAAGCATGCTCTTTCTTTCTAGAGTCTCTAATACCGCAGGAAACGTGAGTGTGCTCAGAACAAAGAACAGTGTTTCCTACACATACAGGCCATATCTAGTTCAACTCTGCTTCAGAAACTGATACAAAGCACTGGTCCTCTAACATTCAATGCTTGTCAGTTAAGATGAGAAACGTGTGAGCTTCGTGAACGATGTAGTTCCTTTTGTCTGAAAAATGACTGCACTTACTTGAAACGAAGTTTTGCTTGTAGGAAGACAAAGAGCCTGGAATTTAACTCCATTTCTGAAGGGAAACACACAGAATCGTTCTCTTCGATGGATCACACTCTGCTTTAGAGCAAGAGCACGCTCTTGCTTTCTAGAGTCTCTAATACAGCCGGAAAATTGAGTGTGCTCAGAACAAAAGAACGGTGTTTCCTACACATACGGGCCATATCTAGTTCAACTCTGCTTCTGAACCTGAAACAAACCACAGGTCCTCTAACATCCAATGCTTGTCAGTTAAGATGAGAAACGTGTGATCTTCGTGAACGATGTAGTTCATTTGAGCTGAAAAGTGACTGCCCTTACTTGAATGAAGTCTTGCTTGTAGGAAGACTCAGAGCATGGGATATAACTCCATTTCTGAAGTGAAACACACAGCATAGTTCTCATCGATGGATCACACTCTGCTTTAGAGCAAGAAGCATGCTCTTGCTTTCTAGAGTCTCTAATACCGCAGGAAACGTGAGTGTGCCAAGAACAAAAGAACGGTGTTTCCTACACATATGGACCATATCTAGTCCAACTCTGCTTCTGAAACTGATACAAAGCACTGGTACTCTAACATCGGATGCTTGTCACTTAAGATGTGAAACGTGTGAGCTTTGTAAACGATGTAGTTCGTTTGAGCTCTAAAGTAACAGCCCTTACCTGAAACGAAGTCTTTCTTGTAGGAAGACACAGAGCCTGGGATTTAACTACATTTCTGAAGTGAAACACACAGCAGAGTTCTCATCCATTGATCACACTCTGCTTTAGAGCCAGAAGCACGCACTTGATTTCCAGAGTCACTAAGACAGCAGGAAATGTGAGTGTGCTCAGAAGAAAAGTACGGTGTTTCCTATACATAAGGACCATATCTAGTTCAAATCTGCTTCTGAAACTGAAACAAACCAGAGGTCCTCTAATATCTAATGCTTCTCAGTTAAGATGAGAAACATGTGAGCTTCAGGAACGATGGAGTTCGTTTGAGCTCTAAAGTAACTGCCCTTACCTGAAACGAAGTCTTGCTTGTAGGAAGACTCAGAGCCTGGGTTTAACTCCATTTCTGAAGTGAAACACAGAGCAGAGTTCTCATCCATTGATCACACTCTGCTTTAGAGCCAGAAGCACGCTTTGCTTTCCAGGGTCTCTAAGACAGCAAGAAATGTGAGTGTGATGAAAACAAAAGAACGGTGTTACCTACACACACGGACCATATCTAGTACAACTCTGCCTCTGAAATTGATACAAAGCACAGGTCCTCTAAGATCCAATACTTCTCAGTTAAGATGAGAAACGTGTGAGCTTCGTGAACGATGTAGATCGTTTGAGCTGAAAAGTGACTGCCCTTACTTGAAACGAAGTCTTGCTTGTAGGAAGACACAGAGCCTGGAATATAACTCCATTTCTGAAGGGAAACACACAGCATAGTTCTCATCGATGGATCACACTCTGCTTTAGAGCAAGAAGCAGGCTCTTGCTTTCTAGAGTCTCTAATACAGCAGGAAACTTGAGTGTCCTCAGAACAAAAGAACTGTGTTTCCTACACATAGGGCCATATCTAGTTCAACTCTGCTTCTGAAACTGATACAAAGCACTGGTACTCTAACATTCAATGCTTGTCAGTTAAGATGAGAAACGAGTGAGCTTCGTGAACGATGTAGTTCCTTTGATCTGAAAAATGACTGCACTTACTTGAAACGAAGTCTTGCTTGTAGGAAGACACAGAGCCTGGAATATAACTCCATTTCTGAAGGGAAACACACAGCATAGTTCTCATCGATGGATCACACTCTGCTTTAGAGCAAGAAGCACTCTCTTGCTTTCTAGAGTCTCTAATAGAGCAGGAAACTTGAGTGTGCTCAGAACAAAAGAACTGTGTTTCCTACACATATGGGCCATATCTAGTTCAACTCTGCTTCTGAAACTGAAACAAACCAGAGGTCCTCTAACATCCAATGCTTGTCAGTTAAGATGAGAAACGTGTGAGCTTCGTGAACGATGTAGTTCGTTTGAGCAGTAAAGTAACTGCCCATACCTGAAACGAAGTCTTGCTTGTAGGAAGACTCCGAGCCTGGGATTTAACTCCATTTCTGAACTGAAACACACAGCAGAGTTCTCATCCATTGATCACACCTTGCTTTAGAGCTAGAAGCACGCTCTTGCTTTCCAGGGTCTCTAAGACTGCAGGAAATGTGAGTGTGATGAGAACAAAAGAACGGTGTGCCCTACAGATACGGATCATATCTAGTACAACTCTGCCTCTGAAATTGATACAAAGCACAGGTCCTCTAAGATCCAATACTTGTCAGTTAAGATGAGAAAAGTGTGAGCTTCGTGAACGATGTAGATCGTTTGAGCTGAAAAGTGACTGCCCTTACTTGAAACGAAGTCTTGCTTGTAGGACGACAGAGAGCCTGGAATATAACTCCATTTCTGAAGGGAAACACACAGCATAGTTCTCATCGATGGATCACACTCTGCTTTAGAGCAAGAAGCACGCTCTTGCTTTCTAGAGTCTCTAATACAGCAGGAAACTTGAGTGTCCTCAGAACAAAAGAACTGTGTTTCCTACACATAGGGCCATATCTAGTTCAACTCTGCTTCTGAAACTGAAACAAACCACAGGTCCTCTAACTTCCAATGCTTGTCAGTGTAGATGAGAAACGTGTGATCTTCGTGAACGATGTAGTTCATTTGAGCTGAAAAGTGACTGCCCTTACTTGAATGAAGTCTTGCTTGTAGGAAGACTCAGAGCATGGGATTTAACTCCATTTCTGAAGTGAAACACACAGCATAGTTCTCATCGATGGATCACACTCTGCTTTAGAGCAAGAAGCATGCTCTTGCTTTCTAGAGTCTCTAATACCGCAGGAAACGTGAGTGTGCTCAGAACAAAAGAACAGTGTTTCCTACACATACAGGCCATATCTAGTTCAACTCTGCTTCTGAAACTGATACAAAGCACTGGTACTCTAACATTCAATGCTTGTCAGTTAAGATGAGAAACGTGTGAGCTTCGTGAACGATGTAGTTCCTTTGATCTGAAAAATGACTGCACTTACTTGAAACGAAGTCTTGCTTGTAGGAAGACAAAGAGCCTGGAATTTAACTCCATTTCTGAAGGGAAACACACAGCATAGTTCTCTTCGATGGATCACACTCTGCTTTAGAGCAAGAGCACGCTCTTGCTTTCTAGAGTCTCTAATACAGTCGGAAACATGAGTGTGCTCAGAACAAAAGAACGGTGTTTCCTACACATACGGGCCACATCTAGTTCAACTCTGCTTCTGAACCTGAAACAATCCACAGGTCCTCTAACGTCCAATGCTTGTCAGTTAAGATGAGAAACGTGTGAGCTTCGTGAACGATGTAGTTTGTTTGAGCTGTAAAGTAACTGCCCTGACCTGAAACGAATTCTTGCTTGTAGAAAGACTCAGAGCCTGGGATTTAACTCCATTTCTGAAGTGAAGCACAGAGCAGAGTTCTCATCCATTGATCACACTCTGCTTTAGCGCCAGAAGCACGCTCTTGCTTTCCAGGGTCTCTAAGACAGCAGGAAATGTGAGTGTGATGAAAACAAAAGAACGGTGTTACCTACACACACGGACCATATCTAGTACAACTCTGCCTCTGAAATTGATACAAAGCACAGGTCCTCTAAGATCCAATGCTTGTCTGTTAAGATGAGAAACGTGTGAGCTTCGTGAACGATGTTGATCGTTTGAGCTGAAAAGTGACTGCCCTTACTTGAAACGAAGTCTTGCTTGTAGGAAGACACAGAGCCTGGAATATAACTCCATTTCTGAAGGGAAACACACAGCATAGTTCTCATCGATGGATCACACTCTGCTTTAGAGCAAGAAGCACGCTCTTGCTTTCTAGAGTCTCTAATAGAGCAGGAAACTTGAGTGTGCTCAGAACCAAAGAACTGTGTTTCCTACATATATGGGCCATATCTAGTTCAACTCTGCTTCTGAAACTGAAACAAACCAGAGGTCCTCTAACATCCAAAGCTTGTCAGTTAAGATGAGAATCGTGTGAGCTTCGTGAACGATGTAGTTCGTTTGAGCAGTAAAGTAACTGCCCATACCTGAAACGAAGTCTTGCTTGTAGGAAAACTCCAAGCCTGGGATTTATCTCCATTTCTGAAGTGAAACACACAGCAGAGTTTTCATCCATTGATCACACTGTGCTTTAGAGCTAGAAGCACGCTCTTGCTTTCCAGGGTCTCTAAGACTGCAGGAAATGTGAGTGTGATGAGAACAAAAGAACGGTGTGCCCTACACATACGGATCATATCTAGTACAACTCTGCCTCTGAAATTGATACAAAGCACAGGTCCTCTAACATCCAATGCTTGTCAGTTAAGATGAGAAACGTGTGAGCTTCATGAACGATGTAGATCGTTTGAGCTGAAAAGTGACTGCCCTTACTTGAAACGAAGTTTTGCTTGTAGGAAGACAAAGAGCCTGGAATTTAACTCCATTTCTGAAGGGAAACACACAGAATAGTTCTCTTCGATGGATCACACTCTGCTTTAGAGCAAGAGCACGCTCTTGCTTTCTAGAGTCTCTAATACAGCCGGAAACTTGAGTGTGCTCAGAACAAAGAACGGTGTTTCCTACACATAGGGCCATATCTAGTTCAACTCTGCTTCTGAACCTGAAACAAACCACAGGTCCTCTAACATCCAATGCTTGTCAGTTAAGATGAGAAACGTGTGATCTTCGTGAACGAAGTAGTTAATTTGAGCTGAAAAGTGACTGCCCTTACTTGAATGAAGTCTTGCTTGTAGGAAGACTCAGAGCATGGGATTTAACTCCATTTCTGAAGTGAAACACACAGCATAGTTCTCATCGATGGATCACACTCTGCTTTAGAGCAAGAAGCATGCTCTTGCTTTCTAGAGTCTCTAATACCGCAGGAAACGTGAGTGTGCTCAGAACAAAAGAACAGTGTTTCCTACACATACAGGCCATATCTAGTTCAACTCTGCTTCTGAACCTGAAACAAACCACAGGTCCTCTAACATCCAATGCTTGTCAGTTAAGATGAGAAACGTGTGATCTTCGTGAACGATGTAGTTCGTTTGAGCTGAAATGTGTCTGCCCTTACTTGAATGAAGTCTTGCTTGTAGGAATACTCAGAGCATGGGATTTAACTCCATTTCTGAAGTGAAACACACAGCATAGTTCTCATCGATGGATCACACTCTGCTTTAGAGCAAGAAGCATGCTCTTTCTTTCTAGAGTCTCTAATACCGCAGGAAACGTGAGTGTGCTCAGAACAAAGAACAGTGTTTCCTACACATACAGGCCATATCTAGTTCAACTCTGCTTCAGAAACTGATACAAAGCACTGGTCCTCTAACATTCAATGCTTGTCAGTTAAGATGAGAAACGTGTGAGCTTCGTGAACGATGTAGTTCCTTTTGTCTGAAAAATGACTGCACTTACTTGAAACGAAGTCTTGCTTGTAGGAAGACAAAGAGCCTGGAATTTAACTCCATTTCTGAAGGGAAACACACAGAATAGTTCTCTTCGATGGATCACACTCTGCTTTAGAGCAAGAGCACGCTCTTGCTTTCTAGAGTCTCTAATACAGCCGGAAACTTGAGTGTGCTCAGAACAAAAGAACGGTGTTTCCTACACATACGGGCCATATCTAGTTCAACTCTGCTTCTGAACCTGAAACAAACCACAGGTCCTCTAACATCCAATGCTTGTCAGTTAAGATGAGAAACGTGTGAGCTTCGTGAACGATGTAGTTCCTTTGAGCTGTAAAGTAACTGCCCTTACCTGAAACGAAGTCTTGCTTGTAGGAAGACTCAGAGCATGGGATTTAACTCCATTTCTGAAGTGAAACACAGAGCAGAGTTCTCATCAATTGATCACACTCTGCTTTAGCGCCAGAAGCACGCTTTGCTTTCCAGGGTCTCTAAGACAGCAGGAAATGTGAGTGTGATGAAAACAAAAGAACGGTGTTACCTACACACACGGACCATATCTAGTACAACTCTGCCTCTGAAATTGATACAAAGCACAGGTGTTCTAAGATCCAATGCTTGTCTGTTAAGATGAGAAACGTGTGAGCTTCGTGAAGGATGTAGATCGTTTGAGCTGAAAAGTGACTGCCCTTACTTGAAACGAAGTCTTGCATGTAGGAAGACACAGAGCCTGGAATATAACTCCATTTCTGAAGGGAAACACACAGCATAGTTCTCATCGATGGATCACACTCTGCTTTAGAGCAAGAAGCACGCTCTTGCTTTCTAGAGTCTCTAATATAGCAGGAAACTTGAGTGTCCTCAGAACAAAAGAACTGTGTTTCCTACACCTATGGGCCATATCTAGTTCAACTCTGCTTCTGAAACTGAAACAAACCACAGGTCCTCTAACATCCAATGCTTGTCAGTTAAGATGAGAAACGTGTGAGCTTCGTGAACGATGTAGTTCGTTTGAGCAGTAAAGTAACTGCCCATACCTGAAACGAAGTCTTGCTTGTAGGAAGACTCCGAGCCTGGGATTTAACTCCATTTCTGAACTGAAACACACAGCAGAGTTCTCATCCATTGATCACACTGTGCTTTAGAGCTAGAAGCACGCTCTTGCTTTCCAGGGTCTCTAAGACTGCAGGAAATGTGAGTGTGATGAGAACAAAAGAACGGTGTGCCCTACACATACGGATCATATCTTGTACAACTCTGCCTCTGAAATTGATACAAAGCACAGGTCCTCTAACATCCAATGCTTGTCAGTTAAGATGAGAAACGTGTGCCCATTGTGAACGATGTAGATCATTTGAGCTGAAGAGTGACTGCCCATACTTGAAACGAAGTCTTGCTTGTAGGAAGACACAGAGCCTGGAATATAACTCCATTTCTGAAGGGAAACACACAGCATAGTTCTCATCGATGGATCACACTCTGCTTTAGAGCAAGAAGCATGCCCTTGCTTTCTAGAGTCTCTAATACAGCAGGAAACGTGAGTGTCCTCAGAACAAAAGAACTGTGTTTCCTACACCTAGGGCCATATCTAGTTCAACTCTGCTTCTGAAACTGAAACAAACCACAGGTCCTCTAACATCCAATGCTTGTCAGTTTAGATGAGAAACGTGTGATCTTCGTGAAAGATGTAGTTCGTTTGAGCTGAAATGTGTCTGCCCTTACTTGAATGAAGTCTTGCTTGTAGGAAGACTCAGAGCATGGGATTTAACTCCATTTCTGAAGTGAAACACACAGCATAGTTCTCATCAATGGATCACACTCTGCTTTAGAGCAAGAAGCATGCTCTTTCTTTCTAGAGTCTCTAATACCGCAGGAAACGTGAGTGTGCTCAGAACAAAGAACAGTGTTTCCTACACATACAGGCCATATCTAGTTCAACTCTGCTTCAGAAACTGATACAAAGCACTGGTCCTCTAACATTCAATGCTTGTCAGTTAAGATGAGAAACGTGTGAGCTTCGTGAACGATGTAGTTCCTTTTGTCTGAAAAATGACTGCACTTACTTGAAACGAAGTTTTGCTTGTAGGAAGACAAAGAGCCTGGAATTTAACTCCATTTCTGAAGGGAAACACACAGAATAGTTCTCTTCGATGGATCACACTCTGCTTTAGAGCAAGAGCACGCTCTTGCTTTCTAGAGTCTCTAATACAGCCGGAAACTTGAGTGTGCTCAGAACAAAAGAACGGTGTTTCCTACACATACAGGCCATATCTAGTTCAACTCTGCTTCTGAACCTGAAACAAACCACAGGTCCTCTAACATCCAATGCTTGTCAGTTAAGATGAGAAACGTGTGAGCTTCGTGAACGATGTAGTTCGTTTGAGCTGTAAAGTAACTGCCCTTACCTGAAACGAAGTCTTGCTTGTAGGAAGACTCAGAGCCTGGGATTTAACTCCATTTCTGAAGTGAAACACAGAGCAGAGTTCTCATCAATTGATCACACTCTGCTTTAGCGCCAGAAGCACGCTTTGCTTTCCAGGGTCTCTAAGACAGCAGGAAATGTGAGTGTGATGAAAACAAAAGAACGGTGTTACCTACACACACGGACCATATCTAGTACAACTCTGCCTCTGAAATTGATACAAAGCACAGGTCCTCTAACATCCAATGCTTGTCAGTTAAGATGAGAAACGTGTGCCCTTTGTGAACGATGTAGATCGTTTGAGCTGAAGAGTGACTGCCCTTACTTGAAACGAAGTCTTGCTTGTAGGAAGACACAGAGCCTGTAATATAACTCCATTTATGAAGGGAAACACACAGCATAGTTCTCATCGATGGATCACACTCTGCTTTAGAGCAAGAAGCATGCTCTTTCTTTCTAGAGTCTCTAATACCGCAGGAAACTTGAGTGTGCTCAGAACAAAGAACAGTGTTTCCTACACATACAGGCCATATCTAGTTCAACTCTGCTTCATAAACTGATAAAAAGCACTGGTCCTCTAACATTCAATGCTTGTCAGTTAAGATGAGAAACGTGTGAGCTTCGTGAACGATGTAGTTCATTTGAGCTGAAAAGTGACTGCCCTTACTTGAATGAAGTCTTGCTTGTAGGAAGACTCAGAGCCTGGGATTTAACTACATTTCTGAAGTGAAACACACAGCAGAGTTCTCATCCATTGATCACACTCTGCTTTAGAGCCAGAAGCAGGCACTTGCTTTCCAGAGTCTCTAAGACAGCAGGAAAAGTGAGTGTGCTCAGAAGAAAAGAATGGTGTTTCCTATACATACGGACAATATCTAGTTCAACTCTGCTTCTGAAACTGAAACAAACCAGAGGTCCTCTAACATCCAATGCTTGTCAGTTAAGATGAGACACATGTGAGCTTCGGGAACGATGGAGTTCGTTTGAGCTGTAAAGTAATTGCCCTTACCTGAAAAGAAGTCTTGCTTGTAGGAAGACTCCGAGCCTGGGATTTAACTCCATTTCTGAACTGAAACACACAGCAGAGTTCTCATCCATTGATCACACTGTGCTTTAGAGCTAGAAGCACGCTCTTGCTTTCCAGGGTCTCTAAGACTGCAGGAAATGTGAGTGTGATGAGAACAAAAGAACGGTGTGCCCTACACATACGGATCATATCTAGTACAACTCTGCCTCTGAAATTGATACAAAGCACAGGTCCTCTAAGATCCAATACTTGTCAGTTAAGATGAGAAACGTGTGAGATTCGTGAACGAGGTAGATCGTTTGAGCTGCAAAGTGACTGCCCTTACTTGAAACGAAGTCTTGCTTGTAGGAAGACAAAGAGCCTGGAATTTAACTCCATTTCTGAAGGGAAACACACAGAATAGTTCTCTTCGATGGATCACACTCTGCTTTAGAGCAAGAGCACGCTCTTGCTTTCTAGAGTCTCCAATACAGCCGGAAACTTGAGTGTGCTCAGAACAAAAGAACGGTGTTTCCTACACATACGGGCCATATCTAGTTCAACTCTGCTTCTGAACCTGAAACAAACCACAGGTCCTCTAACATCCAATGCTTGTCAGTTAAGATGAGAAACGTGTGAGCTTCGTGAACGATGTAGTTCGTTTGAGCTGTAAAGTAACTGCCCTTACCAGAAACGAAGTCTTGCTTGTAGGAAGACTCAGAGCCTGGGATTTAACTACATTTCTGAAGTGAAACACACAGCAGAGTTCTCATCCATTGATCACACTCTGCTTTAGAGAGAGAAGCAGGCACTTGCTTTCCAGAGTCTCTAAGACAGCAGGAAAAGTGAGTGTGCTCAGAAGAAAAGAATGGTGTTTCCTATACATACAGACAATATCTAGTTCAACTCTGCTTCTGAAACTGAAACAAACCAGAGGTCGTCTAACATCCAATGCTTGTCAGTTAAGATGAGACACATGTGAGCTTCGGGAACGATAGAGTTCGTTTGAGCTGTAAAGTAACTGCCCTTACCTGAAACGAAGTCTTGCTTGTAGGAAGACTCAGAGCCTGGGTTATCTCCATTTCTGAAGTGAAACACAGAGCAGAGTTCTCATCCATTGATCACATTCTGCTTTAGAGCCAGAAGCACGCTCTTGCTTTCCAGGGTCTCTAAGACAGCAAGAAATGTGAGTGTGATGAAAACAAAAGAACGGTGTTACCTACACACACGGACCATATCTAGTACAACTCTGCCTCTGAAATTGATACAAAGCACAGGTCCTCTAAGATCCAATACTTGTCAGTTAAGATGAGAAACGTGTGAGCTTCGTGAACGATGTAGATCGTTTGAGCTGAAAAATGACTGCCCTTACTTGAAACGAAGTCTTGCTTGTAGGAAGACAGAGAGCCTGGAATATAACTCCATTTCTGAAGGGAAACACACAGCATAGTTCTCATCGATGGATCACACTCTGCTTTAGAGCAAGAAGCACGCTCTTGCTTTCTAGAGTCTCTAATACAGCAGGAAACTTGAGTGTCCTCAGAACAAAAGAACTGTGTTTCCTACACATAGGGCCATATCTAGTTCAACTCTGCTTCTGAAACTGAAACAAACCACAGGTCCTCTAACATCCAATGCTTGTCAGTTTAGATGAGAAACGTGTGATCTTCGTGAAAGATGTAGTTCATTTGAGCTGAAAAGTGACTGCCCTTACTTGAATGAAGTCTTGCTTGTAGGAAGACTCAGAGCATGGGATTTAACTCCATTTCTGAACTGAAACACACAGCAGAGTTCTCATCCATTGATCACACTGTGCTTTAGAGCTAGAAGCACGCTCTTGCTTTCCAGGGTCTCTAAGACTGCAGGAAATGTGAGTGTGATGAGAACAAAAGAACGGTGTGCCCTACACATACGGATCATATCTTGTACAACTCTGCCTCTGAAATTGATACAAAGCACAGGTCCTCTAACATCCAATACTTGTCAGTTAAGATGAGAAACGTGTGCCCATTGTGAACGATGTAGATCATTTGAGCTGAAGAGTGACTGCCCATACTTGAAACGAAGTCTTGCTTGTAGGAAGACACAGAGCCTGGAATATAACTCCATTTCTGAAGGGAAACACACAGCATAGTTCTCATCGATGGATCACACTCTGCTTTAGAGCAAGAAGCATGCCCTTGCTTTCTAGAGTCTCTAATACAGCAGGAAACGTGAGTGTCCTCAGAACAAAAGAACTGTGTTTCCTACACCTAGGGCCATATCTAGTTCAACTCTGCTTCTGAAACTGAAACAAACCACAGGTCCTCTAACATCCAATGCTTGTCAGTTTAGATGAGAAACGTGTGATCTTCGTGAAAGATGTAGTTCGTTTGAGCTGAAATGTGTCTGCCCTTACTTGAATGAAGTCTTGCTTGTAGGAAGACTCAGAGCATGGGATTTAAGTCCATTTCTGAAGTGAAACACACAGCATAGTTCTCATCGATGGATCACACTCTGCTTTAGAGCAAGAAGCATGCTCTTTCTTTCTAGAGTCTCTAATACCGCAGGAAACGTGAGTGTGCTCAGAACAAAGAACAGTGTTTCCTACACATACAGGCCATATCTAGTTCAACTCTGCTTCAGAAACTGATACAAAGCACTGGTCCTCTAACATTCAATGCTTGTCAGTTAAGATGAGAAACGTGTGAGCTTCGTGAACGATGTAGTTCCTTTTGTCTGAAAAATGACTGCACTTACTTGAAACGAAGTCTTGCTTGTAGGAAGACAAAGAGCCTGGAATTTAACTCCATTTCTGAAGGGAAACACACAGAATCGTTCTCTTCGATGGATCACACTCTGCTTTAGAGCAAGAGCACGCTCTTTCTTTCTAGAGTCTCTAATACAGCCGGAAACTTGAGTGTGCTCAGAACAAAAGAACGGTGTTTCCTACACATACGGGCCATATCTAGTTCAACTCTGCTTCTGAACCTGAAACAAACCACAGGTCCTCTAACATCCAATGCTTGTCAGTTAAGATGAGAAACGTGTGAGCTTCGTGAACGATGTAGTTCGTTTGAGCTGTAAAGTAACTGCCCTTACCTGAAACGAAGTCTTGCTTGTAGGAAGACTCAGAGCCTGGGATTTAACTCCATTTCTGAAGTGAAACACAGAGCAGAGTTCTCATCGATGGATCACACTCTGCTTTAGCGCCAGAAGCACGCTTTGCTTTCCAGGGTCTCTAAGACAGCAGGAAATGTGAGTGTGATGAAAACAAAAGAACGGTGTTACCTACACACACGGACCATATCTAGTACAACTCTGCCTCTGAAATTGATACAAAGCACAGGTCCTCTAAGATCCAATGCTTGTCTGTTAAGATGAGAAACGTGTGAGCTTCGTGAACGATGTAGATCGTTTGAGCTGAAAAGTGACTGCCCTTACTTGAAACGAAGTCTTGCTTGTAGGAAGACACAGAGCCTGGAATATAACTCCATTTCTGAAGGGAAACACACAGCATAGTTCTCATCGATGGATCACACTCTGCTTTAGAGCAAGAAGCACGCTCTTGCTTTCTAGAGTCTCTAATAGAGCAGGAAATGTGAGTGTGATGAAAACAAAAGAACGGTGTTACCTACACACACGGACCATATGTAGTACAACTCTGCCTCTGAAATTGATACAAAGCACAGGTCCTCTAAGATCCAATGCTTGTCTGTTAAGATGAGAAACGTGTGAGCTTCGTGAACGATGTAGATCGTTTGAGCTGAAAAGTGACTGCCCTTACTTGAAACGAAGTCTTGCTTGTAGGAAGACACAGAGCCTGGAATATAACTCCATTTCTGAAGGGAAACACACAGCATAGTTCTCATCGATGGATCACACTCTGCTTTAGAGCAAGAAGCACGCTCTTGCTTTCTAGAGTCTCTAATAGAGCAGGAAACTTGAGTGTGCTCAGAACAAAAGAACGGTGTTTCCTACACATATGGGCCATATCTAGTTCAACTCTGCTTCTGAAACTGAAACAAACCAGAGGTCCTCTAACATCCAATGCTTGTCAGTTAAGATGAGAAACGTGTGAGCTTCGTGAACGATGTAGTTCGTTTGAGCAGTAAAGTAACTGCCCATACCTGAAAAGAAGTCTTGCTTGTAGGAAAACTCCAAGCCTGGGATTTAACTCCATTTCTGAAGTGAAACACACAGCAGAGTTCTCATCCATTGATCACACTGTGCTTTAGAGCTAGAAGCACGCTCTTGCTTTCCAGGGTCTCTAAGACTGCAGGAAATGTGAGTGTGATGAGAACAAAAGAACGGTGTGCCCTACACATACGGATCATATCTAGTACAACTCTGCCTCTGAAATTGATACAAAGCACAGGTCCTCTAAGATCCAATACTTGTCAGTTAAGATGAGAAACGTGTGAGATTCGTGAACGATGTAGATCGTTTGAGCTGCAAAGTGACTGGCCTTACTTGAAACGAAGTCTTGCTTGTAGGAAGACAAAGAGCCTGGAATTTAACTCCATTTCTGAAGGGAAACACACAGAATAGTTCTCTTCGATGGATCACACTATGCTTTAGAGCAAGAGCACGCTCTTGCTTTCTAGAGTCTCCAATACAGCCGGAAACTTGAGTGTGCTCAGAACAAAAGAACGGTGTTTCCTACACATACGGGCCATATCTAGTTCAACTCTGCTTCTGAACCTGAAACAAACCACAGGTCCTCTAACATCCAATGCTTGTCAGTTAAGATGAGAAACGTGTGAGCTTCGTGAACGATGTAGTTCGTTTGAGCTGTAAAGTAACTGCCCTTACCAGAAACGAAGTCTTGCTTGTAGGAAGACTCAGAGCCTGGGATTTAACTACATTTCTGAAGTGAAACACACAGCAGAGTTCTCATCCATTGATCACACTCTGCTTTAGAGCCAGAAGCAGGCACTTGCTTTCCAGAGTCTCTAAGACAGCAGGAAAAGTGAGTGTGCTCAGAAGAAAAGAATGGTGTTTCCTATACATACAGACATTATCTAGTTCAACTCTGCTTCTGAAACTGAAACAAACCAGAGGTCGTCTAACATCCAATGCTTGTCAGTTAAGATGAGACACATGTGAGCTTCGGGAACGATGGAGTTCGTTTGAGCTGTAAAGTAACTGCCCTTACCTGAAACGAAGTCTTGCTTGTAGGAAGACTCAGAGCCTGGGTTTAACTCCATTTCTGAAGTGAAACACAGAGCAGAGTTCTCATCCATTGATCACATTCTGCTTTAGAGCCAGAAGCACGCTCTTGCTTTCCAGGGTCTCTAAGACAGCAAGAAATGTGAGTGTGATGAAAACAAAAGAACGGTGTTACCTACACACACGGACCATATCTAGTACAACTCTGCCTCTGAAATTGATACAAAGCACAGGTCCTCTAAGATCCAATACTTGTCAGTTAAGATGAGAAACGTGTGAGCTTCGTGAACGATGTAGATCATTTGAGCTGAAGAGTGACTGCCCATACTTGAAACGAAGTCTTGCTTGTAGGAAGACACAGAGCCTGGAATATAACTCCATTTCTGAAGGGAAACACACAGCATAGTTCTCATCGATGGATCACACTCTGCTTTAGAGCAAGAAGCATGCCCTTGCTTTCTAGAGTCTCAAATACAGCAGGAAACGTGAGTGTCCTCAGAACAAAAGAACTGTGTTTCCTACACCTAGGGCCATATCTAGTTCAACTCTGCTTCTGAAACTGAAACAAACCACAGGTCCTCTAACATCCAATGCTTGTCAGTTTAGATGAGAAACGTGTGATCTTCGTGAAAGATGTAGTTCGTTTGAGCTGAAATGTGTCTGCCCTTACTTGAATGAAGTCTTGCTTGTAGGAATACTCAGAGCATGGGATTTAACTCCATTTCTGAAGTGAAACACACAGCATAGTTCTCATCGATGGATCACACTCTGCTTTAGAGCAAGAAGCATGCTCTTTCTTTCTAGAGTCTCTAATACCGCAGGAAACGTGAGTGTGCTCAGAACAAAGAACAGTGTTTCCTACACATACAGGCCATATCTAGTTCAACTCTGCTTCAGAAACTGATACAAAGCACTGGTCCTCTAACATTCAATGCTTGTCAGTTAAGATGAGAAACGTGTGAGCTTCGTGAACGATGTAGTTCCTTTTGTCTGAAAAATGACTGCACTTACTTGAAACGAAGTCTTGCTTGTAGGAAGACAAAGAGCCTGGAATTTAACTCCATTTCTGAAGGGAAACACACAGAATAGTTCTCTTCGATGGATCACACTCTGCTTTAGAGCAAGAGCACGCTCTTGCTTTCTAGAGTCTCTAATACAGCCGGAAACTTGAGTGTGCTCAGAACAAAAGAACGGTGTTTCCTACACATACGGGCCATATCTAGTTCAACTCTGCTTCTGAACCTGAAACAAACCACAGGTCCTCTAACATCCAATGCTTGTCAGTTAAGATGAGAAACGTGTGAGCTTCGTGAACGATGTAGTTCCTTTGAGCTGTAAAGTAACTGCCCTTACCTGAAACGAAGTCTTGCTTGTAGGAAGACTCAGAGCCTGGGATTTAACTCCATTTCTGAAGTGAAACACAGAGCAGAGTTCTCATCAATTGATCACACTCTGCTTTAGCGCCAGAAGCACGCTTTGCTTTCCAGGGTCTCTAAGACAGCAGGAAATGTGAGTGTGATGAAAATAAAAGAACGGTGTTACCTACACACACGGACCATATCTAGTACAACTCTGCCTCTGAAATTGATACAAAGCACAGGTGTTCTAAGATCCAATGCTTGTCTGTTAAGATGAGAAACGTGTGAGCTTCGTGAAGGATGTAGATCGTTTGAGCTGAAAAGTGACTGCCCTTACTTGAAACGAAGTCTTGCATGTAGGAAGACACAGAGCCTGGAATATAACTCCATTTCTGAAGGGAAACACACAGCATAGTTCTCATCGATGGATCACACTCTGCTTTAGAGCAAGAGCACGCTCTTGCTTTCTAGAGTCTCTAATATAGCAGGAAACTTGAGTGTCCTCAGAACAAAAGAACTGTGTTTCCTACACATATGGGCCATATCTAGTTCAACTCTGCTTCTGAAACTGAAACAAACCACAGGTCCTCTAACATCCAATGCTTGTCAGTTAAGATGAGAAACGTGTGAGCTTCGTGAACGATGTAGTTCGTTTGAGCAGTAAAGTAACTGCCCATACCTGAAACGAAGTCTTGCTTGTAGGAAGACTCCGAGCCTGGGATTTAACTCCATTTCTGAACTGAAACACACAGCAGAGTTCGCATCCATTGATCACACTGTGCTTTAGAGCTAGAAGCACGCTCTTGCTTTCCAGGGTCTCTAAGACTGCAGGAAATGTGAGTGTGATGAGAACAAAAGAACGGTGTGCCCTACACATACGGATCATATCTTGTACAACTCTGCCTCTGAAATTGATACAAAGCACAGGTCCTCTAACATCCAATGCTTGTCAGTTAAGATGAGAAACGTGTGCCCATTGTGAACGATGTAGATCATTTGAGCTGAAGAGTGACTGCCCATACTTGAAACGAAGTCTTGCTTGTAGGAAGACACAGAGCCTGGAATATAACTCCATTTCTGAAGGGAAACACACAGCATAGTTCTCATCGATGGATCACACTCTGCTTTAGAGCAAGAAGCATGCCCTTGCTTTCTAGAGTCTCTAATACAGCAGGAAACGTGAGTGTCCTCAGAACAAAAGAACTGTGTTTCCTACACCTAGGGCCATATCTAGTTCAACTCTGCTTCTGAAACTGAAACAAACCACAGGTCCTCTAACATCCAATGCTTGTCAGTTTAGATGAGAAACGTGTGATCTTCGTGAAAGATGTAGTTCGTTTGAGCTGAAATGTGTCTGCCCTTACTTGAATGAAGTCTTGCTTGTAGGAAGACTCAGAGCATGGGATTTAAGTCCATTTCTGAAGTGAAACACACAGCATAGTTCTCATCGATGGATCACACTCTGCTTTAGAGCAAGAAGCATGCTCTTTCTTTCTAGAGTCTCTAATACCGCAGGAAACGTGAGTGTGCTCAGAACAAAGAACAGTGTTTCCTACACATACAGGCCATATCTAGTTCAACTCTGCTTCAGAAACTGATACAAAGCACTGGTCCTCTAACATTCAATGCTTGTCAGTTAAGATGAGAAACGTGTGAGCTTCGTGAACGATGTAGTTCCTTTTGTCTGAAAAATGACTGCACTTACTTGAAACGAAGTTTTGCTTGTAGGAAGACAAAGAGCCTGGAATTTAACTCCATTTCTGAAAGGAAACACACAGAATAGTTCTCTTCGATGGATCCCACTCTGCTTTAGAGCAAGAGCACGCTCTTGCTTTCTAGAGTCTCTAATACAGCCGGAAACTTGAGTGTGCTCAGAACAAAAGAACGGTGTTTCCTACACATACGGGCCATATCTAGTTCAACTCTGCTTCTGAACCTGAAACAAACCACAGGTCCTCTAACATCCAATGCTTGTCAGTTAAGATGAGAAACGTGTGAGCTTCGTGAACGATGTAGTTCGTTTGAGCTGTAAAGTAACTGCCCTTACCTGAAACGAAGTCTTGCTTGTAGGAAGACTCAGAGCCTGGGATTTAACTCCATTTCTGAAGTGAAACACAGAGCAGAGTTCTCATCAATTGATCACACTCTGCTTTAGCGCCAGAAGCACGCTTTGCTTTCCAGGGTCTCTAAGACAGCAGGAAATGTGAGTGTGATGAAAACAAAAGAACGGTGTTACCTACACACACGGACCATATCTAGTACAACTCTGCCTCTGAAATTGATACAAAGTACAGGTCCTCTAACATCCAATGCTTGTCAGTTAAGATGAGAAACGTGTGCCCTTTGTGAATGATGTAGATCGTTTGAGCTGAAGAGTGACTGCCCTTACTTGAAACGAAGTCTTGCTTGTAGGAAGACACAGAGCCTGTAATATAACTCCATTTATGAAGGGAAACACACAGCATAGTTCTCATCGATGGATCACACTCTGCTTTAGAGCAAGAAGCATGCTCTTTCTTTCTAGAGTCTCTAATACCGCAGGAAACTTGAGTGTGCTCAGAACAAAGAACAGTGTTTCCTACACATACAGGCCATATCTAGTTCAACTCTGCTTCATAAACTGATAAAAAGCACTGGTCCTCTAACATTCAATGCTTGTCAGTTAAGATGAGAAACGTGTGAGCTTCGTGAACGATGTAGTTCATTTGAGCTGAAAAGTGACTGCCCTTACTTGAATGAAGTCTTGCTTGTAGGAAGACTCAGAGCCTGGGATTTAACTACATTTCTGAAGTGAAACACACAGCAGAGTTCTCATCCATTGATCACACTCTGCTTTAGAGCCAGAAGCAGGCACTTGCTTTCCAGAGTCTCTAAGACAGCAGGAAAAGTGAGTGTGCTCAGAAGAAAAGAATGGTGTTTCCTATACATACGGACAATATCTAGTTCAACTCTGCTTCTGAAACTGAAACAAACCAGAGGTCCTCTAACATCCAATGCTTGTCAGTTAAGATGAGACACATGTGAGCTTCGGGAACGATGGAGTTCGTTTGAGCTGTAAAGTAACTGCCCTTACCTGAAAAGAAGTCTTGCTTGT
The DNA here is from genome assembly GCA_949786385.1 of Onychomys leucogaster. Taxonomy (NCBI): domain Eukaryota; kingdom Metazoa; phylum Chordata; class Mammalia; order Rodentia; family Cricetidae; genus Onychomys; species Onychomys leucogaster. The sequence continues at coordinate 3,311,841 of CATKUP010000029.1, forward strand.
AGGAAAACTCCAAGCCTGGGATTTAACTCCATTTCTGAACTGAAACACACAGCAGAGTTCTCATCCATTGATCACACTGTGCTTTAGAGCTAGAAGCACGCTCTTGCTTTCCAGGGTCTCTAAGACTGCAGGAAATGTGAGTGTGATGAGAACAAAAGAACGGTGTGCCCTACACATACGGATCATATCTAGTACAACTCTGCCTCTGAAATTGATACAAAGCACAGGTCCTCTAAGATCCAATACTTGTCAGTTAAGATGAGAAACGTGTGAGATTCGTGAACGATGTAGATCGTTTGAGCTGCAAAGTGACTGCCCTTACTTGAAACGAAGTCTTGCTTGTAGGAAGACAAAGAGCCTGGAATTTAACTCCATTTCTGAAGGGAAACACACAGAATAGTTCTCTTCGATGGATCACACTCTGCTTTAGAGCAAGAGCACGCTCTTGCTTTCTAGAGTCTCCAATACAGCCGGAAACTTGAGTGTGCTCAGAACAAAAGAACGGTGTTTCCTACACATACGGGCCATATCTAGTTCAACTCTGCTTCTGAACCTGAAACAAACCACAGGTCCTCTAACATCCAATGCTTGTCAGTTAAGATGAGAAACGTGTGAGCTTCGTGAACGATGTAGTTCGTTTGAGCTGTAAAGTAACTGCCCTTACCAGAAACGAAGTCTTGCTTGTAGGAAGACTCAGAGCCTGGGATTTAACTACATTTCTGAAGTGAAACACACAGCAGAGTTCTCATCCATTGATCACACTCTGCTTTAGAGCCAGAAGCAGGCACTTGCTTTCCAGAGTCTCTAAGACAGCAGGAAAAGTGAGTGTGCTCAGAAGAAAAGAATGGTGTTTCCTATACATACAGACATTATCTAGTTCAACTCTGCTTCTGAAACTGAAACAAACCAGAGGTCGTCTAACATCCAATGCTTGTCAGTTAAGATGAGACACATGTGAGCTTCGGGAACGATGGAGTTCGTTTGAGCTGTAAAGTAACTGCCCTTACCTGAAACGAAGTCTTGCTTGTAGGAAGACTCAGAGCCTGGGATTTAACTCCATTTCTGAAGGTAAACACACAGCATAGTTCTCATCGATGGATCACACTCTGCTTTAGAGCAAGAAGCATGCTCTTTCTTTCTAGAGTCTCTAATACCGCAGGAAACGTGAGTGTGCTCAGAACAAAGAACAGTGTTTCCTACACATACAGGCCATATCTAGTTCAACTCTGCTTCAGAAACTGATACAAAGCACTGGTCCTCTAACATTCAATGCTTGTCAGTTAAGATGAGAAACGTGTGAGCTTCGTGAACGATGTAGTTCCTTTTGTCTGAAAAATGACTGCACTTACTTGAAACGAAGTCTTGCTTGTAGGAAGACAAAGAGCCTGGAATTTAACTCCATTTCTGAAGGGAAACACACAGAATAGTTCTCTTCGATGGATCACACTCTGCTTTAGAGCAAGAGCACGCTCTTGCTTTCTAGAGTCTCTAATACAGCCGGAAACTTGAGTGTGCTCAGAACAAAAGAACGGTGTTTCCTACACATACGGGCCATATCTAGTTCAACTCTGCTTCTGAACCTGAAACAAACCACAGGTCCTCTAACATCCAATGCTTGTCAGTTAAGATGAGAAACGTGTGAGCTTCGTGAACGATGTAGTTCGTTTGAGCTGTAAAGTAACTGCCCTTACCTGAAACGAAGTCTTGCTTGTAGGAAGACTCAGAGCCTGGGATTTAACTCCATTTCTGAAGTGAAACACAGAGCAGAGTTCTCATCGATGGATCACACTCTGCTTTAGCGCCAGAAGCACGCTTTGCTTTCCAGGGTCTCTAAGACAGCAGGAAATGTGAGTGTGATGAAAACAAAAGAACGGTGTTACCTACACACACGGACCATATCTAGTACAACTCTGCCTCTGAAATTGATACAAAGCACAGGTCCTCTAAGATCCAATGCTTGTCTGTTAAGATGAGAAACGTGTGAGCTTCGTGAACGATGTAGATCGTTTGAGCTGAAAAGTGACTGCCCTTACTTGAAACGAAGTCTTGCTTGTAGGAAGACAGAGAGCCTGGAATATAACTCCATTTCTGAAGGGAAACACACAGCATAGTTCTCATCGATGGATCACACTCTGCTTTAGAGCAAGAAGCACGCTCTTGCTTTCTAGAGTCTCTAATAGAGCAGGAAATGTGAGTGTGATGAAAACAAAAGAACGGTGTTACCTACACACACGGACCATATCTAGTACAACTCTGCCTCTGAAATTGATACAAAGCACAGGTCCTCTAAGATCCAATGCTTGTCTGTTAAGATGAGAAACGTGTGAGCTTCGTGAACGATGTAGATCGTTTGAGCTGAAAAGTGACTGCCCTTACTTGAAACGAAGTCTTGCTTGTAGGAAGACACAGAGCCTGGAATATAACTCCATTTCTGAAGGGAAACACACAGCATAGTTCTCATCGATGGATCACACTCTGCTTTAGAGCAAGAAGCACGCTCTTGCTTTCTAGAGTCTCTAATAGAGCAGGAAACTTGAGTGTGCTCAGAACAAAAGAACGGTGTTTCCTACACATATGGGCCATATCTAGTTCAACTCTGCTTCTGAAACTGAAACAAACCAGAGGTCCTCTAACATCCAATGCTTGTCAGTTAAGATGAGAAACGTGTGAGCTTCGTGAACGATGTAGTTCGTTTGAGCAGTAAAGTAACTGCCCATACCTGAAAAGAAGTCTTGCTTGTAGGAAAACTCCAAGCCTGGGATTTAACTCCATTTCTGAAGTGAAACACACAGCAGAGTTCTCATCCATTGATCACACTGTGCTTTAGAGCTAGAAGCACGCTCTTGCTTTCCAGGGTCTCTAAGACTGCAGGAAATGTGAGTGTGATGAGAACAAAAGAACGGTGTGCCCTACACATACGGATCATATCTAGTACAACTCTGCCTCTGAAATTGATACAAAGCACAGGTCCTCTAAGATCCAATACTTGTCAGTTAAGATGAGAAACGTGTGAGATTCGTGAACGATGTAGATCGTTTGAGCTGCAAAGTGACTGCCCTTACTTGAAACGAAGTCTTGCTTGTAGGAAGACAAAGAGCCTGGAATTTAACTCCATTTCTGAAGGGAAACACACAGAATAGTTCTCTTCGATGGATCACACTCTGCTTTAGAGCAAGAGCACGCTCTTGCTTTCTAGAGTCTCCAATACAGCCGGAAACTTGAGTGTGCTCAGAACAAAAGAACGGTGTTTCCTACACATACGGGCCATATCTAGTTCAACTCTGCTTCTGAACCTGAAACAAACCACAGGTCCTCTAACATCCAATGCTTGTCAGTTAAGATGAGAAACGTGTGAGCTTCGTGAACGATGTAGTTCGTTTGAGCTGTAAAGTAACTGCCCTTACCAGAAACGAAGTCTTGCTTGTAGGAAGACTCAGAGCCTGGGATTTAACTACATTTCTGAAGTGAAACACACAGCAGAGTTCTCATCCATTGATCACACTCTGCTTTAGAGCCAGAAGCAGGCACTTGCTTTCCAGAGTCTCTAAGACAGCAGGAAAAGTGAGTGTGCTCAGAAGAAAAGAATGGTGTTTCCTATACATACAGACATTATCTAGTTCAACTCTGCTTCTGAAACTGAAACAAACCAGAGGTCGTCTAACATCCAATGCTTGTCAGTTAAGATGAGACACATGTGAGCTTCGGGAACGATGGAGTTCGTTTGAGCTGTAAAGTAACTGCCCTTACCTGAAACGAAGTCTTGCTTGTAGGAAGACTCAGAGCCTGGGTTTAACTCCATTTCTGAAGTGAAACACAGAGCAGAGTTCTCATCCATTGATCACATTCTGCTTTAGAGCCAGAAGCACGCTCTTGCTTTCCAGGGTCTCTAAGACAGCAAGAAATGTGAGTGTGATGAAAACAAAAGAACGGTGTTACCTACACACACGGACCATATCTAGTACAACTCTGCCTCTGAAATTGATACAAAGCACAGGTCCTCTAAGATCCAATACTTGTCAGTTAAGATGAGAAACGTGTGAGCTTTGTGAACGATGTAGATCGTTTGAGCTGAAAAATGACTGCCCTTACTTGAAACGAAGTCTTGCTTGTAGGAAGACAGAGAGCCTGGAATATAACTCCATTTCTGAAGGGAAACACACAGCATAGTTCTCATCGATGGATCACACTCTGCTTTAGAGCAAGAAGCACGCTCTTGCTTTCTAGAGTCTCTAATACAGCAGGAAACTTGAGTGTCCTCAGAACAAAAGAACTGTGTTTCCTACACATAGGGCCATATCTAGTTCAACTCTGCTTCTGAAACTGAAACAAACCACAGGTCCTCTAACATCCAATGCTTGTCAGTTTAGATGAGAAACGTGTGATCTTCGTGAACGATGTAGTTCATTTGAGCTGAAAAGTGACTGCCCTTACTTGAATGAAGTCTTGCTTGTAGGAAGACTCAGAGCATGGGATTTAACTCCATTTCTGAAGTGAAACACACAGCAGAGTTCTCATCCATTGATCACACTGTGCTGTAGAGCTAGAAGCACGCTCTTGCTTTCCAGGGTCTCTAAGACTGCAGGAAATGTGAGTGTGATGAGAACAAAAGAACGTTGTGCCCTACACATACAGATCATATCTAGTACAACTTTGCCTCTGAAATTGATACAAAGCACAGGTCCTCTAACATCCAATGCTTGTCAGTTTAGATGAGAAACGTGTGATCTTCGTGAACGATGTAGTTCGTTTGAGCTGAAAAGTGTCTGCCCTTACTTGAATGAAGTCTTGCTTGTAGGAAGACTCAGAGCATTGGATTTAACTCCATTTCTGAAGTGAAACATACAGCATAGTTCTCATCGATGGATCACACTCTGCTTTAGAGCAAGAAGCATGCTCTTTCTTTCTGGAGTCTCTAATACCGCAGGAAACGTGAGTGTGCTCAGAACAAAAGAACAGTGTTTCCTACACATACAGGCCATATCTAGTTCAACTCTGCTTCTGAACCTGATACAAAGCACTGGTACTCTAACATTCAATGCTTGTCAGTTAAGATGAGAAACGTGTGAGCTTCATGAACTATGTAGTTCCTTTGATCTGAAAAATGACTGCACTTACTTGAAACGAAGTCTTGCTTGTAGGAAGACAAAGAGCCTGGAATTTAACTCCATTTCTGAAGGGAAACACACAGAATACTTCTCTTCGATGGATCACACTCTGCTTTAGAGCAAGAGCACGCTCTTGCTTTCTAGAGTCTCTAATACAGCCGGAAACTTGAATGTGCTCAGAACAAAAGAACGGTGTTTCCTACACATATGGGCCATATCTAGTACAACTCTGCTTCTGAACCTGAAACAAACCACAGGTCCTCTAACATCCAATGCTTGTCAGTTAAGATGAGAAACGTGTGAGCTTCGTGAACGATGTAGTTCGTTTGAGCTGTAAAGTAACTGCCCTTACCTGAAACGAAGTCTTGCTTGTAGGAAGACTCAGAGCCTGGGATTTAACTCCATTTCTGAAGTGAAACACAGAGCAGAGTTCTCATCAATTGATCACACTCTGCTTTAGAGCCAGAAGCACGCTCTTGCTTTCCAGGGTCTCTAAGACAGCAGGAAATGTGAGTGTGATGAAAACAAAAGAACGGTGTTACCTACACACACGGACCATATCTAGTACAACTCTGCCTCTGAAATTGATACAAAGCACAGGTCCTCTAAGATCCAATACTTGTCAGTTAAGATGAGAAACGTGTGAGCTTCGTGAACGATGTAGATCGTTTGAGCTGAAAAATGACTGCCCTTACTTGAAACGAAGTCTTGCTTGTAGGAAGACAGAGAGCCTGGAATATAACTCCATTTCTGAAGGGAAACACACAGCATAGTTCTCATCGATGGATCACACTCTGCTTTAGAGCAAGAAGCACGCTCTTGCTTTCTAGAGTCTCTAATACAGCAGGAAACTTGAGTGTCCTCAGAACAAAAGAACTGTGTTTCCTACACATAGGGCCATATCTAGTTCAACTCTGCTTCTGAAACTGAAACAAACCACAGGTCCTCTAACATCCAATGCTTGTCAGTTTAGATGAGAAACGTGTGATCTTCGTGAACGATGTAGTTCATTTGAGCTGAAAAGTGACTGCCCTTACTTGAATGAAGTCTTGCTTGTAGGAAGACTCAGAGCATGGGATTTAACTCCATTTCTGAACTGAAACACACAGCAGAGTTCTCATCCATTGATCACACTGTGCTTTAGAGCTAGAAGCACGCTCTTGCTTTCCAGGGTCTCTAAGACTGCAGGAAATGTGAGTGTGATGAGAACAAAAGAACGGTGTGCCCTACACATACGGATCATATCTTGTACAACTCTGCCTCTGAAATTGATACAAAGCACAGGTCCTCTAACATCCAATGCTTGTCAGTTAAGATGAGAAACGTGTGCCCATTGTGAACGATGTAGATCATTTGAGCTGAAGAGTGACTGCCCATACTTGAAACGAAGTCTTGCTTGTAGGAAGACACAGAGCCTGGAATATAACTCCATTTCTGAAGTGAAACACACAGCATAGTTCTCATCGATGGATCACACTCTGCTTTAGAGCAAGAAGCATGCCCTTGCTTTCTAGAGTCTCTAATACAGCAGGAAACGTGAGTGTCCTCAGAACAAAAGAACTGTGTTTCCTACACCTAGGGCCATATCTAGTTCAACTCTGCTTCTGAAACTGAAACAAACCACAGGTCCTCTAACATTCAATGCTTGTCAGTTAAGATGAGAAACGTGTGAGCTTCGTGAACGATGTAGTTCCTTTTGTCTGAAAAATGACTGCACTTACTTGAAACGAAGTCTTGCTTGTAGGAAGACAAAGAGCCGGGAATTTAACTCCATTTCTGAAGGGAAACACACAGAATAGTTCTCTTCGATGGATCACACTCTGCTTTAGAGCAAGAGCACGCTCTTGCTTTCTAGAGTCTCTAATACAGCCGGAAACTTGAGTGTGCTCAGAACAAAAGAACGGTGTTTCCTACACATACGGGCCATATCTAGTTCAACTCTGCTTCTGAACCTGAAACAAACCACAGGTCCTCTAACATCCAATGCTTGTCAGTTAAGATGAGAAACGTGTGAGCTTCGTGAACGATGTAGTTCGTTTGAGCTGTAAAGTAACTGCCCTTACCTGAAACGAAGTCTTGCTTGTAGGAAGACTCAGAGCCTGGGATTTAACTCCATTTCTGAAGTGAAACACAGAGCAGAGTTCTCATCGATGGATCACACTCTGCTTTAGCGCCAGAAGCACGCTTTGCTTTCCAGGGTCTCTAAGACAGCAGGAAATGTGAGTGTGATGAAAACAAAAGAACGGTGTTACCTACACACACGGACCATATCTAGTACAACTCTGCCTCTGAAATTGATACAAAGCACAGGTCCTCTAAGATCCAATGCTTGTCTGTTAAGATGAGAAACGTGTGAGCTTCGTGAACGATGTAGATCGTTTGAGCTGAAAAGTGACTGCCCTTACTTGAAACGAAGTCTTGCTTGTAGGAAGACACAGAGCCTGGAATATAACTCCATTTCTGAAGGGAAACACACAGCATAGTTCTCATCGATGGATCACACTCTGCTTTAGAGCAAGAAGCACGCTCTTGCTTTCTAGAGTCTCTAATAGAGCAGGAAATGTGAGTGTGATGAAAACAAAAGAACGGTGTTACCTACACACACGGACCATATCTAGTACAACTCTGCCTCTGAAATTGATACAAAGCACAGGTCCTCTAAGATCCAATGATTGTCTGTTAAGATGAGAAACGTGTGAGCTTCGTGAACGATGTAGATCGTTTGAGCTGAAAAGTGACTGCCCTTACCTGAAACGAAGTCTTGCTTGTAGGAAGACACAGAGCCTGGAATATAACTCCATTTCTGAAGGGAAACACACAGCATAGTTCTCATCGATGGATCACACTCTGCTTTAGAGCAAGTAGCACGCTCTTGCTTTCTAGAGTCTCTAATACAGCAGGAAACTTGAGTGTCCTCAGAACAAAAGATCTGTGTTTCCTACACATAGAGCCATATCTAGTTCAACTCTGCTTCTGAAACTGAAACAAACCACAGGTCCTCTAACATCCAATGCTTGTCAGTTTAGATGAGAAACATGTGATCTTTGTGAACGATGTAGTTCGTTTGAGCTGAAAAGTGACTGCCCTTACTTGAATGAAGTCTGGCTTTTAGGAAGACTCAGAGCATGGGATTTAACTCCATTTCTGAAGTGAAACACACAGCATAGATCTCATCGATGGATCACACTCTGCTTTAGAGCAAGAAGCATGCTCTTTCTTTCTAGAGTCTCTAATACTGCAGGAAACGTGAGTGTGCTCAGAACAAAGAACAGTGTTTCCTACACATACAGGCCATATCTAGTTCAACTCTGCTTCTGAAACTGATACAAAGCACTGGTACTCTAACATTCAATGCTTGTCAGTTAAGATGAGAAACGTGTGAGCTTCGTGAACGATGTAGTTCCTTTGATCTGAAAAATGACTGCACTTACTTGAAACGAAGTCTTGCTTGTAGGAAGACAAAGAGCCTGGAATTTAACTCCATTTCTGAAGGGAAACACACAGAATAGTTCTCTTCGATGGATCACACTCTGCTTTAGAGCAAGAGCACGCTCTTGCTTTCTAGTGTCTCTAATACAGCCGGAAAATTGAGTGTGCTCAGAACAAAAGAACGGTGTTTCCTACACATACGGGCCATATCTAGTTCAACTCTGCTTCTGAACCTGAAACAAACCACAGGTCCTCTAACATCCAATGCTTGTCAGTTAAGATGAGAAACGTGTGAGCTTCGTGAACGATGTAGTTCGTTTGAGCTGTAAAGTAACTGCCCTTACCTGAAACGAAGTCTTGCTTGTAGGAAGACTCAGAGCCTGGGATTTAACTCCATTTCTGAAGTGAAACACACAGCAGAGTTCTCATCCATTGATCACACTCTGCTTTAGAGCCAGAAGCACGCATTTGCTTTCCAGAGTCTCTAAGACAGCAGGAAAAGAGAGTGTGCTCAGAAGAAAAGAACGGTGTTTCCTATACATACGGACAATATCTAGTTCAACTCTGCTTCTGAAACTGAAACAAACCAGAGGTCCTCTAACATCCAATGCTTGTCAGTTAAGATGAGACACATGTGAGCTTCGGGAACGATGGAGTTGGTTTGAGCTGTAAAGTATCTGCCCTTACCTGAAACGAAGTCTTGCTTGTAGGAAGACTCAGAGCCTGGGTTTAACTCCATTTCTGAAGTGAAACACAGAGCAGAGTTCTCATCCATTGATCACACTCTGCTTTAGAGCCAGAAGCACACTCTTGCTTTCCAGGGTCTCTAAGACAGCAAGAAATGTGAGTGTGATGAAAACAAAAGAACGGTGTTACCTACACACACGGACCATATCTAGTACAACTCTGCCTCTAAAATTGATACAAAGCAAAGGTCCTCTACGATCCAATGCTTGTCAGTTAAGATGAGAAACGTGTGAGCTTTGTGAACGATGTAGATCGTTTGAGCTGAAAAGTGACTGCCCTTACTTGAAACGAAGTCTTGCTTGTAGGAAGACACAGAGCCTGGAATATAACTCCATTTCTGAAGGGAAACACACAGCATAGTTCTCATCGATGGATCACACTCTGCTTTAGAGCAAGAAGCACGCTCTTGCTTTCTAGAGTCTCTAATAGAGCAGGAAACTTGAGTGTGCTCAGAACAAAAGAACGGTGTTTCCTACACATATGGGCCATATCTAGTTCAACTCTGCTTCTGAAACTGAAACAAACCAGAGGTCCTCTAACATCCAATGCTTGTCAGTTAAGATGAGAAACGTGTGAGCTTCGTGAACGATGTAGTTCGTTTGAGCAGTAAAGTAACTGCCCATACCTGAAACGAAGTCTTGCTTGTAGGAAAACTCCAAGCCTGGGATTTAACTCCATTTCTGAAGTGAAACACACAGCAGAGTTCTCATCCACTGATCACACTGTGCTTTAGAGCTAGAAGCACGCTCTGGCTTTCCAGGGTCTCTAAGACTGCAGGAAATGTGAGTGTGATGAGAACAAAAGAACGGTGTGCCCTACACATACGGATCATATCTAGTACAACTCTGCCTCTGAAATTGATACAAAGCACAGGTCCACTAACATCCAATGCTTGTCAGTTAAGATGAGAAACGTGTGCCCTTTGTGAACGATGTAGATCGTTTGAGCTGAAGAGTGACTGCCCTTACTTGAAACGAAGTCTTGCTTGTAGGAAGACACAGAGCCTGTAATATAACTCCATTTATGAAGGGAAACACACAGCATAGTTCTCATCGATGGATCACACTCTGCTTTAGAGCAAGAAGCATGCTCTTTCTTTCTAGAGTCTCTAATACCGCAGGAAACTTGAGTGTGCTCAGAACAAAGAACAGTGTTTCCTACACATACAGGCCATATCTAGTTCAACTCTGCTTCATAAACTGATACAAAGCACTGGTCCTCTAACATTCAATGCTTGTCAGTTAAGATGAGAAACGTGTGAGCTTCGTGAACGATGTAGTTCATTTGAGCTGAAAAGTGACTGCCCTTACTTGAATGAAGTCTTGCTTGTAGGAAGACTCAGAGCCTGGGATTTAACTACATTTCTGAAGTGAAACACACAGCAGAGTTCTCATCCATTGATCACACTCTGCTTTAGAGCCAGAAGCAGGCACTTGCTTTCCAGAGTCTCTAAGACAGCAGGAAAAGTGAGTGTGCTCAGAAGAAAAGAATGGTGTTTCCTATACATACGGACAATATCTAGTTCAACTCTGCTTCTGAAACTGAAACAAACCAGAGGTCCTCTAACATCCAATGCTTGTCAGTTAAGATGAGACACATGTGAGCTTCGGGAACGATGGAGTTCGTTTGAGCTGTAAAGTAACTGCCCTTACCTGAAACGAAGTCTTGCTTGTAGGAAAACTCCAAGCCTGGGATTTAACTCCATTTCTGAAGTGAAACACACAGCAGAGTTCTCATCCATTGATCACACTGTGCTTTAGAGCTAGAAGCACGCTCTTGCTTTCCAGGGTCTCTAAGACTGCAGTAAATGTGAGTGTAATGAGAACAAAAGAACGGTGTGCCCTACACATACAGATCATATCTAGTACAACTCTGCCTCTGAAATTGATACAAAGCACAGGTCCTCTAACATCCAATGCTTGTCAGTTAAGATGAGAAACGTGTGAGCTTCATGAAGTATGTAGTTCCTTTGATCTGAAAAATGACTGCACTTACTTGAAACGAAGTCTTGCTTGTAGGAAGACACAGAGCCTGGAATATAACTCCATTTCTGAAGGGAAACACACAGCATAGTTCTCATCGATGGATCACACTCTGCTTTAGAGCAAGAAGCACGCTCTTGCTTTCTAGAGTCTCTAATACAGCAGGAAACTTGAGTGTCCTCAGAACAAAAGAACTGTGTTTCCTACACATAGGGCCATATCTAGTTCAACTCTGCTTCTGAAACTGAAACAAACCACAGGTCCTCTAACATCCAATGCTTGTCAGTTTAGATGAGAAACGTGTGATCTTCGTGAACGATGTAGTTCATTTGAGCTGAAAAGTGACTGCCCTTACTTGAATGAAGTCTTGCTTGTAGGAAGACTCAGAGCATGGGATTTAACTCCATTTCTGAAGTGAAACACACAGCAGAGTTCTCATCCATTGATCACACTGTGCTGTAGAGCTAGAAGCACGCTCTTGCTTTCCAGGGTCTCTAAGACTGCAGAAAATGTGAGTGTGATGAGAACAAAAGAACGGTGTGCCCTACACATACAGATCATATCTAGTACAACTTTGCCTCTGAAATTGATACAAAGCACAGGTCCTCTAACATCCAATGCTTGTCAGTTTAGATGAGAAACGTGTGATCTTCGTGAACGATGTAGTTCGTTTGAGCTGAAAAGTGTCTGCCCTTACTTGAATGAAGTCTTGCTTGTAGGAAGACTCAGAGCATTGGATTTAACTCCATTTCTGAAGTGAAACATACAGCATAGTTCTCATCGATGGATCACACTCTGCTTTAGAGCAAGAAGCATGCTCTTTCTTTCTAGAGTCTCTAATACCGCAGGAAACGTGAGTGTGCTCAGAACAAAAGAACAGTGTTTCCTACACATACAGGCCATATCTAGTTCAACTCTGCTTCTGAACCTGATACAAAGCACTGGTACTCTAACATTCAATGCTTGTCAGTTAAGATGAGAAACGTGTGAGCTTCATGAACTATGTAGTTCCTTTGATCTGAAAAATGACTGCACTTACTTGAAACGAAGTCTTGCTTGTAGGAAGACAAAGAGCCTGGAATTTAACTCCATGTCTGAAGGGAAACACACAGAATAGTTCTCTTCGATGGATCACACTCTGCTTTAGAGCAAGAGCACGCTCTTGCTTTCTAGAGTCTCTAATACAGCCGGAAACTTGAATGTGCTCAGAACAAAAGAACGGTGTTTCCTACACATATGGGCCATATCTAGTTCAACTGTGCTTCTGAACCTGAAACAAACCACAGGTCCTCTAACATCCAATGCTTGTCAGTTAAGATGAGAAACGTGTGAGCTTCGTGAACGATGTAGTTCGTTTGAGCTGTAAAGTAACTGCCCTTACCTGAAACGAAGTCTTGCTTGTAGGAAGACTCAGAGCCTGGGATTTAACTCCATTTCTGAAGTGAAACACAGAGCAGAGTTCTCATCCATTGATCACACTCTGCTTTAGAGCCAGAAGCACGCTCTTGCTTTCCAGGGTCTCTAAGACAGCAGGAAATGTGAGTGTGATGAAAACAAAAGAACGGTGTTACCTACACACACGGACCATATCTAGTACAACTCTGCCTCTGAAATTGATACAAAGCACAGGTCCTCTAAGATCCAATGCTTGTCTGTTAAGATGAGAAACGTGTGAGCTTCGTGAACGATGTAGATCGTTTGAGCTGAAAAGTGACTGCCCTTACTTGAAACGAAGTCTTGCTTGTAGGAAGACACAGAGCCTGGAGTATAACTCCATTTCTGAAGGGAAACACACAGCATAGTTCTCATCGATGGATCACACTCTGCTTTAGAGCAAGAAGCACGCTCTTGCTTTCTAGAGTCTCTAATAGAGCAGGAAACTTGAGTGTGCTCAGAAGAAAAGAACTGTGTTTCCTACACATATGGGCCATATCTAGTTCAACTCTGCTTCTGAAACTGAAACAAACCAGAGGTCCTCTAACATCCAATGCTTGTCAGTTAAGATGAGAATCGTGTGAGCTTCGTGAACGATGTAGTTCGTTTGAGCAGTAAAGTAACTGCTCATACCTGAAACGAAGTCTTGCTTGTAGGAAAACTCCAAGCCTGGGATTTAACTCCATTTCTGAAGTGAAACACACAGCAGAGTCCTCATCCATTGATCACACTGTGCTTTAGAGCTAGAAGCACGCTCTTGCTTTCCAGGGTCTCTAAGACTGCAGTAAATGTGAGTGTAATGAGAACAAAAGAACGGTGTGCCCTACACATACAGATCATATCTAGTACAACTCTGCCTCTGAAATTGATACAAAGCACAGGTCCTCTAACATCCAATGCTTGTCAGTTAAGATGAGAAACGTGTGAGCTTCATGAACTATGTAGTTCCTTTGATCTGAAAAATGACTGCACTTACTTGAAACGAAGTCTTGCTTGTAGGAAGACACAGAGCCTGGAATATAACTCCATTTCTGAAGGGAAACACACAGCATAGTTCTCATCGATGGATCACACTCTGCTTTAGAGCAAGAAGCACGCTCTTGCTTTCTAGAGTCTCTAATACAGCAGGAAACTTGAGTGTCCTCAGAACAAAAGATCTGTGTTTCCTACACATAGAGCCATATCTAGTTCAACTCTGCTTCTGAAACTGAAACAAACCACAGGTCCTCTAACATCCAATGCTTGTCAGTTTAGATGAGAAACATGTGATCTTTGTGAACGATGTAGTTCGTTTGAGCTGAAAAGTGACTGCCCTTACTTGAATGAAGTCTGGCTTTTAGGAAGACTCAGAGCATGGGATTTAACTCCATTTCTGAAGTGAAACACACAGCATAGATCTCATCGATGGATCACACTCTGCTTTAGAGCAAGAAGCATGCTCTTTCTTTCTAGAGTCTCTAATACTGCAGGAAACGTGAGTGTGCTCAGAACAAAGAACAGTGTTTCCTACACATACAGGCCATATCTAGTTCAACTCTGCTTCTGAAACTGATACAAAGCACTGGTACTCTAACATTCAATGCTTGTCAGTTAAGATGAGAAACGTGTGAGCTTCGTGAACGATGTAGTTCCTTTGATCTGAAAAATGACTGCACTTACTTGAAACGAAGTCTTGCTTGTAGGAAGACAAAGAGCCTGGAATTTAACTCCATTTCTGAAGGGAAACACACAGCATAGTTCTCTTCGATGGATCACACTCTGCTTTAGAGCCAGAAGCACGCTCTTGCTTTCCAGGGTCTCTAAGACAGCAGGAAATGTGAGTGTGATGAAAACAAAAGAACGGTGTTACCTACACACACGGACCATATCTAGTACAACTCTGCCTCTGAAATTGATACAAAGCACAGGTCCTCTAACATCCAATGCTTGTCAGTTAAGATGGGAAACGTGTGCCCTTTGTGAACGATGTAGTTCGTTTGAGCTGAAGAGTGACTGCCCTTACTTGAAACGAAGTCTTGCTTGTAGGAAGACACAGAGCCTGGAATATAACTCCATTTCTGAAGGGAAACACACAGCATAGTTCTCATCGATGGATCACACTCTGCTTTAGAGCAAGAAGCATGCTCTTGCTTTCTAGAGTCTCTAATACAGCCGGAAAATTGAGTGTGCTCAGAACAAAAGAACGGTGTTTCCTACACATACGGGCCATATCTAGTTCAACTCTGCTTCTGAACCTGAAACAAACCACAGGTCCTCTAACATCCAATGCTTGTCAGTTAAGAAGAGAAACGTGTGAGCTTCGTGAACGATGTAGTTCGTTTGAGCTGTAAAGTAACTGCCCATACCTGAAACGAAGTCTTGCTTGTAGGAAGACTCAGAGCCTGGGATTTAACTCCATTTCTGAAGTGAAACACACAGCAGAGTTCTCATCCATTGATCACACTCTGCTTTAGAGCCAGAAGCACGCATTTGCTTTCCAGAGTCTCTAAGACAGCAGGAAAAGAGAGTGTGCTCAGAAGAAAAGAACGGTGTTTCCTATACATACGGACAATATCTAGTTCAACTCTGCTTCTGAAACTGAAACAAACCAGACGTCCTCTAACATCCAATGCTTGTCAGTTAAGATGAGACACATGTGAGCTTCGGGAACGATGGAGTTGGTTTGAGCTGTAAAGTATCTGCCCTTACCTGAAACGAAGTCTTGCTTGTAGGAAGACTCAGAGCCTGGGTTTAACTCCATTTCTGAAGTGAAACACAGAGCAGAGTTCTCATCCATTGATCACACTCTGCTTTAGAGCCAGAAGCACGCTCTTGCTTTCCAGGGTCTCTAAGACAGCAAGAAATGTGAGTGTGATAAAAACAAAAGAACGGTGTTACCTACACACACGGACCATATCTAGTACAACTCTGCCTCTAAAATTGATACAAAGCAAAGGTCCTCTAAGATCCAATGCTTGTCAGTTAAGATGAGAAACGTGTGAGCTTTGTGAACGATGTAGATCGTTTGAGCTGAAAAGTGACTGCCCTTACTTGAAACGAAGTCTTGCTTGTAGGAAGACACAGAGCCTGGAATATAACTCCATTTCTGAAGGGAAACACACAGCATAGTTCTCATCGATGGATCACACTCTGCTTTAGAGCAAGAAGCACGCTCTAGCTTTCTAGAGTCTCTAATAGAGCAGGAAACTTGAGTGTGCTCAGAACAAAAGAACTGTGTTTCCTACACATATGGGCCATATCTAGTTCAACTCTGCTTCTGAAACTGAAACAAACCAGAGGTCCTCTAACATCCAATGCTTGTCAGTTAAGATGAGAAACGTGTGAGCTTCGTGAACGATGTAGTTCGTTTGAGCAGTAAAGTAATTGCCCATACCTGAAACGAATTCTTGCTTGTAGGAAGACTCAGAGCCGGGGATTTAACTCCATTTCTGAAGTGAAACACACAGCAGAGTTCTCATCCATTGATCACACTGTGCTTTAGAGCTAGAAGCACGCTCTTGCTTTCCAGGGTCTCTAAGACTGCAGGAAATGTGAGTGTGATGAGAACAAAAGAACGGTGTGCCCTACACATATGGATCATATCTAGTACATCTCTGCCTCTGAAATTGATACAAAGCACAGGTCCTCTAACATCCAATGCTTGTCAGTTAAGATGAGAAACGTGTACCCTTTGTGAACGATGTAGATCGTTTGAGCTGAAGAGTGACTGCCCTTACTTGAAATGAAGTCTTGCTTGTAGGAAGACACAGAGCCTGGAATAAAACTCCATTTCTGAAGGGAAACACACAGCATAGTTCTCATCAATGGAACACACTCTGCTTTAGAGCA
Source organism: Onychomys leucogaster (assembly GCA_949786385.1). Classification (NCBI taxonomy): domain Eukaryota; kingdom Metazoa; phylum Chordata; class Mammalia; order Rodentia; family Cricetidae; genus Onychomys; species Onychomys leucogaster. Next base: position 3,328,366 of record CATKUP010000029.1, read on the forward strand.
AGAAGCACGCTCTTGCTTTCTAGAGTCTCTAATACAGCAGGAAACTTGAGTGTCCTCAGAACAAAAGAACTGTGTGTCCTACACATAGAGCCATATCAATTTCAACTCTGCTTCTGAAACTGAAACAAACCACAGGTCCTCTAACATCCAATGCTTGTCAGTTTAGAATGGAAACGTGTGATCTTCGTGAACGATGTAGTTCGTTTGAGCTGAGAAGTGACTGCCCTTACTTGAATGAAGTCTTGCTTGTAGGAAGACTCAGAGCATGGGATTTAACTCCATTTCTGAAGTGAAACACACAGCATAGATCTCATCGATGGATCACACTCTGCTTTAGAGCAAGAAGCATGCTCTTTCTTTCTAGAGTCTCTAATACTGCAGGAAACGTGAGTGTGCTCAGAACAAAGAACAGTGTTTCCTACACATACAGGCCATATCTAGTTCAACTCTGCTTCTGAAACTGATACAAAGCACTGGTACTCTAACATTCAATGCTTGTCAGTTAAGATGAGAAACGTGTGAGCTTCGTGAACGATGTAGTTCCTTTGATCTGGAAAATGACTGCACTTACTTGAAACGAAGTCTTGCTTGTAGGAAGACAAAGAGCCTGGAATTTAACTCCATTTCTGAAGGGAAACACACAGAATAGTTCTCTTCGATGGATCACACTCTGCTTTAGAGCAAGAGCACGCTCTTGCTTTCTAGAGTCTCTAATAAAGCCGGAAACTTGAGTGTGCTCAGAACAAAAGACCGGTGTTTCCTACACATACGAGCCCTATCTAGTTCTACTCTGCTTCTGAACCTGAAACAAACCACAGGTCCTCTAACATCCAATGCTTGTCAGTTAAGATGAGAAACGTGTGAGCTTCGTGAACGATGTAGTTCGTTTGAGCTGTAAAGTAACTGCCCTTACCTGAAACGAAGTCTTGCTTGTAGGAAGACTCAGAGCCTGGGATTTAACTCCATTTCTGAAGTGAAACACAGAGCAGAGTTCTCATCAATTGATCACACTCTGCTTTAGAGCCAGAAGCCCGCTCTTGCTTTCCAGGGTCTCTAAGACAGCAGGAAATGTGAGTGTGATTAAAACAAAAGAACGGTGTTACCTACACACACGGACCATATCTAGTACAACTCTGCCTCTGAAATTGATACAAAGCACAGGTCCTCTAACATCCAATGCTTGTCAGTTAAGATGGGAAACGTGTGCCCTTTGTGAACGATGTAGATCGTTTGAGCTGAAGAGTGACTGCCCTTACTTGAAACGAAGTCTTGCTTGTAGGAAGACACAGAGCCTGGAATATAACTCCATTTCTGAAGGGAAACACACAGCATAGTTCTCATCGATGGATCACACTCTGCTTTAGAGCAAGAAGCATGCTCTTGCTTTCTAGAGTCTCTAATACAGCCGGAAAATTGAGTGTGCTCAGAACAAAAGAACGGTGTTTCCTACACATACGGGCCATATCTAGTTCAACTCTGCTTCTGAACCTGAAACAAACCACAGGTCCTCTAACATCCAATGCTTGTCAGTTAAGATGAGAAACGTGTGAGCTTCGTGAACGATGTAGTTCGTTTGAGCTGTAAAGTAACTGCCCTTACCTGAAACGAAGTCTTGCTTGTAGGAAGACTCAGAGCCTGGGATTTAACTCCATTTCTGAAGTGAAACACACCGCAGAGTTCTCATCCATTGATCACACTCTGCTTTAGAGCCAGAAGCACGCATTTGCTTTCCAGAGTCTCTAAGACAGCAGGAAATGAGAGTGTGCTCAGAAGAAAAGAACAGTGTTTCCTATACATACGGACAATATCTAGTTCAACTCTGCTTCTGAAACTGAAACAAACCAGAGGTCCTCTAACATCCAATGCTTGTCAGTTAAGATGAGACACATGTGAGCTTCGGGAACGATGGAGTTGGTTTGAGCTGTAAAGTATCTGCCCTTACCTGAAACGAAGTCTTGCTTGTAGGAAGACTCAGAGCCTGGGTTTAACTCCATTTCTGAAGTGAAACACAGAGCAGAGTTCTCATCCATTGATCACACTCTGCTTTAGAGCCAGAAGCACGCTCTTGCGTTCCAGGGTCTCTAAGACAGCAAGAAATGTGAGTGTGATAAAAACAAAAGAACGGTGTTACCTACACACACGGACCATATCTAGTACAACTCTGCCTCTAAAATTGATACAAAGCAAAGGTCCTCTAAGATCCAATGCTTGTCAGTTAAGATGAGAAACGTGTGAGCTTTGTGAACGATGTAGATCGTTTGAGCTGAAAAGTGACTGCCCTTACTTGAAACGAAGTCTTGCTTGTAGGAAGACACAGAGCCTGGAATATAACTCCATTTCTGAAGGGAAACACACAGCATAGTTCTCATCGATGGATCACACTCTGCTTTAGAGCAAGAAGCACGCTCTAGCTTTCTAGAGTCTCTAATAGAGCAGGAAACTTGAGTGTGCTCAGAACAAAAGAACTGTGTTTCCTACACATATGGGCCATATCTAGTTCAACTCTGCTTCTGAAACTGAAACAAACCAGAGGTCCTCTAACATCCAATGCTTGTCAGTTAAGATGAGAAACGTGTGAGCTTCGTGAACGATGTAGTTCGTTTGAGCAGTAAAGTAACTGCCCATACCTGAAACGAATTCTTGCTTGTAGGAAGACTCAGAGCCGGGGATTTAACTCCATTTCTGAAGTGAAACACACAGCAGAGTTCTCATCCATTGATCACACTGTGCTTTAGAGCTAGAAGCACGCTCTTGCTTTCCAGGGTCTCTAAGACTGCAGGAAATGTGAGTGTGATGAGAACAAAAGAACGGTGTGCCCTACACATATGGATCATATCTAGTACATCTCTGCCTCTGAAATTGATACAAAGCACAGGTCCTCTAACATCCAATGCTTGTCAGTTAAGATGAGAAACGTGTGCCCTTTGTGAACGATGTAGATCGTTTGAGCTGAAGAGTGACTGCCCTTACTTGAAATGAAGTCTTGCTTGTAGGAAGACACAGAGCCTGGAATAAAACTCCATTTCTGAAGGGAAACACACAGCATAGTTCTCATCAATGGATCACACTCTGCTTTAGAGCAAGAAGCACGCTCTTGCTTTCTAGAGTCTCTAATACAGCAGGAAACTTGAGTGTCCTCAGAACAAAAGAACTGTGTTTCCTACACATAGAGCCATATCAATTTCAACTCTGCTTCTGAAACTGAAACAAACCACAGGTCCTCTAACATCCAATGCTTGTCAGTTTAGATGAGAAACGTGTGATCTTCGTGAACGATGTAGTTCGTTTGAGCTGAGAAGTGACTGCCCTTACTTGAATGAAGTCTTGCTTGTAGGAAGACTCAGAGCATGGGATTTAACTCCATTTCTGAAGTGAAACACACAGCATAGATCTCATCGATGGATCACACTCTGCTTTAGAGCAAGAAGCATGCTCTTTCTTTCTAGAGTCTCTAATACTGCAGGAAACGTGAGTGTGCTCAGAACAAAGAACAGTGTTTCCTACACATACAGGCCATATCTAGTTCAACTCTGCTTCTGAAACTGATACAAAGCACTGGTACTCTAACATTCAATGCTTGTCAGTTAAGATGAGAAACGTGTGAGCTTCGTGAACGATGTAGTTCCTTTGATCTGGAAAATGACTGCACTTACTTGAAACGAAGTCTTGCTTGTAGGAAGACAAAGAGCCTGGAATTTAACTCCATTTCTGAAGGGAAACACACAGAATAGTTCTCTTCGATGGATCACACTCTGCTTTAGAGCAAGAGCACGCTCTTGCTTTCTAGAGTCTCTAATAAAGCCGGAAACTTGAGTGTGCTCAGAACAAAAGACCGGTGTTTCCTACACATACGAGCCCTATCTAGTTCTACTCTGCTTCTGAACCTGAAACAAACCACAGGTCCTCTAACATCCAATGCTTGTCAGTTAAGATGAGAAACGTGTGAGCTTCGTGAACGATGTAGTTCGTTTGAGCTGTAAAGTAACTGCCCTTACCTGAAACGAAGTCTTGCTTGTAGGAAGACTCAGAGCCTGGGATTTAACTCCATTTCTGAAGTGAAACACAGAGCAGAGTTCTCATCAATTGATCACACTCTGCTTTAGAGCCAGAAGCCCGCTCTTGCTTTCCAGGGTCTCTAAGACAGCAGGAAATGTGAGTGTGATTAAAACAAAAGAACGGTGTTACCTACACACACGGACCATATCTAGTACAACTCTGCCTCTGAAATTGATACAAAGCACAGGTCCTCTAACATCCAATGCTTGTCAGTTAAGATGGGAAACGTGTGCCCTTTGTGAACGATGTAGATCGTTTGAGCTGAAGAGTGACTGCCCTTACTTGAAACGAAGTCTTGCTTGTAGGAAGACACAGAGCCTGGAATATAACTCCATTTCTGAAGGGAAACACACAGCATAGTTCTCATCGATGGATCACACTCTGCTTTAGAGCAAGAAGCATGCTCTTGCTTTCTAGAGTCTCTAATACAGCCGGAAAATTGAGTGTGCTCAGAACAAAAGAACGGTGTTTCCTACACATACGGGCCATATCTAGTTCAACTCTGCTTCTGAACCTGAAACAAACCACAGGTCCTCTAACATCCAATGCTTGTCAGTTAAGATGAGAAACGTGTGAGCTTCGTGAACGATGTAGTTCGTTTGAGCTGTAAAGTAACTGCCCTTACCTGAAACGAAGTCTTGCTTGTAGGAAGACTCAGAGCCTGGGATTTAACTCCATTTCTGAAGTGAAACACACCGCAGAGTTCTCATCCATTGATCACACTCTGCTTTAGAGCCAGAAGCACGCATTTGCTTTCCAGAGTCTCTAAGACAGCAGGAAATGAGAGTGTGCTCAGAAGAAAAGAACAGTGTTTCCTATACATACGGACAATATCTAGTTCAACTCTGCTTCTGAAACTGAAACAAACCAGAGGTCCTCTAACATCCAATGCTTGTCAGTTAAGATGAGACACATGTGAGCTTCGGGAACGATGGAGTTGGTTTGAGCTGTAAAGTATCTGCCCTTACCTGAAACGAAGTCTTGCTTGTAGGAAGACTCAGAGCCTGGGTTTAACTCCATTTCTGAAGTGAAACACAGAGCAGAGTTCTCATCCATTGATCACACTCTGCTTTAGAGCCAGAAGCACGCTCTTGCGTTCCAGGGTCTCTAAGACAGCAAGAAATGTGAGTGTGATAAAAACAAAAGAACGGTGTTACCTACACACACGGACCATATCTAGTACAACTCTGCCTCTAAAATTGATACAAAGCAAAGGTCCTCTAAGATCCAATGCTTGTCAGTTAAGATGAGAAACGTGTGAGCTTTGTGAACGATGTAGATCGTTTGAGCTGAAAAGTGACTGCCCTTACTTGAAACGAAGTCTTGCTTGTAGGAAGACACAGAGCCTGGAATATAACTCCATTTCTGAAGGGAAACACACAGCATAGTTCTCATCGATGGATCACACTCTGCTTTAGAGCAAGAAGCACGCTCTAGCTTTCTAGAGTCTCTAATAGAGCAGGAAACTTGAGTGTGCTCAGAACAAAAGAACTGTGTTTCCTACACATATGGGCCATATCTAGTTCAACTCTGCTTCTGAAACTGAAACAAACCAGAGGTCCTCTAACATCCAATGCTTGTCAGTTAAGATGAGAAACGTGTGAGCTTCGTGAACGATGTAGTTCGTTTGAGCAGTAAAGTAACTGCCCATACCTGAAACGAATTCTTGCTTGTAGGAAGACTCAGAGCCGGGGATTTAACTCCATTTCTGAAGTGAAACACACAGCAGAGTTCTCATCCATTGATCACACTGTGCTTTAGAGCTAGAAGCACGCTCTTGCTTTCCAGGGTCTCTAAGACTGCAGGAAATGTGAGTGTGATGAGAACAAAAGAACGGTGTGCCCTACACATATGGATCATATCTAGTACATCTCTGCCTCTGAAATTGATACAAAGCACAGGTCCTCTAACATCCAATGCTTGTCAGTTAAGATGAGAAACGTGTGCCCTTTGTGAACGATGTAGATCGTTTGAGCTGAAGAGTGACTGCCCTTACTTGAAATGAAGTCTTGCTTGTAGGAAGACACAGAGCCTGGAATAAAACTCCATTTCTGAAGGGAAACACACAGCATAGTTCTCATCAATGGATCACACTCTGCTTTAGAGCAAGAAGCACGCTCTTGCTTTCTAGAGTCTCTAATACAGCAGGAAACTTGAGTGTCCTCAGAACAAAAGAACTGTGTTTCCTACACATAGAGCCATATCAATTTCAACTCTGCTTCTGAAACTGAAACAAACCACAGGTCCTCTAACATCCAATGCTTGTCAGTTTAGATGAGAAACGTGTGATCTTCGTGAACGATGTAGTTCGTTTGAGCTGAGAAGTGACTGCCCTTACTTGAATGAAGTCTTGCTTGTAGGAAGACTCAGAGCATGGGATTTAACTCCATTTCTGAAGTGAAACACACAGCATAGATCTCATCGATGGATCACACTCTGCTTTAGAGCAAGAAGCATGCTCTTTCTTTCTAGAGTCTCTAATACTGCAGGAAACGTGAGTGTGCTCAGAACAAAGAACAGTGTTTCCTACACATACAGGCCATATCTAGTTCAACTCTGCTTCTGAAACTGATACAAAGCACTGGTACTCTAACATTCAATGCTTGTCAGTTAAGATGAGAAACGTGTGAGCTTCGTGAACGATGTAGTTCCTTTGATCTGAAAAATGACTGCACTTACTTGAAACGAAGTCTTGCTTGTAGGAAGACAAAGAGCCTGGAATTTAACTCCATTTCTGAAGGGAAACACACAGAATAGTTCTCTTCGATGGATCACACTCTGCTTTAGAGCAAGAGCACGCTCTTGCTTTCTAGAGTCTCTAATAAAGCCGGAAACTTGAGTGTGCTCAGAACAAAAGAACGGTGTTTCCTACACATACGAGCCCTATCTAGTTCTACTCTGCTTCTGAACCTGAAACAAACCACAGGTCCTCTAACATCCAATGCTTGTCAGTTAAGATGAGAAACGTGTGAGCTTCGTGAACGATGTAGTTCGTTTGAGCTGTAAAGTAACTGCCCTTACCTGAAACGAAGTCTTGCTTGTAGGAAGACTCAGAGCCTGGGATTTAACTCCATTTCTGAAGTGAAACACAGAGCAGAGTTCTCATCAATTGATCACACTCTGCTTTAGAGCCAGAAGCCCGCTCTTGCTTTCCAGGGTCTCTAAGACAGCAGGAAATGTGAGTGTGATTAAAACAAAAGAACGGTGTTACCTACACACACGGACCATATCTAGTACAACTCTGCCTCTGAAATTGATACAAAGCACAGGTCCTCTAACATCCAATGCTTGTCAGTTAAGATGGGAAACGTGTGCCCTTTGTGAACGATGTAGATCGTTTGAGCTGAAGAGTGACTGCCCTTACTTGAAACGAAGTCTTGCTTGTAGGAAGACACAGAGCCTGGAATATAACTCCATTTCTGAAGGGAAACACACAGCATAGTTCTCATCGATGGATCACACTCTGCTTTAGAGCAAGAAGCATGCTCTTGCTTTCTAGAGTCTCTAATACAGCCGGAAAATTGAGTGTGCTCAGAACAAAAGAACGGTGTTTCCTACACATACGGGCCATATCTAGTTCAACTCTGCTTCTGAACCTGAAACAAACCACAGGTCCTCTAACATCCAATGCTTGTCAGTTAAGATGAGAAACGTGTGAGCTTCGTGAACGATGTAGTTCGTTTGAGCTGTAAAGTAACTGCCCTTACCTGAAACGAAGTCTTGCTTGTAGGAAGACTCAGAGCCTGGGATTTAACTCCATTTCTGAAGTGAAACACACAGCAGAGTTCTCATCCATTGATCACACTCTGCTTTAGAGCCAGAAGCACGCATTTGCTTTCCAGAGTCTCTAAGACAGCAGGAAATGAGAGTGTGCTCAGAAGAAAAGAACAGTGTTTCCTATACATACGGACAATATCTAGTTCAACTCTGTTTCTGAAACTGAAACAAACCAGAGGTCCTCTAACATCCAATGCTTGTCAGTTAAGATGAGACACATGTGAGCTTCGGGAACGATGGAGTTGGTTTGAGCTGTAAAGTATCTGCCCTTACCTGAAACGAAGTCTTGCTTGTAGGAAGACTCAGAGCCTGGGTTTAACTCCATTTCTGAAGTGAAACACAGAGCAGAGTTCTCATCCATTGATCACACTCTGCTTTAGAGCCAGAAGCACGCTCTTGCGTTCCAGGGTCTCTAAGACAGCAAGAAATGTGAGTGTGATAAAAACAAAAGAACGGTGTTACCTACACACACGGACCATATCTAGTACAACTCTGCCTCTAAAATTGATACAAAGCAAAGGTCCTCTAAGATCCAATGCTTGTCAGTTAAGATGAGAAACGTGTGAGCTTTGTGAACGATGTAGATCGTTTGAGCTGAAAAGTGACTGCCCTTACTTGAAACGAAGTCTTGCTTGTAGGAAGACACAGAGCCTGGAATATAACTCCATTTCTGAAGGGAAACACACAGCATAGTTCTCATCGATGGATCACACTCTGCTTTAGAGCAAGAAGCACGCTCTAGCTTTCTAGAGTCTCTAATAGAGCAGGAAACTTGAGTGTGCTCAGAACAAAAGAACTGTGTTTCCTACACATATGGGCCATATCTAGTTCAACTCTGCTTCTGAAACTGAAACAAACCAGAGGTCCTCTAACATCCAATGCTTGTCAGTTAAGATGAGAAACGTGTGAGCTTCGTGAACGATGTAGTTCGTTTGAGCAGTAAAGTAACTGCCCATACCTGAAACGAATTCTTGCTTGTAGGAAGACTCAGAGCCGGGGATTTAACTCCATTTCTGAAGTGAAACACACAGCAGCGTTCTCATCCATTGATCACACTGTGCTTTAGAGCTAGAAGCACGCTCTTGCTTTCCAGGGTCTCTAAGACTGCAGGAAATGTGAGTGTGATGAGAACAAAAGAACGGTGTGCCCTACACATATGGATCATATCTAGTACATCTCTGCCTCTGAAATTGATACAAAGCACAGGTCCTCTAACATCCAATGCTTGTCAGTTAAGATGGGAAACGTGTGCCCTTTGTGAACGATGTAGATCGTTTGAGCTGAAGAGTGACTGCCCTTACTTGAAACGAAGTCTTGCTTGTAGGAAGACACAGAGCCTGGAATATAACTCCATTTCTGAAGGGAAACACACAGCATAGTTCTCATCGATGGATCACACTCTGCTTTAGAGCAAGAAGCATGCTCTTGCTTTCTAGAGTCTCTAATACAGCCGGAAAATTGAGTGTGCTCAGAACAAAAGAACGGTGTTTCCTACACATACGGGCCATATCTAGTTCAACTCTGCTTCTGAACCTGAAACAAACCACAGGTCCTCTAACATCCAATGCTTGTCAGTTAAGATGAGAAACGTGTGAGCTTCGTGAACGATGTAGTTCGTTTGAGCTGTAAAGTAACTGCCCTTACCTGAAACGAAGTCTTGCTTGTAGGAAGACTCAGAGCCTGGGATTTAACTCCATTTCTGAAGTGAAACACACAGCAGAGTTCTCATCCATTGATCACACTCTGCTTTAGAGCCAGAAGCACGCATTTGCTTTCCAGAGTCTCTAAGACAGCAGGAAATGAGAGTGTGCTCAGAAGAAAAGAACAGTGTTTCCTATACATACGGACAATATCTAGTTCAACTCTGTTTCTGAAACTGAAACAAACCAGAGGTCCTCTAACATCCAATGCTTGTCAGTTAAGATGAGACACATGTGAGCTTCGGGAACGATGGAGTTGGTTTGAGCTGTAAAGTATCTGCCCTTACCTGAAACGAAGTCTTGCTTGTAGGAAGACTCAGAGCCTGGGTTTAACTCCATTTCTGAAGTGAAACACAGAGCAGAGTTCTCATCCATTGATCACACTCTGCTTTAGAGCCAGAAGCACGCTCTTGCGTTCCAGGGTCTCTAAGACAGCAAGAAATGTGAGTGTGATAAAAACAAAAGAACGGTGTTACCTACACACACGGACCATATCTAGTACAACTCTGCCTCTAAAATTGATACAAAGCAAAGGTCCTCTAAGATCCAATGCTTGTCAGTTAAGATGAGAAACGTGTGAGCTTTGTGAACGATGTAGATCGTTTGAGCTGAAAAGTGACTGCCCTTACTTGAAACGAAGTCTTGCTTGTAGGAAGACACAGAGCCTGGAATATAACTCCATTTCTGAAGGGAAACACACAGCATAGTTCTCATCGATGGATCACACTCTGCTTTAGAGCAAGAAGCACGCTCTAGCTTTCTAGAGTCTCTAATAGAGCAGGAAACTTGAGTGTGCTCAGAACAAAAGAACTGTGTTTCCTACACATATGGGCCATATCTAGTTCAACTCTGCTTCTGAAACTGAAACAAACCAGAGGTCCTCTAACATCCAATGCTTGTCAGTTAAGATGAGAAACGTGTGAGCTTCGTGAACGATGTAGTTCGTTTGAGCAGTAAAGTAACTGCCCATACCTGAAACGAATTCTTGCTTGTAGGAAGACTCAGAGCCGGGGATTTAACTCCATTTCTGAAGTGAAACACACAGCAGCGTTCTCATCCATTGATCACACTGTGCTTTAGAGCTAGAAGCACGCTCTTGCTTTCCAGGGTCTCTAAGACTGCAGGAAATGTGAGTGTGATGAGAACAAAAGAACGGTGTGCCCTACACATATGGATCATATCTAGTACATCTCTGCCTCTGAAATTGATACAAAGCACAGGTCCTCTAACATCCAATGCTTGTCAGTTAAGATGAGAAACGTGTGCCCTTTGTGAACGATGTAGATCGTTTGAGCTGAAGAGTGACTGCCCTTACTTGAAATGAAGTCTTGCTTGTAGGAAGACACAGAGCCTGGAATAAAACTCCATTTCTGAAGGGAAACACACAGCATAGTTCTCATCAATGGATCACACTCTGCTTTAGAGCAAGAAGCACGCTCTTGCTTTCTAGAGTCTCTAATACAGCAGGAAACTTGAGTGTCCTCAGAACAAAAGAACTGTGTTTCCTACACATAGAGCCATATCAATTTCAACTCTGCTTCTGAAACTGAAACAAACCACAGGTCCTCTAACATCCAATGCTTGTCAGTTTAGATGAGAAACGTGTGATCTTCGTGAACGATGTAGTTCGTTTGAGCTGAGAAGTGACTGCCCTTACTTGAATGAAGTCTTGCTTGTAGGAAGACTCAGAGCATGGGATTTAACTCCATTTCTGAAGTGAAACACACAGCATAGATCTCATCGATGGATCACACTCTGCTTTAGAGCAAGAAGCATGCTCTTTCTTTCTAGAGTCTCTAATACTGCAGGAAACGTGAGTGTGCTCAGAACAAAGAACAGTGTTTCCTACACATACAGGCCATATCTAGTTCAACTCTGCTTCTGAAACTGATACAAAGCACTGGTACTCTAACATTCAATGCTTGTCAGTTAAGATGAGAAACGTGTGAGCTTCGTGAACGATGTAGTTCCTTTGATCTGAAAAATGACTGCACTTACTTGAAACGAAGTCTTGCTTGTAGGAAGACAAAGAGCCTGGAATTTAACTCCATTTCTGAAGGGAAACACACAGAATAGTTCTCTTCGATGGATCACACTCTGCTTTAGAGCAAGAGCACGCTCTTGCTTTCTAGAGTCTCTAATACAGCCGGAAACTTGAGTGTGCTCAGAACAAAAGAACGGTGTTTCCTACACATACGAGCCCTATCTAGTTCTACTCTGCTTCTGAACCTGAAACAAACCACAGGTCCTCTAACATCCAATGCTTGTCAGTTAAGATGAGAAACGTGTGAGCTTCGTGAACGATGTAGTTCGTTTGAGCTGTAAAGTAACTGCCCTTACCTGAAACGAAGTCTTGCTTGTAGGAAGACTCAGAGCCTGGGATTTAACTCCATTTCTGAAGTGAAACACAGAGCAGAGTTCTCATCAATTGATCACACTCTGCTTTAGAGCCAGAAGCCCGCTCTTGCTTTCCAGGGTCTCTAAGACAGCAGGAAATGTGAGTGTGATTAAAACAAAAGAACGGTGTTACCTACACACACGGACCATATCTAGTACAACTCTGCCTCTGAAATTGATACAAAGCACAGGTCCTCTAACATCCAATGCTTGTCAGTTAAGATGGGAAACGTGTGCCCTTTGTGAACGATGTAGATCGTTTGAGCTGAAGAGTGACTGCCCTTACTTGAAACGAAGTCTTGCTTGTAGGAAGACACAGAGCCTGGAATATAACTCCATTTCTGAAGGGAAACACACAGCATAGTTCTCATCGATGGATCACACTCTGCTTTAGAGCAAGAAGCATGCTCTTGCTTTCTAGAGTCTCTAATACAGCCGGAAAATTGAGTGTGCTCAGAACAAAAGAACGGTGTTTCCTACACATACGGGCCATATCTAGTTCAACTCTGCTTCTGAACCTGAAACAAACCACAGGTCCTCTAACATCCAATGCTTGTCAGTTAAGATGAGAAACGTGTGAGCTTCGTGAACGATGTAGTTCGTTTGAGCTGTAAAGTAACTGCCCTTACCTGAAACGAAGTCTTGCTTGTAGGAAGACTCAGAGCCTGGGATTTAACTCCATTTCTGAAGTGAAACACACAGCAGAGTTCTCATCCATTGATCACACTCTGCTTTAGAGCCAGAAGCACGCATTTGCTTTCCAGAGTCTCTAAGACAGCAGGAAATGAGAGTGTGCTCAGAAGAAAAGAACAGTGTTTCCTATACATACGGACAATATCTAGTTCAACTCTGTTTCTGAAACTGAAACAAACCAGAGGTCCTCTAACATCCAATGCTTGTCAGTTAAGATGAGACACATGTGAGCTTCGGGAACGATGGAGTTGGTTTGAGCTGTAAAGTATCTGCCCTTACCTGAAACGAAGTCTTGCTTGTAGGAAGACTCAGAGCCTGGGTTTAACTCCATTTCTGAAGTGAAACACAGAGCAGAGTTCTCATCCATTGATCACACTCTGCTTTAGAGCCAGAAGCACGCTCTTGCGTTCCAGGGTCTCTAAGACAGCAAGAAATGTGAGTGTGATAAAAACAAAAGAACGGTGTTACCTACACACACGGACCATATCTAGTACAACTCTGCCTCTAAAATTGATACAAAGCAAAGGTCCTCTAAGATCCAATGCTTGTCAGTTAAGATGAGAAACGTGTGAGCTTTGTGAACGATGTAGATCGTTTGAGCTGAAAAGTGACTGCCCTTACTTGAAACGAAGTCTTGCTTGTAGGAAGACACAGAGCCTGGAATATAACTCCATTTCTGAAGGGAAACACACAGCATAGTTCTCATCGATGGATCACACTCTGCTTTAGAGCAAGAAGCACGCTCTAGCTTTCTAGAGTCTCTAATAGAGCAGGAAACTTGAGTGTGCTCAGAACAAAAGAACTGTGTTTCCTACACATATGGGCCATATCTAGTTCAACTCTGCTTCTGAAACTGAAACAAACCAGAGGTCCTCTAACATCCAATGCTTGTCAGTTAAGATGAGAAACGTGTGAGCTTCGTGAACGATGTAGTTCGTTTGAGCAGTAAAGTAACTGCCCATACCTGAAACGAATTCTTGCTTGTAGGAAGACTCAGAGCCGGGGATTTAACTCCATTTCTGAAGTGAAACACACAGCAGCGTTCTCATCCATTGATCACACTGTGCTTTAGAGCTAGAAGCACGCTCTTGCTTTCCAGGGTCTCTAAGACTGCAGGAAATGTGAGTGTGATGAGAACAAAAGAACGGTGTGCCCTACACATATGGATCATATCTAGTACATCTCTGCCTCTGAAATTGATACAAAGCACAGGTCCTCTAACATCCAATGCTTGTCAGTTAAGATGGGAAACGTGTGCCCTTTGTGAACGATGTAGATCGTTTGAGCTGAAGAGTGACTGCCCTTACTTGAAACGAAGTCTTGCTTGTAGGAAGACACAGAGCCTGGAATATAACTCCATTTCTGAAGGGAAACACACAGCATAGTTCTCATCGATGGATCACACTCTGCTTTAGAGCAAGAAGCATGCTCTTGCTTTCTAGAGTCTCTAATACAGCCGGAAAATTGAGTGTGCTCAGAACAAAAGAACGGTGTTTCCTACACATACGGGCCATATCTAGTTCAACTCTGCTTCTGAACCTGAAACAAACCACAGGTCCTCTAACATCCAATGCTTGTCAGTTAAGATGAGAAACGTGTGAGCTTCGTGAACGATGTAGTTCGTTTGAGCTGTAAAGTAACTGCCCTTACCTGAAACGAAGTCTTGCTTGTAGGAAGACTCAGAGCCTGGGATTTAACTCCATTTCTGAAGTGAAACACACAGCAGAGTTCTCATCCATTGATCACACTCTGCTTTAGAGCCAGAAGCACGCATTTGCTTTCCAGAGTCTCTAAGACAGCAGGAAATGAGAGTGTGCTCAGAAGAAAAGAACAGTGTTTCCTATACATACGGACAATATCTAGTTCAACTCTGTTTCTGAAACTGAAACAAACCAGAGGTCCTCTAACATCCAATGCTTGTCAGTTAAGATGAGACACATGTGAGCTTCGGGAACGATGGAGTTGGTTTGAGCTGTAAAGTATCTGCCCTTACCTGAAACGAAGTCTTGCTTGTAGGAAGACTCAGAGCCTGGGTTTAACTCCATTTCTGAAGTGAAACACAGAGCAGAGTTCTCATCCATTGATCACACTCTGCTTTAGAGCCAGAAGCACGCTCTTGCGTTCCAGGGTCTCTAAGACAGCAAGAAATGTGAGTGTGATAAAAACAAAAGAACGGTGTTACCTACACACACGGACCATATCTAGTACAACTCTGCCTCTAAAATTGATACAAAGCAAAGGTCCTCTAAGATCCAATGCTTGTCAGTTAAGATGAGAAACGTGTGAGCTTTGTGAACGATGTAGATCGTTTGAGCTGAAAAGTGACTGCCCTTACTTGAAACGAAGTCTTGCTTGTAGGAAGACACAGAGCCTGGAATATAACTCCATTTCTGAAGGGAAACACACAGCATAGTTCTCATCGATGGATCACACTCTGCTTTAGAGCAAGAAGCACGCTCTAGCTTTCTAGAGTCTCTAATAGAGCAGGAAACTTGAGTGTGCTCAGAACAAAAGAACTGTGTTTCCTACACATATGGGCCATATCTAGTTCAACTCTGCTTCTGAAACTGAAACAAACCAGAGGTCCTCTAACATCCAATGCTTGTCAGTTAAGATGAGAAACGTGTGAGCTTCGTGAACGATGTAGTTCGTTTGAGCAGTAAAGTAACTGCCCATACCTGAAACGAATTCTTGCTTGTAGGAAGACTCAGAGCCGGGGATTTAACTCCATTTCTGAAGTGAAACACACAGCAGCGTTCTCATCCATTGATCACACTGTGCTTTAGAGCTAGAAGCACGCTCTTGCTTTCCAGGGTCTCTAAGACTGCAGGAAATGTGAGTGTGATGAGAACAAAAGAACGGTGTGCCCTACACATATGGATCATATCTAGTACATCTCTGCCTCTGAAATTGATACAAAGCACAGGTCCTCTAACATCCAATGCTTGTCAGTTAAGATGAGAAACGTGTGCCCTTTGTGAACGATGTAGATCGTTTGAGCTGAAGAGTGACTGCCCTTACTTGAAATGAAGTCTTGCTTGTAGGAAGACACAGAGCCTGGAATAAAACTCCATTTCTGAAGGGAAACACACAGCATAGTTCTCATCAATGGATCACACTCTGCTTTAGAGCAAGAAGCACGCTCTTGCTTTCTAGAGTCTCTAATACAGCAGGAAACTTGAGTGTCCTCAGAACAAAAGAACTGTGTTTCCTACACATAGAGCCATATCAATTTCAACTCTGCTTCTGAAACTGAAACAAACCACAGGTCCTCTAACATCCAATGCTTGTCAGTTTAGATGAGAAACGTGTGATCTTCGTGAACGATGTAGTTCGTTTGAGCTGAGAAGTGACTGCCCTTACTTGAATGAAGTCTTGCTTGTAGGAAGACTCAGAGCATGGGATTTAACTCCATTTCTGAAGTGAAACACACAGCATAGATCTCATCGATGGATCACACTCTGCTTTAGAGCAAGAAGCATGCTCTTTCTTTCTAGAGTCTCTAATACTGCAGGAAACGTGAGTGTGCTCAGAACAAAGAACAGTGTTTCCCACACATACAGGCCATATCTAGTTCAACTCTGCTTCTGAAACTGATACAAAGCACTGGTACTCTAACATTCAATGCTTGTCAGTTAAGATGAGAAACGTGTGAGCTTCGTGAACGATGTAGTTCCTTTGATCTGAAAAATGACTGCACTTACTTGAAACGAAGTCTTGCTTGTAGGAAGACAAAGAGCCTGGAATTTAACTCCATTTCTGAAGGGAAACACACAGAATAGTTCTCTTCGATGGATCACACTCTGCTTTAGAGCAAGAGCACGCTCTTGCTTTCTAGAGTCTCTAATACAGCCGGAAACTTGAGTGTGCTCAGAACAAAAGAACGGTGTTTCCTACACATACGAGCCACATCTAGTTCAACTCTGCTTCTGAAACTGAAACAAACCAGAGGTCCTCTAACATCCAATGCTTGTCAGTTAAGATGAGACACATGTGAGCTTCGGGAACGATGGAGTTGGTTTGAGCTTCAAAGTATCTGCCCTTACCTGAAACGAAGTCTTGCTTGTAGGAAGACTCAGAGCCTGGGTTTAACTCCATTTCTGAAGTGAAACACAGAGCAGAGTTCTCATCCATTGATCACACTCTGCTTTAGAGCCAGAAGCACGCTCTTGCTTTCCAGGGTCTCAAAGACAGCAAGAAATGTGAGTGTGATGAAAACAAAAGAACGGTGTTACCTACACACACGGACCATATCTAGTACAACTCTGCCTCTAAAATTGATACAAAGCAAAGGTCCTCTAAGATCCAATGCTTGTCAATTAAGATGAGAAACGTGTGAGCTTTGTGAACGATGTAGACCGTTTGAGCTGAAAAGTGACTGCCCTTACTTGAAACGAAGTCTTGCTTGTAGGAAGACACAGAGCCTGGAATATAACTCCATTTCTGAAGGGAAACACACAGCATAGTTCTCATCGATGGATCACACTCTGCTTTAGAGCAAGAAGCATGCTCTTGCTTTCTAGAGTCTCTAATACAGCAGGAAACTTGAGTGTCCTCAGAACAAAAGAACTGTGTTTCCTACACATAGGGCCATATCTAGTTCAACTCTGCTTCTGAAACTGAAACAAACCACAGGTCCTCTAACATCCAATGCTTGTCAGTTAAGATGAGAAACGTGTGAGCTTCGTGAACGATGTAGTTCCTTTGATCTGAAAAATGACTGCACTTAATTGAAACGAAGTCTTGCTTGTAGGAAGACAAAGAGCCTGGAATTTAACTCCATTTCTGAAGGGAAACACACAGCATAGTTCTCTTCGATGGATCACACTCTGCTTTAGAGCAAGAGCACGCTCTTGCTTTCTAGAGTCTCTAATACAGATGTAAACTTGAGTGTGCTCAGAACAAAAGAACGGTGTTTCCTACACATACGGGCCACATCTAGTTCAACTCTGCTTCTGAACCTGAAACAAACCACAGGTCCTCTAACATCCATTGCTTGTCAGTTAAGATGAGAAACGTGTGAGCTTCGTGAACGATGTAGTTTGTTTGAGCTGTAAAGTAACTGCCCTTACCTGAAACGAATTCTTGCTTGTAGAAAGTCTCAGAGCCTGGGATTTAACTCCATTTCTGAAGTGAAACACAGAGCTGAGATCTCATCCATTGATCACACTCTGCTTTAGAGCCAGAAGCACGCTCTTGCTTTCCAGGGTCTCTAAGACAGCAGGAAATGTGAGTGTGATGAAAACAAAAGAACGGTGTTTCCTACACATACAGACCAAATCTAGTCCAACTCTGCTTCTGAAACTGATACAAACCACTGGTCCTTTAACATCCAATGCTTGTCAGTTAAGCTGAGAAACGTGTGAGCTTCGGGAACGATGTAGTTCGTTTGAGCTGAAAAGTGACTGCCCTTACCTGAAACAAAGTCTTGCATGTAGGAAGACACAGAAGCTGGGATTTAACTCGATTTCTGAAGGGAAACACAAGCATAGTTCTCATCCATGGATCACACTCTGTTTTAGAGCAAGAAGGACCCTCTTCCTTTCTAGAGTTTCTAATACAGCAGGAAACTTGAGTGTGCTCAGAACAAAAGAACGGTGTTTCCTACACATACAGATCATATCTAGTTCAACTCTGCTTCTGAAACTGAAACAAACCAGAGGTCCTCTAACATCCAATGATTTTCTATTAAGACCGAGATACGTGTGAGCGTCGTGTATGATATAGTTCGTTTGAGCTATAAAGTACCTGCCCTTACCTGAAATGAAGTCTTGCTTGTAGGAAGACACAGAGCCTGGGGATTAACTCAATTCTGAAGGGAAACACACAGCTTAGTTCTCATCCATGGATCACACTCTGCCTTAGAGCAAGAAGCACGCTCTTGCTTTCTAGAGTCTCTAATACAGCAGGAAACTTGAGTGTGCTCAGAACAAAAGAACAGTGTTTCCTACACATACGAACCATATCTAGTCCAACTCTGATTCTGAAACTGATACAAAGCACTGGTCCTCTAACATCCAAAGCTTGTCAGTTAAGCTTAGAAACGTGTGAGCTTCGTGACCTATGTAGTTCGTTTCAGCTGTAAAGTTCCTGCCCTTACCTGAAACGAAGTCTTGCTTGTAGGAAGACTCAGAGCCTGGTATTTAACTCCATTTCTGAAGTGAAACACACGGCAGAGTTCTCTTCCATTGATCACACTGTGCTTTAGAGCAAGAAGCACGCTCTAGGTTTCTAGAGTCTCTAAGACATCAGGAAACGTGAGTGTGCTGAGAACAAAAGAATGGTGTTTCCTACACATACGGACCATATCTAGTCCAACTCTGCTTCTGAAACTCATACAAAGCACTGGTCCTCTCACATCCAAAGCTTGTCAGTTAAGCTTAGAAACGTGTGAGCTTCGTGTACGATGTAGTTCCTTTGAGCTTAAAAGTGACTGCCCTTACCTGAAACGAAGTCTTGCTTGTAGGAAGACACAGAGCCTGGGATTTAATTCCATTTCTGAGTGGAAACACACAGCACAGTTCTCATCCATGAATCACACCCTGTTTTAGAGCAAGAAGCACGCTCTTACTTTCTAAAGTCTCTAATACAGCATGAAACGTGATTGTGCTCAGAACAAAAGAGCTGTGTTTCCTACACATACGGACCATATCTAGTTCAACACTTCTTCTGAAAATGACAGAAAGCACAGGTCCTGTAACTTCCAATGTTTTTCATTTAAGACCGAGATCCATGTGAGCTTCGTGAACGATGTAGTTCGTTTGAGCTGTAAAGTAACTTACCTTACCTGAAACGAAGTCTTGCTTGTAGGAAGACTCAGAGCCTGGAATTTAACTCCATTTCTGAAGTGAAACATACAGCAGAGTTCTCATCCATTGATCACACTCTGCTTTAGAGCAAGAAGCACGCTCTAGGTTTCTAGAGTCTCTAAGATATCAGGAAACATGAGTGTGCTGAGAACAAAAGAACGGTGTTTCCTACACATACAGACCATATCTAGTCCAACTCTGCTTCTGAAACTGATTCAAACCACTGGTCCTCTAACATCCAAAGCTTGTCAGTTAAGATGAGAAACGTGTTAGCTTCGTGAACGATGTAGTTCATTTGAGCTGAAAAGTGACTGCCTTTAACAGAAACGAAGTCTTGCTTATAGGAAGACACAGAGCCTGGGGATTAACTCATTTCTGAAGGGAAACACACAGCTTAGTTCTCATCCATGGATCACACTCTGCCTTAGAGCAAGAAGCACGCTCTTGCTTTCTAGAGTCTCTAATACAGCAGGAAACTTGAGTGTGCTCCGAACAAAAGAACGGTGTTTCCTACACATACCACCATATCTAGTTCAACTCCGCTTCTGAAACTGAAACAAACCAGAGGTCCTCTAACATCCAATGCTTGACAGTTTAGATGAGAAACGTGTGAGCTTCGTGAACGATGTAGTTCGTTTGAGCTTAAAAGTTCCTGCCCTTACCTGAAACGAAGTAGTGCTTGTAGGAAGACACAGAACCTGGGATTTAAGTCCATTTCTGAGGGGAAACACACAGCAGAGTTCTCATCCATGAATCACACTCTGTTTTAGAGCAAGAAGCACGCTCTTCCTTTCTAGAGTCTCTAATACAGCAGGAAACGTGATTGTGCTCAGAACAAAAGAACTGTGTTTCCTACACATACGGACCATATCTAGTTCAACTTTTCTTCTGTAACTGACACAAAGCACAGGTCCTGTTACATCCAATGCTTTTCAATTAAGACCGAGATACGTGTGAGCGTCATGTATGATATAGTTCGTTTGAGCTGTAAAGTAGGGGCCCTTACCTGAAAATAAGTCTTGCTTTTAGGAAGACACAGAGCCTGGGATTTAACTCCATTTCTGAAGTGAAACACACAGCAGAGTTCTCATCCATTCATCACACTCTGCTTTAGAGCAAGAAGCACGCTCTAGGTTTCTAGAGTCTCTAAGACAGCAGGACACGTGAGTGTGCTGAGAACAATAGAACCGTGTTTTATACATACAGACCATATCTAGTCCAACTCTGATTCTGAAACTGATACAAAGCACTGATCCTCTCACATCCAAAGATTGTCAGTTAAGATGAGAAACGTGTTAGCTTCGTGAATGATGTAGTTCGTTTGAGCTGAAAAGTGACTGCCATTACCTGAAACGAAGTCTTGCTGGTAGGAAGACACAGAGCCTGGGATTTAATTCCATTTCTGAGGGGAAACACACAGCACAGTTCTCATCCATGAATCACACTCTGTTTTAGAGCAAGAAGCACGCTATTCCTTTCTAGAGTCTCTAATACAGCAGGAAACGTGATTGTGCTCAGAACAAAAGAGCTGTGTTTCCAACACATAGGGACCATATCTAGTTCAACTCTTCTTCTGAAAATGACACAAAGCACAGGTCCTGTAACATCCAATGTTTTTCAATTAAGACCGAGATCCGAGTGAGCTTCGTGAACAATGTAGTTCGTTTGAGCTGTAAAGTAACTGACCTTACCTGAAACGAAGTGTTGCTTGTATGAAGACTCAGAGCCAGGAATTTAACTCCATTTCTGAAGTGAAACACACCGCAGAGTTCTCATCCATTGATCACACTCTGCTTTAGAGCAAGAAGCATGCTCTAGGTTTCTAGAGTCTCTAAGACAGCAGGAAACGTGAGTGTGCTGAGAACAATAGAACCGTGTTTCCTACACATACAGACCATATCTAGTCCAACTCTGTTTCTGAAACTGATACAAACCACTGGTCCTCTAACATCCAATGCTTGTCAGTTAAGCTGAGAAACGTGTGAGCTTCGGGAACGATGTAGTTCGTTTGAGCTGAAAAGTGACTGCCCTTACCTGAAACAAAGTCTTGCATGTAGGAAGACACAGAAGCTGGGATTTAACTCGATTTTTGAAGGGAAACACAAGCATAGTTCTCATCCATGGATCACACTCTGCTTTAGAGCAAGAAGGACCCTCTTCCTTTCTAGAGTTTCTAATACAGCAGGAAACGTGATTGTGCTCAGAACAAAAGAGCTGTGTTTCCTACACATACGGACCATATCTAGTTCAACTCTTCTTCTGAAAATGACACAAAGCACAGGTCCTGTAACATCCAATGTTTTTCATTTAAGACCGAGATCCGTGTGAGCTTCGTGAACGATGTACTTCGTTTGAGCTGTAAAGTAACTGACCTTTCCTGAAACGAAGTGTTGCTTGTAGGAAGACTCAGAGCCTGGAATTTAACTCCATTTCTGAAGTGAAACACACAGCAGAGTTCTCATCCATTGATCACACTCTGCTTTAGAGCAAGAAGCACGCTCTAGGTTTCAAGAGTCTCTAAGACATCAGGAAACGTGAGTGTGCTGAGAACAAAAGAACGGTGTTTCCTACACATACAGACCAAATCTAGTCCAACTCTGCTTCTGAAACTGATACAAACCACTGGTCCTCTAACATCCAATGCTTGTCAGTTAAGCTGAGAAACGTGTGAGATTCAGGAACGATGTAGTTCGTTTGAGCTGAAAAGTGACTGCCCTTACCTGAAACAAAGTCTTGCATGTAGGAAGACACAGAAGCTGGGATTTAACTCGATTTCTGAAGGGAAACACAAGCATAGTTCTCATCCATGGATCACACTCTGCTTTAGAGCAAGAAGGACCCTCTTCCTTTCTAGAGTTTCTAATACATCAGGAAACGTGAGTGTGCTGAGAACAAAAGAACGGTGTTTCCTACACATACGGACCATATCTAGTCCAACTCTGCTTCTGAAACTCATACAAAGCATTGGTCCTCTCACATCCAAAGCTTGTCAGTTAAGCTTAGAAACGTGTGAGCTTCGTGAACGATGTAGTTCCTTTGAGCTTAAAAGTGACTGCCCTTACCTGAAATGAAGTCTTGCTTGTAGGAAGACACAGAGCCTGGGATTTAATTCCATTTCTGAGGGGAAACACACAGCACAGTTCTCATGCATGAATCACACTCTGTTTTAGAGCAAGAAGCACGCGCTTACTTTCTAGAGTATCTAATACAGCAGGAAACGTGATTGTGCTCAGAACAAAAGAGCTGTGTTTCCTACACATACGGACCATATCTAGTTCAACTCTTCTTCTGAAAATGACAGAAAGCACAGGTCCTGTAACATCCAATGTTTTTCATTCAAGACCGAGATCCGTGTGAGCTTCGTGAATGATGTAGTTCGTTTGAGCTGTAAAGTAACTGACCTTACCTGAAACGAAGTCTTGCTTGTAGGAAGACTCAGAGCCTGTAATTTAACTCCATTTCTGAAGTGAAACACACAGCAGAGTTCTCATCCATTGATCACACTCTGCTTTAGAGCAAGAAGCACGCTCTAGGTTTCTAGAGTCTCTAAGACATCAGGAAACGTGAGTGTGCTGAGAACAAAAGAACGGTGTTTCCTACACATACAGACCATATCTAGTCCAACTCTGCTTCTGAAACTGATACAAACCACTGGTCCTCTAACATCCAAAGCTTGTCAGTTAAGATGAGAAACGTGTTAGCTTCGTGAACGATGTAGTTCGTTTGAGCTGAAAAGTGACTGCCCTTACCAGAAACGAAGTCTTGCTTGTAGGAAGACACAGAGCCTGGGGATTAACTCAATTCTGAAGGGAAACACACAGCTTAGTTCTCATCCATGGATCACACTCTGCCTTAGAGCAAGAAGCACGCTCTTGCTTTCTAGAGTCTCTAATACAGCAGGAAACGTGATTGTGCTCAGAACAAAAGAACTGTGTTTCCTACACATACGGACCATATCGAGTTCAACTTTTCTTCTGTAACTGACACAAAGCACAGGTCCTGTTACATCCAATGCTTTTCAATTAAGACCGAGATACGTGTGAGCGTCGTGTATGATATAGTTCGTTTGAGCTGTAAAGTACGGGCCCTTACCTGAAACGAAGTCTTGCTTTTAGGAAGACACAGAGCCTGGGATTTAACTCCATTTCTGAAGTGAAACACACAGCAGAGTTCTCATCCATTCATCACACTCTGCTTTAGAGCAAGAAGCACGCTGTAGGTTTCTAGAGTCTCTAATACAGCATGAAACTTGAGTGTGCTCAGAACAAAAGAACGGTGTTTCCTACACATACCACCATATCTAGTCCAACTCTGATTCTGAAACTCATACAAAGCACTGGTCCTCTCACATCCAAAGCTTGTCAGTTCAGCTTAGAAACGTGTGAGCTTCGTGAACGATGTAGTTCTTTTGAGCTGAAAAGTGACTGCCCTTACCTGAAACGAAGTCTTGCTGGTAGGAAGACACAGAGCCTGGGATTTAATTCCATTTCTGAGGGGAAACACACAGCACAGTTCTCATCCATGAATCACACTCTGTTTGAGAGCAAGAAGCACGCTATTCCTTTCTAGAGTCTCTAATACAGCAGGAAACGTGATTGTGCTCAGGACAAAAGAGCTGTGTTTCCAACACATAGGGACCATATCTAGTTAACTCTTCTTCTGAAAATGACACAAAGCACAGGTCCTGTAACATCCAATGTTTTTCAATTAAGACCGAGATCCGAGTGAGCTTCGTGAACAATGTAGTTCGTTTGAGCTGTAAAGTAACTGACCTTACCTGAAAGGAAGTGTTGCTTGTATGAAGACTCAGAGCCAGGAATTTAACTCCATTTCTGAAGTGAAACACACCGCAGAGTTCTCATCCATTGATCACACTCTGCTTTAGAGCAAGAAGCATGCTCTAGGTTTCTAGAGTCTCTAAGACAGCAGGAAACATAAGTGTGCTGAGAACAATAGAACCGTGTTTCTTACACATACAGACCATATCTAGTCCAACTCTGCTTCTGAAACTGATACAAACCACTGGACCTCTAACATCCAATGCTTGTCAGTTAAGCTGAGAAACGTGTGAGCTTCGGGAACGATGTAGTTCGTTTGAGCTGAAAAGTGACTGCCCTTACCTGAAACAATGTCTTGCATGTAGGAAGACACAGAGCCTGGGATTTAATTCCATTTCTGAGGGGAAACACACAGCACAGTTCTCATGCATGAATCACACTCTGCTTTAGAGCAAGAAGGACCCTCTTCCTTTCTAGAGTTTCTAATACAGCAGGAAACTTGAGTGTGCTCAGAACAAAAGAAGGGTGTTTCCTACACATATAGACCATATCTAGTTCAACTCTGCTTCTGAAACTGAAACAAAACAGAGGTCCTCTAACATCCAATGCTTGACAGTTTAGATGAGAAACGTGTGAGCTTCGTGAACTATGTAGTTCGTTTGAGCTTAAAAGTGACTGCCCTTACCTGAAACGAAGTAGTGCTTGTAGGAAGACACAGAACCTGGGATTTAACTCCATTTCTGAGGGGAAACACACAGCACAGTTCTCATCCATGAATCACACTCTGTTTTAGAGCAAGAAGCACGCTCTTCCTTTCTAGAGTCTCTAATACAGCAGGAAACGTGATTGTGCTCAGAACAAAAGAACTGTGTTTCCTACACATACAGACCATATCTAGTTCAACTTTTCTTCTGAAACTGACACAAAGCACAGGTCCTGTTACATCCAATGCTTTTCTATTAAGACCGAGATACATGTGAGCGTAGTGTATGATATAGTTCGTTTGAGCTGTAAAGTACCTGCCCTTACCTGAAATGAAGTCTTGCTTTTAGGAAGACACAGAGCCTGGGATTTAACTCCATTTCAGAAGTGAAACACACAGCAGACTTCTCATCCATTGATCACACTCTGCTTTAGAGCAAGAAGCACGCTCTAGGTTTCTAGAGACTCTAAGACAGCAGGAAACGTGAGTGTGCTGAGAAAAATAGAACCGTGTTTTATACATACAGACCATATCTAGTACAACTCTGATTCTGAAACTGATACAAAGCACTGGTCCTCTAACATCCAAAGCTTGTCAGTTAAGATGAGAAACGTGTTAGCTTCGTGAACGATGTAGTTCGTTTGAGCTGAAAAGTGACTGCCCTTACCAGAAATGAAGTCTTGCTTGTAGGAAGACACAGAGCCTGGGGATTTACTCAATTCTGAAGGGAAACACACAGCTTAGTTCTCATCCATGGATCACACTCTGCCTTAGAGCAGGAAGCACGCTCTTGCTTTCTAGAGTCCCTAATACAGCAGGAAACTTGAGTGTGCTCAGAACAAAAGAACAGTGTTTCCTACACATACGAACCATATCTAGTCCAACTCTGATTCTGAAACTGATACAAAGCACTGGTCCTCTAACATCCAAAGCTTGTCAGTTAAGCTTAGAAACGTGTGAGCTTCGTGACCTATGTAGTTCGTTTCAGCTGTAAAGTTCCTGCCCTTACCTGAAAGGAAGTCTTGCTTGCAGGAAGACTCAGAGCCTGGTATTTAACTCCATTTCTGAAGTGAAACACACGGCAGAGTTCTCTTCCATTGATCACACTGTGCTTTAGAGCAAGAAGCACGCTCTAGGTTTCTAGAGTCTCTAAGACATCAGGAAACGTGAGTGTGCTGAGAACAAAAGAACGGTGTTTCCTACACATACGGACCATATCTAGTCCAACTCTGCTTCTGAAACTCATACAAAGCACTGGTCCTCTCACATCCAAAGCTTGTCAGTTAAGCTTAGAAACGTGTGAGCTTCGTGAACGATGTAGTTCCTTTGACCTTAAAAGTGACTGCCCATACCTGAAACGAAGTCTTGCTTGTAGGAAGACACAGAGCCTGGGATTTAATTCCATTTCTGAGTGGAAACACACAGCACAGTTCTCATGCATGAATCTCACTCTGTTTTAGAGCAAGAAGCACGCTCTTACCTTCTAGAGTCTCTAATACAGCAGGAAACGTGATTGTGCTCAGAACAAAGAGCTGTTTTTCCTACACATACAGACCATATCTAGTTCAACTCTTCTTCTGAAAATGACACAAAGCACAGGTCCTGTAACATCCAATGTTTTTCTATTAAGACCGAGATCCGTGTGAGCTTCGTGAACGATGTAGTTCGTTTGAGCTGTAAAGTAACTGACCTTGCCTGAAACGAAGTGTTGCTTGTAGGAAGACTCAGAGCCTGGAATTTAACTCCATTTCTGAAGTGAAACACACAGCAGAGTTCTCATCCATTGATCACACTCTGCTTTAGAGCAAGAAGCACGCTCTAGGTTTCAAGAGTCTCTAAGACATCAGGAAACGTGAGTGTGCTGAGAACAACAGAACGGTGTTTCCTACACATACAGACCAAATCTAGTCTAACTCTGCTTCTGAAACTGATACAAACCACTGGTCCTCTAACATCCAATGCTTGTCAGTTAAGCTGAGAAACGTGTGAGCTTCGGGAACGATGTAGTTCGTTTGAGCTGAAAAGTGACTGCCATTACCTGAAACAAAGTCTTGCATGTAGGAAGACACAGAAGCTGGGATTTAACTCGATTTCTGAAGGGAAACACAAGCATAGTTCTCATCCATGGATCACACTCTGCATTAGAGCAAGAAGGACCCTCTTCCTTTCTAGAGTTTCTAATACAGCAGGAAACTTGAGTGTGCTCAGAACAAAAGAACGGTGTTTCCTACACATACAGACCATATCTAGTTCAACTCTGCTTCTGAAACTTAAACAAACCAGAGGTCCTCTAACATCCAATGCTTGAGAGTTTAGATGAGAAACGTGTGAGCTTCGTGAACGATGTAGTTCGTTTGAGCTTAAAAGTGACTGCCCTTACCTGAAACGAAGTAGTGCTTGTAGGAAGACACAAAGCCTGGGATTTAAGTCAATTTCTGAGAGGAAACA
The DNA here is from genome assembly GCA_949786385.1 of Onychomys leucogaster. Lineage (NCBI taxonomy): Eukaryota > Metazoa > Chordata > Mammalia > Rodentia > Cricetidae > Onychomys > Onychomys leucogaster. The sequence goes on from CATKUP010000029.1 coordinate 3,355,727, forward strand.
CACAGCACAGTTCTCATCCATGAATCACACTCTGTTTTAGAGCAAGAAGCACGCTCTTCCTTTCTAGAGTCTCTAATACAGCAGGAAACGTGATTGTGCTCAGAAAGAAAGAGCTGTGTTTCCTACACGTACGGACCATATCTAGTTCAACTTTTCTTCTGTAACTGACACAAGGCACAGGTCCTGTTACATCCAATGCTTTTCTATTAAGACCGAGATACATGTGAGCGTCGTGTATGATATAGTTCCTTTGAGCTGTAAAGTACCTGCCCTTACCTGAAATGAAGTCTTGCTTTTAGGAAGACACAGAGCCTGGGATTTAACTCCATTTCAGAAGTGAAACACATAGCAGACTTCTCATCCATTGATCACACTCTGGTTTAGAGCAAGAAGCACGCTCTAGGTTTCTAGAGTCTCTAAGACAGCAGGAAACGTGAGTGTGCTGAGAACAATAGAACCGTGTTTTATACATACAGACCATATCTAGTAAAACTCTGATTCTGAAACTGATACAAAGCACTGGTCCTCTAAAATCCAAAGCTTGTCAGTTAAGATGAGAAACGTGTTAGCTTCGTGAACAATGTAGTTCGTTTGAGCTAAAAACTGACTGCCCTTACCAGAAACGAAGTCTTGCTTGTAGGAAGACACAGAGCCTGGGGATTAACTCAATTCTGAAGGGAAACACACAGCTTAGTTCTCATCCATGGATCACACTCTGCCTTAGTGCAAGAAGCACGCTCTTGCTTTCTAGAGTCTCTAATACAGCAGGAAACTTGAGTGTGCTCAGAACAAAAGAACAGTGTTTCCTACATATACGAACCATATCTAGTGCAACTCTGATTCTGAAACTGATACAAAGCACTGGTCCTCTAACATCCAAAGCTTGTCAGTTAAGCTTAGAAACGTGTGAGCTTCGTGACCTATGTAGTTCGTTTCAGCTGTAAAGTTCCTGCCCTTACCTGAAAGGAAGTCTTGCTTGTAGGAAGACTCAGAGCCTGGTATTTAACTCCATTTCTGAAGTGAAACACACGGCAGAGTTCTCTTCCATTGATCACACTGTGCTTTAGAGCAAGAAGCACGCTCTAGGTTTCTAGAGTCTCTAAGACATCAGGAAACATGAGTGTGCTGAGAACAAAAGAACGGTGTTTCCTACACATATGGACCATATCTAGTCCATCTCTGCTTCTGAAACTCATACAAAGCACTGGTCCTCTCACATCCAAAGCTTGTCAGTTAAGCTTAGAAACGTGTGTGCTTCGTGTACAATGTAGTTCCTTTGAGCTTAAAAGTGACTGCCCTTACCTGAAACGAAGTCTTGCTTGTAGGAAGACACAGAGCCTGGGATTTAATTCCATTTCTGAGTGGAAACACACAGCACAGTTCTCATGCATGAATCACACTCTGTTTTAGAGCAAGAAGCACGCTCTTACTTTCTAGAGTCTCTAATACAGCAGGAAACGTGATTCTGCTCAGAACAAAAGAGCTGTGTTTCCTACACATACGGACCATATCTAGTTCAACTCTTCTTCTGAAAATGACACAAAGCACAGGTCCTGTTACATCCAATGTTTTTCATTTAAGACCGAGATCCGTGTGAGCTTCGTGAACGATGTAGTTCGTTTGAGCTGTAAAGTAACTGACCTTACCTGAAACGAAGTCTTGCTTGTAGGAAGACTCAGAGCCTGGAATTTAACTCCATTTCTGAAGTGAAACACACAGCAGAGTTCTCATCCATTGATCACACTCTGCTTTAGAGCAAGAAGCATGCTCTAGGTTTCTAGAGTCTCTAATACAGCAGGAAACTTGAGTGTGCTCTGAACAAAAGAACGGTGTTTCCTACACATACCACCATATCTAGTTCAACTCTGCTTCTGAAACTGAAACAAACCAGAGGTCCTCTAACATCCAATGCTTGATAGTTTAGATGAGAAACGTGTGAGCTTCGTGAACGATGTAGTTCGTTTGAGCTTAAAAGTGACTGCCCTTACCTGAAACGAAGTAGTGCTTGTAGGAAGACACAGAGCCTGGGATTTAACTCCATTTCTGAGGGGACACACACAGCAGAGTTCTCATCCATGAATCACACTCTGTTTTAGAGCAAGAAGCACGCTCTTCCTTTCTAGAGTCTCTAATATAGCAGGAAACGTGATTGTGCTCAGAACAAAAGAACTGTGTTTCCTACACATACGGACCATATCTAGTTCAACTTTTCTTCTGTAACTGACACAAAGCACAGGTCCTGTAACATCCAATGTTTTTCAATTAAGACCGAGATCCGAGTGAGCTTCGTGAACGATGTAGTTCGTTTGAGCTGCAAAGTAACTGACCTTACCTGAAACGAAGTGTTGCTTGTATGAAGACTCAGAGCCAGGAATTTAACTCCATTTCTGAAGTGAAACACACAGCAGAGTTCTCATCCATTGATCACACTCTGCTTTAGAGCAAGAAGCATGCTCTAGGTTTCTAGAGTCTCTAAGACAGCAGGAAACGTGAGTGTGCTGAGAACAATAGAACCGTGTTTCCTACACATACAGACCATATCTAGTCCAACTCTGCTTCTGAAACTGATACAATCCACTGGTGCTCTAACATCCAATGCTTGTCAGTTAAGCTGAGAAACGTGTGAGCTTCGGGAACGATGTAGTTCGTTTGAGCTGAAAAGTGACTGCCCTTACCTAAAACAATGTCTTGCATGTAGGAAGACACAGAAGCTGGGATTTAACTCGATTTCTGAAGGGAAACACAAGCATAGTTCTCATCCATGGATCACACTCTGCTTTAGAGCAAGAAGGACCCTCTTCCTTTCTAGAGTTTCTAATACAGCAGGAAACTTGAGTGTGCTCAGAACAAAAGAATGGTGTTTCCTACACATACAGACCATATCTAGTTCAACTCTGCTTCTGAAACTGAAACAAACCAGAGGTCCTCTAACATCCAATGCTTGACAGTTTAGATGAGAACCGTGTGAGCTTCGTGAACGATTTAGTTCGTTTGAGCTTAAAAGTGTCTGCCCTTACCTGAAACGAAGTAGTGCTTGTAGGAAGACACAGAGCCTGGGATTTAATTCCATTTCTGAGGGGAAACACACAGCACAGTTCTCATGCATGAATCACACTCTGCTTTAGAGCAAGAAGGACCCTCTTCCTTTCTAGAGTTTCAAATACAGCAGGAAAATTGAGTGTGCTCAGAACAAAAGAAGGGTGTTTCCTACACATATAGACCATATCTAGTTCAACTCTGCTTCTGAAACTGAAACAAACCAGAGGTCATCTAACATCCAATGCTTGACAGTTTAGATGAGAAACGTGTGAGCTTCGTGAACTATGTAGTTCGTTTGAGCTTAAAAGTGACTGCCCTTACCTGAAACGAAGTAGTGCTTGTAGGAAGACACAGAACCTGGGATTTAACTCCATTTTTGAGGGGAAACACACAGCACAGTTCTCATCCATGAATCACACTCTGTTTTAGAGCAAGAAGCACGCTCTTCCTTTCTAGAGTCTCTAATACAGCAGGAAACGTGATTGTGCTCAGAACAAAAGATCTGTGTTTCCTACACATACAGACCATATCTAGTTCAACTTTTCTTCTGAAACTGACACAAAGCACAGGTCCTGTTACATCCAATGCTTTTCTATTAAGACCGAGATACGTGTGAGCGTCGTGTATGATATAGTTCGTTTGAGCTGTAAAGTACGGGCCCTTACCTGAAACGAAGTCTTGCTTTTAGGAAGACACAGAGCCTGGGATTTAACTCCATTTCTGAAGTGAAACACACAGCAGAGTTCTCATCCATTCATCACACTCTGCTTTACAGCAAGAAGCACGCATTAGGTTTCTAGAGTCTCTAAGACAGCAGGAAATGTGAGTGTGCTGAAAACAATAGAACCGTGTTTTATACATACAGACCATATCTAGTCCAACTCTGATTCTGAAACTGATACAAAGCACTGGTCCTCTAACATCCAAAGCTTGTCAGTTAAGATGAGAAACGTGTGAGCTTCGTGAATGATGTAGTTCGTTTGAGCTGAAAAGTGACTGCCCTTACCTGAAACGAAGTCTTGCTGGTAGGAAGACACAGAGCCTGGGATTTAATTCCATTTCTGAGGGGAAACACACAGCACAGTTCTCATCCATGAATCACACTCTGTTTTAGAGCAAGAAGCACGCTCTTCCTTTCTAGAGTCTCTAATACAGCAGGAAACGTGATTGTGCTCAGAACAAAAGAACTGTGTTTCCTACAATTACAGACCATATCTAGTTCAACTTTTCTTCTGAAACTGACACAAAGCACAGGTCCTGTTATATCCAATGCTTTTCTCTTAAGACCGAGATACGTGTGAGCGTCGTGTATGATATAGTTCGTTTGAGCTGTAAAGTACCTGCCCTTACCTGAAACGAAGTCTTGCTTTTAGGAAGACACAGAGCCTGGGATTTAACTCCATTTCTGAAGTGAAACACACAGCAGAGTTCTCATCCATTCATCACACTCTGCTTTACAGCAAGAAGCACGCATTAGGTTTCTAGAATCTCTAAGACAGCAGGAAACGTGAGTGTGCTGAAAACAATAGAACCGTGTTTTATACATACAGACCATATCTAGTCCAACTCTGATTCTGAAACTGATACAAAGCACTGGTCCTCTAACATCCAAAGCTTGTCAGTTAAGATGAGAAACGTGTGAGCTTCGGGAACGATGTAGTTCGTTTGAGCTGAAAAGTGACTGCCCTTACCTGAAACGAAGTCTTGCTGGTAGGAAGACACAGAGCCTGGGATTGAATTCCATTTCTGAGGGGAAACACACAGCAGAGTTCTCATCCATTGATCACACTCTGCTTTAGAGCAAGAAGCATGCTCTAGGTTTCTAGAGTCTCTAAGACAGCAGGAAACGTGAGTGTGCTGAGAACAATAGAACCGTGTTTCCTACACATACAGACCATATCTAGTCCAACTCTGCTTCTGAAACTGATACAAACCACTGGTCCTCTAACATCCAATGCTTGTCAGTTAAGCTGAGAAACGTGTGAGCTTCGGGAACGATGTAGTTCGTTTGACCTGAAAAGTGACTGCCCTTACCTGAAACAATGTCTTGCATGTAGGAAGACACAGAGCCTGGGATTTAATTCCATTTCTGAGGGGAAACACACAGCACAGTTCTCATGCATGAATCACACTCTGCTTTAGTGCAAGAAGGACCCTCTTCCTTTCTAGAGTTTCTAATACAGCAGGAAACTTGAGTGTGCTCAGAACAAAAGAAGGGTGTTTCCTACACATATAGACCATATCTAGTTCAACTCTGCTTCTGAAACTGAAACAAACCAGAGGTCCTCTAACATCCAATGCTTGACAGTTTAGATGAGAAACGTGTGAGCTTCGTGAACGATGTAGTTCGTTTGAGCTTAAAAGTGACTGCCCTTACCTGAAACGAAGTAGTGCTTGTAGGAAGACACAGAGCCTGGGATTTAACTCCATTTCTGAGGGGACACACACAGCAGAGTTCTCATCCATGAATCACACTCTGTTTTAGAGCAAGAAGCACGCTCTTCCTTTCTAGAGTCTCTAATATAGCAGGAAACGTGATTGTGCTCAGAACAAAAGAACTGTGTTTCCTACACATACGGACCATATCTAGTTCAACTTTTCTTCTGTAACTGACACAAAGCACAGGTCCTGTAACATCCAATGTTTTTCAATTAAGACCGAGATCCGAGTGAGCTTCGTGAACGATGTAGTTCGTTTGAGCTGCAAAGTAACTGACCTTACCTGAAACGAAGTGTTGTATGTATGAAGACTCAGAGCCAGGAATTTAACTAAATTTCTGAACTGAAACACACCGCAGAGTTCTCATCCATTGATCACACTCTGCTTTAGAGCAAGAAGCATGCTCTTGGTTTCTAGAGTCTCTAAGACAGCAGGAAACGTGAGTGTGCTGAGAACAATAGAACCGTGTTTCCTACACATACAGACCATATCTAGTCCAACTCTGCTTCTGAAACTGATACAATCCACTGGTGCTCTAACATCCAATGCTTGTCAGTTAAGCTGAGAAACGTGTGAGCTTCGGGAACGATGTAGTTCGTTTGAGCTGAAAAGTGACTGCCCTTACCTAAAACAATGTCTTGCATGTAGGAAGACACAGAAGCTGGGATTTAACTCGATTTCTGAAGGGAAACACAAGCATAGTTCTCATCCATGGATCACACTCTGCTTTAGAGCAAGAAGGACCCTCTTCCTTTCTAGAGTTTCTAATACAGCAGGAAAATTGAGTGTGCTCAGAACAAAAGACCGGTGTTTCCTACACATATAGACCATATCTAGTTCAACTCTGCTTCTGAAACTGAAACAAACCAGAGGTCCTTTAACATCCAATGCTTGACAGTTTAGATGAGAAACGTGTGAGCTTCGTGAACTATGTAGTTCGTTTGAGCTTAAAAGTGACTGCCCTTACCTGAAACGAAGTAGTGCTTGTAGGAAGACACAGAACCTGGGATTTAACTCCATTTTTGAGGGGAAACACACAGCACAGTTCTCATCCATGAATCACACTCTGTTTTAGAGCAAGAAGCACGCTCTTCCTTTCTAGAGTCTCTAATACAGCAGGAAACGTGATTGTGCTCAGAACAAAAGAACTGTGTTTCCTACACATACAGACCATATCTAGTTCAACTTTTCTTCTGAAACTGACACAAAGCACAGGTCCTGTTACATCCAATGCTTTTCTATTAAGACCGAGATACGTGTGAGCGTCGTGTATGATATAGTTCGTTTGAGCTGTAAAGTACGGGCCCTTACCTGAAACGAAGTCTTGCTTTTAGGAAGACACAGAGCCTGGGATTTAACTCCATTTCTGAAGTGAAACACACAGCAGAGTTCTCATCCATTCATCACACTCTGCTTTACAGCAAGAAGCACGCATTAGGTTTCTAGAGTCTGTAAGACAGCAGGAAACGTGAGTGTGCTGAAAACAATAGAACCGTGTTTTATACATACAGACCATATCTAGTCCAACTCTGATTCTGAAACTGATACAAAGCACTGGTCCTCTAACATCCAAAGCTTGTCAGTTAAGATGAGAAACGTGTGAGCTTCGGGAACGATGTAGTTCGTTTGAGCTGAAAAGTGACTACCCTTACCTGAAACGAAGTCTTGCTGGTAGGAAGACACAGAGCCTGGGATTTAATTCCATTTCTGAGGGGAAACACACAGCAGAGTTCTCATCCATTGATCACACTCTGCTTTAGAGCAAGAAGCATGCTCTAGGTTTCTAGAGTCTCTAAGACAGCAGGAAACGTGAGTGTGCTGAGAACAATAGAACCGTGTTTCCTACACATACAGACCATATCTAGTCCAACTCTGCTTCTGAAACTGATACAAACCACTGGTCCTCTAACATCCAATGCTTGTCAGTTAAGCTGAGAAACGTGTGAGCTTCGGGAACGATGTAGTTCGTTTGACCTGAAAAGTGACTGCCCTTACCTGAAACAATGTCTTGCATGTAGGAAGACACAGAGCCTGGGATTTAATTCCATTTCTGAGGGGAAACACACAGCACAGTTCTCATGCATGAATCACACTCTGCTTTAGTGCAAGAAGGACCCTCTTCCTTTCTAGAGTTTCTAATACAGCAGGAAACTTGAGTGTGCTCAGAACAAAAGAAGGGTGTTTCCTACACATATAGACCATATCTAGTTCAACTCTGCTTCTGAAACTGAAACAAACCAGAGGTCCTCTAACATCCAATGCTTGACAGTTTAGATGAGAAACGTGTGAGCTTCGTGAACGATGTAGTTCGTTTGAGCTTAAAAGTGACTGCCCTTACCTGAAACGAAGTAGTGCTTGTAGGAAGACACAGAGCCTGGGATTTAACTCCATTTCTGAGGGGACACACACAGCAGAGTTCTCATCCATGAATCACACTCTGTTTTAGAGCAAGAAGCACGCTCTTCCTTTCTAGAGTCTCTAATATAGCAGGAAACGTGATTGTGCTCAGAACAAAAGAACTGTGTTTCCTACACATACGGACCATATCTAGTTCAACTTTTCTTCTGTAACTGACACAAAGCACAGGTCCTGTAACATCCAATGTTTTTCAATTAAGACCAAGATCCGAGTGAGCTTCGTGAACGATGTAGTTCGTTTGAGCTGCAAAGTAACTGACCTTACCTGAAACGAAGTGTTGCTTGTATGAAGACTCAGAGCCTGGAATTTAACTCCATTTCTGAAGTGAAACACACAGCAGAGTTCTCATCCATTGATCACACTCTGCTTTAGAGCAAGAAGCATGCTCTAGGTTTCTAGAGTCTCTAAGACAGCAGGAAACGTGAGTGTGCTGAGAACAATAGAACCGTGTTTCCTACACATACAGACCATATCTAGTCCAACTCTGCTTCTGAAACTGATACAAACCACTGGTCCTCTAACATCCAATGCTTGTCAGTTAAGCTGAGAAACGTGTGAGCTTCGGGAACGATGTAGTTCGTTTGACCTGAAAAGTGACTGCCCTTACCTGAAACAATGTCTTGCATGTAGGAAGACACAGAGCCTGGGATTTAATTCCATTTCTGAGGGGAAACACACAGCACAGTTCTCATGCATGAATCACACTCTGCTTTAGAGCAAGAAGGACCCTCTTCCTTTCTAGAGTTTCTAATACAGCAGGAAACTTGAGTGTGCTCAGAACAAAAGAAGGGTGTTTCCTACACATATAGACCATATCTAGTTCAACTCTGCTTCTGAAACTGAAACAAACCAGAGGTCCTCTAACATCCAATGCTTGACAGTTTAGATGAGAAACGTGTGAGCTTCGTGAACGATGTAGTTCGTTTGAGCTTAAAAGTGACTGCCCTTACCTGAAACGAAGTAGTGCTTGTAGGAAGACACAGAGCCTGGGATTTAACTCCATTTCTGAGGGGACACACACAGCAGAGTTCTCATCCATGAATCACAATCTGTTTTAGAGCAAGAAGCACGCTCTTCCTTTCTAGAGTCTCTAATATAGCAGGAAACGTGATTGTGCTCAGAACAAAAGAACTGTGTTTCCTACACATACGGACCATATCTAGTTCAACTTTTCTTCTGTAACTGACACAAAGCACAGGTCCTGTAACATCCAATGTTTTTCAATTAAGACCGAGATCCGAGTGAGCTTCGTGAACGATGTAGTTTGTTTGAGCTGCAAAGTAACTGACCTTACCTGAAACGAAGTGTTGCTTGTATGAAGACTCAGATCCAGGAATTTAACTCCATTTCTGAAGTGAAACACACCGCAGAGTTCTCATACATTGATCACACTCTGCTTTAGAGCAAGAAGCATGCTCTAGGTTTCTAGAGTCTCTAAGACAGCAGGAAACGTGAGTGTGCTGAGAACAATAGAACCGTGTTTCCTACACATACAGACCATATCTAGTCCAACTCTGCTTCTGAAACTGATACAATCCACTGGTGCTCTAACATCCAATGCTTGTCAGTTAAGCTGAGAAACGTGTGAGCTTCGGGAACGATGTAGTTCGTTTGAGCTGAAAAGTGACTGCCCTTACCTAAAACAATGTCTTGCATGTAGGAAGACACAGAAGCTGGGATTTAACTCGATTTCTGAAGGGAAACACAAGCATAGTTCTCATCCATGGATCACACTCTGCTTTAGAGCAAGAAGGACCCTCTTCCTTTCTAGAGTTTCTAATACAGCAGGAAACTTGAGTGTGCTCAGAACAAAAGAATGGTGTTTCCTACACATACAGACCATATCTAGTTCAACTCTGCTTCTGAAACTGAAACAAACCAGAGGTCCTCTAACATCCAATGCTTGACAGTTTAGATGAGAAACGTGTGAGCTTCGTGAACGATTTAGTTCGTTTGAGCTTAAAAGTGTCTGCCCTTACCTGAAACGAAGTAGTGCTTGTAGGAAGACACAGAGCCTGGGATTTAATTCCATTTCTGAGGGGAAACACACAGCACAGTTCTCATGCATGAATCACACTCTGCTTTAGAGCAAGAAGGACCCTCTTCCTTTCTAGAGTTTCTAATACAGCAGGAAAATTGAGTGTGCTCAGAACAAAAGACCGGTGTTTCCTACACATATAGACCATATCTAGTTCAACTCTGCTTCTGAAACTGAAACAAACCAGAGGTCCTCTAACATCCAATGCTTGACAGTTTAGATGAGAAACGTGTGAGCTTCGTGAACTATGTAGTTCGTTTGAGCTGAAAAGTGACTGCCCTTACCTGAAACGAAGTCTTGCTGGTAGGAAGACACAGAGCCTGGGATTTAATTCCATTTCTGAGGGGAAACACACAGCACAGTTCTCATCCATGAATCACACTCTGTTTTAGAGCAAGAAGCACGCTCTTCCTTTCTAGAGTCTCTAATACAGCAGGAAACGTGATTGTGCTCAGAACAAAAGAACTGTGTTTCCTACAATTACAGACCATATCTAGTTCAACTTTTCTTCTGAAACTGACACAAAGCACAGGTCCTGTTATATCCAATGCTTTTCTCTTAAGACCGAGATACGTGTGGGCGTCGTGTATGATATAGTTCGTTTGAGCTGTAAAGTACCTGCCCTTATCTGAAACGAAGTCTTGCTTTTAGGAAGACACAGAGCCTGGGATTTAACTCCATTTCTGAAGTGAAACACACAGCAGAGTTCTCATCCATTCATCACACTCTGCTTTACAGCAAGAAGCACGCATTAGGTTTCTAGAGTCTCTAAGACAGCAGGAAACGTGAGTGTGCTGAAAACAATAGAACCGTGTTTTATACATACAGACCATATCTAGTCCAACTCTGATTCTGAAACTGATACAAAGCACTGGTCCTCTAACATCCAAAGCTTGTCAGTTAAGATGAGAAACGTGTGAGCTTCGGGAACGATGTAGTTCGTTTGAGCTGAAAAGTGACTGCCCTTACCTGAAACGAAGTCTTGCTGGTAGGAAGATACAGAGCCTGGGATTTAATTCCATTTCTGAGGGGAAACACACAGCACAGTTCTCATCCATGAATCACACTCTGTTTTAGAGCAAGAAGCACGCTATTCCTTTCTAGAGTCTCTAATACAGCAGGAAACGTGATTTTGCTCAGAACAAAAGAGCTGTGTTTCCAACACATAGGGACCATATCTAGTTCAACTCTTCTTCTGAAAATGACACAAAGCACAGGTCCTGTAACATCCAATGTTTTTCAATTAAGACCGGAATCCGAGTGAGCTTCGTGAACGATGTAGTTCCTTTGAGCTGTAAAGTAACTGACCTTACCTGAAACGAAGTGTTGCTTGTAGGAAGACTCAGAGCCTGGAATTTAACTCCATTTCTGAAGTGAAACACACAGCAGATTTCTCATCCATTGATCACACTCTGCTTTAGAGCAAGAAGCATGCTCTAGGTTTCTAGAGTCTCTAAGACAGCAGGAAACGTGAGTGTGCTGAGAACAATAGAACCGTGTTTCCTACACATACAGACCATATCTAGTCCAACTCTGCTTCTGAAACTGATACAAACCACTGGTCCTCTAACATCCAATGCTTGTCAGTTAAGCTGAGAAACGTGTGAGCTTCGGGAACGATGTAGTTCGTTGGACCTGAAAAGTGACTGCCCTTACCTGAAACAATGTCTTGCATGTAGGAAGACACAGAGCCTGGGATTTAATTCCATTTCTGAGGGGAAACACACAGCACAGTTCTCATGCATGAATCACACTCTGCTTTAGAGCAAGAAGGACCCTCTTCCTTTCTAGAGTTTCTAATACAGCAGGAAACTTGAGTGTGCTCAGAACATAAGAAGGGTGTTTCCTACACATATAGACCATATCTAGTTCAACTCTGCTTCTGAAACTGAAACAAACCAGAGGTCCTCTAACATCCAATGCTTGACAGTTTAGATGAGAAACGTGTGAGCTTCGTGAACTATGTAGTTCGTTTGAGCTTAAAAGTGACTGCCCTTACCTGAAACGAAGTAGTGCTTGTAGGAAGACACAGAACCTGGGATTTAACTCCATTTCTGAGGGGAAACACACAGCACAGTTCTCATCCATGAATCACACTCTGTTTTAGAGCAAGAAGCACGCTCTTCCTTTCTAGAGTCTCTAATACAGCAGGAAACGTGATTGTGCTCAGAACAAGAGAGCTGTGTTTCCTACACATACAGACCATATCTAGTTCAACTCTTCTTCTGAAAATGACACAAAGCACAGGTCCTGTAACATCCAATGTTTTTCTATTAAGACCGAGATCCGTGTGAGCTTCGTGAACGATGTAGTTCGTTTGAGCTGTAAAGTAATTGACCTTTCCTTAAACGAAGCCTTGCTCGTAGGAAGAATCAGAGTTTGGAATTTAACTCCACTTCTGAAGTGAAACACACAGCAGAGTTCTCATCCATTGATCACACTCTGCTTTAGAGCAAGAAGCACGCTCTAGGTTTCAAGAGTCTCTAAGACATCAGGAAACGTGAGTGTGCTGAGAACAAAAGAATGGTGTTTCCTACACATACAGACCAAATCTAGTCCAACTCTGCTTCTGAAACTGATACAAACCACTGGTCCTCTAACATCCAAAGCTTGTCAGTTAAGATGAGAAACGTGTGAGCTTCGTGAATGATGTAGTTCGTTTGAGCTGAAAAGTGACTGCCCTTACCTGAAACGAAGTCTTGCTGGTAGGAAGACACAGAGCCTGGGATTTAATTCCATTTCTGAGGGGAAACACACAGCACAGTTGTCATCCATGAATCACACTCTGTTTTAGAGCAAGAAGCACGCTCTTCCTTTCTAGAGTCTCTAATACAGCAGGAAACGTGATTGTGCTCAGAACAAAAGAACTGTGTTTCCTACAATTACAGACCATATCTAGTTCAACTTTTCTTCTGAAAATGACACAAAGCACAGGTCCTGTTATATCCAATGCTTTTCTCTTAAGACCGAGATACGTGTGAGCGTCGTGTATGATATAGTTCGTTTGAGCTGTAAAGTACCTGCCCTTATCTGAAACGAAGTCTTGCTTTTAGGAAGACACAGAGCCTGGGATTTAACTCCATTTCTGAAGTGAAACACACAGCAGAGTTCTCATCCATTCATCACACTCTGCTTTACAGCAAGAAGCACGCATTAGGTTTCTAGAGTCTCTAAGACAGCAGGAAACGTGAGTGTGCTGAAAACAATAGAACCGTGTTTTATACATACAGACCATATCTAGTCCAACTCTGATTCTGAAACTGATACAAAGCACTGGTCCTCTAACATCCAAAGCTTGTCAGTTAAGATGAGATACGTGTGAGCTTCGGGAACGATGTAGTTCGTTTGAGCTGAAAAGTGACTGCCCTTACCTGAAACGAAGTCTTGCTGGTAGGAAGACACAGAGCCTGGGATTTAATTCCATTTCTGAGGGGAAACACACAGCACAGTTCTCATCCATGAATCACACTCTGTTTTAGAGCAAGAAGCACGCTATTCCTTTCTAGAGTCTCTAATACAGCAGGAAACGTGATTTTGCTCAGAACAAAAGAGCTGTGTTTCCAACACATAGGGACCATATCTAGTTCAACTCTTCTTCTGAAATTGACACAAAGCACAGGTCCTGGAACATCCAATGTTTTTCAATTAAGACCGAGATCCGAGTGAGCTTCGTGAACGATGTAGTTCCTTTGAGCTGTAAAGTAACTGACCTTACCTGAAACGAAGTGTTGCTTGTAGGAAGACTCAGAGCCTGGAATTTAACTCCATTTCTGAAGTGAAACACACAGCAGAGTTCTCATCCATTGATCACACTCTGCTTTAGAGCAAGAAGCATGCTCTAGGTTTCTAGAGTCTCTAAGACAGCAGGAAACGTGAGTGTGCTGAGAACAATAGAACCGTGTTTCCTACACATACAGACCATATCTAGTCCAACTCTGCTTCTGAAACTGATACAAACCACTGGTCCTCTAACATCCAATGCTTGTCAGTTAAGCTGAGAAACGTGTGAGCTTCGGGAACGATGTAGTTCGTTTGACCTGAAAAGTGACTGCCCTTACCTGAAACAATGTCTTGCATGTAGGAAGACACAGAGCCTGGGATTTAATTCCATTTCTGAGGGGAAACACACAGCACAGTTCTCATGCATGAATCACACTCTGCTTTAGAGCAAGAAGGACCCTCTTCCTTTCTAGAGTTTCTAATACAGCAGGAAACTTGAGTGTGCTCAGAACAAAAGAAGTGTGTTTCCTACACATATAGACCATATCTAGTTCAACTCTGCTTCTGAAACTGAAACAAACCAGAGGTCCTCTAACATCCAATGCTTGACAGTTTAGATGAGAAACGTGTGAGCTTTGTGAACTATGTAGTTCGTTTGAGCTTAAAAGTGACTGCCCTTACCTGAAACGAAGTAGTGCTTGTAGGAAGACACAGAACCTGGGATTTAACTCCATTTCTGAGGGGAAACACACAGCACAGTTCTCATCCATGAATCACACTCTATTTTAGAGCAAGAAGCACGCTCTTCCTTTCTAGAGTCTCTAATACAGCAGGAAACGTGATTGTGCTCAGAACAACAGAGCTGTGTTTCCTACACATACAGACCATATCTAGATCAACTCTTCTTCTGAAAATGACACAAAGCACAGGTCCTGTAACATCCAATGTTTTTCTATTAAGACCGAGATCCGTGTGAGCTTCGTGAACGATGTAGTTCGTTTGAGCTGTAAAGTAATTGACCTTTCCTTAAACGAAGTCTTGCTCGTAGGAAGAATCAGAGTTTGGAATTTAACTCCATTTCTGAAGTGAAACACACAGCAGAGTTCTCATCCATTGATCACACTCTGCTTTAGAGCAAGAAGCACGCTCTAGGTTTCAAGAGTCTCTAAGACATCAGGAAACGTGAGTGTGCTGAGAACAAAAGAATGGTGTTTCCTACACATACAGACCAAATCTAGTCCAACTCTGCTTCTGAAACTGATACAAACCACTGGTCCTCTAACATCCAATGCTTGTCAGTTAAGCTGAGAAACGTGTGAGCTTCGGGAACGATGTAGTTCGTTTGAGCTGAAAAGTGACTGCCCTTACCTGAAACAAAGTCTTGCATGTAGGAAGACACAGAAGCTGGGATTTAACTCGATTTCTGAAGGGAAACACAAGCATAGTTCTCATCCATGGATCACACTCTGTTTTAGAGCAAGAAGGACCCTCTTCCTTTCTAGAGTTTCTAATACAGCAGGAAACTTGAGTGTGCTCAGAACAAAAGAACGGTGTTTCCTACACATACAGATCATATCTAGTTCAACTCTGCTTCTGAAACTGAAACAAACCAGAGGTCCTCTAACATCCAATGATTTTCTATTAAGACCGAGATACGTGTGAGCGTCGTGTATGATATAGTTCGTTTGAGCTGTAAAGTACCTGCCCTTACCTGAAATGAAGTCTTGCTTGTAGGAAGACACAGAGCCTGGGATTTAATTCCATTTCTGAGTGGAAACACACAGCACAGTTCTCATGCATGAATCACACTCTGTTTTAGAGCAAGAAGCACGCTCTTACTCTCTAGAGTCTCTAATACAACAGGAAACGTGATTGTGCTCAGAACAAAAGAGCTGTGTTTCCTACACATATGGACCATATCTAGTTCAACTCTTCTTCTGAAAATGACACAAAGCACAGGTCCTGTAACATCCAATGTTTTTCATTTAAGACCGAGATCCGTGTGAGCTTCGTGAACGATGTAGTTCGTTTGAGCTGTAAAGTAACTGACCTTACCAGAAACGAAGTCTTGCTTGTAGGAAGACACAGAGCCTGGGGATTAACTCAATTCTGAAGGGAAACACACAGCTTAGTTCTCATCCATGGATCACACTCTGCCTTAGAGCAAGAAGCACGCTCTTGCTTTCTAGAGTCTCTAATACAGCAGGAAACTTGAGTGTGCTCAGAACAAAAGAACGGTGTTTCCTACACATACAGACCATATCTAGTCCAACCCTGCTTCTGAAACTGATTCAAACCACTGGTCCTCTAACATCCAAAGCTTGTCAGTTAAGATGAGAAAAGTTTTAGCTTCGTGAACGATGTAGTTCATTTGAGCTGAAAAGTGACTGCCTTTAACAGAAACGAAGTCTTGCTTATTGGAAGACACAGAGCCTGGGGATTAACTCATTTCTGAAGGGAAACACACAGCTTAGTTCTCATCCATGGATCACACTCTGCCTTAGAGCAAGAAGCACGCTCTTGCTTTCTAGAGTCTCTAATACAGCAGGAAACTTGAGTGTGCTCAGAACAAAAGAACGGTGTTTCCTACACATACTACCATATCTAGTTCAACTCTGCTTCTGAAACTGAAACAAACCAGAGGTCCTCTAACATCCAATGCTTGACATTTTAGATGAGAAACGTGTGAGCATCGTGAACTATGTAGTTCGTTTGAGCTTAAAAGTGACTGCCCTTACCTGAAACGAAGTAGTGCTTGTAGGAAGACACAGAACCTGGGATTTAACTCCATTTTTGAGGGGAAACACACAGGACAGTTCTCATCCATGAATCACACTCTGTTTTAGAGCAAGAAGCACGCTCTTCCTTTCTAGAGTCTCTAATACAGCAGGAAACGTGATTGTGCTCAGAACAAAAGAACTGTGTTTCCTATAATTACAGACCATATCTAGTTCAACTTTTCTTCTGAAACTGACACAAAGCACAGGTCCTGTTATATCCAATGCTTTTCTCTTAAGACCGAGATACGTGTGAGCGTCGTGTATGATATAGTTCGTTTGAGCTGTAAAGTACCTGCCCTTACCTGAAACGAAGTCTTGCTTTTAGGAAGACACAGATCCTGGGATTTAACTCCATTTCTGAAGTGAAACACACAGCAGAGTTCTCATCCATTCATCACACTCTGCTTTACAGCAAGAAGCACGCATTAGGTTTCTAGAGTCTCTAAGACAGCAGGAAACGTGAGTGTGCTGAAAACAATAGAACCGTGTTTTATACATACAGACCATATCTAGTCCAACTCTGATTCTGAAACTGATACAAAGCACTGGTCCTCTAACATCCAAAGCTTGTCAGTTAAGATGAGAAACGTGTGAGCTTCGGGAACGATGTAGTTCGTTTGAGCTGAAAAGTGACTGCCCTTACCTGAAACGAAGTCTTGCTGGTAGGAAGACACAGAGCCTGGGATTTAATTCCATTTCTGAGGGGAAACACACAGCAAAGTTCTCATCCATGAATCACACTCTGTTTTAGAGCAAGAAGCACGCTATTCCTTTCTAGAGTCTCTAATACAGCAGGAAACGTGATTTTGCTCAGAACAAAAGAGCTGTGTTTCCAACACACAGGGACCATATCTAGTTCAACTCTTCTTCTGAAAATGACACAAAGCACAGGTCCTGGAACATCCAATGTTTTTCTATTAAGACCGAGATCCGAGTGAGCTTCGTGAACGATGTAGTTCCTTTGAGCTGTAAAGTAACTGACCTTACCTGAAACGAAGTGTTGCTTGTAGGAAGACTCAGAGCCTGGAATTTAACTCCATTTCTGAAGTGAAACGCACAGCAGAGTTCTCATCCATTGATCACACTCTGCTTTAGAGCAAGAAGCATGCTCTAGGTTTCTAGAGTCTCTAAGACAGCAGGAAAGGTGAGTGTGCTGAGAACAATAGAACCGTGTTTCCTACACATACAGACCATATCTAGTCCAACTCTGCTTCTGAAACTGATACAAACCACTGGTCCTCTAACATCCAATGCTTGTCAGTTAAGCTGAGAAACGTGTGAGCTTCGGGAACGATGTAGTTCGTTTGACCTGAAAAGTGACTTCCCTTACCTGAAACAATGTCTTGCATGTAGGAAGACACAGAGCCTGGGATTTAATTCCATTTCTGAGGGGAAACACACAGCACAGTTCTCATGCATGAATCACACTCTGCTTTAGAGCAAGAAGGACCCTCTTCCTTTCTAGAGTTTCTAATACAGCAGGAAACTTGAGTGTGCTCAGAACAAAAGAAGGGTGTTTCCTACACATATAGACCATATCTAGTTCAACTCTGCTTCTGAAACTGAAACAAACCAGAGGTCCTCTAACATCCAATGCTTGACAGTTTAGATGAGAAACGTGTGAGCTTCGTGAACGATGTAGTTCGTTTGAGCTTAAAAGTGACTGCCCTTACCTGAAACGAAGTAGTGCTTGTAGGAAGACACAGAACCTGGGATTTAACTCCATTTCTGAGGGGAAACACACAGCACAGTTCTCATCCATGAATCACACTCTGTTTTAGAGCAAGAAGCACGCTCTTCCTTTCTAGAGTCTCTAATACAGCAGGAAACGTGATTGTGCTCAGAACAACAGAGCTGCGTTTCCTACACATACAGACCATATCTAGTTCAACTCTTCTTCTGAAAATGACACAAAGCACAGGTCCTGTAACATCCAATGTTTTTCTATTAAGACCGAGATCCGTGTGAGCTTCTTGAACGATGTAGTTCGTTTGAGCTGTAAAGTAATTGACCTTTCCTTAAACGAAGTCTTGCTCGTAGGAAGAATCAGAGTTTGGAATTTAACTCCATTTCTGAAGTGAAACACACAGCAGAGTTCTCATCCATTGATCACACTCTGCTTTAGAGCAAGAAGCACGCTCTAGGTTTCAAGAGTCTCTAAGACATCAGGAAACGTGAGTGTGCTGAGAACAAAAGAATGGTGTTTCCTACACATACAGACCAAATCTAGTCCAACTCTGCTTCTGAAACTGATACAAACCACTGGTCCTCTAACATCCAATGCTTGTCAGTTAAGCTGAGAAACGTGTGAGCTTCGGGAACGATGTAGTTCGTTTGAGCTGAAAAGTGACTGCCCTTACCTGAAACAAAGTCTTGCATGTAGGAAGACACAGAAGCTGGGATTTAACTCGATTTCTGAAGGGAAACACAAGCATAGTTCTCATCCATGGATCACACTCTGTTTTAGAGCAAGAAGGACCCTCTTCCTTTCTAGAGTTTCTAATACAGCAGGAAACTTGAGTGTGCTCAGAACAAAAGAACGGTGTTTCCTACACATACAGATCATATCTAGTTCAACTCTGCTTCTGAAACTGAAACAAACCAGAGGTCCTCTAACATCCAATGATTTTCTATTAAGACCGAGATACGTGTGAGCGTCGTGTATGATATAGTTCGTTTGAGCTGGAAAGTACCTGCCCTTACCTGAAATGAAGTCTTGCTTGTAGGAAGACACAGAGCCTGGGATTTAATTCCATTTCTGAGTGGAAACACACAGCACAGTTCTCATGCATGAATCACACTCTGTTTTAGAGCAAGAAGCACGCTCTTACTCTCTAGAGTCTCTAATACAACAGGAAACGTGATTGTGCTCAGAACAAAAGAGCTGTGTTTCCTACACATATGGACCATATCTAGTTCAACTCTTCTTCTGAAAATGACACAAAGCACAGGTCCTGTAACATCCAATGTTTTTCATTTAAGACCGAGATCCGTGTGAGCTTCGTGAACGATGTAGTTCGTTTGAGCTGTAAAGTAACTGACCTTACCAGAAACGAAGTCTTGCTTGTAGGAAGACACAGAGCCTGGGGATTAACTCAATTCTGAAGGGAAACACACAGCTTAGTTCTCATCCATGGATCACACTCTGCCTTAGAGCAAGAAGCACGCTCTTGCTTTCTAGAATCTCTAATACAGCAGGAAACTTGAGTGTGCTCAGAACAAAAGAACGGTGTTTCCTACACATACAGACCATATCTAGTCCAACTCTGCTTCTGAAACTGATTCAAACCACTGGTCCTCTAACATCCAAAGCTTGTCAGTTAAGATGAGAAACGTGTTAGCTTCGTGAACGATGTAGTTCATTTGAGCTGAAAAGTGACTGCCTTTAACAGAAACGAAGTCTTGCTTATTGGAAGACACAGAGCCTGGGGATTAACTCATTTCTGAAGGGAAACACACAGCTTAGTTCTCATCCATGGATCACACTCTGCCTTAGAGCAAGAAGCACGCTCTTGCTTTCTAGAGTCTCTAATACAGCAGGAAACTTGAGTGTGCTCAGAACAAAAGAACGGTGTTTCCTACACATACCACCATATCTAGTTCAACTCTGCTTCTGAAACTGAAACAAACCAGAGGTCCTCTAACATCCAATGCTTGACAGTTTAGATGAGAAACGTGTGAGCTTCGTGAACGATGTAGTTCGTTTGAGCTTAAAAGTTCCTGCCCTTACCTGAAACGAAGTAGTGCTTGTAGGAAGACACAGAACCTGGGATTTAACTCCATTTCTGAGGGGAAACACACAGCAGAGTTCTCATCCATGAATCACACTCTGTTTTAGAGCAAGAAGCACGCTCTTCCTTTCTAGAGTCTCTAATACAGCAGGAAACGTGATTGTGCTCAGAACAAAAGAGCTGTGTTTCCAACACATAGGGACCATATCTAGTTCAACTCTTCTTCTGAAAATGACACAAAGCACAGGTCCTGTAACATCCAATGTTTTTCAATTAAGACCGAGATCCGAGTGAGCTTCGTGAACGATGTAGTTAGTTTGAGCTGTAAAGTAACTGACCTTACCTGAAACGAAGTGTTGCTTGTAGGAAGACTCAGAGCCTGGAATTTAACTCCATTTCTGAAGTGAAACACACAGCAGAGTTCTCATCCATTGATCACACTCTGCTTTAGAGCAAGAAGCACGCTCTAGGTTTCTAGAGTCTCTAAGACATCAGGAAACGTGAGTGTGCTGAGAACAAAAGAACGGTGTTTCCTACACATACAGACCACATCTAGTCCAACTCTGCTTCTGAAACTGATTCAAACCACTGGTCCTCTAACATCCAAAGCTTGTCAGTTAAGATGAGAAACGTGTTAGCTTCGTGAACGATGTAGTTCATTTGAGCTGAAAAGTGACTGCCTTTAACAGAAACGAAGTCTTGCTTGTAGGAAGACACAGAGCCTGGGGATTAACTCATTTCTGAAGGGAAACACACAGCTTAGTTCTCATCCATGGATCACACTCTGCCTTAGAGCAAGAAGCACGCTCTTGCTTTCTAGAGTCTCTAATACAGCAGGAAACTTGAGTGTGCTCAGAACAAAAGAACGGTGTTTCCTACACATACCACCATATCTAGTTCAACTCTGCTTCTGAAACTGAAACAAACCAGAGGTCCTCTAACATCCAATGCTTGACAGTTTAGATGAGAAACGTGTGAGCTTCGTGAACGGTGTAGTTCGTTTGAGCTTAAAAGTTCCTGCCCTTACCTGAAACGAAGTAGTGCTTGTAGGAAGACACAGAACCTGGGATTTAACTCCATTTCTGAGGGGAAACACACAGCAGAGTTCTCATCCATGAATCACACTCTGTTTTAGAGCAAGAAGCATGCTCTTCCTTTCTAGAGTCTCTAATACAGCAGGAAACGTGATTGTGCTCAGAACAAAAGAGCTGTGTTTCCAACACATAGGGACCATATCTAGTTCAACTCTTCTTCTGAAAATGACACAAAGCACAGGTCCTGTAACATCCAATGTTTTTCAATTAAGACCGAGATCCGAGTGAGCTTCGTGAACGATGTAGTTAGTTTGAGCTGTAAAGTAACTGACCTTACCTGAAACGAAGTGTTGCTTGTAGGAAGACTCAGAGCCTGGAATTTAACTCCATTTCTGAAGTGAAACACACAGCAGAGTTCTCATCCATTGATCAAACTCTGCTTTAGAGCAAGAAGCACGCTCTAGGTTTCTAGAGTCTCTAAGACATCAGGAAACGTGAGTGTGCTGAGAACAAAAGAACGGTGTTTCCTACACATACAGACCACATCTAGTCCAACTCTGCTTCTGAAACTGATTCAAACCACTGGTTCTCTAACATCCAAAGCTTGTCAGTTAAGATGAGAAACGTGTTAGCTTCGTGAACGATGTAGTTCATTTGAGCTGAAAAGTGACTGCCTTTAACAGAAACGAAGTCTTGCTTGTAGGAAGACACAGAGCCTGGGGATTAACTCATTTCTGAAGGGAAACACACAGCTTAGTTCTCATCCATGGATCACACTCTGCCTTAGAGCAAGAAGCACGCTCTTGCTTTCTAGAGTCTCTAATACAGCAGGAAACTTGAGTGTGCTCAGAACAAAAGAACGGTGTTTCCTACACATACCACCATATCTAGTTCAACTCTGCTTCTGAAACTGAAACAAACCAGAGGTCCTCTAACATCCAATGCTTGACAGTTTAGATGAGAAACGTGTGAGCTTCGTGAACGATGTAGTTCGTTTGAGCTTAAAAGTTCCTGCCCTTACATGAAACGAATTTGTGCTTGTAGGAAGACACAAAACCTGGGATTTAACTCCATTTCTGAGGGGAAACACACAGCAGAGTTCTCATCCATGAATCACACTCTGTTTTAGAGCAAGAAGCATGCTCTTCCTTTCTAGAGTCTCTAATACAGCAGGAAACGTGATTGTGCTCAGAACAAAAGAACTGTGTTTCCTACACATACGGACCATATCTAGTTCAACTTTTCTTCTGTAACTGACACAAAGCACAGGTCCTGTTACATCCAATGCTTTTCAATTAAGACCGAGATACGTGTGAGCGTCGTGTATGATATAGTTCATTTGTGCTGTAAAGTACGGGCCCTTACATGAAAAGAAGTCTTGATTTTAGGAAGACACAGAGCCTGGGATTTAACTCCATTTCTGAAGTGAAACACACAGCAGAGTTCTCATCCATTCATCACACTCTGCTTTAGAGCAAGAAGCACGCTCTAGGTTTCTAGAGTCTCTAAGACAGCAGGAAACGTGAGTGTGCTGAGAACAATAGAACCGTGTTTTATACATACAGACCATATCTAGTCCAACTCTGCTTCTGAAACTGATACAAACCACTGGTCCTCTAACATCCAATGCTTGTCAGTTAAGCTGAGAAACGTGTGAGCTTCGTGAACGATGTAGTTCGTTTGAGCTGAAAAGTGACTGCCCTTACCTGAAACAATGTCTTGCATGTGGGAAGACACAGAAGCTGGGATTTAACTCGATTTCTGAAGGGAAACACAAGCATAGTTCTCATCCATGCATCACACTCTGCTTTAGAGCAAGAAGGACCCTCTTCCTTTCTAGAGTTTCTAATACAGCAGGAAAATTGAGTGTGCTCAGAACAAAAGAACGGTGTTTCCTACACATACAGACCATATCTAGTTCAACTCTGCTTCTGAAACTGAAACAAACCAGAGGTCCTCTAACATCCAATGCTTGACAGTTTAGATGAGAAACGTGTGAGCTTCGTGAACGATTTAATTCGTTTGAGCTTAAAAGTGACTGCCCTTACCTGAAACGAAGTAGTGCTTGTAGGAAGACAAAGAGCCTGGGATTTAATTCCATTTCTGAGGGGAAACACACAGCACAGTTCTCATGCATGAATCACACTCTGCTTTAGAGCAAGAAGGACCCTCTTCCTTTCTAGAGTTTCTAATACAGCAGGAAACTTGAGTGTGCTCAGAACAAAAGAACGGTGTTTCCTACACATATAGACCATATCTAGTTCAACTCTGCTTCTGAAACTGAAACAAACCAGAGGTCCTCTAACATCCAATGCTTGACAGTTTGGATGAGAAACGTGTGAGCTTCGTGAACTATGTAGTTCGTTTGAGCTTAAAAGTGACTGCCCTTACCTGAAACGAAGTAGTGCTTGTAGGAAGACACAGAACCTGGGATTTAACTCCATTTCTGAGGGGAAACACACAGCACAATTCTCATCGATGAATCACACTCTGTTTTAGAGCAAGAAGCACGCTCTTCCTTTCTAGAGTCTCTAATACAGCAGGAAACGTGATTGTGCTCAGAACAAAAGAACTGTGTTTCCTACACATACAGACCATATCTAGTTCAACTTTTCTTCTGAAACTGACACAAAGCACAGGTCCTGTTACATCCAATGCTTTTCTATTAAGACCGAGATACGTGTGAGCGTCGTGTATGATATAGTTCGTTTGAGCTGTAAAGTACCTGCCCTTACCTGAAACGAAGTCTTGCTTTTAGGAAGACACAGAGCCTGGGATTTAACTCCATTTCTGAAGTGAAACACACAGCAGAGTTCTCATCCATTCATCACACTCTGCTTTACAGCAAGAAGCACGCATTAGGTTTCTAGAGTCTCTAAGACAGCAGGAAACGTGAGTGTGCTGAGAACAATAGAACCGTGTTTTATACATACAGACCATATCTAGTCCAACTCTGCTTCTGAAACTGATACAAAGCACTGGTCCTCTAACATCCAAAGCTTGTCAGTTAAGATGAGAAACGTGTGAGCTTCGGGAACGATGTAGTTCGTTTGAGCTGAAAAGTGACTGCCCTTACCTGAAACGAAGTCTTGCTGGTAGGAAGACACAGAGCCTGGGATTTAATTCCATTTCTGAGGGGAAACACACAGCAAAGTTCTCATCCATGAATCACACTCTGTTTTACAGCAAGAAGCACGCTATTCCTTTCTAGAGTCTCTAATACAGCAGGAAACGTGATTTTGCTCAGAACAAAAGAGCTGTGTTTCCAACACATAGGGACCATATCTAGTTCAACTCTTCTTCTGAAACTGAAACAAACCAGAGGTCCTCTAACATCCAATGCTTGACAGTTTAGATGAGAAACGTGTGAGCTTCGTGAACGATGTAGTTCGTTTGAGCTTAAAAGTGACTGCCCTTACCTGAAACGAAGTAGTGCTTGTAGGAAGACACAGAACCTGGGATTTAACTCCATTTCTGAGGGGAAACACACAGCACAGTTCTCATCCATGAATCACACTCTGTTTTAGAGCAAGAAGCACGCTCTTCCTTTCTAGAGTCTCTAATACAGCAGGAAACGTGATTGTGCTCAGAACAACAGAGCTGCGTTTCCTACACATACAGACCATATCTAGTTCAACTCTTCTTCTGAAAATGACACAAAGCACAGGTCCTGTAACATCCAATGTTTTTCTATTAAGACCGAGATCCGTGTGAGCTTCTTGAACGATGTAGTTCGTTTGAGCTGTAAAGTAATTGACCTTTCCTTAAACGAAGTCTTGCTCGTAGGAAGAATCAGAGTTTGGAATTTAACTCCATTTCTGAAGTGAAACACACAGCAGAGTTCTCATCCATTGATCACACTCTGCTTTAGAGCAAGAAGCACGCTCTAGGTTTCAAGAGTCTCTAAGACATCAGGAAACGTGAGTGTGCTGAGAACAAAAGAATGGTGTTTCCTACACATACAGACCAAATCTAGTCCAACTCTGCTTCTGAAACTGATACAAACCACTGGTCCTCTAACATCCAATGCTTGTCAGTTAAGCTGAGAAACGTGTGAGCTTCGGGAACGATGTAGTTCGTTTGAGCTGAAAAGTGACTGCCCTTACCTGAAACAAAGTCTTGCATGTAGGAAGACACAGAAGCTGGGATTTAACTCGATTTCTGAAGGGAAACACAAGCATAGTTCTCATCCATGGATCACACTCTGTTTTAAGGCAAGAAGGACCCTCTTCCTTTCTAGAGTTTCTAATACAGCAGGAAACTTGAGTGTGCTCAGAACAAAAGAACGGTGTTTCCTACACATACAGATCATATCTAGTTCAACTCTGCTTCTGAAACTGAAACAAACCAGAGGTCCTCTAACATCCAATGATTTTCTATTAAGACCGAGATACGTGTGAGCGTCGTGTATGATATAGTTCGTTTGAGCTGTAAAGTACCTGCCCTTACCTGAAATGAAGTCTTGCTTGTAGGAAGACACAGAGCCTGGGATTTAATTCCATTTCTGAGTGGAAACACACAGCACAGTTCTCATGCATGAATCACACTCTGTTTTAGAGCAAGAAGCACGCTCTTACTCTCTAGAGTCTCTAATACAACAGGAAACGTGATTGTGCTCAGAACAAAAGAGCTGTGTTTCCTACACATATGGACCATATCTAGTTCAACTCTTCTTCTGAAAATGACACAAAGCACAGGTCCTGTAACATCCAATGTTTTTCATTTAAGACCGAGATCCGTGTGAGCTTCGTGAACGATGTAGTTCGTTTGAGCTGTAAAATAACTGACCTTACCAGAAACGAAGTCTTGCTTGTAGGAAGACACAGAGCCTGGGGATTAACTCAATTCTGAAGGGAAACACACAGCTTAGTTCTCATCCATGGATCACACTCTGCCTTAGAGCAAGAAGCACGCTCTTGCTTTCTAGAATCTCTAATACAGCAGGAAACTTGAGTGTGCTCAGAACAAAAGAACGGTGTTTCCTACACATACAGACCATATCTAGTCCAACTCTGCTTCTGAAACTGATTCAAACCACTGGTCCTCTAACATCCAAAGCTTGTCAGTTAAGATGAGAAACGTGTTAGCTTCGTGAACGATGTAGTTCATTTGAGCTGAAAAGTGACTGCCTTTAACAGAAACGAAGTCTTGCTTATTGGAAGACACAGAGCCTGGGGATTAACTCATTTCTGAAGGGAAACACACAGCTTAGTTCTCATCCATGGATCACACTCTGCCTTAGAGCAAGAAGCACGCTCTTGCTTTCTAGAGTCTCTAATACAGCAGGAAACTTGAGTGTGCTCAGAACAAAAGAACGGTGTTTCCTACACATACCACCATATCTAGTTCAACTCTGCTTCTGAAACTGAAACAAACCAGAGGTCCTCTAACATCCAATGCTTGACAGTTTAGATGAGAAACGTGTGAGCTTCGTGAACGATGTAGTTCGTTTGAGCTTAAAAGTTCCTGCCCTTACCTGAAACGAAGTAGTGCTTGTAGGAAGACACAGAACCTGGGATTTAACTCCATTTCTGAGGGGAAACACACAGCAGAGTTCTCATCCATGAATCACACTCTGTTTTAGAGCAAGAAGCACGCTCTTCCTTTCTAGAGTCTCTAATACAGCAGGAAACGTGATTGTGCTCAGAACAAAAGAGCTGCGTTTCCAACACACAGGGACCATATCTAGTTCAACTCTTCTTCTGAAAATGACACAAAGCAAAGGTCCTGTAACATCCAATGTTTTTCAATTAAGACCGAGATCCGAGTGAGCTTCGTGAATGATGTAGTTAGTTTGAGCTGTAAAGTAACTGACCTTACCTGAAACGAAGTGTTGCTTGTAGGAAGACTCAGAGCCTGGAATTTAACTCCATTTCTGAAGTGAAACACACAGCAGAGTTCTCATCCATTGATCACACTCTGCTTTAGAGCAAGAAGCACGCTCTAGGTTTCTAGAGTCTCTAAGACATCAGGAAACGTGAGTGTGCTGAGAACAAAAGAACGGTGTTTCCTACACATACAGACCACATCTAGTCCAACTCTGCTTCTGAAACTGATTCAAACCACTGGTCCTCTAACATCCAAAGCTTGTCAGTTAAGATGAGAAACGTGTTAGCTTCGTGAACGATGTAGTTCATTTGAGCTGAAAAGTGACTGCCTTTAACAGAAACGAAGTCTTGCTTGTAGGAAGACACAGAGCCTGGGGATTAACTCATTTCTGAAGGGAAACACACAGCTTAGTTCTCATCCATGGATCACACTCTGCCTTAGAGCAAGAAGCACGCTCTTGCTTTCTAGAGTCTCTAATACAGCAGGAAACTTGAGTGTGCTCAGAACAAAAGAACGGTGTTTCCTACACATACCACCATATCTAGTTCAACTCTGCTTCTGAAACTGAAACAAACCAGAGGTCCTCTAACATCCAATGCTTGACAGTTTAGATGAGAAACGTGTGAGCTTCGTGAACGATGTAGTTCGTTTGAGCTTAAAAGTTCCTGCCCTTACCTGAAACGAAGTAGTGCTTGTAGGAAGACACAGAACCTGGGATTTAACTCCATTTCTGAGGGGAAACACACAGCAGAGTTCTCATCGATGAATCACACTCTGTTTTAGAGCAAGAAGCACGCTCTTCCTTTCTAGAGTCTCTAATACAGCAGGAAACGTGATTGTGCTCAGAACAAAAGAACTGTGTTTCCTACACATACAGACCATATCTAGTTCAACTTTTCTTCTGAAACTGACACAAAGCACAGGTCCTGTTACATCCAATGCTTTTCTATTAAGACCGAGATACGTGTGAGCGTCGTGTATGATATAGTTCGTTTGAGCTGTAAAGTACCTGCCCTTACCTGAAACGAAGTCTTGCTTTTAGGAAGACACAGAGCCTGGGATTTAACTCCATTTCTGAAGTGAAACACACAGCAGAGTTCTCATCCATTCATCACACTCTGCTTTACAGCAAGAAGCACGCATTAGGTTTCTAGAGTCTCTAAGACAGCAGGAAACGTGAGTGTGCTGAGAACAATAGAACCGTGTTTTATACATACAGACCATATCTAGTCCAACTCTGCTTCTGAAACTGATACAAAGCACAGGTCCTCTAACATCCAAAGCTTGTCAGTTAAGATGAGAAACGTGTGAGCTTCGGGAACGATGTAGTTCGTTTGAGCTGAAAAGTGACTGCCCTTACCTGAAAAGAAGTCTTGCTGGTAGGAAGACACAGAGCCTGGGATTTAATTCCATTTCTGAGGGGAAACACACAGCAAAGTTCTCATCCATGAATCACACTCTGTTTTACAGCAAGAAGCACGCTATTCCTTTCTAGAGTCTCTAATACAGCAGGAAACGTGATTTTGCTCAGAACAAAAGAGCTGTGTTTCCAACACATAGGGACCATATCTAGTTCAACTCTTCTTCTGAAACTGAAACAAACCAGAGGTCCTCTAACATCCAATGCTTGACAGTTTAGATGAGAAACGTGTGAGCTTCGTGAACGATGTAGTTCGTTTGAGCTTAAAAGTGACTGCCCTTACCTGAAACGAAGTAGTGCTTGTAGGAAGACACAGAACCTGGGATTTAACTCCATTTCTGAGGGGAAACACACAGCACAGTTCTCATCCATGAATCACACTCTGTTTTAGAGCAAGAAGCACGCTCTTCCTTTCTAGAGTCTCTAATACAGCAGGAAACGTGATTGTGCTCAGAACAACAGAGCTGCGTTTCCTACACATACAGACCATATCTAGTTCAACTCTTCTTCTGAAAATGACACAAAGCACAGGTCCTGTAACATCCAATGTTTTTCTATTAAGACCGAGATCCGTGTGAGCTTCTTGAACGATGTAGTTCGTTTGAGCTGTAAAGTAATTGACCTTTCCTTAAACGAAGTCTTGCTCGTAGGAAGAATCAGAGTTTGGAATTTAACTCCATTTCTGAAGTGAAACACACAGCAGAGTTCTCATCCATTGATCACACTCTGCTTTAGAGCAAGAAGCACGCTCTAGGTTTCAAGAGTCTCTAAGACATCAGGAAACGTGAGTGTGCTGAGAACAAAAGAATGGTGTTTCCTACACATACAGACCAAATCTAGTCCAACTCTGCTTCTGAAACTGATACAAACCACTGGTCCTCTAACATCCAATGCTTGTCAGTTAAGCTGAGAAACGTGTGAGCTTCGGGAACGATGTAGTTCGTTTGAGCTGAAAAGTGACTGCCCTTACCTGAAACAAAGTCTTGCATGTAGGAAGACACAGAAGCTGGGATTTAACTCGATTTCTGAAGGGAAACACAAGCATAGTTCTCATCCATGGATCACACTCTGTTTTAAGGCAAGAAGGACCCTCTTCCTTTCTAGAGTTTCTAATACAGCAGGAAACTTGAGTGTGCTCAGAACAAAAGAACGGTGTTTCCTACACATACAGATCATATCTAGTTCAACTCTGCTTCTGAAACTGAAACAAACCAGAGGTCCTCTAACATCCAATGATTTTCTATTAAGACCGAGATACGTGTGAGCGTCGTGTATGATATAGTTCGTTTGAGCTGTAAAGTACCTGCCCTTACCTGAAATGAAGTCTTGCTTGTAGGAAGACACAGAGCCTGGGATTTAATTCCATTTCTGAGTGGAAACACACAGCACAGTTCTCATGCATGAATCACACTCTGTTTTAGAGCAAGAAGCACGCTCTTACTCTCTAGAGTCTCTAATACAACAGGAAACGTGATTGTGCTCAGAACAAAAGAGCTGTGTTTCCTACACATATGGACCATATCTAGTTCAACTCTTCTTCTGAAAATGACACAAAGCACAGGTCCTGTAACATCCAATGTTTTTCATTTAAGACCGAGATCCGTGTGAGCTTCGTGAACGATGTAGTTCGTTTGAGCTGTAAAATAACTGACCTTACCAGAAACGAAGTCTTGCTTGTAGGAAGACACAGAGCCTGGGGATTAACTCAATTCTGAAGGGAAACACACAGCTTAGTTCTCATCCATGGATCACACTCTGCCTTAGAGCAAGAAGCACGCTCTTGCTTTCTAGAATCTCTAATACAGCAGGAAACTTGAGTGTGCTCAGAACAAAAGAACGGTGTTTCCTACACATACAGACCATATCTAGTCCAACTCTGCTTCTGAAACTGATTCAAACCACTGGTCCTCTAACATCCAAAGCTTGTCAGTTAAGATGAGAAACGTGTTAGCTTCGTGAACGATGTAGTTCATTTGAGCTGAAAAGTGACTGCCTTTAACAGAAACGAAGTCTTGCTTATTGGAAGACACAGAGCCTGGGGATTAACTCATTTCTGAAGGGAAACACACAGCTTAGTTCTCATCCATGGATCACACTCTGCCTTAGAGCAAGAAGCACGCTCTTGCTTTCTAGAGTCTCTAATACAGCAGGAAACTTGAGTGTGCTCAGAACAAAAGAACGGTGTTTCCTACACATACCACCATATCTAGTTCAACTCTGCTTCTGAAACTGAAACAAACCAGAGGTCCTCTAACATCCAATGCTTGACAGTTTAGATGAGAAACGTGTGAGCTTCGTGAACGATGTAGTTCGTTTGAGCTTAAAAGTTCCTGCCCTTACCTGAAACGAAGTAGTGCTTGTAGGAAGACACAGAACCTGGGATTTAACTCCATTTCTGAGGGGAAACACACAGCAGAGTTCTCATCCATGAATCACACTCTGTTTTAGAGCAAGAAGCACGCTCTTCCTTTCTAGAGTCTCTAATACAGCAGGAAACGTGATTGTGCTCAGAACAAAAGAGCTGCGTTTCCAACACACAGGGACCATATCTAGTTCAACTCTTCTTCTGAAAATGACACAAAGCAAAGGTCCTGTAACATCCAATGTTTTTCAATTAAGACCGAGATCCGAGTGAGCTTCGTGAATGATGTAGTTAGTTTGAGCTGTAAAGTAACTGACCTTACCTGAAACGAAGTGTTGCTTGTAGGAAGACTCAGAGCCTGGAATTTAACTCCATTTCTGAAGTGAAACACACAGCAGAGTTCTCATCCATTGATCACACTCTGCTTTAGAGCAAGAAGCACGCTCTAGGTTTCTAGAGTCTCTAAGACATCAGGAAACGTGAGTGTGCTGAGAACAAAAGAACGGTGTTTCCTACACATACAGACCACATCTAGTCCAACTCTGCTTCTGAAACTGATTCAAACCACTGGTCCTCTAACATCCAAAGCTTGTCAGTTAAGATGAGAAACGTGTTAGCTTCGTGAACGATGTAGTTCATTTGAGCTGAAAAGTGACTGCCTTTAACAGAAACGAAGTCTTGCTTGTAGGAAGACACAGAGCCTGGGGATTAACTCATTTCTGAAGGGAAACACACAGCTTAGTTCTCATCCATGGATCACACTCTGCCTTAGAGCAAGAAGCACGCTCTTGCTTTCTAGAGTCTCTAATACAGCAGGAAACTTGAGTGTGCTCAGAACAAAAGAACGGTGTTTCCTACACATACCACCATATCTAGTTCAACTCTGCTTCTGAAACTGAAACAAACCAGAGGTCCTCTAACATCCAATGCTTGACAGTTTAGATGAGAAACGTGTGAGCTTCGTGAACGATGTAGTTCGTTTGAGCTTAAAAGTTCCTGCCCTTACCTGAAACGAAGTAGTGCTTGTAGGAAGACACAGAACCTGGGATTTAACTCCATTTCTGAGGGGAAACACACAGCAGAGTTCTCATCCATGAATCACACTCTGTTTTAGAGCAAGAAGCACGCTCTTCCTTTCTAGAGTCTCTAATACAGCAGGAAACGTGATTGTGCTCAGAACAAAAGAGCTGCGTTTCCAACACACAGGGACCATATCTAGTTCAACTCTTCTTCTGAAAATGACACAAAGCAAAGGTCCTGTAACATCCAATGTTTTTCAATTAAGACCGAGATCCGAGTGAGCTTCGTGAATGATGTAGTTAGTTTGAGCTGTAAAGTAACTGACCTTACCTGAAACGAAGTGTTGCTTGTAGGAAGACTCAGAGCCTGGAATTTAACTCCATTTCTGAAGTGAAACACACAGCAGAGTTCTCATCCATTGATCACACTCTGCTTTAGAGCAAGAAGCACGCTCTAGGTTTCTAGAGTCTCTAAGACATCAGGAAACGTGAGTGTGCTGAGAACAAAAGAACGGTGTTTCCTACACATACAGACCACATCTAGTCCAACTCTGCTTCTGAAACTGATTCAAACCACTGGTCCTCTAACATCCAAAGCTTGTCAGTTAAGATGAGAAACGTGTTAGCTTCGTGAACGATGTAGTTCATTTGAGCTGAAAAGTGACTGCCTTTAACAGAAACGAAGTCTTGCTTGTAGGAAGACACAGAGCCTGGGGATTAACTCATTTCTGAAGGGAAACACACAGCTTAGTTCTCATCCATGGATCACACTCTGCCTTAGAGCAAGAAGCACGCTCTTGCTTTCTAGAGTCTCTAATACAGCAGGAAACTTGAGTGTGCTCAGAACAAAAGAACGGTGTTTCCTACACATACCACCATATCTAGTTCAACTCTGCTTCTGAAACTGAAACAAACCAGAGGTCCTCTAACATCCAATGCTTGACAGTTTAGATGAGAAACGTGTGAGCTTCGTGAACGATGTAGTTCGTTTGAGCTTAAAAGTTCCTGCCCTTACCTGAAACGAAGTAGTGCTTGTAGGAAGACACAGAACCTGGGATTTAACTCCATTTCTGAGGGGAAACACACAGCAGAGTTCTCATCCATGAATCACACTCTGTTTTAGAGCAAGAAGCATGCTCTTCCTTTCTAGAGTCTCTAATACAGCAGGAAACGTGATTGTGCTCAGAACAAAAGAGCTGTGTTTCCAACACATAGGGACCATATCTAGTTCAACTCTTCTTCTGAAAATGACACAAAGCACAGGTCCTGTAACATCCAATGTTTTTCAATTAAGACCGAGATCCGAGTGAGCTTCGTGAACGATGTAGTTAGTTTGAGCTGTAAAGTAACTGACCTTACCTGAAACGAAGTGTTGCTTGTAGGAAGACTAAGAGCCTGGAATTTAACTCCATTTCTGAAGTGAAACACACAGCAGAGTTCTCATCCATTGATCACACTCTGCTTTAGAGCAAGAAGCACGCTCTAGGTTTCTAGAGTCTCT
Organism: Onychomys leucogaster; assembly: GCA_949786385.1. Taxonomy (NCBI): domain Eukaryota; kingdom Metazoa; phylum Chordata; class Mammalia; order Rodentia; family Cricetidae; genus Onychomys; species Onychomys leucogaster. Next base: position 3,389,057 of record CATKUP010000029.1, read on the forward strand.
AAGACATCAGGAAACGTGAGTGTGCTGAGAAGAAAAGAACGGTGTTTCCTACACATACAGACCACATCTAGTCCAACTCTGCTTCTGAAACTGATTCAAACCACTGGTTCTCTAACATCCAAAGCTTGTCAGTTAAGATGAGAAACGTGTTAGCTTCGTGAACGATGTATTTCATTTGAGCTTAAAAGTGACTGCCTTTAACAGAAACGAAGTCTTGCTTGTAGGAAGACACAGAGCCTGGGGATTAACTCATTTCTGAAGGGAAACACACAGCTTAGTTCTCATCCATGGATCACACTCTGCCTTAGAGCAAGAAGCACGCTCTTGCTTTCTAGAGTCTCTAATACAGCAGGAAACTTGAGTGTGCTCAGAACAAAAGAACGGTGTTTCCTACACATACCACCATATCTAGTTCAACTCTGCTTCTGAAACTGAAACAAACCAGAGGTCCTCTAACATCCAATGCTTGACAGTTTAGATGAGAAACGTGTGAGCTTCGTGAACGATGTAGTTCGTTTGAGCTTAAAAGTTCCTGCCCTTACATGAAACGAATTTGTGCTTGTAGGAAGACACAAAACCTGGGATTTAACTCCATTTCTGAGGGGAAACACACAGCAGAGTTCTCATCCATGAATCACACTCTGTTTTAGAGCAAGAAGCATGCTCTTCCTTTCTAGAGTCTCTAATACAGCAGGAAACGTGATTGTGCTCAGAACAAAAGAACTGTGTTTCCTACACATACGGACCATATCTAGTTCAACTTTTCTTCTGTAACTGACACAAAGCACAGGTCCTGTTACATCCAATGCTTTTCAATTAAGACCGAGATACGTGTGAGCGTCGTGTATGATATAGTTCATTTGAGCTGTAAAGTACGGGCCCTTACATGAAAAGAAGTCTTGATTTTAGGAAGACACAGAGCCTGGGATTTAACTCCATTTCTGAAGTGAAACACACAGCAGAGTTCTCATCCATTCATCACACTCTGCTTTAGAGCAAGAAGCACGCTCTAGGTTTCTAGAGTCTCTAAGACAGCAGGAAACGTGAGTGTGCTGAGAACAATAGAACCGTGTTTTATACATACAGACCATATCTAGTCCAACTCTGCTTCTGAAACTGATACAAACCACTGGTCCTCTAACATCCAATGCTTGTCAGTTAAGCTGAGAAACGTGTGAGCTTTGTGAACGATGTAGTTCGTTTGAGCTGAAAAGTGACTGCACTTACCTGAAACAATGTCTTGCATGTGGGAAGACACAGAAGCTGGGATTTAACTCAATTTCTGAAGGGAAACACAAGCATAGTTCTCATCCATGCATCACACTCTGCTTTAGAGCAAGAAGGACCCTCTTCCTTTCTAGAGTTTCTAATACAGCAGGAAAATTGAGTGTGCTCAGAACAAAAGAACGGTGTTTCCTACACATACAGACCATATCTAGTTCAACTCTGCTTCTGAAACTGAAACAAACCAGAGGTCCTCTAACATCCAATGCTTGACAGTTTAGATGAGAAACGTGTGAGCTTCGTGAACGATTTAATTCGTTTGAGCTTAAAAGTGACTGCCCTTACCTGAAACGAAGTAGTGCTTGTAGGAAGACACAGAGCCTGGGATTTAATTCCATTTCTGAGGGGAAACACACAGCACAGTTCTCATGCATGAATCACACTCTGCTTTAGAGCAAGAAGGACCCTCTTCCTTTCTAGAGTTTCTAATACAGCAGGAAACTTGAGTGTGCTCAGAACAAAAGAACGGTGTTTCCTACACATATAGACCATATCTAGTTCAACTCTGCTTCTGAAACTGAAACAAACCAGAGGTCCTCTAACATCCAATGCTTGACAGTTTAGATGAGAAACGTGTGAGCTTCGTGAACTAGGTAGTTCGTTTGAGCTTAAAAGTGACTGCCCTTACCTGAAACGAAGTAGTGCTTGTAGGAAGACACAGAACCTGGGATTTAACTCCATTTCTGAGGGGAAACACACAGCACAATTCTCATCGATGAATCACACTCTGTTTTAGAGCAAGAAGCACGCTCTTCCTTTCTAGAGTCTCTAATACAGCAGGAAACGTGATTGTGCTCAGAACAAAAGAACTGTGTTTCCTACACATACAGACCATATCTAGTTCAACTTTTCTTCTGAAACTGACACAAAGCACAGGTCCTGTTACATCCAATGCTTTTCTATTAAGACCGAGATACGTGTGAGCGTCGTGTATGATATAGTTCGTTTGAGCTGTAAAGTACCTGCCCTAACCTGAAACGAAGTCTTGCTTTTAGGAAGACACAGAGCCTGGGATTTAACTCCATTTCTGAAGTGAAACACACAGCAGAGTTCTCATCCATTCATCACACTCTGCTTTACAGCAAGAAGCACGCATTAGGTTTCTAGAGTCTCTAAGACAGCAGGAAACGTGAGTGTGCTGAAAACAATAGAACCGTGTTTTATACATACAGACCATATCTAGTCCAACTCTGATTCTGAAACTGATACAAAGCACTGGTCCTCTAAGATCCAAAGCTTGTCAGTTAAGATGAGAAACGTGTTAGCTTCGTGAATGATGTAGTTCGTTTGAGCTGCAAAGTGACTGCCCTTACCTGAAACGAAGTCTTGCTGGTAGGAAGACACAGAGCCTGGGATTTAATTCCATTTCTGAGGGGAAACACACAGCACAGTTCTCATCCATGAATCACACTCTGTTTTAGAGCAAGAAGCACGTTATTCCTTTCTAGAGTCTCTAATACAGCAGCAAACGTGGTTTTGCTCAGAACAAAAGAGCTGTGTTTCCAACACATAGGGACCATATCTAGTTCAACTCTTCTTCTGAAAATGACACAAAGCACAGGGCCTGTAACATCCAATGTTTTTCAATTAAGACCGAGATCCGAGTGAGCTTCGTGAACGATGTAGTTCGTTTGAGCTGTAAAGTAACTGACATTACCTGAAACGAAGTGTTGCTTGTAGGAAGACTCAGAGCCTGGAATATAACTCCATTTCTAAAGTGAAACACACAGCAGAGTTCTCATCCATTGATCACACTCTGCTTTAGAGCAAGAAGCATGCTCTAGGTTTCTAGAGTCTCTAAGACAGCAGGAAACGTGAGTGTGCTGAGAACAATAGAACCGTGTTTCCTACACATACAGACCATATCTAGTCCAACTCTGCTTCTGAAACTGATACAAACCACTGGTCCTCTAACATCCAATGCTTGTCAGTTAAGCTGAGAAACGTGTGAGCTTCGGGAACGATGTAGTTCGTTTGAGCTGAAAAGTGACTGCCCTTACCTGAAACAATGTCTTGCATGTAGGAAGACACAGAGCCTGGGATTTAATTCCAATTCTGAGGGGAAACACACAGCACAGTTCTCATGAATGAATCACACTCTGCTTTAGAGCAAGAAGGACCCTCTTCCTTTCTAGAGTTTCTAATACAGCAGGAAACTTGAGTGTGCTCAGAACAAAAGAACGGTGTTTCCTACACATATAGACCATATCTAGTTCAACTATGCTTCTGAAACTGAAACAAACCAGAGGTCCTCTAACATCCAATGCTTAACAGTTTAGATGAGAAACGTGTGAGCTTCATGAACTATGTAGTTCGTTTGAGCTTAAAAGTGACTGCCCTTACCTGAAACGAAGTAGTGCTTGTAGGAAGACACAGAACCTGGGATTTAACTCCATTTCTGAGGGGAAACACACAGCACAGTTCTCATCCATGAATCACACTCTGTTTTAGAACAAGAAGCACGCTCTTCCTTTCTAGAGTCTCTAATACAACCAGGAAACATGATTGTGCTCAGAACAAAAGAGCTGTGTTTCCTACACATATGGACCATATCTAGTTCAACTCTTCTTCTGAAAATGACACAAAGCACAGGTCCTGTAACATCCAATGTTTTTCATTTAAGACCGAGATCTGTGTGAGCTTCGTAAACGATGTAGTTCGTTTGAGCTGTAAAGTAACTGACCTTACCTGAAATGAAGTCTTGCTTGTAGGAAGACTCAGAGCCTGGAATTTAACTCCATTTCTGAAGTGAAACACACAGCAGAGTTCTCATCCATTGATCACACTCTGCTTTAGAGCAAGAAGCACGCTCTAGGTTTCTAGAGTCTCTAAGACATCAGGAAACGTGAGTGTGCTGAGAACAAAAGAACCGTGTTTCCTACACATACAGACCATATCTAGTCCAACTCTGCTTCTGAAACTGATACAAACCACTGGTCCTCTAACATCCAATGCTTGTCAGTTAAGCTGAGAAACGTGTGAGCTTCGGGAACGATGTAGTTCGTTTGAGCTGAAAAGTGACTGCCCTTACCTGAAACAAAGTCTTGCATGTAGGAAGACACAGAAGCTGGGATTTAACTCGATTTCTGAAGGGAAACACAAGCATAGTTCTCATCCATGGATCACACTCTGTTTTAGAGCAAGAAGGACCCTCTTCCTTTCTAGAGTTTCTAATACAGCAGGAAACTTGAGTGTGCTCAGAACAAAAGAACGGTGTTTCCTACACATACAGATCATATCTAGTTCAACTCTGCTTCTGAAACTGAAACAAACCAGAGGTCCTCTAACATCCAATGATTTTCTATTAAGACCGAGATACGTGTGAGCGTCGTGTATGATATACTTCGTTTGAGCTGTAAAGTACCTGCCCTTACCTGAAATGAAGTCTTGCTTGTAGGAAGACACAGAGCCTGGGATTTAATTCCATTTCTGAGTGGAAACACACAGCACAGTTCTAATGCATGAATCACACTCTATTTTAGAGCAAGAAGCACGCTCTTACTTTCTAGAGTCTCTAATATAGCAGGAAACGTGATTGTGCTCAGAACAAAAGAGCTGTGTTTCCTACACATATGGACCATATCTAGTTCAACTCTTCTTCTGAAAATGACACAAAGCACAGGTCCTGTAACATCCAATGTTTTTCATTTAAGACCGAGATCCGTGTGAGCTTCGTGAACGATGTAGTTCGTTTGAGCTGTAAAGTAACTGACCTTACCTGAAAAGAAGTCTTGCTTGTAGGAAGACTCAGAGCCTGGAATTTAACTCCATTTCTGAAGTGAAACACACAGCAGAGTTCTCATCCATTGATCACACTCTGCTTTAGAGCAAGAAGCACGCTCTAGGTTTCTAGAGTCTCTAAGACATCAGGAAACGTGAGTGTGCTGAGAACAAAAGAACGGTGTTTCCTACACATACAGACCATATCTAGTCCAACTCTGCTTCTGAAACTGATACAAACCACTGGTCCTCTAACATCCAAAGCTTGTCAGTTAAGATGAGAAACGTGTTAGCTTTGTGAACGATGTAGTTCGTTTGAGCTGAAAAGTGACTGCCCTTACCAGAAACGAAGTCTTGCTTGTAGGAAGACACAGAGCCTGGGGATTAACTCAATTCTGAAGGGAAACACACAGCTTAGTTCTCATCCATGGATCACACTCTGCCTTAGAGCAAGAAGCACGCTCTTGCTTTCTAGAGTCTCTAATACAGCAGGAAACTTGAGTGTGCTCAGAACAAAAGAACAGTGTTTCCTACACATACGAACCATATCTAGTCCAACTCTGATTCTGAAACTGATACAAAGCGCTGGTCCTCTAACATCCAAAGCTTGTCAGTTAAGATGAGAAATGTGTGAGCTTCGTGACCTATGTAGTTCGTTTCAGCTGTAAAGTTCCTGCCCTTACCTGAAAGGAAGTCTTGCTTGTAGGAAGACTCAGAGCCTGGTATTTAACTCCATTTCTGAAGTGAAACACACGGCAGAGTTTTCTTCCATTGATCACACTGTGCTTTAGAGCAAGAAGCACGCTCTAGGTTTCTAGAGTCTCTAAGACATCAGGAAACGTGAGTGTGCTGAGAACAAAAGAACGGTGTTTCCTACACATACACACCATATCTAGTCCAACTCTGCTTCTGAAACTCATACAAGGCACTGGTCCTCTCACATCCAAAGCTTGTCAGTTAAGCTTAGAAACGTGTGAGCTTCGTGTACGATGTAGTTCCTTTGAGCTTAAAAGTGACTGCCCTTACCTGAAACGAAGTCTTGCTTGTAGGAAGACACAGAGCCTGGGATTTAATTCCATTTCTGAGTGGAAACACACAGCACAGTTCTCATGCATGAATCACACTCTGTTTTAGAGCAAGAAGCACGCTCTTACTTTCTAGAGTCTCTAATACAGCAGGAAACGTGATTGTGCTCAGAACAAAAGAGCTGTGTTTCCTACACATACGGACCATATCTACTTCAACACTTCTTCTGAAAATGACAGAAAGCACAGGTCCTGTAACATCCAATGTTTTTCATTTAAGACCGAGATCCGTGTGAGCTTCGTGAACGACGTAGTTCGTTTGAGCTGTAAAGTAACTGACCTTACCTGAAACGAAGTCTTGCTTGTAGGAAGACTCAGAGCCTGGAATTTAACTCCATTTCTGAAGTGAAACACACAGCAGAGTTCTCATCCATTGATCACACTCTGCTTTAGAGCAAGAAGCATGCTCTAGGTTTCTAGAGTCTCTAAGACATCAGGAAACGTGAGTGTGCTGAGAACAAAAGAACGGTGTTTCCTACACATACAGACCATATCTAGTCCAACTCTGCTTCTGAAACTGATTCAAACCACTGGTCCTCTAACATCCAAAGCTTGTCAGTTAAGATGAGAAACGTGTTAGCTTCGTGAACGTTGTAGTTCATTTGAGCTGAAAAGTGACTGCCTTTAACAGAAACGAAGTCTTGCTTGTAGGAAGACACAGAGCCTGGGGATTAACTCATTTCTGAAGGGAAACACACAGCTTAGTTCTCATCCATGGATCACACTCTGCCTTAGAGCAAGAAACACGCTCTTGCTTTCTAGAGTCTCTAATACAGCAGGAAACTTGAGTGTGCTCAGAACAAAAGAACGGTGTTTCCTACACATACCACCATATCTAGTTCAACTCCGCTTCTGAAACTGAAACAAACCAGAGGTCCTCTAACATCCAATGCTTGACAGTTTAGATGAGAAACGTGTGAGCTTCATGAACTATGTAGTTCGTTTGAGCTTAAAAGTGACTGCCCTTACCTGAAACGAAGTAGTGCTTGTAGGAAGACACAGAACCTGGGATTTAACTCCATTTCTGAGGGGAAACACACAGCACAGTTCTCATCCATGAATCACACTCTGTTTTAGAACAAGAAGCACGCTCTTCCTTTCTAGAGTCTCTAATACAACCAGGAAACATGATTGTGCTCAGAACAAAAGAGCTGTGTTTCCTACACATACGGACCATATCTAGTTCAACATTTCTTCTGTAACTGACACAAAGCACAGGTCCTGTTACATCCAATGCTTTTCAATTAAGACCGAGATACGTGTGAGCGTCGTGTATGATATAGTTCGTTTGAGCTGTAAAGTACGGGCCCTTACCTGAAATGAAGTCTTGCTTTTAGGAAGACACAGAGCCTGGGATTTAACTCCATTTCTGAAGTGAAACACACAGCAGAGTTCTCATCCATTCATCACACTCTGCTTTAGAGCAAGAAGCACGCTCTAGGTTTCTAGAGTCTCTAAGACAGCAGGAAATGTGAGTGTGCTGAGAACAATAGAACCGTGTTTTATACATACAGACCATATCTAGTCCAACTCTGATTCTGATACTGATACAAAGCCTGGTCCTCTAACATCCAAAGCTTGTCAGTTAAGATGAGAAACGTGTTAGCTTCGTGAATGATGTAGTTTGTTTGAGCTGAAAAGTGACTGCCCTTACCTGAAACGAAGTCTTGCTGGTAGGAAGACACAGAGCCTGGGATTTAATTCCATTTCTGAGGGGAAACACACAGCACAGTTCTCATCCATGAATCACACTCTGTTTTAGAGCAAGAAGCACGCTATTCCTTTCTAGAGTCTCTAATACAGCAGGAAACGTGATTGTGCTCAGAACAAAAGAGCTGTGTTTCCAACACATAGGGACCATATCTAGTTCAACTCTTCTTCTGAAAATGACACAAAGCACAGGTCCTGTAACATCCAATGTTTTTCAATTAAGACCGAGATCCGAGTGAGCTTCGTGAACGATGTAGTTCCTTTGAGCTGTAAAGTAACTGGCCTTACCTGAAATGAAGTGTTGCTTGTAGGAAGACTCAGAGCCTGGAATTTAACTCCATTTCTGAAGTGAAACACACAGCAGAGTTCTCATCCATTGATCACACTCTGCTTTAGAGCAAGAAGCATGCTCTAGGTTTCTAGAGTCTCTAAGACAGCAGGAAACGTGAGTGTGCTGAGAACAATAGAACCGTGTTTCCTACACATACAGACCATATCTAGTCCAACTCTGCTTCTGAAACTGATACAAACCACTGGTCCTCTAACATCCAATGCTTGTCAGTTAAGCTGAGAAACGTGTGAGCTTCGGGAACGATGTAGTTCGTTTGACCTGAAAAGTGACTTCCCTTACCTGAAACAATGTCTTGCATGTAGGAAGACACAGAGCCTGGGATTTAATTCCATTTCTGAGGGGAAACACACAGCACAGTTCTCATGCATGAATCACACTCTGCTTTAGAGCAAGAAGGACCCTCTTCCTTTCTAGAGTTTCTAATACAGCAGGAAACTTGAGTGTGCTCAGAACAAAAGAAGGGTGTTTCCTACACATATAGACCATATCTAGTTCAACTCTGCTTCTGAAACTGAAACAAACCAGAGGTCCTCTAACATCCAATGCTTGACAGTTTAGATGAGAAACGTGTGAGCTTCGTGAACTATGTAGTTCGTTTGAGCTTAAAAGTGACTGCCCTTACCTGAAACGAAGTAGTGCTTGTAGGAAGACACAGAACCTGGGATTTAACTCCATTTCTGAGGGGAAACACACAGCACAGTTCTCATCCATGAATCACACTCTGTTTTAGAGCAAGAAGCACGCTCTTCCTTTCTAGAGTCTCTAATACAGCAGGAAACGTGATTGTGCTCAGAACAACAGAGCTGTGTTTCCTACACATACAGACCATATCTAGTTCAACTCTTCTTCTGAAAATGACACAAAGCACAGGTCCTGTAACATCCAATGTTTTTCTATTAAGACCGAGATCCGTGTGAGCTTCTTGAACGATGTAGTTCGTTTGAGCTGTAAAGTAATTGACCTTTCCTTAAACGAAGTCTTGCTCGTAGGAAGAATCAGAGTTTGGAATTTAACTCCATTTCTGAAGTGAAACACACAGCAGAGTTCTCATCCATTGATCACACTCTGCTTTAGAGCAAGAAGCACGCTCTAGGTTTCAAGAGTCTCTAAGACATCAGGAAACGTGAGTGTGCTGAAAACAAAAGAATGGTGTTTCCTACACATACAGACCAAATCTAGAACAACTCTGCTTCTGAAACTGATACAAACCACTGGTCCTCTAACATCCAATGCTTGTCAGTTAAGCTGAGAAACGTGTGAGCTTCGGGAACGATGTAGTTCGTTTGAGCTGAAAAGTGACTGCCCTTACCTGAAACAAAGTCTTGCATGTAGGAAGACACAGAAGCTGGGATTTAACTCGATTTCTGAAGGGAAACACAAGCATAGTTCTCATCCATGGATCACACTCTGTTTTAGAGCAAGAAGGACCCTCTTCCTTTCTAGAGTTTCTAATACAGCAGGAAAATTGGGTGTGCTCAGAACAAAAGAACGGTGTTTCCTACACATACAGACCATATCTAGTTCAACTCTGCTTCTGAAACTGAAACAAACCAGAGGTCCTCTAACATCCAATGCTTGACAGTTTAGATGAGAAACGTGTGAGCTTCGTGAACGATTTAGTTCGTTTGAGCTTAAAAGTGACTGCCCTTACCTGAAACGAAGTAGTGCTTGTAGGAAGACACAGAGCCTGGGATTTAATTCCATTTCTGAGGGGAAACACACAGCACAGTTCTCATGCATGAATCACACTCTGCTTTAGAGCAAGAAGGACCCTCTTCCTTTCTAGAGTTTCTAATACAGCAGGAAACTTGAGTGTGCTCAGAACAAAAGAACGGTGTTTCCTACACATATAGACCATATCTAGTTCAACTCTGCTTCTGAAACTGAAACAAACCAGAGGTCCTCTAACATCCAATGCTTGACAGTTTAGATGAGAAACGTGTGAGCTTCGTGAACTATGTAGTTCGTTTGAGCTTAAAAGTGACTGCCATTACCTGAAACGAAGTAGTGCTTGTAGGAAGACACAGAACCTGGGATTTAACTCCATTTCTGAGGGGAAACACACAGCACAATTCTCATCCATGAATCACACTCTGTTTTAGAGCAAGAAGCACGCTCTTCCTTTCTAGAGTCTCTAATACAGCAGGAAACGTGATTGTGCTCAGAACAAAAGAACTGTGTTTCCTACACATACAGACCATATCTAGTTCAACTTTTCTTCTGAAACTGACACAAAGCACAGGTCCTGTTACATCCAATGCTTTTCTATTAAGACCGAGATACGTGTGAGCGTCGTGTATGATATAGTTCGTTTGAGCTGTAAAGTACCTGCCCTTACCTGAAACGAAGTCTTGCTTTTAGGAAGACACAGAGCCTGGGATTTAACTCCATTTCTGAAGTGAAACACACAGCAGAGTTCTCATCCATTCATCACACTCTGCTTTACAGCAAGAAGCACGCATTAGGTTTCTAGAGTCTCTAAGACAGCAGGAAACGTGAGTGTGCTGAAAACAAGAGAACCGTGTTTTATACATACAGACCATATCTAGTCCAACTCTGATTCTGAAACTGATACAAAGCACTGGTCCTCTAACATCCAAAGCTTGTCAGTTAAGATGAGAAACGTGTTAGCTTCGTGAATGATGTAGTTCGTTTGAGCTGAAAAGTGACTGCCCTTACCTGAAACGAAGTCTTGCTGGTAGGAAGACACAGAGCCTGGGATTTAATTCCATTTCTGAGGGGAAACACACAGCACAGTTCTCATCCATGAATCACACTCTGTTTTAGAGCAAGAAGCACGTTATTCCTTTCTAGAGTCTCTAATACAGCAGGAAACGTGATTTTGCTCAGAACAAAAGAGCTGTGTTTCCAACACATAGGGACCATATCTAGTTCAACTCTTCTTCTGAAAATGACACAAAGCACAGGTCCTGTAACATCCAATGTTTTTCAATTAAGACCGAGATCCGAGTGAGCTTCGTGAACGATGTAGTTCGTTTGAGCTGTAAAGTAACTGACATTACCTGAAACGAAGTGTTGCTTGTAGGAAGACTCAGAGCCTGGAATTTAACTCCATTTCTAAAGTGAAACACACGGCAGAGTTCTCATCCATTGATCACACTCTGCTTTAGAGCAAGAAGCATGCTCTAGGTTTCTAGAGTCTCTAAGACAGCAGGAAACGTGAGTGTGCTGAGAACAATAGAACCGTGTTTCCTACACATACAGACCATATCTAGTCCAACTCTGCTTCTGAAACTGATACAAACCACTGGTCCTCTAACATCCAATGCTTGTCAGTTAAGCTGAGAAACGTGTGAGCTTCGGGAACGATGTAGTTCGTTTGAGCTGAAAAGTGACTGCCCTTACCTGAAACAATGTCTTGCATGTAGGAAGACACAGAGCCTGGGATTTAATTCCATTTCTGAGGGGAAACACACAGCACAGTTCTCATGAATGAATCACACTCTGCTTTAGAGCAAGAAGGACCCTCTTCCTTTCTAGAGTTTCTAATACAGCAGGAAACTTGAGTGTGCTCAGAACAAAAGAACGGTGTTTCCTAGACATATAGACCATATCTAGTTCAACTCTGCTTCTGAAACTGAAACAAACCAGAGGTCCTCTAACATCCAATGCTTAACAGTTTAGATGAGAAACGTGTGAGCTTCATGCACTATGTAGTTCGTTTGAGCTTAAAAGTGACTGCCCTTACCTGAAACGAAGTAGTGCTTGTAGGAAGACACAGAACCTGGGATTTAACTCCATTTCTGAGGGGAAACACACAGCACAGTTCTCATCCATGAATCACACTCTGTTTTAGAACAAGAAGCACGCTCTTCCTTTCTAGAGTCTCTAATACAACCAGGAAACATGATTGTGCTCAGAACAAAAGAGCTGTGTTTCCTACACATATGGACCATATCTAGTTCAACTCTTCTTCTGAAAATGACACAAAGCACAGGTCCTGTAACATCCAATGTTTTTCATTTAAGACCGAGATCCGTGTGAGCTTCGTGAACGACATAGTTCGTTTGAGCTGTAAAGTAACTGACCTTACCTGAAACGAAGTCTTGCTTGTAGGAAGACTCAGAGCCTGGAATTTAACTCCATTTCTGAAGTGAAACACACAGCAGAGTTCTCATCCATTGATCACACTCTGCTTTAGAGCAAGAAGCATGCTCTAGGTTTCTAGAGTCTCTAAGACATCAGGAAACGTGAGTGTGCTGAGAACAAATGAACGGTGTTTCCTACACATACAGACCATATCTAGTCCAACTCTGCTTCTGAAACTGATTCAAACCACTGGTCCTCTAACATCCAAAGCTTGTCAGTTAAGATGAGAAACGTGTTAGCTTCGCGAACGTTGTAGTTCATTTGAGCTGAAAAGTGACTGCCTTTAACAGAAACGAAGTCTTGCTTGTAGGAAGACACAGACCTGGGGATTAACTCATTTCTGAAGGGAAACACACAGCTTAGTTCTCATCCATGGATCACACTCTGCCTTAGAGCAAGAAACACGCTCTTGCTTTCTAGAGTCTCTAATACAGCAGGAAACTTGAGTGTGCTCAGAACAAAAGAACGGTGTTTCCTACACATACCACCATATCTAGTTCAACTCCGCTTCTGAAACTGAAACAAACCAGAGGTCCTCTAACATCCAATGCTTGACAGTTTAGATGAGAAACGTGTGAGCTTCATGGACGATGTAGTTCGTTTGAGCTTAAAAGTTCCTGACCTTACCTGAAACGAAGTAGTGCTTGTAGGAAGACACAGAACCTGGGATTTAACTCCATTTCTGAGGGGAAACACACAGCAGAGTTCTCATCCATGAATCACACTCTGTTTTAGAGCAAGAATCACGCTCTTCCTTTCTAGAGTCTCTAATACAGCAGGAAACGTGATTGTGCTCAGAACAAAAGAACTGTGTTTCCTACACATACGGACCATATCTAGTTCAACATTTCTTCTGTAACTGACACAAAGCCCAGGTCCTGTTACATCCAATGCTTTTCAATTAAGACCGAGATACGTGTGAGCGTCGTGTATGATATAGTTCGTTTGAGCTGTAAAGTACGGGCCCTTACCTGAAATGAAGTCTTGCTTTTAGGAAGACACAGAGCCTGGGATTTAACTCCATTTCTGAAGTGAAACACACAGCAGAGTTCTCATCCATTCATCACACTCTGCTTTAGAGCAAGAAGCACGCTCTAGGTTTCTAGAGTCTCTAAGACAGCAGGAAACGTGAGTGTGCTGAGAACAATAGAACCGTGTTTTATACATACAGACCATATCTAGTCCAACTCTGATTCTGATACTGATACAAAGCCTGGTCCTCTAACATCCAAAGCTTGTCAGTTAAGATGAGAAACGTGTTAGCTTCGTGAATGATGTAGTTTGTTTGAGCTGAAAAGTGACTGCCCTTACCTGAAATGAAGTCTTGCTGGTAGGAAGACACAGAGCCTGGGATTTAATTCCATTTCTGAGTGGAAACACACAGCACAGTTCTCATCCATGAATCACACTCTGTTTTAGAGCAAGAAGCACGCTATTCCTTTCTAGAGTCTCTAATACAGCAGGAAACGTGATTGTGCTCAGAACAAAAGAGCTGTGTTTCCAACACATAGGGACCATATCTAGTTCAACTCTTCTTCTGAAAATGACACAAAGCACAGGTCCTGTAACATCCAATGTTTTTCAATTAAGACCGAGATCCGAGTGAGCTCTTGAACGATGTAGTTCGTTTGAGCTGTAAAGTAACTGACCTTACCTGAAACGAAGTGTTGCTTGTAGGAAGACTCAGAGCATGGAATTTAACTCCATTTCTGAAGTGAAACACACAGCAGAGTTCTCATCCATTGATCACACTCTGCTTTAGAGCAAGAAGCATACTCTAGGTTTCTAGAGTCTCTAAGACAGCAGGAAACGTGAGTGTGCTGAGAACAATAGAACCGTGTTTCCTACACATACAGACCATATCTAGTCCAACTCTGCTTCTGAAACTGATTCAAACCACTGGTCCTCTAACATCCAAAGCTTGTCAGTTAAGATGAGAAACGTGTTAGCTTCGTGAACGTTGTAGTTCATTTGAGCTGAAAAGTGACTGCCTTTAACAGAAAGGAAGTCTTGCTTGTAGGAAGACACAGACCTGGGGATTAACTCATTTCTGAAGGGAAACACACAGCTTAGTTCTCATCCATGGATCACACTCTGCCTTAGAGCAAGAAACACGCTCTTGCTTTCTAGAGTCTCTAATACAGCAGGAAACTTGAGTGTGCTCAGAACAAAAGAACGGTGTTTCCTACACATACCACCATATCTAGTTCAACTCCGCTTCTGAAACTGAAACAAACCAGAGGTCCTCTAACATCCAATGCTTGACAGTTTAGATGAGAAACGTGTGAGCTTCATGGACGATGTAGTTCGTTTGAGCTTAAAAGTTCCTGACCTTGCCTGAAACGAAGTAGTGCTTGTAGGAAGACACAGAACCTGGGATTTAACTCCATTTCTGAGGGGAAACACACAGCAGAGTTCTCATCCATGAATCACACTCTGTTTTAGAGCAAGAAGCACGCTCTTCCTTTCTAGAGTCTCTAATACAGCAGGAAACGTGATTGTGCTCAGAACAAAAGAACTGTGTTTCCTACACATACGGACCATATCTAGTTCAACATTTCTTCTGTAACTGACACAAAGCCCAGGTCCTGTTACATCCAATGCTTTTCAATTAAGACCGAGATACGTGTGAGCGTCGTGTATGATATAGTTCGTTTGAGCTGTAAAGTACGGGCCCTTACCTGAAATGAAGTCTTGCTTTTAGGAAGACACAGAGCCTGGGATTTAACTCCATTTCTGAAGTGAAACACACAGCAGAGTTCTCATCCATTCATCACACTCTGCTTTAGAGCAAGAAGCATGCTCTAGGTTTCTAGAGTCTCTAAGACAGCAGGAAACGTGAGTGTGCTGAGAACAATAGAACCGTGTTTTATACATACAGACCATATCTAGTCCAACTCTGATTCTGATACTGATACAAAGCCTGGTCCTCTAACATCCAAAGCTTGTCAGTTAAGATGAGAAACGTGTTAGCTTCGTGAATGATGTAGTTTGTTTGAGCTGAAAAGTGACTGCCCTTACCTGAAATGAAGTCTTGCTGGTAGGAAGACACAGAGCCTGGGATTTAATTCCATTTCTGAGGGGAAACACACAGCACAGTTCTCATCCATGAATCACACTCTGTTTTAGAGCAAGAAGCACGCTATTCCTTTCTAGAGTCTCTAATACAGCAGGAAACGTGATTGTGCTCAGAACAAAAGAGCTGTGTTTCCAACACATAGGGACCATATCTAGTTCAACTCTTCTTCTGAAAATGACACAAAGCACAGGTCCTGTAACATCCAATGTTTTTCAATTAAGACCGAGATCCGAGTGAGCTCGTGAATGATGTAGTTCGTTTGAGCTGTAAAGTAACTGACCTTACCTGAAACGAAGTGTTGCTTGTAGGAAGACTCAGAGCATGGAATTTAACTCCATTTCTGAAGTGAAACACACAGCAGAGTTCTCATCCATTGATCACACTCTGCTTTAGAGCAAGAAGCATGCTCTAGGTTTCTAGAGTCTCTAAGACAGCAGGAAACGTGAGTGTACTGAGAACAATAGAACCGTGTTTCCTACACATACAGACCATATCTAGTCCAACTCTGCTTCTGAAACTGATACAAACCACTGGTCCTCTAACATCCAATGCTTGTCAGTTAAGCTGAGAAACGTGTGAGCTTCGGGAACGATGTAGTTCGTTTGAGCTGAAAAGTGACTGCCCTTACCTGAAACAATGTCTTGCATGTAGGAAGACACAGAAGCTGGGATTTAACCTGATTTCTGAAGGGAAACACAAGCATAGTTCTCATCCATGGATCACACTCTGCTTTAGAGCAAGAAGGACCCTCTTCCTTTCTAGAGTTTCTAATACAGCAGGAAAATTGAGTGTGCTCAGAACAAAAGAACGGTGTTTCCTACACATACAGACCATATCTAGTTCAACTCTGCTTCTGAAACTGAAACAAACCAGAGGTCCTCTAACATCCAATGCTTGACAGTTTAGATGAGAAACGTGTGAGCTTCGTGAACGATGTAGTTCGTTTGAGCTTAAAAGTTCCTGCCCTTACCTGAAATGAAGTAGTGCTTGTAGGAAGACACAGAACCTGGGATTTAACTCCATTTCTGAGGGGAAACACACAGCAGAGTTCTCATCCATGAATCACACTCTGTTTTAGAGCAAGAAGCACGCTCTTCCTTTCTAGAGTCTCTAATACAGCAGGAAACGTGATTGTGCTCAGAACAAAAGAACTGTGTTTCCTACACATACGAACCATATCTAGTCCAACTCTGATTCTGAAACTGATGCAAAGCACTGGTCCTCTAACATCCAAAGCTTGTCAGTTAAGCTTAGAAACGTGTGAGCTTCGTGACCTATGTAGTTCGTTTCAGCTGTAAAGTTCCTGCCCTTACCTGAAAGGAATTCTTGCTTGTAGGAAGACTCAGAGCCTGGTATTTAACTCCATTTCTGAAGTAAAACACACAGCAGAGTTCTCTTCCATTGATCACACTGTGCTTTAGAGCAAGAAGCACGCTCTAGGTTTCTAGAGTCTCTAAGACATCAGGAAACGTGAGTGTGCTGAGAAAAAAAGAACGGTGTTTCCTACACATACGGACCATATCTAGTCCAACTCTGCTTCTGAAACTCATACAAAGCACTGGTCCTCTCACATCCAAAGCTTGTCAGTTAAGCTTAGAAACGTGTGAGCTTCGTGTACGATGTAGTTCCTTTGAGCTTAAAAGTGACTGCCCTTACCTGAAAAGAAGTCTTGCTTGTAGGAAGACACAGAGCCTGGGATTTAATTCCATTTCTGAGTGGAAACACACAGCACAATTCTCATGCATGGATCACACTCTGTTTTAGAGCAAGAAGCAGGCTCTTACTTTCTAGAGTCTCTAATACAGCAGGAAACGTGATTGTGCTCAGAACAAAAGAGCTGTGTTTCCTACACATACGGACCATATCTAGTTCAACTCTTCTTCTGAAAATGAAAGAAAGCACAGGTCCTGTAACATCCAATGTTTTTCATTTAAGACCGAGATCCGTGTGAGCTTCGTGAACGATGTAGTTCGTTTGAGCTGTAAAGTAACTGACCTTACCTGAAACGAAGTCTTGCTTGTAGGAAGACTCAGAGCCTGGAATTTAACTCCATTTCTGAAGTGAAACACACAGCAGAGTTCTCATCCATTGATCACACTCTGCTTTAGAGCAAGAAGCACGCTCTAGGTTTCTAGAGTCTCTAAGACATCAGGAAACGTGAGTGTGCTGAGAACAAAAGAACGGTGTTTCCTACACATACAGACCATATCTAGTCCAACTCTGCTTCTGAAACTGATTCAAACCACTGGTCCTCTAACATCCAAAGCTTGTCAGTTAAGATGAGAAACGTGTTAGCTTCGTGAACGATGTAGTTCATTTGAGCTGAAAAGTGACTGCCTTTAACAGAAACGAAATCTTGCTTGTAGGAAGACACAGAGCCTGGGGATTAACTCATTTCTGAAGGGAAACACACAGCTTAGTTCTCATCCATGGATCACACTCAGCCTTAGAGCAAGAAGCACGCTCTTGCTTTCTAGAGTCTCTAATACAGCAGGAAACTTGAGTGTGCTCAGAACAAAAGAACGGTGTTTCCTACACATACCACCATATCTAGTTCAACTCTGCTTCTGAAACTGAAACAAACCAGAGGTCCTCTAACATCCAATGCTTGACAGTTTAGATGAGAAACGTGTGAGCTTCGTGAATGATGTAGTTCGTTTGAGCTTAAAAGTTCCTGCCCTTACATGAAACGAAGTAGTGCTTGTAGGAAGACACAGAGCCTGGGATTTAACTCCATTTCTGAAGGGAAACACACAGCAGAGTTCTCATCGATGAATCACACTCTGCTTTAGAGCAAGAAGCATGCTCTAGGTTTCTAGAGTCTCTAAGACATCAGGAAACGTGAGTGTGCTGAGAACAATAGAACCGTGTTTTATACATACAGACCATATCTAGTCCAACTCTGATTCTGAAACTGACACAAAGCACTGGTCCTCTCACATCCAAAGCTTGTCAGTTAAGATGAGAAACATGTTAGCTTCGTGAATGATATAGTTCGTTTGAGCTGTAAAGTACGGGCCCTTACCTGAAACGAAGTCTTGCTTTTAGGAAGACACAGAGCCTGGGATTTAACTCCATTTCTGAAGTGAAACACTCAGCAGTGTTCTCATCCATTCATCACACTCTGCTTTAGAGCAAGAAGCACGCTCTAGGTTTCTAGAGTCTCTAAGACAGCAGGAAACGTGAGTGTGCTGAGAAAAATAGAACCGTGTTTTATACATACAGACCATATCTAGTCCAACTCTGATTCTGAAACCTATACAAAGCACTGGTCCTCTCACATCCAAAGCTTGTCAGTTAAGATGAGAAACGTGTGAGCTTCGTGAATGATGTAGTTCGTTTGAGCTGAAAAGTGACTGCCCTTACCTGAAACGAAGTCTTGCTGGTAGGAAGACACAGAGCCTGGGATTTAATTCCATTTCTGAGGGGAAACACACAGCACAGTTCTCATCCATGAATCACACTCTGTTTTAGAGCAAGAAGCACGCTATTCCTTTCTAGAGTCTCTAATACAGCAGGAAACGTGATTGTGCTCAGAACAAAAGAGCTGTGTTTCCAACACATACGGACCATATCTAGTTCAACTCTTCTTCTGAAAATGACACAAAGCACAGGTCCTGTAACATCCAATGTTTTTCAATTAAGATCGAGATCCGAGTGAGCTTCGTGAACGATTTAGTTCGTTTGAGCTGTAAAGTAACTGACCTTACCTGAAACGAAGTCTTGCTTGTAGGAAGACTCAGAGCCTGGAATTTAACTCCATTTCTGAAGTGAAACACACAGCAGAGTTCTCATCCATTCATCACACTCTGCTTTAGAGCAAGAAGCATGCTCTAGGTTTCTAGAGTCTCTAAGACAGCAGGAAATGTGAGTGTGCTGAGAACAATAGAACCGTGTTTCCTACACATACAGACCATATCTAGTCCAACTCTGCTTCTGAAACTGATACAAACCACTGGTCCTCTAACATCCAATGCTTGTCAGTTAAGCTGAGAAACGTGTGAGCTTCGGGAACGATGTAGTTCGTTTGAGCTGAAAAGTGACTGCCCTTACCTGAAACAAAGTCTTGCATGTAGGAAGACACAGAAGCTGGGATTTAACTCGATTTCTGAAGGGAAACACAAGCATAGTTCTCATCCATGGATCACACTCTGCTTTAGAGCAAGAAGGACCCTCTTACTTTCTAGAGTTTCTAATACAGCAGGAAAATTGAGTGTGCTCAGAACAAAACAACGGTGTTTCCTACACATACAGACCATATCTAGTTCAACTCTGCTTCTGAAACTGAAACAAACCAGAGGTCCTCTAACATCCAATGCTTGACAGTTTAGATGAGAAACGTGTGAGCTTCGTGAACGATTTAGTTCGTTTGAGCTTAAAAGTGACTGCCATTACCTGAAACAAAGTAGTGCTTGTAGGAAGACACAGAGCCTGGGATTTAATTCCATTTCTGAGGGGAAACACACAGCACAGTTCTCATGCATGAATCACACTCTGCATTAGAGCAAGAAGGACCCTCTTCCTTTCTAGAGTTTCTAATACAGCAGGAAACTAGAGTGTGCTCAGAACAAAACAACGGTGTTTCCTACACATATAGACCATATCTAGTTCAACTCTGCTTCTGAAACTGAAACAAACCAGAGGTCCTCTAACATCCAATGCTTGACAGTTTAGATGAGAAACGTGTGAGATTCGTGAACTATGTAGTTCGTTTGAGCTTAAAAGTGACTGCCCTTACCTGAAACGAAGTAGTGCTTTTAGGAAGACACAGAGCCTGGGATTTAACTCCATTTCTGAGGGGAAACACACAGCACAGTTCTCATCCATAAATCACACTCTGTTTTAGAGCAAAAAGCACGCTCTTCCTTTCTAGAGTCTCTAATACAGCAGGAAACGTGATTGTGCTCAGAACAAAAGAACTGTGTTTCCTACACATACAGACCATATCTATTTCAACTTTTCTTCTGAAACTGACACAAAGCACAGGTCCTGTTACATCCAATGCTTTTCTATTAAGACCGAGATACGTGTGAGCGTCGTTTATGATATAGTTCGTTTGAGAAGTAAAGTACCTGCCCTTACCTGAAACGAATTCTTGCTTTTAGGAAGACACAGAGCCTGGGATTTAATTCCATTTCTGAAGTGAAACACACAGCAGAGTTCTCACCCATTCATCACACTCTGCTTTACAGCAAGAAGCACGCATTAGGTTTCTAGAGTCTCTAAGACAGCAGGAAACGTGAGTGTGCTGAAAACAATAGAACCGTGTTTTATACATACAGACCATATCTAGTCCAACTCTGATTCTGAAACTGATACAAAGCACTGGTCCTCTAACATCCAAAGCTTGTCAGTTAAGATGAGAAACGTGTGAGCTTCGTGAATGATGTAGTTCGTTTGAGCTGAAAAGTGACTGCCCTTACCTGAAACAAAGTAGTGCTTGTAGGAAGACACAGAGCCTGGGATTTAACTCCATTTCTGAGGGGAAACACACAGCACAGTTCTCATCCATGAATCACACTCTGTTTTAGAGCAAGAAGCACGCTCTTACTTTCTAGAGTCTCTAATACAGCAGGAAACGTGATTGTGCTCAGAACAACAGAGCTGTGTTTCCTACACATACGGACCATATCTAGTTCAACTCTTCTTCTGAAAATGACACAAAGCACAGGTCCTGTAACATCCAATGTTTTTCAATTAAGACCGAGATCCGAGTGAGCTTCTTGAACGATGTAGTTCGTTTGAGCTATAAAGTAACTGACCTTACCTGAAACGAAGTCTTGCTTGTAGGAAGACTCAGATCCTGGAATTTAACTCCATTTCTGAAGTGAAACACACAGCAGAGTTCTCATCCATTGATCACACTCTGCTTTAGAGCAAGAAGCACACTCTAGGTTTCTAGAGTCTCTAAGACATCAGGAAACGTGAGTGTGCTGAGAACAAAAGAACGGTGTTTCCTACACGTACAGACCATATCTAGTCCAACTCTGCTTCTGAAACTGATTCAAACCACTGGTCCTCTAACATCCAAAGCTTGTCAGTTAAGATGAGAAACGTGTTAGCTTCGTGAATGATGTAGTTCGTTTGAGCTGAAAAGTGACTGCCCTTACCAGAAACGAAGTCTTGCTTGTAGGAAGACACAGAGCCTGGGGATTAACTCAATTCTGAAGGGAAACACACAGCTTAGTTCTCATCCATGGATCACACTCTACCTTAGAGCAAGAAGCTCACTCTTGCTTTCTAGAGTCTCTAATACAGCAGGAAACTTGAGTGTGCTCAGAACAAAAGAACAGTGTTTCCTACACATACGAACCATATCTAGTCCAACTCTGATTCTGAAACTGATACAAAGCACTGGTCCTCTAACATCCAAAGCTTGTCAGTTAAGCTTAGAAACGTGTGGGCTTCGTGACCTATGTAGTTAGTTTCAGCTGTAAAGTTCCTGCCCTTACCTGAAAGGAAGTCTTGCTTGTAGGAAGAATCAGAGCCTGGTATTTAACTCCATTTCTGAAGTGAAACACACGGCAGAGTTCTCTTCCATTGATCACACTGTGCTTTAGAGCAAGAAGCACGCTGTAGGTTTCTAGAGTCTCTAAGACATCAGGAAACGTGAGTGTGCTGAGAACAAAAGAACAGTGTTTACTACACATACGGACCATATCTAGTCCAACTCTGCTTCTGAAACTCATACAAAGCACTGGTCCTCTCACATCCAAAGCTTGTCAGTTAAGATGAGAAACGTGTGAGCTTCGTGAATGATGTAGTTCGTTTGAGCTGAAAAGTGACTGCCCTTACCTGAAACAAAGTAGTGCTTGTAGGAAGACACAGAGCCTGGGAT
Source organism: Onychomys leucogaster (assembly GCA_949786385.1). Lineage (NCBI taxonomy): Eukaryota > Metazoa > Chordata > Mammalia > Rodentia > Cricetidae > Onychomys > Onychomys leucogaster. The sequence goes on from CATKUP010000029.1 coordinate 3,411,235, forward strand.
TTAACTCCATTTCTGAGGGGAAACACACAGCACAGTTCTCATCCATGAATCACACTCTGTTTTAGAGCAAGAAGCACGCTCTTACTTTCTAGAGTCTCTAATACAGCAGGAAACGTGATTGTGCTCAGAACAACAGAGCTGTGTTTCCTACACATACGGACCATATCTAGTTCAACTCTTCTTCTGAAAATGACACAAAGCACAGGTCCTGTAACATCCAATGTTTTTCAATTAAGACCGAGATCCGAGTGAGCTTCTTGAACGATGTAGTTCGTTTGAGCTATAAAGTAACTGACCTTACCTGAAACGAAGTCTTGCTTGTAGGAAGACTCAGATCCTGGAATTTAACTCCATTTCTGAAGTGAAACACACAGCAGAGTTCTCATCCATTGATCACACTCTGCTTTAGAGCAAGAAGCACACTCTAGGTTTCTAGAGTCTCTAAGACATCAGGAAACGTGAGTGTGCTGAGAACAAAAGAACGGTGTTTCCTACACGTACAGACCATATCTAGTCCAACTCTGCTTCTGAAACTGATTCAAACCACTGGTCCTCTAACATCCAAAGCTTGTCAGTTAAGATGAGAAACGTGTTAGCTTCGTGAATGATGTAGTTCGTTTGAGCTGAAAAGTGACTGCCCTTACCAGAAACGAAGTCTTGCTTGTAGGAAGACACAGAGCCTGGGGATTAACTCAATTCTGAAGGGAAACACACAGCTTAGTTCTCATCCATGGATCACACTCTACCTTAGAGCAAGAAGCTCACTCTTGCTTTCTAGAGTCTCTAATACAGCAGGAAACTTGAGTGTGCTCAGAACAAAAGAACAGTGTTTCCTACACATACGAACCATATCTAGTCCAACTCTGATTCTGAAACTGATACAAAGCACTGGTCCTCTAACATCCAAAGCTTGTCAGTTAAGCTTAGAAACGTGTGGGCTTCGTGACCTATGTAGTTAGTTTCAGCTGTAAAGTTCCTGCCCTTACCTGAAAGGAAGTCTTGCTTGTAGGAAGAATCAGAGCCTGGTATTTAACTCCATTTCTGAAGTGAAACACACGGCAGAGTTCTCTTCCATTGATCACACTGTGCTTTAGAGCAAGAAGCACGCTGTAGGTTTCTAGAGTCTCTAAGACATCAGGAAACGTGAGTGTGCTGAGAACAAAAGAACAGTGTTTACTACACATACGGACCATATCTAGTCCAACTCTGCTTCTGAAACTCATACAAAGCACTGGTCCTCTCACATCCAAAGCTTGTCAGTTAAGCTTAGAAACGTGTGAGCTTCGTGTATGATGTAGTTCCTTTGAGCTTAAAAGTGACTGCCCTTATCTGAAACGAAGTCTTGCTTGTAGGAAGACACAGAGCCTGGGATTTAATTCCATTTCTGAGTGGAAACACACAGCACAGTTCTCATGCATGAATCACACTGTGTTTTAGAGCAAGAAGCACGCTCTTACTTTCTAGAGTCTCTAATACAGCATGAAACGCGATTGTGCTCAGAACAAAAGAGCTGTGTTTCCTACACATACGGACCATATCTAGTTCAACTCTTCTTCTGAAAATGACAGAAAGCACAGGTCCTGTAACATCCAATGTTTTTCATTTAAGACCGAGATCCGTGTGAGCTTCGTGAACGATGTAGTTCGTTTGAGCTGTAAAGTAACTGACCTTACCTGAAATGAAGTCTTGCTTGTAGGAAGACTCAGAGCCTTGAATTAAACTCCATTTCTGAAGTGAAACACACAGCAGAGTTCTCATCCATTCATCACACTCTGCTTTAGAGCAAGAAGCACACTCTAGGTTTCTAGAGTCTCTAAGACATCAGGAAACGTGAGTGTGCTGAGAACAAAAGAACGGTGTTTCCTACACGTACAGACCATATCTAGTCCAACTCTGCTTCTGAAACTGATTCAAACCACTGGTCCTCTAACATCCAATGCTTGTCAGTTAAGCTTAGAATCGTGTGAGCTTCGGGAATGATGTAGTTCCTTTGAGCTGAAAAGTGACTGCCCTTACCTGAAACGAAGTCTTGCTTGTAGGAAGACACAGAGCCTGGGATTTAATTCCATATCTGAGGGGAAACACACACCACAGTTCTCATGCATGAATCATACTCTGATTTTGAGCAAGAAGGACCCTCTTCCTTTCTAGAGTTTCTAATACAGCAGGAAACTTGAGTGTGCTCAGAACAAAAGAACGGTGTTTCCTACACATACAGATCATATCTAGTTCAACTTTTCTTCTGAAACTGACACATAGCACAGGTCCTGTTACATCCAATGCTTTTCTATTAAGACCGAGATACATGTGAGCGTCGTGTATGATATAGTTCGTTTGAGCTGTAAAGTACCTGCCCTTACCTGAAACGAAGTCTTGCTTTTAGGAAGAAACAGAGCCTGGGATTTAACTCCATTTCTGAAGTGAAACACACAGCAGAGTTCTCATCCATTGATCACACTGTGCTTTAGAGCAAGAAGCACGCTCTAGGTTTCTAGAGTCTCTAAGAGAGCAGGAAACGTGAGTGTGCTCAGAACAAAAGAGCTGTGTTTCCTACACATACGGACCATATCTAGTTCAACTCTTCTTCTGAAAATGACACAAAGCACAGGTTCTGTAACATCCAATGTTTTTCAATTAAGAACGAGATCCGTGTGAGCTTCGTGAACGATGTAGTTTGTTTGAGCTGTAAAGTAACTGTCCTTACCTGAAACGAAGTGTTGCTTGTAGGAAGACTCAGAGCCTCGAATTTAACTCCATTTCTGAAGTGAAACACACAGCAGAGTTCTCATCCATTGATCACACTCTGCTTTAGAGCAAGAAGCACGCTCTAGGTTTCTAGAGTCTCTAAGACAGCAGGAAATGTGAGTGTGCTGAGAACAATAGAACCGTGTTTCCTACACATACAGACCATATCTAGTCCAACTCTGCTTCTGAAACTGATACAAACCACTGGTCCTCTAACATCCAATGCTTGTCAGTTAAGCTGAGAAACGTGTGAGCTTCGGGAACGATGTAGTTCGTTTGAGCTGAAAAGTGACTGCCCTTACCTGAAAGAAAGTCTTGCATGTAGGAAGACACAGAAGCTGGGATTTAACTCGATTTCTCAAGGGAAACACAAGCATAGATCTCTTCCATGGATCACACTCTGCTTTAGAGCAAGAAGGACCCTCTTCCTTTCTAGAGTTTCTAATACAGCAGGAAACTTGAGTGTGCTCAGAACAAAAGAATGGTGTTTCCTACACATACAGACCATATCTAGTTCAACTCTGCTTCTGAAACTGAAACAAACCAGAGGTCCTCTAACATCCAATGCTTGACAGTTTAGATGAGAAACGTGTGAGCTTCGTGAACGAAGTAGTTCGTTTTAGCTTAAAAGTTCCTGCCCTTACCTGAAACGAAGTAGTGCTTGTAGGAAGACACAGAGCCTGGGATTTAACTCCATTTCTGAGGGGAAACACACAGCACAGTTCTCATCCATGAATCACACTCTGTTTTAGAGCAAGAAGCATGCTCTTCCTTTCTAGAGTCTCTAATACAGCAGGAAACGTGATTGTGCTCAGAACAAAAGAACTGTGTTTCCTACACATACGGACCATATCTAGTTCAACTTTTCTTCTGTAACTGACACAAAGCACAGGTCCTGTTACATCCAATGCTTTTCAATTAAGACCGAGATACGTGTGAGCGTCGTGTATGATATAGTTCGTTTGAGCTGTAAAGTACCTGCCCTTACTTGAAACGAAGTCTTGCTTTTAGGAAGACACAGAGCCTGGGATTTAACTCCATTTCTGAAGTGAAACACACAGCAGAGTTCTCATCCATTGATCACACTCTGCTTTTGAGCAAGAAGCACGCTCTAGGTTTCTAGAGTCTCTAAGACAGCAGGAAACGTGAGTGTGCTGAGAACAATAGAACCGTGTTTTATACATACAGACCATATCTAGTCCAACTCTGATTCTGAAACTGATACAAAGCACTGGTCCTCTAACATCCAAGGCTTGTCAGTTAGGCTTAGAAACGTGTGAGCTTCGTGAACTATGTAGTTAGTTTCAGCTGTAAAGTTCCTGCCCTTACCTAAACGAAGTCTTGCTTGTAGGAAGACTCAGAGCATGGTATTTAACTATATTTCTGAAGTGAAACACACGGTAGAGTTCTCTTCCATTGACCACACTGTGCTTTAGAGCAAGAAGCAAGCTCTAGGTTTCTAGAGTCTCTAAGACAGCAGGAAACATGAGCATGCTGAGAGAAAAAGAACGGTGTTTCCTACACATTCGGACCATATCTAGTTCAACTCTTCTTCTGAAAATGACACAAAGCACAGGTCCTGTAACATCCAATGTTTTTCATTTAGACCGAGATCCGTGTGAGCTTCGTGAACAATGTTGTTCGTTTGAGCTGTAAAGTAACTGACCTTACCTGAAACGAAGTCTTGCTTGTAGGAAGACTCAGAGCCTGGAATTTAACTCCATTTCTGAAGTGAAACACACAGCAGAGTTCTCATCCATGGATCACACTCTGCCGTAGAGCAAGAAGCACGCTCTAGGTTTCTAGAGTCTCTAAGACATCAGGAAACGTGAGTGTGCTGAGAACAAAAGAACGGTGTTTCCTACACATACAGACCATATCTAGTCCAACTCTGATTCTGAAACTGATACAAAGCACTGGTCCTCTCACATCCAAAGCTGGTCAGTTAAGCTTAGAAACGTGTGAGCTTCGTGACCTATGTAGTTCGTTTCAGCTATAAAGTTTCTGCCCTTACCTGAAATGAAGTCTTGCTTGTAGGAAGACTCAGAGCCTGGAATTTAACTCCATTTCTGGAGTGAAACACACGGCAGAGTTCTCTTCCCTTGATCACACTGTGCTTTAGAGTAAGAAGCACGCTCTAGGTTTCTAGAGTCTCTAATACAGCAGGAAACCTGAGTGTGCTCAGAACAAAAGAACGGTGTTTCCTACACATACGGACCATATCTAGTTCAACTCTGCTTCTGAAAGTGAAACCAACTACAGGTCCTCTAACATCCAATGATTGTCAGTTAAGATGAGAAACTTGTGAGCTTCGTGAACGATGTAGTTCGTTTGAGCTGTAAAGTAACTGCCCGTACCTGAAATGAAGTGTCGCTTGTAGGAAGACTCATACCCTGGGATTTAACTCCATTTCTGAAGTGAAACACACAGCAGAGTTCTCATCCATAGATCACACTCTGCTTTAGAGCGGGAAGCACGCTCTAGCTTTCTTGAGTCTCTAAGACAGCAGGAATCGTGAGTGTGCTGAGAACAAAAGAATGGTGTTTCCTACAAATACCGACCCTATCTAGTCCACCACTTCTTCGAGAACTGATACAAAGCACAGGTCCTGTAACATCCAATGCTTCTCAGTTATGCTTAGAAACGTGTGAGCTTCGTGAACAATGTAGTTCGTTTGAGCTGAAAAGTGACTGCCCTTACCTGAAACAAAGTCTTGCTTGTAGGAAGACACAGAACCTGGGATTTAATTCCATGTCTGAGGGGAAACACACAGCACAGTTCTCATCCATGAATCACACTCTGTTTTAGAGCAAGAAGCACGCTCTTCCTTTCTAGAGTCTCTAATACAGCAGGAAACGTGATTGTGCTCAGAACAAAAGTACTGTGTTTCCTACACATACAAACCATATCTAGTTCAACTCTTCTTCTGAAAATGACACAAAGCACAGGTCCTGTAACATCCAATGTTTTTCAATTAAGACCGAGATCCGTGTGAGCTTCGTGAACGATGTAGTTCGTTTGAGCTTAAAAGTTCCTGCCCTTACCTGAAACGAAGTAGTGCTTGTAGGAAGACACAGAGACTGGGATTTAACTCCATTTCTGAGTGGAAACACACAGCACAGTTCTCATCCATGAATCACACTCTGTTTTAGAGCAAGAAGCACGCTCTTCCTTTCTAGAGTCTCTAATACAGCAGGAAATGTGATTGTGCTCAGAACAAAAGAACTGAGTTTCCTACACATACGGACCATATCTAGTTCAACTTTTCTTCTGGAACTGACACAAAGCACAGGTCCTGTTACATCCAATGCTTTTCAATTAAGACCGAGATACGTGTGAGCGTCGTGTATGATATAGTTCGTTTGAGCTGTAAAGTACCTGCCCTTACCTGAAACGAAGTCTTGCTTTTAGGAAGAAACAGAGCCTGGGATTTAACTCCATTTCTGAAGTGAAACACACAGCAGAGTTCTCATCCATTGATCACACTGTGCTTTAGAGCAAGAAGCACGCTCTAGGTTTCTAGAGTCTCTAAGACAGCAGGAAACGTGAGTGTGCTGAGAACAATAGAACCGTGTTTTATACATACAGACCATATCTAGTCCAACTCTGATTCTGAAAGTGATACAAAGCACTGGTCCTCTAACATCCAAAGCTTGTCAGTTAAGATGAGAAACGTGTTAGCTTAGTGAACGATGTAGTTCGTTTGAGCTGAAAAGTGACTGCCCTTACCAGAAACGAAGTCTTGCTTGTAGGAAGACACAGAGACTTGGGATTAACTCATTTCTGAAGGGAAACACACAGCTTAGTTCTCATCCATGGATCACACTCTGCCTTAGAGCAAGAAGCACGCTCTTGCTTTCTAGAGTCTCTAATAGAGCAGGAAACTTGAGTGTGCTCAGAACAAAAGAACAGTGTTTCCTACACATACGAACCATATCTAGTCCAACTCTGATTCTGAAACTGATACAAATCACTGGTCCTCTAACATCCAAAGCTTGTCAGTTAAGCTTAGAAACGTGTGAGCTTCGTGACCTATGTAGTTCGTTTCAGCTGTAAAGTTCCTGCCCTTACCTGAAACGAAGTCTTTCTTGTAGGAAGACTCAGAGCCTGGTATTTAACTCCATTTCTGAAGTGAAACACAAGGCAGAGTTCTCTTCCATTGATCACACTGTGCTTTAGAGCAAGAAGCACGCTCCAGGTTTCTAGAGTCTCTAAGACAGCAGGAAACGTGAGTGTGCTGAGAACAAAAGAACGGTGTTTCCTACACATACGGACCATATCTAGTCCAACTCTGCTTCTGAAACTCATACAAAACACTGGTCCTCTCACATCCAAAGCTTGTCAGTTAAGCTTAGAAACGTGTGAGCTTCGTGAACGATGTAGTTCCTTTGAGCTGAAAAGTGACTGCCCTTACCTGAAACGAAGTCTTGCTTGTAGGAAGACACAGAGCCTGGGATTTAATTCCATTTCTGAGTGGAAACACACAGCACAGTTCTCATGCATGAATCACACTCTGTTTTAGAGCAAGAAGCACGCTCTTCCTTTCTAGAGCCTCTAATACAGCAGGAAACATGATTGTGCTCAGAACAAAAGAGCTGTGTTTCCTACACATACGGACCATATCTAGTTCAACTCTTCTTCTGAAAATGACACAAAGCACAGGTCCTGTAACATCCAATGTTTTTCATTTAGACCGAGATCCGTGTGAGCTTCGTGAACAATGTTGTTCGTTTGAGCTGTAAAGTAACTGACCTTACCTGAAACGAAGTCTTGCTTGTAGGAAGACTCAGAGCCTGGAATTTAACTCCATTTCTGAAGTGAAACACACAGCAGAGTTCTCATCCATGGATCACACTCTGCCGTAGAGCAAGAAGCACGCTCTAGGTTTCTAGAGTCTCTAAGACATCAGGAAACGTGAGTGTGCTGAGAACAAAAGAACGGTGTTTCCTACACATACAGACCATATCTAGTCCAACTCTGATTCTGAAACTGATACAAAGCACTGGTCCTCTCACATCCAAAGCTGGTCAGTTAAGCTTAGAAACGTGTGAGCTTCGTGACCTATGTAGTTCGTTTCAGCTATAAAGTTTCTGCCCTTACCTGAAATGAAGTCTTGCTTGTAGGAAGACTCAGAGCCTGGAATTTAACTCCATTTCTGGAGTGAAACACACGGCAGAGTTCTCTTCCCTTGATCACACTGTGCTTTAGAGTAAGAAGCACGCTCTAGGTTTCTAGAGTCTCTAATACAGCAGGAAACCTGAGTGTGCTCAGAACAAAAGAACGGTGTTTCCTACACATACGGACCATATCTAGTTCAACTCTGCTTCTGAAAGTGAAACCAACTACAGGTCCTCTAACATCCAATGATTGTCAGTTAAGATGAGAAACTTGTGGGCTTCGTGAACGATGTAGTTCGTTTGAGCTGTAAAGTAACTGCCCGTACCTGAAATGAAGTGTCGCTTGTAGGAAGACTCATACCCTGGGATTTAACTCCATTTCTGAAGTGAAACACACAGCAGAGTTCTCATCCATAGATCACACTCTGCTTTAGAGCGGGAAGCACGCTCTAGCTTTCTTGAGTCTCTAAGACAGCAGGAATCGTGAGTGTGCTGAGAACAAAAGAATGGTGTTTCCTACAAATACCGACCCTATCTAGTCCACCACTTCTTCGAGAACTGATACAAAGCACAGGTCCTGTAACATCCAATGCTTCTCAGTTATGCTTAGAAACGTGTGAGCTTCGTGAACAATGTAGTTCGTTTGAGCTGAAAAGTGACTGCCCTTACCTGAAACAAAGTCTTGCTTGTAGGAAGACACAGAACCTGGGATTTAATTCCATGTCTGAGGGGAAACACACAGCACAGTTCTCATCCATGAATCACACTCTGTTTTAGAGCAAGAAGCACGCTCTTCCTTTCTAGAGTCTCTAATACAGCAGGAAACGTGATTGTGCTCAGAACAAAAGTACTGTGTTTCCTACACATACAAACCATATCTAGTTCAACTCTTCTTCTGAAAATGACACAAAGCACAGGTCCTGTAACATCCAATGTTTTTCAATTAAGACCGAGATCCGTGTGAGCTTCGTGAACGATGTAGTTCGTTTGAGCTTAAAAGTTCCTGCCCTTACCTGAAACGAAGTAGTGCTTGTAGGAAGACACAGAGACTGGGATTTAACTCCATTTCTGAGTGGAAATACACAGCACAGTTCTCATCCATGAATCACACTCTGTTTTAGAGCAAGAAGCACGCTCTTCCTTTCTAGAGTCTCTAATACAGCAGGAAACGTGATTGTGCTCAGAACAAAAGAACTGAGTTTCCTACACATACGGACCATATCTAGTTCAACTTTTCTTCTGGAACTGACACAAAGCACAGGTCCTGTTACATCCAATGCTTTTCAATTAAGACCGAGATACGTGTGAGCGTCGTGTATGATATAGTTCGTTTGAGCTGTAAAGTACCTGCCCTTACCTGAAACGAAGTCTTGCTTTTAGGAAGAAACAGAGCCTGGGATTTAACTCCATTTCTGAAGTGAAACACACAGCAGAGTTCTCATCCATTGATCACACTGTGCTTTAGAGCAAGAAGCACGCTCTAGGTTTCTAGAGTCTCTAAGACAGCAGGAAACGTGAGTGTGCTGAGAACAATAGAACCGTGTTTTATACATACAGACCATATCTAGTCCAACTCTGATTCTGAAAGTGATACAAAGCACTGGTCCTCTAACATCCAAAGCTTGTCAGTTAAGATGAGAAACGTGTTAGCTTAGTGAACGATGTAGTTCGTTTGAGCTGAAAAGTGACTGCCCTTACCAGAAACGAAGTCTTGCTTGTAGGAAGACACAGAGACTTGGGATTAACTCATTTCTGAAGGGAAACACACAGCTTAGTTCTCATCCATGGATCACACTCTGCCTTAGAGCAAGAAGCACGCTCTTGCTTTCTAGAGTCTCTAATAGAGCAGGAAACTTGAGTGTGCTCAGAACAAAAGAACAGTGTTTCCTACACATACGAACCATATCTAGTCCAACTCTGATTCTGAAACTGATACAAATCACTGGTCCTCTAACATCCAAAGCTTGTCAGTTAAGCTTAGAAACGTGTGAGCTTCGTGACCTATGTAGTTCGTTTCAGCTGTAAAGTTCCTGCCCTTACCTGAAACGAAGTCTTTCTTGTAGGAAGACTCAGAGCCTGGTATTTAACTCCATTTCTGAAGTGAAACACAAGGCAGAGTTCTCTTCCATTGATCACACTGTGCTTTAGAGCAAGAAGCACGCTCCAGGTTTCTAGAGTCTCTAAGACAGCAGGAAACGTGAGTGTGCTGAGAACAAAAGAACGGTGTTTCCTACACATACGGACCATATCTAGTCCAACTCTGCTTCTGAAACTCATACAAAACACTGGTCCTCTCACATCCAAAGCTTGTCAGTTAAGCTTAGAAACGTGTGAGCTTCGTGAACGATGTAGTTCCTTTGAGCTGAAAAGTGACTGCCCTTACCTGAAACGAAGTCTTGCTTGTAGGAAGACACAGAGCCTGGGATTTAATTCCATTTCTGAGTGGAAACACACAGCACAGTTCTCATGCATGAATCACACTCTGTTTTAGAGCAAGAAGCACGCTCTTCCTTTCTAGAGCCTCTAATACAGCAGGAAACATGATTGTGCTCAGAACAAAAGAGCTGTGTTTCCTACACATACGGACCATATCTAGTTCAACTCTTCTTCTGAAAATGACACAAAGCACAGGTCCTGTAACATCCAATGTTTTTCAATTAAGAACGAGATCCGTGTGAGCTTCGTGAACGATGTAGTTTGTTTGAGCTGTAAAGTAACTGTCCTTACCTGAAACGAAGTCTTGCTTGTAGGAAGACTCAGAGCCTCGAATTTAACTCCATTTCTGAAGTGAAACACACAGCAGAGTTCTCATCCATTGATCACACTCTGCTTTAGAGCAAGAAGCACGCTCTAGGTTTCTAGAGTCTCTAAGACAGCAGGAAATGTGAGTGTGCTGAGAACAATAGAACCGTGTTTCCTACACATACAGACCATATCTAGTCCAACTCTGCTTCTGAAACTGATACAAACCACTGGTCCTCTAACATCCAATGCTTGTTAGTTAAGCTGAGAAACGTGTGAGCTTCGGGAACGATGTAGTTCGTTTGAGCTGAAAAGTGACTGCCCTTACCTGAAACAAAGTCTTGCATGTAGGAAGACACAGAAGCTGGGATTTAACTCGATTTCTCAAGGGAAACACAAGCATAGATCTCTTCCATGGATCACACTCTGCTTTAGAGCAAGAAGGACCCTCTTCCTTTCTAGAGTTTCTAATACAGCAGGAAACTTGAGTGTGCTCAGAACAAAAGAATGGTGTTTCCTACACATACAGACCATATCTAGTTCAACTCTGCTTCTGAAACTGAAACAAACCAGAGGTCCTCTAACATCCAATGCTTGACAGTTTAGATGAGAAACGTGTGAGCTTCGTGAACGAAGTAGTTCGTTTTAGCTTAAAAGTTCCTGCCCTTACCTGAAACGAAGTAGTGCTTGTAGGAAGACACAGAGCCTGGGATTTAACTCCATTTCTGAGGGGAAACACACAGCACAGTTCTCATCCATGAATCACACTCTGTTTTAGAGCAAGAAGCACGCTCTTCCTTTCTAGAGTCTCTAATACAGCAGGAAACGTGATTGTGCTCAGAACAAAAGAACTGTGTTTCCTACACATACGGACCATATCTAGTTCAACTTTTCTTCTGTAACTGACACAAAGCACAGGTCCTGTTACATCCAATGCTTTTCAATTAAGACTGAGATACGTGTGAGCGTCGTGTATGATATAGTTCGTTTGAGTTGTAAAGTACCTGCCATTACCTGAAACGAAGTCTTGCTTTGATGAAGACACAGAGCCTGGGGATTAACTCATTTCTGAAGGGAAACACACAGCTTAGTTCTCATCCATGGATCACACTCTGCCTTAGAGCAAGAAGCACGCTCTTGCTTTCTAGAATCTCTAATACAGCAGGAAACTTGAGTGTGCTCAGAACAAAAGAACAGTGTTTCCTACACATACGAACCATATCTAGTCCAACTCTGATTATGAAACTGATACAAAGCACTGGTCCTCTAACATCCAAAGCTTGTCAGTTAAGATGAGAAACGTGTTAGCTTCGTGAACGATGTAGTTCGTTTGACCTGAAATGTGACTGCCCTTACCAGAAACGAAGTCTTGCTTGTAGGAAGACACAGAGCCTAGGGATTAACTCAATTCTGAAGGGAAACACAAAGCTTAGTTCTCTTCCATGGATCACACTCTGCCTTAGAGCAAGAAGCACGCTCTTGCTTTCTAGAGTCTCTAATGCAGCAGGAAACTTGAGTGTGCTCAGAACAAATGAACGGTGTTTCCTACACATACAGGCCATATCTAGTTCAACTCTGCTTCTGAAACTGAAACAAACCAGAGGTCCTCTAACATCCAATGCTTGACAGTTTAGATGAGAAACGTGTGAGCTTCGTGAACGATGTAATTTGCTTGAGCTTAAAAGTGACTGCCCTTACCTGAAACGAAGTCTTGCTTTGAGGAAGACACAGAGCCTGGGGATTAACTCATTTCTGAAGGGAAACACACAGCATAGTTCTCATCCATGGATCACACTTTGCCTTAGAGCAAGAAGCACGCTCTTGCTTTCTAGAATCTCTAATACAGCAGGAAACTTGAGTGTGCTCAGAACAAAAGAACAGTGTTTCCTACACATACGAACCATATCTAGTCCAACTCTGATTCTGAAACACATACAAAGCACTGGTCCTCTCACATCCAAAGCTTGTCAGTTAAGCTTAGAAACGAGTGAGATTCGTGAACTATGTAGTTCCTTTCAGCTGTAAAGTTCCTGCCCTTACCTGAAACGAAATCTTGCTTTTAGGAAGACTTAGAGCCTGGGGATTAACTCATTTCTGAAGGGAAACACACAGCTTAGTTCTCATCCATGGATCACACTCTGCCTTAGAGCAAGAAGCTCGATCTTGCTTTCTAGAGTCTCTAATACAGCAGGAAACTTGAGTGTGCTCAGAACAAAAGAACGGTGTTTCCTACACATACAGACCATATCTAGTTCAACTCTGCTTCTGAAACTGAAACAAACCAGAGGTCCTCTAACATCCAATGCTTGACAGTTTAGATGAGAAACGTGTGAGCTTCGTGAACGATGTAATTCGCTTGAGCTTAAAAGTGACTGCCCTTACATGAAACGAAGTAGTGCTTGTAGGAAGACACAGAGCCTGGGATTTAACTCCATTTCTGAGGGGAAACACACAGCACAGTTCTCATCCATGAATCACACTCTGTTTTAGAGCAAGAAGCACGCGCTTCCTTTCTAGAGTCTCTAATACAGCAGGAAACGTGATTGTGCTCCGAACAAAAGAACTGTGTTTCCTACACATACGGTCCATATCTAGTTCAACTTTTCTTCTGTAACTGACACAAAGCACAGGTCCTGTTACATCCAATGCTTTTCAATTAAGACCGAGATACGTGTGAGCGTCGTGTATGATATAGTTCGTTTGAGCTGTAAAGTACCTGCCCTTACCTGAAACGAAGTCTTGCTTTTAGGAAGACACAGAGCCTGGGATTTAACTCCATTTCTGAGGGGAAACACACAGCACAGTTCTCATCCATGAATCACACTCTGTTTTAGAGCAAGAAGCACGCTCTTCCTTTCTAGAGACTCTAATACAGCAGGAAATGTGATTGTGCTAGAACAAAAGAACTGTGTTTCCTACACATACGGACCATATCTAGTTCAACTTTTCTTCTGTAACTGACACAAAGCACAGGTCCTGTTACATCCAATGCTTTTCAATTAAGAACGAGATATGTGTGAGCGTCGTGTATGATATAGTTCGTTTGAGTTGTAAAGTTCCTGCCCTTACCTGAAACGAAGTCTTGCTTTGAGGAAGACACAGAGCCTGGGGATTAACTCATTTCTGAAGGGAAACACACAGCTTAGTTCTCATCCATGGATCACACTCTGCCTTAGAGCAAGAAGCATGCTCTTGCTTTCTAGAATCTCTAATACAGCAGGAAACTTGAGTGTGCTCAGAACAAAAGAACAGTGTTTCCTACACATACGAACCATATCTAGTCCAACTCTGATTATGAAACTGATACAAAGCACTGGTCCTCTAACATCCAAAGCTTGTCAGTTAAGATGAGAAACGTGTTAGCTTCGTGAACGATGTAGTTCGTTTGACCTGAAAAGTGACTGCCCTTACCAGAAACGAAGTCTTGCTTGTAGGAAGACACAGAGCCTAGGGATTAACTCAATTCTGAAGGGAAACACAAAGCTTAGTTCTCTTCCATGGATCACACTCTGCCTTAGAGCAAGAAGTACGCTCTTGCTTTCTAGAGTCTCTAATACAGCAGGAAACTTGAGTGTGCTCAGAACAAATGAACGGTGTTTCCTACACATACAGACCATATCTAGTTCAACTCTGCTTCTGAAACTGAAACAAACCAGAGGTCCTCTAACATCCAATGCTTGACAGTTTAGATGAGAAACGTGTGAGCTTCGTGAACGATGTAATTTGCTTGAGCTTAAAAGTGACTGCCCTTACCTGAAACGAAGTCTTGCTTTTAGGAAGACACAGAGCCTGGGGATTAACTCATTTCTGAAGGGAAACACACAGCTTAGTTCTCATCCATGGATCACACTTTGCCTTAGAGCAAGAAGCACGCTCTTGCTTTCTAGAATCTCTAATACAGCAGGAAACTTGAGTGTGCTCAGAACAAAAGAACAGTGTTTCCTACACATACGAACCATATCTAGTCCAACTCTGATTCTGAAACACATACAAAGCACTGGTCCTCTCACATCCAAAGCTTGTCAGTTAAGCTTAGAAACGAGTGAGATTCGTGAACTATGTAGTTCCTTTCAGCTGTAAAGTTCCTGCCCTTACCTGAAACGAAATCTTGCTTTTAGGAAGACTTAGAGCCTGGGGATTAACTCATTTCTGAAGGGAAACACACAGCTTAGTTCTCATCCATGGATCACACTCTGCCTTAGAGCAAGAAGCTCGATCTTGCTTTCTAGAGTCTCTAATACAGCAGGAAACTTGAGTGTGCTCAGAACAAAAGAACGGTGTTTCCTACACATATAGACCATATCTAGTTCAACTCTGCTTCTGAAACTGAAACAAACCAGAGGTCCTCTAACATCCAATGCTTGACAGTTTAGATGAGAAACGGGTGAGCTTCGTGAACGATGTAATTCGCTTGAGCTTAAAAGTGACTGCCCTTACATGAAACGAAGTAGTGCTTGTAGGAAGACACAGAGCCTGGGATTTAACTCCATTTCTGAGGGGAAACACACAGCACAGTTCTCATCCATGAATCACACTCTGTTTTAGAGCAAGAAGCACGCGCTTCCTTTCTAGAGTCTCTAATACAGCAGGAAGCGTGATTGTGCTCCGAACAAAAGAACTGTGTTTCCTACACATACGGTCCATATCTAGTTCAACTTTTCTTCTGTAACTGACACAAAGCACAGGTCCTGTTACATCCAATGCTTTTCAATTAAGACCGAGATACATGTGAGCGTCGTGTATGATATAGTTCGTTTGAGCTGTAAAGTACCTGCCCTTACCTGAAACGAAGTCTTGCTTTTAGGAAGACACAGAGCCTGGGATTTAACTCCATTTCTGAAGTGAAACACACAGCAGAGTTCTCATCCATTGATCACACTCTGCTTTAGAGCAAGAAGCACGCTCTAGGTTTCTAGAGTCTCTAAGACAGCAGGAAACGTGAGTGTGCTGAGAACAATAGAACCGTGTTTTATACATACAGACCATATCTAGTCCAACTCTGATTCTGAAACTGATACAAAGCACTGGTCCTCTAACATCGAAAGCTTGTCAGTTAAGATGAGAAAGGTGTTAGCTTCATGAACGATGTAGTTCATTTGAGCTTAAAAGTTCCTGCCCTTCCCTGAAACGAAGTAGTGCTTGTAGGAAGACACAGAGCCTGGGATTTAACTCCATTTCTGAGGGGAAACACACAGCACAGTTCTCATCCATGAATCACACTCTGTTTTACAGCAAGAAGCACGCTCTTCCTTTCTAGAGACTCTAATACAGCAGGAAATGTGATTGTGCTCAGAACAAAAGAACTGTGTTTCCTACACATACGGACCATATCTAGTTCAACTTTTCTTCTGTAACTGACACAAAGCACAGGTCCTGTTACATCCAATGCTTTTCAATTAAGACCGAGATATGTGTGAGCGTCGTGTATGATATAGTTCGTTTGAGTTGTAAAGTTCCTGCCCTTACCTGAAACGAAGTCTTGCTTTGAGGAAGACACAGAGCCTGGGGATTAACTCATTTCTGAAGGGAAACACACAGCTTAGTTCTCATCCGTGGATCACACTCTGCCTTAGAGCAAGAAGCACGCTCTTGCTTTCTAGAATCTCTAATACAGCAGGAAACTTGAGTGTGCTCAGAACAAAAGAACAGTGTTTCCTACACATACGAACCATATCTAGTCCAACTCTGATTATGAAACTGATACAAAGCACTGGTCCTCTAACATCCAAAGCTTGTCAGCTAAGATGAGAAACGTGTTAGCTTCGTGAACGATGTAGTTCGTTTGACCTGAAATGTGACTGCCCTTACCAGAAACGAAGTCTTGCTTGTAGGAAGACACAGAGCCTAGGGATTAACTCAATTCTGAAGGGAAACACAAAGCTTAGTTCTCTTCCATGGATCACACTCTGCCGTAGAGCAAGAAGCACGCTCTTGCTTTCTAGAGTCTCTAATACAGCAGGAAACTTGAGTGTGCTCAGAACAAATGAACGGTGTTTCCTACACATACAGACCATATCTAGTTCAACTCTTCTTCTGAAAATGACACAAAGCACAGGTCCTGTAACATCCAATGTTTTTCAATTAAGACCGAGATCCGTGTGAGCTTCGTGAATGATGTAGTTTGTTTGAGCTGTAAAGTAACTGTCCTTACCTGAAACGAAGTCTTGCTTGTAGGAAGACTCAGAGCCTCGAATTTAACTCCATTTCTGAAGTGAAACACACAGCAGAGTTCTCATCCATTGATCACACTCTGCTTTAGAGCAAGAAGCACGCTCTAGGTTTCTAGAGTCTCTAAGACAGCAGGAAATGTGAGTGTGCTGAGAACAATAGAACCGTGTTTCCTACACATACAGACCATATCTAGTCCAACTCTGCTTCTGAAACTGATACAAAGCACTGGTCCTCTAACATCCAATGCTTGTCAGTTAAGCTGAGAAACGTGTGAGCTTCGGGAACGATGTAGTTCGTTTGAGCTGAAAAGTGACTGCCCTTACCTGAAACAAAGTCTTGCATGTAGGAAGACACAGAAGCTGGGATTTAACTCGATTTCTCAAGGGAAACACAAGCATAGTTCTCATCCATGGATCACACTCTGCCTTAGAGCAAGAAGCACGCTCTTGCTTTCTAGAGTCTCTAATACAGCAGGAAACTTGAGTGTGCTCAGAACAAAAGAACGGTGTTTCCTACACATACAGACCATATCTAGTTCAACTCTGCTTCTGAAACTGAAACAAACCAGAGGTCCTCTAACATCCAATGCTTGACAGTTTAGATGAGAAACGTGTGAGCTTCGTGAATGATGTAATTCGCTTGAGCTTAAAAGTGACTGCCCTTACCTGAAACGAAGTAGTGCTTGTAGGAAGACACAAAGCCTGGGATTTAACTCCATTTCTGAGGGGAAACACACAGCACAGTTCTCATCCATGAATCACACTCTGTTTTAGAGCAAGAAGCACGCTCTTCCTTTCTAGAGTCTCTAATACAGCAGGAAACATGATTGTGCTCCCAACAAAAGTACTGTGTTTCCTACACATACGGTCCATATCTAGTTCAACTTTTCTTCTGTAACTGACACAAAGCACAGGCCTGTTACATCCAATGATTTTCAATTAAGACCGAGATACGTGTGAGCGTTGTGTATGATATAGTTCGTTTGAGCTGTAAAGTACCTGCCCTTCCCTGAAACGAAGTCTTGCTTTTAGGAAGACACAGTGCCTGGGATTTAACTCCATTTCTGAAGTGAAACACACAGCAGAGTTCTCATCCATTGATCACACTCTGCTTTAGAGCAAGAAGCACGCTCTAGGTTTCTAGAGTCTCTAAGACAGCAGGAACGTGAGTGTGCTGAGAACAATAGAACCGTGTTTTATACATACAGACCATTTCTAGTCCAACTCTGATTCTGAAACTGATACAAAGCACTGGTCCTCTAACATCGAAAGCTTGTCAGTTAAGATGAGAAAGGTGTTAGCTTCGTGAACGATGTAGTTCGTTTGAGCTGAAAAGTTGCTGCCCTTACCAGAAACGAAGTCTTGCTTGTAGGAAGACACAGAGACTGGGAATTAACTCATTTCTGAAGGGAAACACACAGCTTAGTTCTAATCCATGGATCACACTCTGCCTTAGAGCAAGAAGCACGCTCTTGCTGTCTAGAGTCTCTAATACAGCAGGAAACTTGAGTGTGCTCAGAACAAAAGAACAGTGTTTCCTACACATACGAACCATATCTAGTCCAACTCTGATTCTGAAACTGATACAAAGCACTGGTCCTCTCACATCCAAAGCTTGTCAGTTAAGCTTAGAAACGTGTGAGATTCGTGAACTATGTAGTTCCTTTCAGCTGTAAAGTTCCTGCCCTTACCTGAAACGAAGTCTTGCTTGTAGGAAGACTCAGAGCCTGGTATTTAACTCCATTTCTGAAATGAAACACAAGGCAGAGTTCTCTTCCATTGATCACACTGTGCTTTAGAGTAAGAAGCACGCTCTAGGTTTCTAGAGTCTCTAATACGGCAGGAAACATGATTGTGCTCAGAACAAAAGAACTGTGTTTCCTACACATACGGACCATATCTAGTTCAACTCTGCTTCTGAAACTGAAACCAACTACAGATCCTCTAACATCCAATGCTTGTCAGATAAGATGAGAAACTTGTGAGCTTCGTGAACGATGTAGTTCGTTTGAGCTGTAAAGTAACTGCCCGTACCTGAAATGAAGTGTCGCTTGTAGGAAGACTCATACCCTGGGATTTAACTCCATTTCTGAAATGAAACACACAGCAGAGTTCTCATCCATAGAACACACTCTGCTCTAGAGCAGGAAGCACGCTCTAGCTTTCTTGAGTCTCTAGACAGCAGGAATCGTGAGTGTGCTGAGAACAAAAGAAGGGTGTTTCCTACACATACTGACCATATCTAGTCTACCAACTCTTCGAGAACTGATACAAAGCACAGGTCCTGTAACATCCAAAGCTTGTCAGTTAAGATGAGAAACATATTAGCTTCGTGAACGATGTAGTTCGTTTGAGCTGAAAAGTGACTGCCCTTACCAGAAACGAAGTCTTGCTTGTAGAAAGACACAGAGCCTGGGGATTAAGTCATTTCTGAAGGGAAACACACAGCATAGTTCTCATCCATGGATCACACTCTGCCTTAGAGCAAGAAACACGCTCTTGCTTTCTAGAGTCTCTAATACAGCAGGAAACGTGATTGTGCTCAGAACAAAAGAACGGTGTGTCCTACACATACAGACCATATCTAGTTCAACGCTGCTTCTGAAACTGAAACAAACCAGAGGTCCTCTAACATCCAATGCTTGACAGTTTAGATGAGAAACGTGTGAGCTTTGTGAACGATGTAGTTCGTTTGAGCTTAAAAGTGACTGCCCTTACCTGAAACGAAGTAGAGATTGTAGGAAGACACAGAGCATGGGATTTAACTCCATTTCTGAGGGGAAACACACAGCACAGTTATCATCCATGAATCACACTCTGTTTTAGAGCAAGAAGCACGCTCTTCCTTTCTAGAGTCTCTAATACAGCAGGAAACATGATTGTGCTCAGAACAAAAGAACTGTGTTTCCTACACATACGGACCATATCTAGTTCAACATTTCTTCTGTAACTGACACAAAGCACAGGTCCTGTTACATCCAATGCTTTTCAATTAAGACCAATATACGTGTGAGCGTCGTGTATGATATAGTTCATTTGAGCTGTAAAGTACCTTCTCTTACCTGAAACGAAGTCTTGCTTTTAGGAAGACACAGAGCCTGGGATTTAACTCCATTTCTGAAGTGAAACACACAGCAGAGTTCTCATCCATTGATCACACTCTGCTTTAGAGCAAGAAGCACGCTCTAGGTTTCTAGAGTCTCTAAGACAGCAGGAAACGTGAGTGTGCTGAGAACAATAGAACCGTGTTTTATACATACAGACCATATCTATTCCAACTCTGATTCTGAAACTGATACAAAGCACTGGTCCTCTAACATCCAAAGCTTGTCAGTTAAGATGTGATACGTGTTAGCTTCGTGAAGGATGTAGTTCGTTTGAGCTGAAAAGTGACTGCCCTTACCAGAAACGAAGTCTTGCTTGTAGGAAGACACAGAGACTGGGGATTAATTCATTTCTGAAGGGAAACACACAGCTTAGTTCTAATCCATGGATCACACTCTGCCTTAGAGCAAGAAGCACGCTCTTGCTTTCTAGAGTCTCTAATACAGCAGGAAACTTGAGTGTGCTCAGAACAAAAGAACAGTGTTTCCTACACATACGAACCATATCTAGTCCAACTCTGATTCGGAAACTGATACAAAGCACTGGTCCTCTAACATCCAAAGCTTGTCAGTTAAGCTTAGAAACCTGTGAGCTTCGTGACCTATGTAGTTCGTTTCAGCTGTAAAGTTCCTGCCCTTACCTGAAACGAAGTCTTGCTTGTAGGAAGACTCAGAGCCTGGTATTTAACTCCATTTCTGAAGTGAAACACACCGCATCGTTCTCTTCCATTGATCACACTGTGCTTTAGAGCAAGAAGCATGCTCTAGGTTTCTAGAGTCTCTAAGACAGCAGGAAACGTGAGTGTGCTGAGAACAAAAGAACGGTGTTTCCTAAACATACGGACCATATCGAGTCCAACTCTGCTTCTGTAACTCATACAAAGCACTGGTCCTCTCACATCCAAAGCTTGTCATTTAAGCTTAGAAAGGTGTGAGCTTCGTGAACGATGTAGTTCCTTTGAGCTGAAAAGTGACTGCCTTTACCTGAAACGAAGTCTTGCTTGTAGGAAGACACAGAGCCTGGGATTTAACTCCATTTCTGAAGTGAAACACATGGCAGAGTTCTCTTCCATTGATCACACTGTGCTTTAGAGCAAGAAGCACGCTCTAGGTTTCTAGAGTCTCTAAGACAGCAGGAAATGTGAGTGTGCTGAGAACAAAAGAGCTGTGTTTCCTACACATACAGACCATATCTAGTTCAACTCTTCTTCTGAAAATGACACAAAGCACATGTCCTGTAACATCCAATATTTTTCAATTAAGACCGAGATCCGTTTGAGCTTCGTGAACGATGCAGTTTGTTTGAGCTGTAAAGTAACTGTCCTTACCTGAAACGAAGTCTTGCTTTTAAGAAGACACAGAGCCTGGGATTTAACTCCATTTCTGAGGGGAAACACACAGCACAGTTCTCATCCATGAATCACACTCTGTTTTAGAGCAAGAAGCACGCTCTTCTTTTCTAGAGTCTCTAATACAGCAGGAAACATGATTGTGCTCAGAACAAAAGAGCTGTGTTTCCTACACATACAGACCATATCTAGTTCAACTCTTCTTCTGAAAATGACACAAAGCACAGGTCCTGTAACATCCAATGTTTTTCAATTAAGACCGAGATCCGTGTGAGCTTCGTGAACGATGTAGTTTGTTTGAGCTGTAAAGTAACTGTCCTTACCTGAAACGAAGTCTTGCTTGTAGGAAGACTCAGAGCCTCGAATTTAACTCCATTTCTGAAGTGAACCACACAGCAGAGTTCTCATCCATTGATCACACTCTGCTTTAGAGCAAGAAGCACGCTCTAGGTTTCTAGAGTCTCTAAGACATCAGGAAACGTGAGTGTGCTGAGAACAAAAGAACGGTGTTTCCTACACATACAGACCATATCTAGTCCAACTCTGCTTCTGAAACTGATACAAACCACTGTTCCTCTAACATCCAATGCTTATCAGTTAAGCTGAGAAACGTGTGAGCTTTGGGAACGATGTAGTTCGTTTGAGCTGAAAAGTGACTGCCCTTACCTGAAACAAAGTCTTGCATGTAGGAAGACACGGAAGCTGGGATTTAACTCGATTTCTGAAGGGAAACACAAGCATAGTTCTCATCCATGGATCACACTCTGCTTTAGAGCAAGAAGGACCCTCTTCCTTTCTAGAGTTTCTAATACAGCAGGAAACTTGAGTGTGCTCAGAACAAAAGAACGGTGTTTCCTACACATACAGACCATATCTAGTTCAACTCTGCTTCTGAAACTGAAACAAACCAGAGGTCCTCTAACATCCAATGCTTGACAGTTTAGATGAGAAACGTGTGAGCTTCGTGAACGATGTAGTTCGTTTGAGCTTATAAGTTCCTGCCCTTACCTGAAACGAAGTCTTGCTTTTAGGAAGACACAGAGCCTGGTGATTAACTCATTTCTGAAGGTAAAACACAGCTTAGTTCTCATCCATGGATCACACTCTGCCTTAGAGCAAGAAGCACGCTCTTGCTTTCTAGAATCTCTAATACAGCAGGAAACTTGAGTGTGCTCAGAACAAAAGAACGGTGTTTCCTACACATACGAACCATATCTAGTCCAACTCTGATTCTGAAACCCATACAAATCACTGGTCCTCTCACATCCAAAGCTTGTCAGTTAAGGTTAGAAACGTGTGAGATTCGTGAACTATGTAGTTCGTTTCAGCTGTAAAGTTCCTGCCCTTACCTGAAACGAAGTCTTGCTTGTAGGAAGACTCAGAGCCTGGTATTTAACTCCATTTCTGAAGTGAAACACACGGCAGAGTTCTCTTCCATTGCTCACACTGTGCTTTAGAGTAAGAAGCATGCTCTAGGTTTCTAGAGTCTCTAATACGTCAGGAAACATGATTTTGCTCAGTACAAAAGAACAGTGTTTCCTACACATACGGACCATATCTAGTTCAACTCTGCTTCTGAAACTGAAACCAACTACAGATCCTCTAACATCCAATGCTTGTCAGATAAGATGAGAAACTTGTGAGCTTCGTGAACGATGTAGTTCGTTTGAGCTGTAAAGTAACTGCCCGTACCTGAAATGAAGTGTCGCTTGTAGGAAGACTCATACCCTGGGATTTAACTCCATTTCTGAAGTGAAACACACAGCAGAGTTCTCATCCATAGAACACACTCTGCTCTAGAGCAGGAAGCACGCTCTAGCTTTCTTGAGTCTCTAGACAGCAGGAATCGTGAGTGTGCTGAGAACAAAAGAAGGGTGTTTCCTACACATACCGACCATATCTAGTCCACCAACTCTTCGAGAACTGATACAAAGCACAGGTCCTGTAACATCCAAAGCTTGTCAGTTAAGATGAGAAACATATTAGCTTCGTGAACGATGTAGTTCGTTTGAGCTGAAAAGTGACTGCCCTTACCAGAAACGAAGTCTTGCTTGTAGAAAGACACAGAGCCTGGGGATTAAGTCATTTCTGAAGGGAAACACACAGCATAGTTCTCATCCATGGATCACACTCTGCCTTAGAGCAAGAAACACGCTCTTGCTTTCTAGAGTCTCTAATACAGCAGGAAACGTGATTGTGCTCAGAACAAAAGAACGGTGTTTCCTACACATACAGACCATATCTAGTTCAACTCTGCTTCTGAAACTGAAACAAACCAGAGGTCCTCTAACATCCAATGCTTGACAGTTTAGATGAGAAACGTGTGAGCTTTGTGAACGATGTAGTTCGTTTGAGCTTAAAAGTGACTGCCCTTACCTGAAACGAAGTAGAGATTGTAGGAAGACACAGAGCATGGGATTTAACTCCATTTCTGAGGGGAAACACACAGCACAGTTATCATCCATGAATCACACTCTGTTTTAGAGCAAGAAGCACGCTCTTCCTTTCTAGAGTCTCTAATACAGCAGGAAACGTGATTGTGCTCAGAACAAAAGAACTGTGTTTCCTACACATACGGACCATATCTAGTTCAACATTTCTTCTGTAACTGACACAAAGCACAGGTCCTGTTACATCCAATGCTTTTCAATTAAGACCAATATACGTGTGAGCGTCGTGTATGATATAGTTCATTTGAGCTGTAAAGTACCTGCCCTTACCTGAAACGAAGTCTTGCTTTTAGGAAGACACAGAGCCTGGGATTTAACTCCATTTCTGAAGTGAAACACACAGCAGATTTCTCATCCATTGATCACACTCTGCTTTAGAGCAAGAAGCACGCTCTAGGTTTCTAGAGTCTCTAAGACAGCAGGAAACGTGAGTGTGCTGAGAACAATAGAACCGTGTTTTATACATACAGACCATATCTAGTCCAACTCTGATTCTGAAACTGATACAAAGCACTGGTCCTCTAACATCCAAAGCTTGTCAGTTAAGATGAGATACGTGTTAGCTTCGTGAACGATGTAGTTCGTTTGAGCTGAAAAGTGACTGCCCTTACCAGAAACGAAGTCTTGCTTGTAGGAAGACACAGAGACTGGGGATTAACTCATTTCTGAAGGGAAACACACAGCTTAGTTCTAATCCATGGATCACACTCTGCCTTAGAGCAAGAAGCACACTCTTGCTTTCTAGAGTCTCTAATACAGCAGGAAACTTGAGTGTGCTCAGAACAAAAGAACAGTGTTTCCTACACATACGAACCATATCTAGTCCAACTCTGATTCGGAAACTGATACAAAGCACTGGTCCTCTAACATCCAAAGCTTGTCAGTTAAGCTTAGAAACGTGTGAGCTTCGTGACCTATGTAGTTCGTTTCAGCTGTAAAGTTCCTGCCCTTACCTGAAACGAAGTCTTGCTTGTAGGAAGACTCAGAGCCTGGTATTTAACTCCATTTCTGAAGTGAAACACACGGCATCGTTCTCTTCCATTGATCACACTGTGCTTTAGAGCAAGAAGCATGCTCTAGGTTTCTAGAGTCTCTAAGACAGCAGGAAACGTGAGTGTGCTGAGAACAAAAGAACGGTGTTTCCTAAACATACGGACCATATCGAGTCCAACTCTGCTTCTGTAACTCATACAAAGCACTGGTCCTCTCACATACAAAGCTTGTCATTTAAGCTTAGAAAGGTGTGAGCTTCGTGAACGATGTAGTTCCTTTGAGCTGAAAAGTGACTGCCTTTACCTGAAACGAAGTCTTGCTTGTAGGAAGACACAGAGCCTGGGATTTAATTCCATTTCTGAGTGGAAACACACAGCACAGTCCTCATCCATGAATCACACTCTGTTTTAGAGCAAGAAGCACGCGCTTCCTTTCTAGAGTCTCTAATACAGCAGGAAACATGATTGTGCTCAGAACAAAAGAGCTGTGTTTCCTACACATACAGACCATATCTAGTTCAACTCTTCTTCTGAAAATGACACAAAGCACAGGTCCTGTAATATCCAATGTTTTTCAATAAAGACCGAGATCCATGTGAGCTTCGTGAACGATGTTGCTTGTTTGAGCTGTAAAGTAACTGTCCTTACCTGAAAAGAAGTCTTGCTTTTAGGAAGACACAGAGCCTGGGATTTAACTCCATTTCTGAAGTGAAACACACAGCAGAGTTCTCATCCATTCATCACACTCTGCTTTACAGCAAGAAGCACGCATTAGGTTTCTAGAGTCTCTAAGACAGCAGGAAACGTGAGTGTGCTGAGAACAATAGAACCGTGTTTTATACATACAGACCATATCTAGTCCAACTCTGATTCTGAAACTGATACAAAGCACTGGTCCTCTAACATCGAAAGCTTGTCAGTTAAGATGAGAAAGGTGTTAGCTTCGTGAACGATGTAGTTCGTTGGAGCTGAAAAGTTACTGCCCTTACCAGAAACGAAGTCTTGCTTGTAGGAAGACACAGAGACTGGGGATTAACTCATTTCTGAAGGGAAACACACAGCTTAGTTCTAATCCATGGATCACACTCTGCCTTAGAGCAAGAGGCACGCTCTTGCTTTCTAGAGTCTCTAATACAGCAGGAAACTTGAGTGTGCTCAGAACAAAAGAACAGTGTTTCCTACACATACGAACCATATCTAGTCCAACTCTGATTCGGAAACTGATACAAAGCACTGGTCCTCTAACATCCAAAGCTTGTCAGTTAAGCTTAGAAACGTGTGAGCTTCGTGACCTATGTAGTTCGTTTCAGCTATAAGTTCCTGCCCTTACCTGAAACGAAGTCTTGCTTGTAGGAAGACTCAGAGCCTGGTATTTAACTCCATTTCTGAAGTGAAACACACGGCAGAGTTCTCTTCCATTGATCACACTGTGCTTTAGAGCAAGAAGCACGCTCTAGGTTTCTAGAGTCTCTAAGACAGCAGGAAACGTGAGTGTGCTGAGAACAAAAGAGCTGTGTTTCCTACACATACAGACCATATCTAGTTCAACTCTTCTTCTGAAAATGACACAAAGCACAGGTCCTGTAACATCCAATGTTTTTCAATTAAGACCGAGATCCGTGTGAGCTTCGTGAACGATGTAGTTTGTTTGAGCTGTAAAGTAACTGTCCTTACCTGAAACGAAGTCTTGCTTGTAGGAAGACTCAGAGCCTCGAATTTAACACCATTTCTGAAGTGAACCACACAGCAGAGTTCTCATCCATTGATCACACTCTGCTTTAGAGCAAGAAGCACGCTCTAGGTTTCTAGAGTCTCTAAGACATCAGGAAACGTGAGTGTGCTGAGAACAAAAGAACGGTGTTTCCTACACATACAGACCATATGTAGTCCAACTCTGCTTCTGAAACTGATACAAACCACTGTTCCTCTAACATCCAATGCTTGTCAGTTAAGCTGAGAAACGTGTGAGCTTTGGGAACGATGTAGTTCGTTTGAGCTGAAAAGTGACTGCCCTTACCTGAAACAAAGTCTTGCTTGTAGGAAGACACAGAAGCTGGGATTTAACTCGATTTCTGAAGGGAAACACAAGCATAGTTCTCATCCATGGATCACACTCTGCTTTAGAGCAAGAAGGACCCTCTTCCTTTCTAGAGTTTCTAATACAGCAGGAAACTTGAGTGTGCTCAGAACAAAAGAACGGTGTTTCCTACACATACAGACCATATCTAGTTCAACTCTGCTTCTGAAACTGAAACAAACCAGAGGTCCTCTAACATCCAATGCTTGACAGTTTAGATGAGAAACGTGTGAGCTTCGTGAACGATGTAGTTCGTTTGAGCTTATAAGTTCCTGCCCTTACCTGAAACGAAGTCTTGCTTTTAGGAAGACACAGAGCCTGGTGATTAACTCATTTCTGAAGGTAAACACACAGCTTAGTTCTCATCCATGGATCACACTCTGCCTTAGAGCAAGAAGCACGCTCTTGCTTTCTAGAATCTCTAATATAGCAGGAAACTTGAGTGTGCTCAGAACAAAAGAACGGTGTTTCCTACACATACAGACCATATCTAGTCCAACTCTGATTCTGAAACCCATACAAATCACTGGTCCTCTCACATCCAAAGCTTGTCAGTTAAGGTTAGAAACGTGTGAGATTCGTGAACTATGTAGTTCGTTTCAGCTGTAAAGTTCCTGCCCTTACCTGAAACGAAGTCTTGCTTGTAGGAAGACTCAGAGCCTGGTATTTAACTCCATTTCTGAAGTGAAACACACGGCAGAGTTCTCTTCCATTGCTCACACTGTGCTTTAGAGTAAGAAGCACGCTCTAGGTTTCTAGAGTCTCTAATACGTCAGGAAACATGATTTTGCTCAGTACAAAAGAACGGTGTTTCCTACACATACGGACCATATCTAGTTCAACTCTGCTTCTGAAACTGAAACCAACTACAGATCCTCTAACATCCAATGCTTGTCAGATAAGATGAGAAACTTGTGAGCTTCGTGAACGATGTAGTTCGTTTGAGCTGTAAAGTAACTGCCCGTACCTGAAATGAAGTGTCGCTTGTAGGAAGACTCATACCCTGGGATTTAACTCCATTTCTGAAGTGAAACACACAGCAGAGTTCTCATCCATAGAACACACTCTGCTCTAGAGCAGGAAGCACGCTCTAGCTTTCTTGAGTCTCTAGACAGCAGGAATCGTGAGTGTGCTGAGAACAAAAGAAGGGTGTTTCCTACACATACCGACCATATCTAGTCCACCAACTCTTCGAGAACTGATACAAAGCACAGGTCCTGTAACATCCAAAGCTTGTCAGTTAAGATGAGAAACATATTAGCTTCGTGAACGATGTAGTTCGTTTGAGCTGAAAAGTGACTGCCCTTACCAGAAACGAAGTCTTGCTTGTAGAAAGACACAGAGCCTGGGGATTAAGTCATTTCTGAAGGGAAACACACAGCATAGTTCTCATCCATGGATCACACTCTGCCTTAGAGCAAGAAACACGCTCTTGCTTTCTAGAGTCTCTAATACAGCAGGAAACGTGATTGTGCTCAGAACAAAAGAACGGTGTTTCCTACACATACAGACCATATCTAGTTCAACTCTGCTTCTGAAACTGAAACAAACCAGAGGTCCTCTAACATCCAATGCTTGACAGTTTAGATGAGAAACGTGTGAGCTTTGTGAACGATGTAGTTCGTTTGAGCTTAAAAGTGACTGCCCTTACCTGAAACGAAGTAGAGATTGTAGGAAGACACAGAGCATGGGATTTAACTCCATTTCTGAGGGGAAACACACAGCACAGTTATCATCCATGAATCACACTCTGTTTTAGAGCAAGAAGCACGCTCTTCCTTTCTAGAGTCTCTAATACAGCAGGAAACGTGATTGTGCTCAGAACAAAAGAACTGTGTTTCCTACACATACGGACCATATCTAGTTCAACATTTCTTCTGTAACTGACACAAAGCACAGGTCCTGTTACATCCAATGCTTTTCAATTAAGACCAATATACGTGTGAGCGTCGTGTATGATATAGTTCATTTGAGCTGTAAAGTACCTGCCCTTACCTGAAACGAAGTCTTGCTTTTAGGAAGACACAGAGCCTGGGATTTAACTCCATTTCTGAAGTGAAACACACAGCAGATTTCTCATCCATTGATCACACTCTGCTTTAGAGCAAGAAGCACGCTCTAGGTTTCTAGAGTCTCTAAGACAGCAGGAAACGTGAGTGTGCTGAGAACAATAGAACCGTGTTTTATACATACAGACCATATCTAGTCCAACTCTGATTCTGAAACTGATACAAAGCACTGGTCCTCTAACATCCAAAGCTTGTCAGTTAAGATGAGATACGTGTTAGCTTCGTGAACGATGTAGTTCGTTTGAGCTGAAAAGTGACTGCCCTTACCAGAAACGAAGTCTTGCTTGTAGGAAGACACAGAGACTGGGGATTAACTCATTTCTGAAGGGAAACACACAGCTTAGTTCTAATCCATGGATCACACTCTGCCTTAGAGCAAGAAGCACGCTCTTGCTTTCTAGAGTCTCTAATACAGCAGGAAACTTGAGTGTGCTCAGAACAAAAGAACGGTGTTTCCTACACATACAGACCATATCTAGTTCAACTCTGCTTCTGAAACTGAAACAAACCAGAGGTCCTCTAACATCCAATGCTTGACAGTTTAGATGAGAAACGTGTGAGCTTTGTGAACGATGTAGTTCGTTTGAGCTTAAAAGTGACTGCCCTTACCTGAAACGAAGTAGAGATTGTAGGAAGACACAGAGCATGGGATTTAACTCCATTTCTGAGGGGAAACACACAGCACAGTTATCATCCATGAATCACACTCTGTTTTAGAGCAAGAAGCACGCTCTTCCTTTCTAGAGTCTCTAATACAGCAGGAAACGTGATTGTGCTCAGAACAAAAGAACTGTGTTTCCTACACATACGGACCATATCTAGTTCAACATTTCTTCTGTAACTGACACAAAGCACAGGTCCTGTTACATCCAATGCTTTTCAATTAAGACCAATATACGTGTGAGCGTCGTGTATGATATAGTTCATTTGAGCTGTAAAGTACCTGCCCTTACCTGAAACGAAGTCTTGCTTTTAGGAAGACACAGAGCCTGGGATTTAACTCCATTTCTGAAGTGAAACACACAGCAGATTTCTCATCCATTGATCACACTCTGCTTTAGAGCAAGAAGCACGCTCTAGGTTTCTAGAGTCTCTAAGACAGCAGGAAACGTGAGTGTGCTGAGAACAATAGAACCGTGTTTTATACATACAGACCATATCTAGTCCAACTCTGATTCTGAAACTGATACAAAGCACTGGTCCTCTAACATCCAAAGCTTGTCAGTTAAGATGAGATACGTGTTAGCTTCGTGAACGATGTAGTTCGTTTGAGCTGAAAAGTGACTGCCCTTACCAGAAACGAAGTCTTGCTTGTAGGAAGACACAGAGACTGGGGATTAACTCATTTCTGAAGGGAAACACACAGCTTAGTTCTAATCCATGGATCACACTCTGCCTTAGAGCAAGAAGCACGCTCTTGCTTTCTAGAGTCTCTAATACAGCAGGAAACTTGAGTGTGCTCAGAACAAAAGAACAGTGTTTCCTACACATACGAACCATATCTAGTCCAACTCTGATTCGGAAACTGATACAAAGCACTGGTCCTCTAACATCCAAAGCTTGTCAGTTAAGCTTAGAAACGTGTGAGCTTCGTGACCTATGTAGTTCGTTTCAGCTGTAAAGTTCCTGCCCTTACCTGAAACGAAGTCTTGCTTGTAGGAAGACTCAGAGCCTGGTATTTAACTCCATTTCTGAAGTGAAACACACGGCATCGTTCTCTTCCATTGATCACACTGTGCTTTAGAGCAAGAAGCATGCTCTAGGTTTCTAGAGTCTCTAAGACAGCAGGAAACGTGAGTGTGCTGAGAACAAAAGAACGGTGTTTCCTAAACATACGGACCATATCGAGTCCAACTCTGCTTCTGTAACTCATACAAAGCACTGGTCCTCTCACATACAAAGCTTGTCATTTAAGCTTAGAAAGGTGTGAGCTTCGTGAACGATGTAGTTCCTTTGAGCTGAAAAGTGACTGCCTTTACCTGAAACGAAGTCTTGCTTGTAGGAAGACACAGAGCCTGGGATTTAATTCCATTTCTGAGTGGAAACACACAGCACAGTCCTCATCCATGAATCACACTCTGTTTTAGAGCAAGAAGCACGCTCTTCCTTTCTAGAGTCTCTAATACAGCAGGAAACATGATTGTGCTCAGAACAAAAGAGCTGTGTTTCCTACACATACAGACCATATCTAGTTCAACTCTTCTTCTGAAAATGACACAAAGCACAGGTCCTGTAATATCCAATGTTTTTCAATAAAGACCGAGATCCATGTGAGCTTCGTGAACGATGTTGCTTGTTTGAGCTGTAAAGTAACTGTCCTTACCTGAAACGAAGTCTTGCTTTTAGGAAGACACAGAGCCTGGGATTTAACTCCATTTCTGAAGTGAAACACACAGCAGAGTTCTCATCCATTCATCACACTCTGCTTTACAGCAAGAAGCACGCTCTAGGTTTCTAGAGTCTCTAAGACAGCAGGAAACGTGAGTGTGCTGAGAACAATAGAACCGTGTTTTATACATACAGACCATATCTAGTCCAACTCTGATTCTGAAACTGATACAAAGCACTGGTCCTCTAACATCCAAAGCTTGTCAGTTAAGATGAGAAAGGTGTTAGCTTCGTGAACGATGTAGTTCGTTTGAGCTGAAAAGTGACTGCCCTTACCAGAAACGAAGTCTTGCTTGTAGGAAGACACAGAGACTGGGGATTAACTCATTTCTGAAGGGAAACACACAGCTTAGTTCTAATCCATGGATCACACTCTGCCTTAGAGCAAGAAGCACGCTCTTGCTTTCTAGAGTCTCTAATACAGCAGGAAACTTGAGTGTGCTCAGAACAAAAGAACAGTGTTTCCTACACATACGAACCATATCTAGTCCAACTCTGATTCTGAAACTGATACAAAGCACTGGTCCTCTAACATCCAAAGCTTGTCAGTTAAGCTTAGAAACGTGTGAGCTTCGTGACCTATGTAGTTCGTTTCAGCTGTAAAGTTCCTGCCCTTACCTGAAACGAAGTCTTGCTTGTAGGAAGACTCAGATCCTGGTATTTAACTCCATTTCTGAAGTGAAACACACGGCAGAGTTCTCTTCCATTGATCACACTGTGCTTTAGAGCAAGAAGCACGCTCTAGGTTTCTAGAGTCTCTAAGACAGCAGGAAATGTGAGTGTGCTGAGAACAAAAGAGCTGTGTTTCCTACACATACAGACCATATCTAGTTCAACTCTTCTTCTGAAAATGACACAAAGCACAGGTCCTGTAACATCCAATGTTTTTCAATTAAGACCGAGATCCGTGTGAGCTTCGTGAACGATGTAGTTTGTTTGAGCTGTAAAGTAACTGTCCTTACCTGAAACGAAGTCTTGCTTTTAGGAAGACACAGAGCCTGGGATTTAACTCCATTTCTGAGGGGAAACACACAGCACAGTTCTCATCCATGAATCACACTCTGTTTTAGAGCAAGAAGCACGCTCTTCCTTTCTAGAGTCTCTAATACAGCAGGAAACATGATTGTGCTCAGAACAAAAGAGCTGTGTTTCCTACACATACAGACCATATCTAGTTCAACTCTTCTTCTGAAAATGACACAAAGCACAGGTCCTATAACATCCAATGTTTTTCAATTAAGACCGAGATCCGTGTGAGCTTCGTGAACGATGTAGTTTGTTTGAGCTGTAAAGTAACTGTCCTTACCTGAAACGAAGTCTTGCTTGTAGGAAGACTCAGAGCCTCGAATTTAACTCCATTTCTGAAGTGAACCACACAGCAGAGTTCTCATCCATTGATCACACTCTGCTTTAGAGCAAGAAGCACGCTCTAGGTTTCTAGAGTCTCTAAGACATCAGGAAACGTGAGTGTGCTGAGAACAAAAGAACGGTGTTTCCTACACATACAGACCATATCTAGTCCAACTCTGCTTCTGAAACTGATACAAACCACTGTTCCTCTAACATCCAATGCTTGTCAGTTAAGCTGAGAAACGTGTGAGCTTTGGGAACGATGTAGTTCGTTTGAGCTGAAAAGTGACTGCCCTTACCTGAAACAAAGTCTTGCATGTAGGAAGACACAGAAGCTGGGATTTAACTCGATTTCTGAAGGGAAACACAAGCATAGTTCTCATCCATGGATCACACTCTGCTTTAGAGCAAGAAGGACCCTCTTCCTTTCTAGAGTTTCTAATACAGCAGGAAACTTGAGTGTGCTCAGAACAAAAGAATGGTGTTTCCTACACATACAGACCATATCTAGTTCAACTCTGCTTCTGAAACTGCAACAAACCAGAGGTCCTCTAACATCCAATGCTTGACAGTTTAGATGAGAAACGTGTGAGCTTTGTGAACGATGTAGTTCGTTTGAGCTTAAAAGTTCCTGCCCTTACCTGAAACGAAGTAGTGCTTGTAGGAAGACACAGAGCCTGGGATTTAACTCCATTTCTGAGGGGAAACACACAGCACAGTTCTCATCCATGAATCACACTCTGTTTTAGAGCAAGAAGCACGCTCTTCCTTTCTAGAGTCTCTAATACAGCAGGAAACGTGATTGTGCTCAGAAAAAAAGAACTGTGTTTCCTACACATACGGACCATATCTAGTTCAACTTTTATTCTGTAACTGACACAAAGCACAGGTCCTGTTACATCCAATGCTTTCAATTAAGACCGAGATAAGTGTGAGCGTCCTGTATGATATATTTCGTTTGAGCTGTAAAGTACCTGCCCTTACCTGAAACGAAGTCTTGCTTTTAGGAAGACACAGAGCCTGGGGATTAACTCATTTCTGAAGGGAAACACACAGCTTAGTTCTCATCCATGGATCACACACTGCCTTAGAGCAAGAAGCACGCTCTTGCTTTCTAGAATCTCTAATACAGCAGGAAACTTGAGTGTGCTCAGAACAAAAGAACGGTGTTTCCTACACATACGAACCATATCTAGTCCAACTCTGATTCTGAAACCCATACAAATCACTGGTCCTCTCACATCCAAAGCTTGTCAGTTAAGCTTAGAAACGTGTGAGATTCGTGAACTATGTAGTTCCTTTCAGCTGTAAAGTTCCTGCCCTTACCTGAAACGAAGTCTTGCTTGTAGGAAGACTCAGAGCCTGGTATTTAACTCCATTTCTGAAGTGAAACACACGGCAGAGTTCTCTTCCATTGCTCACACTGTGCTTTAGAGTAAGAAGCACGCTCTAGGTTTCTAGAGTCTCTAATACGTCAGGAAACATGATTTTGCTCAGTACAAAAGAACGGTGTTTCCTACACATACGGACCATATCTAGTTCAACTCTGCTTCTGAAACTGAAACCAACTACAGATCCTCTAACATCCAATGCTTGTCAGATAAGATAAGAAACTTGTGAGCTTCGTGAACGATGTTGTTCTTTGAGCTGTAAAGTAACTGCCCGTACCTGAAATGAAGTGTCGCTTGTAGGAAAACTCATACCCTGGGATTTAACTCCATTTCTGAAGTGAAACACACAGCAGAGTTCTCATCCATAGATCACACTCTGCTCTAGAGTAGGAAGCACGCTCTAGCTTTCTTGAGTCTCTAGACAGCAGGAATCGTGAGTGTGCTGAGAACAAAAGAACGGTGTTTCCTACACATACCGACCATATCTAGTCCACCACTTCTTCGAGAACTGATACAAAGCACAGGTCCTGTAACATCCAATGCTTGTCAGTTAAGATCAGAAACGTGTGAGCTTAGTGAACGATGTTGTTCGTTTGAGATGAAAAGTGACTGCCCTTACCTGAAACAAAGTCTTGCATTTAGGAAGACGCAGAGCCTGGAATTTAACTCCACTTCTGAAGAGAAACACACAGCATAGTTCATCCATGGATCCCATTCTGCTTTAGAGCAAGAAGCACGCTCTTGCTTTCTAGAGTCTCTAAGACAACAGGAAAAGTGAGTGTGTTGAGAACAATAGAACCGTGTTTCCTACACATACGGACCATATCTAGTCCAACTCTGATTCTGAAACTGAAACAAAGCACTGGTCCTCTAACATCCAAAGCTTGTCAGTTAAGATGAGAAACGTGTTAGCTTCGTGAACGATGTCGTTCGTTTGAGCTGAAAAGTGACTGCCCTTACCAGAAACGAAGTCTTGCTTGAAGGAAGATACAGAGCCTGGGATTTAACTCCATTTCTGAAGTGAAACACACAGCAGAGTTCTCATCCTTTGATCACACTCTGCTTTAGAGCAAGAAGCACGCTCTTGCTTCTAGAGTCTCTAAGACAACAGGAAACGTGAGTGTGCTGAGAACAATAGAACCGTGTTTTATACATACAGACCATATCTAGTCCAACTTTGATTCTGAAACTGATACAAAGCACTGGTCCTCTAACATCCAAAGCCTGTCAGTTAAGATGAGAAACGTGTTAGCTTCGTGAACGATGTCGTTCGTTTGAGCTGAAAAGTGACTGCCCTTACCAGAAACGAAGTCTTGCTTGTAGGAAGACACAGAGCCTGGGGATTAACTCATTTCTGAAGGTAAACACACAGCTTAGTTCTCATCCATGGATCACACTCTGCCTTAGAGCAAGAAGCACGCTCTTGCTTTCTAGAGTCTCTAATACAGCAGGAAACTTGAGTGTGCTCAGAACAAAGAACAGTGTTTCCTACACATACGGACCATATCTAGTCCAACTCTGCTTCTGAAACTCATACAAAGCACTGGGCCTCTCACATCCAAAGCTTGTCAGTTAAGCTTAGAAACGTGTGAGCTTCGTGAACGATGTAGTTCCTTTTAGCTGAAAAGTGACTGCCCTTACCTGAAACGAGGTCTTGCTTGTAGGAAGACACAGAGCCTGGGATTTAATTCCATTTCTGAGGGGAAACACACAGCACAGTTCTCATGCATGAATCACACTCTGTTTTAGAGCAAGAAAGACGCTCTTCCGTTCTAGAGTCTCTAATACAGCAGGAAAAGTGATTGTGCTCAGAACAAAAGAGCTGTGTTTCCTACAAATACGGACCATATCTAGTTCAACTCTTCTAATGAAAATGAAACAAAGCACAGGTCCTGTAACATCCAATGTCTTTCAATTAAGACCGAGATCCGTGTGAGCTTCGTGAATGATGTAGTTCTTTTTAGCTGTAATGTAACTGACCTTACCAGAAACGAATTCTTGCTTGTAGGAAGACTCAGAGCCTGGAATTTAACTCCATTTCTGAAGTGAAACACACAGCAGAGTTCTCATCCATTGATCACACTCTGCTTTAGAGCAAGAAGCACGCTATAGGTTTCTAGAATCTCTAAGACAGCAGGAAACGTGAGTGTGCTGAGAACAAAAGAACGGTGTTTCCTAAACATACAGACCATATCTAGTCCAAATCTGCTTCTGAAACTGATACAAACCACTGGTCCTCTAACATCCAATGCTTGTCAGTTAAGCTGAGAAACGTGTGAGCTTTGGGAACGATGTAGTTCGTTTGAGCTGAAAAGTGACTGCCCTTACCTGAAACGAAGTCTTGCATGTAGGAAGATGCAGAGCCTGGAATTTAACTCCACTTCTGAATTGAAACACACAGCATAGTTCTCATCCATGGATCCCATTCTGATTTAGAGCAAGAAGCACGCTCTTGCTTTCTAGAGTCTCTAATACAGCAGGAAACTTGAGTGTGCTCAGAACAAAAGAACAGTGTTTCCTACACATACAGACCATATCTAGTTCAACTCTGCTTCTGAAACTGAAACAAACCAGAGGTATTCTAACATCCAATGCTTGACAGTTTAGATGAGAAACGTGTGAGCTTCGTGAACGATGTAGTTCGTTTGAGCTTAAAAGTGACTGCCCTTACCTGAAACGAAGTAGAGCTTGTAGGAAGACACAGAGCCTGGGATTTAACTCCATTTCTGAGGGGAAACACACAGCACAGTTCTCATCCATGAATCACACTCTGTTTTAGAGCAAGAAGCACGCTCTTCCTTTCTAGAGTCTCTAATACAGCAGGAAACATGATTGTGCTCAGAACAAAAGAACTGTGTTTCCTACACATACGAACCATATCTAGTCCAACTCTGTTTCTGAAACTGATGCAAAGCGCTGGTCCTCTAACATCCAAAGCTTGTCAGTTAAGCTTAGAAACGTGTGAGCTTCGTGACCTATGTAGTTCGTTTCAGCTGTAAAGTTCCTGCCCTTACCTGAAACGAAGTCTTGCTTGTAGGAAGACTCAGAGCCTGGAATTTAACTCCATTTCTGAAGTGAAACACACGGCAGAGTTCTGTTCCATTAATCACACTGTGCTTTAGAGCAAGAAGCACGCTCTAGGTTTCTAGAGTCTCTAAGACAGCAGAAAACGTTAGTGTGCTGAGAACAAAAGAACGGTGTTTCCTACACATACGGACCATATCTAGTCCAACTCTGCTTCTGAAATTCATACAAAGCACTGGTCCTCTCACATCCAAAGCTTGTCAGTTAAGCTTAGAAACGTGTGAGCTTCGTGAACGATGTAGTTCCTTTGAGCTGAAAAGTGACTGCCCTTACCTGAAACGAAGTCTTGCTTATAGGAAGACACAGAGCCTGGGATTTAATTCCATTTCTGAGGGGAAACACACAGCACAGTTCTCATGCATGAATCACACTCTGTTTTAGAGCAAGAAGCACGATCTTCCTTTCTAGAGTCTCTAATACAGCAGGAAAAGTGATTGTGCTCAGAACAAAAGAGCTGTGTTTCCTACACATACGGACCATATCTAGTTCAACTCTTCTTCTGAAAATGATACAAAGCACAGGTCCTGTAACATCCAATGTTTTTCAATTAAGACCGAGATCCGTGTGAGCGTCGGGAATGGTGTAGTTCTTTTTAGCTGTAATGTAACTGACCTTACCTGAAACGAAGTCTTGCTTGTAGGAAGACTCAGAGCCTGGAATTTAACTCCATTTCTGAAGTGAAACACACAGCAGAGTTCTCATCCATTGATCACACTCTGCTTTAGAGCAAGAAGCACGCTCTAGGTTTCTAGAGTCTCTAAGACAGCAGGAAACGTGAGTGTGCTGAGAACAAAAAAACGGTGTTTCCTACACATACAGACCATATCTAGTCCAAATCTGATTCTGAAACTGATACAAAGCACTGGTCCTCTAACATCCAAAGCTTGTCAGTTAAGCTTAGAAACGTGTGAGCTTCGTGAACGATGTAGTTCGTTTGAGCTTAAAAGTGACTGCCCTTACCTGAAACGAAGTAGAGCTTGTAGGAAGACACAGAGCCTGGGATTTAACTCCATTTCTGAGGGGAAACACACAGCACAGTTCTCATCCATGAATCACACTCTGTTTTAGAGCAAGAAGCACGCTCTTCCTTTCTAGAGTCTCTAATACAGCAGGAAACGTGATTGTGCTCAGAACAAAAGAACTGTGTTTCCTACACATACGAACCATATCTAGTCCAACTCTGTTTCTGAAACTGATGCAAAGCGCTGGTCCTCTAACATCCAAAGCTTGTCAGTTAAGCTTAGAAACGTGTGAGCTTCGTGACCTATGTAGTTCGTTTCAGCTGTAAAGTTCCTGCCCTTACCTGAAACGAAGTCTTGCTTGTAGGAAGACTCAGAGCCTGGAATTTAACTCCATTTCTGAAGTGAAACACACGGCAGAGTTCTCTTCCATTAATCACACTGTGCTTTAGAGCAAGAAGCACGCTCTAGGTTTCTAGAGTCTCTAAGACAGCAGAAAACGTTAGTGTGCTGAGAACAAAAGAACGGTGTTTCCTACACATACGGACCATATCTAGTCCAACTCTGCTTCTGAAATTCATACAAAGCACTGGTCCTCTCACATCCAAAGCTTGTCAGTTAAGCTTAGAAACGTGTGAGCTTCGTGAACGATGTAGTTCCTTTGAGCTGAAAAGTGACTGCCCTTACCTGAAACGAAGTTTTGCTTGTAGGAAGACACAGAGCCTGGGATTTAACACCATTTCTGAAGAGAAACACACAGCATAGTTCTCATCCATGGATCCCATTCTGCTTTAGAGCAAGAAACACGCTCTTGCTTTCTAGAGTCTCTAATACAGCAGGAAACATGTGTGTGCTCAGAACAAAAGAACGGTGTTTCCTACACATACAATCCATATCTAATCCAACTCTGCTTCTGAAACTGAAACCAACTACAGGTCCTCTAACATCCAATGCTTGTCAGTTAAGATGAGAAACTTGTGAGCTTCGTGAACGATGTAGTTCGTTTGAGCTGTAAAGTAACTGCCCTTACCTGAAATGAAGTGTCGCTTGTAGGAAGACTCATACCCTGAGATTTAACTCCATTTCTGAAGTGAAACACACAGCAGAGTTCTCATCCATAGATCACACTCTGCTTTAGAGCAGGAAGCACGCTCTAGCTTTTTTGAGTCTCTAAGACAGCAGGAATCGTGAGTGTGCTGAGAACAAAAGAACGGTGTTTCCTACAAATACCGACCATATCTAGTCCAACACTTCTTCGAGAACTGATACAAAGCACAGGTCCTGTAACATCCAATTTTTGTCAGTTAAGATCAGAAACGTGTGAGCTTAGTGAACAATGTTGTTCGTTTGAGCTGAAAAGTGACTGCCCTTACCTGAAACGAAATCTTGCTTGTAGGAAGACACAGAGCCTGGGATTTAATTCCATTTCTGAGGGGAAACACACAGCACAGTTCTCATCCATGAATCAAACTCTGTTTTAGAGCAAGAAGCACGCTCTTCCTTTCTAGAGTCTCTAATACAGCAGGAAACGTGATTGTGCTCAGAACAAAAGAACTGTGTTTCCTACACATACGGACCATATCTAGTTCAACTTTTCTTCTGTAACTGACACAAAGCACAGGTCCTGTTACATCCAATGCTTTCAATTAAGACCGAGATAAGTGTGAGCGTCCTGTATGATATATTTCGTTTGAGCTGTAAAGTACCTGCCCTTACCTGAAACGAAGTCTTGCTTGTAGGAAGACACAGAGCCTGGGGATTAACTCATTTCTGAAGGGAAACACACAGCTTAGTTCTCATCCATGGATCACACTCTGCCTTAGAGCAAGAAGCATGCTCTTGCTTTCTAGAATCTCTAATACAGCAGGAAACTTGAGTGTGCTCAGAACAAAAGAACGGTGTTTCCTACACATACGAACCATATCTAGTCCAACTCTGATTCTGAAACCCATACAAATCACTGGTCCTCTCACATCCAAAGCTTGTCAGTTAAGCTTAGAAACGTGTGAGATTCGTGAACTATGTAGTTCCTTTCAGCTGTAAAGTTCCTGCCCTTACCTGAAACGAAGTCTTGCTTGTAGGAAGACTCAGAGCCTGGTATTTAACTCCATTTCTGAAGTGAAACACACGGCAGAGTTCTCTTCCATTGCTCACACTGTGCTTTAGAGTAAGAAGCACGCTCTAGGTTTCTAGAGTCTCTAATACGTCAGGAAACATGATTTTGCTCAGTACAAAAGAACGGTGTTTCCTACACATACGGACCATATCTAGTTCAACTCTGCTTCTGAAACTGAAACCAACTACAGATCCTCTAACATCCAATGCTTGTCAGATAAGATAAGAAACTTGTGAGCTTCGTGAACGATGTTGTTCTTTGAGCTGTAAAGTAACTGCCCGTACCTGAAATGAAGTGTCGCTTGTAGGAAGACTCATACCCTGGGATTTAACTCCATTTCTGAAGTGAAACACACAGCAGAGTTCTCATCCATAGATCACACTCTGCTCTAGAGTAGGAAGCACGCTCTAGCTTTCTTGAGTCTCTAGACAGCAGGAATCGTGAGTGTGCTGAGAACAAAAGAACGGTGTTTCCTACACATACCAACCATATCTAGTCCACCACTTCTTCGAGAACTGATACAAAGCACAGGTCCTGTAACATCCAATGCTTGTCAGTTAAGATCAGAAACGTGTGAGCTTAGTGAACGATGTTGTTCGTTTGAGATGAAAAGTGACTGCCCTTACCTGAAACAAAGTCTTGCATTTAGGAAGACGCAGAGCCTGGAATTTAACTCCACTTCTGAAGAGAAACACACAGCATAGTTCATCCATGGATCCCATTCTGCTTTAGAGCAAGAAGCACGCTCTTGCTTTCTAGAGTCTCTAAGACAACAGGAAAAGTGAGTGTGTTGAGAACAATAGAACCGTGTTTCCTACACATACGGACCATATCTAGTCCAACTCTGATTCTGAAACTGAAACAAAGCACTGGTCCTCTAACATCCAAAGCTTGTCAGTTAAGATGAGAAACGTGTTAGCTTCGTGAACGATGTCGTTCGTTTGAGCTGAAAAGTGACTGCCCTTACCAGAAACGAAGTCTTGCTTGAAGGAAGATACAGAGCCTGGGATTTAACTCCATTTCTGAAATGAAACACACAGCAGAGTTCTCATCCTTTGATCACACTCTGCTTTAGAGCAAGAAGCACGCTCTTGCTTCTAGATTCTCTAAGACAACAGGAAACATGAGTGTGCTGAGAAAAATAGAACCGTGTTTTATACATACAGACCATATCTAGTCCAACTTTGATTCTGAAACTGATACAAAGCACTGGTCCTCTAACATCCAAAGCCTGTCAGTTAAGATGAGAAACGTGTTAGCTTCGTGAACGATGTCGTTCGTTTGAGCTGAAAAGTGACTGCCCTTACCAGAAACGAAGTCTTGCTTGTAGGAAGACACAGAGCCTGGGGATTAACTCATTTCTGAAGGTAAACACACAGCTTAGTTCTCATCCATGGATCACACTCTGCCTTAGAGCAAGAAGCACGCTCTTGCTTTCTAGAGTCTCTAATACAGCAGGAAACTTGAGTGTGCTCAGAACAAAAGAACAGTGTTTCCTACACATACGGACCATATCTAGTCCAACTCTGCTTCTGAAACTCATACAAAGCACTGGGCCTCTCACATCCAAAGCTTGTCAGTTAAGCTTAGAAACGTGTGAGCTTCGTGAACGATGTAGTTCCTTTTAGCTGAAAAGTGACTGCCCTTACCTGAAACGAAGTCTTGCTTGTAGGAAGACACAGAGCCTGGGATTTAATTCCATTTCTGAGGGGAAACACACAGCACAGTTCTCATGCATGAATCACACTCTGTTTTAGAGCAAGAAGCACGCTCTTCCGTTCTAGAGTCTCTAATACAGCAGGAAACGTGATTGTGCTCAGAACAAAAGAGCTGTGTTTCCTACAAATACGGACCATATCTAGTTCAACTCTTCTTCTGAAAATGACACAAAGCACAGGTCCTGTAACATCCAATGTCTTTCAATTAAGACCGAGATCCGTGTGAGCTTCGTAAATGATGTAGTTCTTTTTAGCTGTAATGTAACTGACCTTACCTGAAACGAAGTCTTGCTTGTAGGAAGACTCAGAGCCTGGAATTTAACTCCATTTCTGAAGTGAAACACACAGCAGAGTTCTCATCCATTGATCACACTCTGCTTTAGAGCAAGAAGCACGCTATAGGTTTCTAGAATCTCTAAGACAGCAGGAAACGTGAGTGTGCTGAGAACAAAAGAACGGTGTTTCCTAAACATACAGACCATATCTAGTCCAAATCTGCTTCTGAAACTGATACAAACCACTGGTCCTCTAACATCCAATGCTTGTCACTTAAGCTGAGAAACGTGTGAGCTTCGGGAACGATGTAGTTCGTTTGAGCTGAAAAGTGACTGCCCTTACCTGAAACGAAGTCTTGCATGTAGGAAGATGCAGAGCCTGGAATTTAACTCCACTTCTGAATTGAAACACACAGCATAGTTCTCATCCATGGATCCCATTCTGCTTTAGAGCAAGAAGCACGCTCTTGCTTTCTAGAGTCTCTAATACAGCAGGAAACTTGAGTGTGCTCAGAACAAAAGAACAGTGTTTCCTACACATACAGACCATATCTAGTTCAACTCTGCTTCTGAAACTGAAACAAACCAGAGGTATTCTAACATCCAATGCTTGACAGTTTAGATGAGAAACGTGTGAGCTTCGTGAACGATGTAGTTCGTTTGAGCTTAAAAGTGACTGCCCTTACCTGAAACGAAGTAGAGCTTGTAGGAAGACACAGAGCCTGGGATTTAACTCCATTGCTGAGGGGAAACACACAGCACAGTTCTCATCCATGAATCACACTCTGTTTTAGAGCAAGAAGCACGCTCTTCCTTTCTAGAGTCTCTAATACAGCAGGAAACGTGATTGTGCTCAGAACAAAAGAACTGTGTTTCCTACACATACGAACCATATCTAGTCCAACTCTGTTTCTGAAACTGATGCAAAGCACTGGTCCTCTAACATCCAAAGCTTGTCAGTTAAGGTTAGAAACGTGTGAGCTTCGTGACCTATGTAGTTCGTTTCAGCTGTAAAGTTCCTGCCCTTACCTGAAACAAAGTCTTGCTTGTAGGAAGACTCAGAGCCTGGAATTTAACTCCATTTCTGAAGTGAAACACACGGCAGAGTTCTCTTCCATTAATCACACTGTGCTTTAGAGCAAGAAGCACGCTCTAGGTTTCTAGAGTCTCTAAGACAGCAGAAAACGTTAGTGTGCTGAGAACAAAAGAACGGTGTTTCCTACACATATGGACCATATCTAGTCCAACTCTGCTTCTGAAATTCATACAAGCACTGGTCCTCTCACATCCAAAGCTTGTCAGTTAAGCTTAGAAACGTGTGAGCTTCGTGAACGATGTAGTTCCTTTGAGCTGAAAAGTGACTGCCCTTACCTGAAACGAAGTCTTGCTTGTAGGAAGACACAGAGCCTGGGATTTAATTCCATTTCTGAGGGGAAACACACAGCACAGTTCTCATCCATGAATCACACTCTTTTTTAGAGCAAGAAGCAGGCTCTTCCTTTCTAGAGTATCTAATACAGCAGGAAACGTGATTGTGCTCAGAACAAAAGAGCTGTGTTTCCTACACATACGAACCATATCTAGTTCAACTCTCCTTCTGAAAATGACACAAAGCACAGGTCCTGTAACATCCAATGTTTTTCAATTAAGACCGATATCCGTGTGAGCTTCGTGAACGATGTAGTTCGTTTGAGCTGTAAAGTAACTGACC
Organism: Onychomys leucogaster; assembly: GCA_949786385.1. Lineage (NCBI taxonomy): Eukaryota > Metazoa > Chordata > Mammalia > Rodentia > Cricetidae > Onychomys > Onychomys leucogaster. The sequence continues at coordinate 3,455,042 of CATKUP010000029.1, forward strand.
TTACCTGAAACGAAGTCTTGCTTGTAGGAAGACTCAGAGCCTGGAATTTAACTCCATTTCTGAAGTGAACCACACAGCAGAGTTCTCATCCATTGATCACACTCTGCTTTAGAGCAAGAAGCACGCTCTAGGTTTCTAGAGTCTCTAAGACAGCAGGAAACGTGAGTGTGCTGAGAACAATAGAACCGTGTTTTATACATACAGACCATATCTAGTCCAACTCTGATTCTGAAACTGACACAAAGCACTGGTCCTCTAACATCCAAAGCTTGTCAGTTAAGATGAGAAACTTGTTAGTTTCGTGAACGATGTAGTTCGTTTGAGCTGAAAAGTGACTGCCCTTACCTGAAACGAAGTTTTGCTTGTAGGAAGACACAGAGCCTGGGATTTAACACCATTTCTGAAGAGAAACACACAGCATAGTTCTCATCCATGGATCCCATTCTGCTTTAGAGCAAGAAACACGCTCTTGCTTTCTAGAGTCTCTAATACAGCAGGAAACATGTGTGTGCTCAGAACAAAAGAACGGTGTTTCCTACACATACAATCCATATCTAATCCAACTCTGCTTCTGAAACTGAAACCAACTACAGGTCCTCTAACATCCAATGCTTGTCAGTTAAGATGAGAAACTTGTGAGCTTCGTGAACGATGTAGTTCGTTTGAGCTGTAAAGTAACTGCCCTTACCTGAAATGAAGTGTCGCTTGTAGGAAGACTCATACCCTGAGATTTAACTCCATTTCTGAAGTGAAACACACAGCAGAGTTCTCATCCATAGATCACACTCTGCTTTAGAGCAGGAAGCACGCTCTAGCTTTTTTGAGTCTCTAAGACAGCAGGAATCGTGAGTGTGCTGAGAACAAAAGAACGGTGTTTCCTACAAATACCGACCATATCTAGTCCAACACTTCTTCGAGAACTGATACAAAGCACAGGTCCTGTAACATCCAATGCTTGTCAGTTAAGATCAGAAACGTGTGAGCTTAGTGAACAATGTTGTTCGTTTGAGCTGAAAAGTGACTGCCCTTACCTGAAACGAAATCTTGCTTGTAGGAAGACACAGAGCCTGGGATTTAATTCCATTTCTGAGGGGAAACACACAGCACAGTTCTCATCCATGAATCAAACTCTGTTTTAGAGCAAGAAGCACGCTCTTCCTTTCTAGAGTCTCTAATACAGCAGGAAACGTGATTGTGCTCAGAACAAAAGAACTGTGTTTCCTACACATACGGACCATATCTAGTTCAACTTTTCTTCTGTAACTGACACAAAGCACAGGTCCTGTTACATCCAATGCTTTCAATTAAGACCGAGATAAGTGTGAGCATCCTGTATGATATATTTCGTTTGAGATGTAAAGTACCTGCCCTTACCTGAAACGAAGTCTTGCTTTTAGGAAGACACAGAGCCTGGGGATTAACTCATTTCTGAAGGGAAACACACAGCTTAGTTCTCATCCATGGATCACACTCTGCCTTAGAGCAAGAAGCATGCACTTGCTTTCTAGAATCTCTAATACAGCAGGAAACTTGAGTGTGCTCAGAACAAAAGAACGGTGTTTCCTACACATACGAACCATATCTAGTCCAACTCTGATTCTGAAACCCATACAAATCACTGGTCCTCTCACATCCAAAGCTTGTCAGTTAAGCTTAGAAACGTGTGAGATTCGTGAACTATGTAGTTCCTTTCAGCTGTAAAGTTCCTGCCCTTACCTGAAACGAAGTCTTGCTTGTAGGAAGACTCAGAGCCTGGTATTTAACTCCATTTCTGAAGTGAAACACACGGCAGAGTTCTCTTCCATTGCTCACACTGTGCTTTAGAGTAAGAAGCACGCTCTAGGTTTCTAGAGTCTCTAATACGTCAGGAAACATGATTTTGCTCAGTACAAAAGAACGGTGTTTCCTACACATACGGACCATATCTAGTTCAACTCTGCTTCTGAAACTGAAACCAACTACAGATCCTCTAACATCCAATGCTTGTCAGATAAGATAAGAAACTTGTGAGCTTCGTGAACGATGTTGTTCTTTGAGCTGTAAAGTAACTGCCCGTACCTGAAATGAAGTGTCGCTTGTAGGAAGACTCATACCCTGGGATTTAACTCCATTTCTGAAGTGAAACACACAGCAGAGTTCTCATCCATAGATCACACTCTGCTCTAGAGTAGGAAGCACGCTCTAGCTTTCTTGAGTCTCTAGACAGCAGGAATCGTGAGTGTGCTGAGAACAAAAGAACGGTGTTTCCTACACATACCGACCATATCTAGTCCACCACTTCTTCGAGAACTGATACAAAGCACAGGTCCTGTAACATCCAATGCTTGTCAGTTAAGATCAGAAACGTGTGAGCTTAGTGAACGATGTTGTTCGTTTGAGATGAAAAGTGACTGCCCTTACCTGAAACAAAGTCTTGCATTTAGGAAGACGCAGAGCCTGGAATTTAACTCCACTTCTGAAGAGAAACACACAGCATAGTTCATCCATGGATCCCATTCTGCTTTAGAGCAAGAAGCACGCTCTTGCTTTCTAGAGTCTCTAAGACAACAGGAAAAGTGAGTGTGTTGAGAACAATAGAACCGTGTTTCCTACACATACGGACCATATCTAGTCCAACTCTGATTCTGAAACTGAAACAAAGCACTGGTCCTCTAACATCCAAAGCTTGTCAGTTAAGATGAGAAACGTGTTAGCTTCGTGAACGATGTCGTTCGTTTGAGCTGAAAAGTGACTGCCCTTACCAGAAACGAAGTCTTGCTTGAAGGAAGATACAGAGCCTGGGATTTAACTCCATTTCTGAAGTGAAACACACAGCAGAGTTCTCATCCTTTGATCACACTCTGCTTTAGAGCAAGAAGCACGCTCTTGCTTCTAGAGTCTCTAAGACAACAGGAAACGTGAGTGTGCTGAGAACAATAGAACCGTGTTTTATACATACAGACCATATCTAGTCCAACTTTGATTCTGAAACTGATACAAAGCACTGGTCCTCTAACATCCAAAGCCTGTCAGTTAAGATGAGAAACGTGTTAGCTTCGTGAACGATGTCGTTCGTTTGAGCTGAAAAGTGACTGCCCTTACCAGAAACGAAGTCTTGCTTGTAGGAAGACACAGAGCCTGGGGATTAACTCATTTCTGAAGGTAAACACACAGCTTAGTTCTCATCCATGGATCACACTCTGCCTTAGAGCAAGAAGCACGCTCTTGCTTTCTAGAGTCTCTAATACAGCAGGAAACTTGAGTGTGCTCAGAACAAAAGAACAGTGTTTCCTACACATACGGACCATATCTAGTCCAACTCTGCTTCTGAAACTCATACAAAGCACTGGTCCTCTCACATCCAAAGCTTGTCAGTTAAGCTTAGAAACGTGTGAGCTTCGTGAACGATGTAGTTCCTTTTAGCTGAAAAGTGACTGCCCTTACCTGAAACCAAGTCTTGCTTGTAGGAAGACACAGAGCCTGGGATTTAATTCCATTTCTGAGGGGAAACACACAGCACAGTTCTCATGCATGAATCACACTCTGTTTTAGAGCAAGAAGCACGCTCTTCCGTTCTAGAGTCTCTAATACAGCAGGAAACGTGATTGTGCTCAGAACAAAAGAGCTGTGTTTCCTACACATACGGACCATATCTAGTTCAACTCTCCTTCTGAAAATGATACAAAGCACAGGTCCTGTAACATCCAATGTTTTTCAATTAAGACCGAGATCCGTGTGAGCTTCGTGAATGATGTAGTTCGTTTGAGCTGTAAAGTAACTGACCTTACCTGAAACGAAGTCTTGCTTGTAGGAAGACTCAGAGCCTGGAATTTAACTCCATTTCTGAAGTGAACCACACAGCAGAGTTCTCATCCATTGATCACGCTCTGCTTTAGAGCAAGAAGCACGCTCTAGGTTTCTAGAGTCTCTAAGACAGCAGGAAACGTGAGTGTGCTGAGAACAATAGAACCGTGTTTTATACATACAGACCATATCTAGTCCAACTCTGATTCTGAAACTGACACAAAGCACTGGTCCTCTAACATCCAAAGCTTGTCAGTTAAGATGAGAAACGTGTTAGTTTCGTGAACGATGTAGTTCGTTTGAGCTGAAAAGTGACTGCCCTTACCTGAAACGAAGTTTTGCTTGTAGGAAGACACAGAGCCTGGGATTTAACACCATTTCTGAAGAGAAACACACAGCATAGTTCTCATCCATGGATCCCATTCTGCTTTAGAGCAAGAAACACGCTCTTGCTTTCTAGAGTCTCTAATACAGCAGGAAACATGTGTGTGCTCAGAACAAAAGAACGGTGTTTCCTACACATACAATCCATATCTAATCCAACTCTGCTTCTGAAACTGAAACCAACTACAGGTCCTCTAACATCCAATGCTTGTCAGTTAAGATGAGAAACTTGTGAGCTTCGTGAACGATGTAGTTCGTTTGAGCTGTAAAGTAACTGCCCTTACCTGAAATGAAGTGTCGCTTGTAGGAAGACTCATACCCTGAGATTTAACTCCATTTCTGAAGTGAAACACACAGCAGAGTTCTCATCCATAGATCACACTCTGCTTTAGAGCAGGAAGCACGCTCTAGCTTTTTTGAGTCTCTAAGACAGCAGGAATCGTGAGTGTGCTGAGAACAAAAGAACGGTGTTTCCTACAAATACCGACCATATCTAGTCCAACACTTCTTCGAGAACTGATACAAAGCACAGGTCCTGTAACATCCAATGCTTGTCAGTTAAGATCAGAAACGTGTGAGCTTAGTGAACAATGTTGTTCGTTTGAGCTGAAAAGTGACTGCCCTTACCTGAAACGAAATCTTGCTTGTAGGAAGACACAGAGCCTGGGATTTAATTCCATTTCTGAGGGGAAACACACAGCACAGTTCTCATCCATGAATCAAACTCTGTTTTAGAGCAAGAAGCACGCTCTTCCTTTCTAGAGTCTCTAATACAGCAGGAAACGTGATTGTGCTCAGAACAAAAGAACTGTGTTTCCTACACATACGGACCATATCTAGTTCAACTTTTCTTCTGTAACTGACACAAAGCACAGGTCCTGTTACATCCAATGCTTTCAATTAAGACCGAGATAAGTGTGAGCATCCTGTATGATATATTTCGTTTGAGATGTAAAGTACCTGCCCTTACCTGAAACGAAGTCTTGCTTTTAGGAAGACACAGAGCCTGGGGATTAACTCATTTCTGAAGGGAAACACACAGCTTAGTTCTCATCCATGGATCACACTCTGCCTTAGAGCAAGAAGCATGCTCTTGCTTTCTAGAATCTCTAATACAGCAGGAAACTTGAGTGTGCTCAGAACAAAAGAACGGTGTTTCCTACACATACGAACCATATCTAGTCCAACTCTGATTCTGAAACCCATACAAATCACTGGTCCTCTCACATCCAAAGCTTGTCAGTTAAGCTTAGAAACGTGTGAGATTCGTGAACTATGTAGTTCCTTTCAGCTGTAAAGTTCCTGCCCTTACCTGAAACGAAGTCTTGCTTGTAGGAAGACTCAGAGCCTGGTATTTAACTCCATTTCTGAAGTGAAACACACGGCAGAGTTCTCTTCCATTGCTCACACTGTGCTTTAGAGTAAGAAGCACGCTCTAGGTTTCTAGAGTCTCTAATACGTCAGGAAACATGATTTTGCTCAGTACAAAAGAACGGTGTTTCCTACACATACGGACCATATCTAGTTCAACTCTGCTTCTGAAACTGAAACCAACTACAGATCCTCTAACATCCAATGCTTGTCAGATAAGATAAGAAACTTGTGAGCTTCGTGAACGATGTTGTTCTTTGAGCTGTAAAGTAACTGCCCGTACCTGAAATGAAGTGTCGCTTGTAGGAAGACTCATACCCTGGGATTTAACTCCATTTCTGAAGTGAAACACACAGCAGAGTTCTCATCCATAGATCACACTCTGCTCTAGAGTAGGAAGCACGCTCTAGCTTTCTTGAGTCTCTAGACAGCAGGAATCGTGAGTGTGCTGAGAACAAAAGAACGGTGTTTCCTACACATACCGACCATATCTAGTCCACCACTTCTTCGAGAACTGATACAAAGCACAGGTCCTGTAACATCCAATGCTTGTCAGTTAAGATCAGAAACGTGTGAGCTTAGTGAACGATGTTGTTCGTTTGAGATGAAAAGTGACTGCCCTTACCTGAAACAAAGTCTTGCATTTAGGAAGACGCAGAGCCTGGAATTTAACTCCACTTCTGAAGAGAAACACACAGCATAGTTCATCCATGGATCCCATTCTGCTTTAGAGCAAGAAGCACGCTCTTGCTTTCTAGAGTCTCTAAGACAACAGGAAAAGTGAGTGTGTTGAGAACAATAGAACCGTGTTTCCTACACATACGGACCATATCTAGTCCAACTCTGATTCTGAAACTGAAACAAAGCACTGGTCCTCTAACATCCAAAGCTTGTCAGTTAAGATGAGAAACGTGTTAGCTTCGTGAACGATGTCGTTCGTTTGAGCTGAAAAGTGACTGCCCTTACCAGAAACGAAGTCTTGCTTGAAGGAAGATACAGAGCCTGGGATTTAACTCCATTTCTGAAGTGAAACACACAGCAGAGTTCTCATCCTTTGATCACACTCTGCTTTAGAGCAAGAAGCACGCTCTTGCTTCTAGAGTCTCTAAGACAACAGGAAACGTGAGTGTGCTGAGAACAATAGAACCGTGTTTTATACATACAGACCATATCTAGTCCAACTTTGATTCTGAAACTGATACAAAGCACTGGTCCTCTAACATCCAAAGCCTGTCAGTTAAGATGAGAAACGTGTTAGCTTCGTGAACGATGTCGTTCGTTTGAGCTGAAAAGTGACTGCCCTTACCAGAAACGAAGTCTTGCTTGTAGGAAGACACAGAGCCTGGGGATTAACTCATTTCTGAAGGTAAACACACAGCTTAGTTCTCATCCATGGATCACACTCTGCCTTAGAGCAAGAAGCACGCTCTTGCTTTCTAGAGTCTCTAATACAGCAGGAAACTTGAGTGTGCTCAGAACAAAAGAACAGTGTTTCCTACACATACGGACCATATCTAGTCCAACTCTGCTTCTGAAACTGAAACAAAGCACTGGTCCTCTAACATCCAAAGCTTGTCAGTTAAGATGAGAAACGTGTTAGCTTCGTGAACGATGTAGTTCCTTTTAGCTGAAAAGTGACTGCCCTTACCTGAAACCAAGTCTTGCTTGTAGGAAGACACAGAGCCTGGGATTTAATTCCATTTCTGAGGGGAAACACACAGCACAGTTCTCATGCATGAATCACACTCTGTTTTAGAGCAAGAAGCACGCTCTTCCGTTCTAGAGTCTCTAATACAGCAGGAAACGTGATTGTGCTCAGAACAAAAGAGCTGTGTTTCCTACAAATACGGACCATATCTAGTTCAACTCTTCTTCTGAAAATGACACAAAGCACAGGTCCTGTAACATCCAATGTCTTTCAATTAAGACCGAGATCCGTGTGAGCTTCGTGAATGATGTAGTTCTTTTTAGATGTAATGTAACTGACCTTACCTGAAACGAAGTCTTGCTTGTAGGAAGACTCAGAGCCTGGAATTTAACTCCATTTCTGAAGTGAAACACACAGCAGAGTTCTCATCCATTGATCACACTCTGCTTTAGAGCAAGAAGCACGATATAGGTTTCTAGATTCTCTAAGACAGCAGGAAACGTGAGTGTGCTGAGAACAAAAGAACGGTGTTTCCTAAACATACAGACCATATCTAGTCCAAATCTGCTTCTGAAACTGATACAAACCACTGGTCCTCTAACATCCAATGCTTGTCACTTAAGCTGAGAAACGTGTGAGCTTCGGGAACGATGTAGTTCGTTTGAGCTGAAAAGTGACTGCCCTTACCTGAAACGAAGTCTTGCATGTAGGAAGATGCAGAGCCTGGAATTTAACTCCACTTCTGAATTGAAACACACAGCATAGTTCTCATCCATGGATCCCATTCTGCTTTAGAGCAAGAAGCACGCTCTTGCTTTCTAGAGTCTCTAATACAGCAGGAAACTTGAGTGTGCTCAGAACAAAAGAACAGTGTTTCCTACACATACAGACCATATCTAGTTCAACTCTGCTTCTGAAACTGAAACAAACCAGAGGTATTCTAACATCCAATGCTTGACAGTTTAGATGAGAAACGTGTGAGCTTCGTGAACGATGTAGTTCGTTTGAGCTTAAAAGTGACTGCCCTTACCTGAAACGAAGTAGAGCTTGTAGGAAGACACAGAGCCTGGGATTTAACTCCATTGCTGAGGGGAAACACACAGCACAGTTCTCATCCATGAATCACACTCTGTTTTAGAGCAAGAAGCACGCTCTTCCTTTCTAGAGTCTCTAATACAGCAGGAAACGTGATTGTGCTCAGAACAAAAGAACTGTGTTTCCTACACATACGAACCATATCTAGTCCAACTCTGTTTCTGAAACTGATGCAAAGCACTGGTCCTCTAACATCCAAAGCTTGTCAGTTAAGCTTAGAAACGTGTGAGCTTCGTGACCTATGTAGTTCGTTTCAGCTGTAAAGTTCCTGCCCTTACCTGAAACGAAGTCTTGCTTGTAGGAAGACTCAGAGCCTGGAATTTAACTCCATTTCTGAAGTGAAACACACGGCAGAGTTCTCTTCCATTAATCACACTGTGCTTTAGAGCAAGAAGCACGCTCTAGGTTTCAAGAGTCTCTAAGACAGCAGAAAACGTTAGTGTGCTGAGAACAAAAGAACGGTGTTTCCTACACATACGGACCATATCTAGTCCAACTCTGCTTCTGAAATTCATACAAAGCACTGGTCCTCTCACATCCAAAGCTTGTCAGTTAAGCTTAGAAACGTGTGAGCTTCGTGAACGATGTAGTTCCTTTGAGCTGAAAAGTGACTGCCCTTACCTGAAACGAAGTCTTGCTTGTAGGAAGACACAGAGCCTGGGATTTAATTCCATTTCTGAGGGGAAACACACAGCACAGTTCTCATGAATGAATCACACTCTGTTTTAGCGCAAGAAGCACGCTCTTCCTTTTTAGAGTCTCTAATACAGCAGGAAAAGTGATTGTGCTCAGAACAAAAGAGCTGTGTTTCCTACACATATGGACCATATCTAGTTCAACTCTTCTTCTGAAAATGATACAAAGCACAGGTCCTGTAACATCCAATGTTTTTCAATTAAGACCGAGATCCGTGTGAGCGTCGGGAATGGTGTAGTTCTTTTTAGCTGTAATGTAACTGACCTTACCTGAAACGAAGTCTTGCTTGTAGGAAGACTCAGAGCCTGGAATTTAACTCCATTTCTGAAGTGAAACACACAGCAGAGTTCTCATCCATTGATCACACTCTGCTTTAGAGCAAGAAGCACGCTCTAGGTTTCTAGAGTCTCTAAGACAGCAGGAAACGTGAGTGTGCTGAGAACAAAAGAACGGTGTTTCCTACACATACAGACCATATCTAGTCCAAATCTGATTCTGAAACTGATACAAAGCACTGGTCCTCTAACATCCAAAGCTTGTCAGTTAAGCTTAGAAACGTGTGAGCTTCGTGAACGATCTAGTTCATTTGAGCTGAAAGGTGACTGCCCTTACCTGAAACGAAATCTTGCTTGTAGGAAGACACAGAGCCTGGGATTTAATTCCATTTCTGAGGGGAAACACACAGCACAGTTCTCATCCATGAATCACACTCTTTTTTCGAGCAAGAAGCAGGCTCTTCCTTTCTAGAGTATCTAATACAGCAGGAAACGTGATTGTGCTCAGAACAAAAGAGCTGTGTTTCCTACACATACGGACCATATCTAGTTCAACTCTCCTTCTGAAAATGACACAAAACACAGGTCCTGTAACATCCAATGTTTTTCAATTAAGACCGATATCCGTGTGAGCTTCGTGAACGATGTAGTTCGTTTGAGCTGTAAAGTAACTGACCTTACCTGAAACGAAGTCTTGCTTGTAGGAAGACTCAGAGCCTGGAATTTAACTCCATTTCTGAAGTGAACCACACAGCAGAGTTCTCATCCATTGATCACACTCTGCTTTAGAGCAAGAAGCACGCTCTAGGTTTCTAGAGTCTCTAAGACAGCAGGAAACGTGAGTGTGCTGAGAACAATAGAACCGTGTTTTATACATACAGACCATATCTAGTCCAACTCTGATTCTGAAACTGACACAAAGCACTGGTCCTCTAACATCCAAAGCTTGTCAGTTAAGATGAGAAACGTGTTAGTTTCGTGAACGATGTAGTTCGTTTGAGCTGAAAAGTGACTGCCCTTACCTGAAACGAAGTTTTGCTTGTAGGAAGACACAGAGCCTGGGATTTAACACCATTTCTGAAGAGAAACACACAGCATAGTTCTCATCCATGGATCCCATTCTGCTTTAGAGCAAGAAACACGCTCTTGCTTTCTAGAGTCTCTAATACAGCAGGAAACATGTGTGTGCTCAGAACAAAAGAACGGTGTTTCCTACACATACAATCCATATCTAATCCAACTCTGCTTCTGAAACTGAAACCAACTACAGGTCCTCTAACATCCAATGCTTGTCAGTTAAGATGAGAAACTTGTGAGCTTCGTGAACGATGTAGTTCGTTTGAGCTGTAAAGTAACTGCCCTTACCTGAAATGAAGTGTCGCTTGTAGGAAGACTCATACCCTGAGATTTAACTCCATTTCTGAAGTGAAACACACAGCAGAGTTCTCATCCATAGATCACACTCTGCTTTAGAGCAGGAAGCACGCTCTAGCTTTTTTGAGTCTCTAAGACAGCAGGAATCGTGAGTGTGCTGAGAACAAAAGAACGGTGTTTCCTACAAATACCGACCATATCTAGTCCAACACTTCTTCGAGAACTGATACAAAGCACAGGTCCTGTAACATCCAATGCTTGTCAGTTAAGATCAGAAACGTGTGAGCTTAGTGAACAATGTTGTTCGTTTGAGCTGAAAAGTGACTGCCCTTACCTGAAACGAAATCTTGCTTGTAGGAAGACACAGAGCCTGGGATTTAATTCCATTTCTGAGGGGAAACACACAGCACAGTTCTCATCCATGAATCGAACTCTGTTTTAGAGCAAGAAGCACGCTCTTCCTTTCTAGAGTCTCTAATACAGCAGGAAACGTGATTGTGGTCAGAACAAAAGAACTGTGTTTCCTACACATACGGACCATATCTAGTTCAACTTTTCTTCTGTAACTGACACAAAGCACAGGTCCTGTTACATCCAATGCTTTCAATTAAGAGCGAGATAAGTGTGAGCGTCCTGTATGATATATTTCGTTTGAGATGTAAAGTACCTGCCCTTACCTGAAACGAAGTCTTGCTTTTAGGAAGACACAGAGCCTGGGGATTAACTCATTTCTGAAGGGAAACTCACAGCTTAGTTCTCATCCATGGATCACACTCTGCCTTAGAGCAAGAAGCACGCTCTTGCTTTCTAGAATCTCTAATACAGCAGGAAACTTGAGTGTGCTCAGAACAAAAGAACGGTGTTTCCTACACATACGAACCATATCTAGTCCAACTCTGATTCTGAAACCCATACAAATCACTGGTCCTCTCACATCCAAAGCTTGTCAGTTAAGCTTAGAAACGTGTGAGATTCGTGAACTATGTAGTTCCTTTCAGCTGTAAAGTTCCTGCCCTTACCTGAAACGAAATCTTGCTTGTAGGAAGACTCAGAACCTGGTATTTAACTCCATTTCTGAAGTGAAACACACGGCAGAGTTCTCTTCCATTGCTCACACTGTGCTTTAGAGTAAGAAGCACGCTCTAGGTTTCTAGAGTCTCTAATACGTCAGGAAACATGATTTTGCTCAGTACAAAAGAACGGTGTTTCCTACACATACGGACCATATCTAGTTCAACTCTGCTTCTGAAACTGAAACCAACTACAGATCCTCTAACTTCCAATGCTTGTCAGATAAGATAAGAAACTTGTGAGCTTCGTGAACGATGTTGTTCTTTGAGCTGTAAAGTAACTGCCCGTACCTGAAATGAAGTGTCGCTTGTAGGAAGACTCATACCCTGGGATTTAACTCCATTTCTGAAGTGAAACACACAGCAGAGTTCTCATCCATAGATCACACTCTGCTCTAGAGTAGGAAGCACGCTCTAGCTTTCTTGAGTCTCTAGACAGCAGGAATCGTGAGTGTGCTGAGAACAAAAGAACGGTGTTTCCTACACATACCGACCATATCTAGTCCACCAATTCTTCGAGAACTGATACAAAGCACAGGTCCTGTAACATCCAATGCTTGTCAGTTAAGATCAGAAACGTGTGAGCTTAGTGAACGATGTTGTTCGTTTGAGATGAAAAGTGACTGCCCTTACCTGAAACAAAGTCTTGCATTTAGGAAGACGCAGAGCCTGGAATTTAACTCCACTTCTGAAGAGAAACACACAGCATAGTTCATCCATGGATCCCATTCTGCTTTAGAGCAAGAAGCACGCTCTTGCTTTCTAGAGTCTCTAAGACAACAGGAAAAGTGAGTGTGTTGAGAACAATAGAACCGTGTTTCCTACACATACGGACCATATCTAGTCCAACTCTGATTCTGAAACTGAAACAAAGCACTGGTCCTCTAACATCCAAAGCTTGTCAGTTAAGATGAGAAACGTGTTAGCTTTGTGAACGATGTCGTTCGTTTGAGCTGAAAAGTGACTGCCCTTACCAGAAACGAAGTCTTGCTTGAAGGAAGATACAGAGCCTGGGATTTAACTCCATTTCTGAAGTGAAACACACAGCAGAGTTCTCATCCTTTGATCACACTCTGCTTTAGAGCAAGAAGCACGCTCTTGCTTCTAGAGTCTAAGACAACAGGAAACGTGAGTGTGCTGAGAACAATAGAACCGTGTTTTATACATACAGACCATATCTAGTCCAACTTTGATTCTGAAACTGATACAAAGCACTGGTCCTCTAACATCCAAAGCCTGTCAGTTAAGATGAGAAACGTGTTAGCTTCGTGAACGATGTCGTTCGTTTGAGCTGAAAAGTGACTGCCCTTACCAGAAACGAAGTCTTGCTTGTAGGAAGACACAGAGCCTGGGGATTAACTCATTTCTGAAGGTAAACACACAGCTTAGTTCTCATCCATGGATCACACTCTGCCTTAGAGCAAGAAGCACGCTCTTGCTTTCTAGAGTCTCTAATACAGCAGGAAACTTGAGTGTGCTCAGAACAAAAGAACAGTGTTTCCTACACATACGGACCATATCTAGTCCAAATCTGCTTCTGAAACTCATACAAAGCACTGGTCCTCTCACATCCAAAGCTTGTCAGTTAAGCTTAGAAACGTGTGAGCTTCGTGAACGATGTAGTTCCTTTTAGCTGAAAAGTGACTGCCCTTACCTGAAACGAAGTCTTGCTTGTAGGAAGACACAGAGCCTGGGATTTAATTCCATTTCTGAGGGGAAACACACAGCACAGTTCTCATGCATGAATCACACTCTGTTTTAGAGCAAGAAGCACGCTCTTCCGTTCTAGAGTCTCTAATACAGCAGGAAACGTGATTGTGCTCAGAACAAAAGAGCTGTGTTTCCTACAAATACGGACCATATCTAGTTCAACTCTTCTTCTGAAAATGACACAAAGCACAGGTCCTGTAACATCCAATGTTTTTCAATTAAGACCGAGATCCGTGTGAGCTTCGTGAATGATGTAGTTCTTTTCAGCTGTAATGTAACTGACCTTACCTGAAACGAAGTCTTGCTTGTAGGAAGACTCAGAGCCTGGAATTTAACTCCATTTCTGAAGTGAAACACACAGCAGAGTTCTCATCCATTGATCACACTCTGCTTTAGAGCAAGAAGCACGCTATAGGTTTCTAGAATCTCTAAGACAGCAGGAAACGTGAGTGTGCTGAGAACAAAAGAACGGTGTTTCCTAAACATACAGACCATATCTAGTCCAAATCTGCTTCTGAAACTGATACAAACCACTGGTCCTCTAACATCCAATGCTTGTCACTTAAGCTGAGAAACGTGTGAGCTTCGGGAACGATGTAGTTCGTTTGAGCTGAAAAGTGACTGCCCTTACCTGAAACGAAGTCTTGCATGTAGGAAGATGCAGAGCCTGGAATTTAACTCCACTTCTGAATTGAAACACACAGCATAGTTCTCATCCATGGATCCCATTCTGCTTTAGAGCAAGAAGCACGCTCTTGCTTTCTAGAGTCTCTAATACAGCAGGAAACTTGAGTGTGCTCAGAACAAAAGAACAGTGTTTCCTACACATACAGACCATATCTAGTTCAACTCTGCTTCTGAAACTGAAACAAACCAGAGGTATTCTAACATCCAATGCTTGACAGTTTAGATGAGAAACGTGTGAGCTTCGTGAACGATGTAGTTCGTTTGAGCTTAAAAGTGAATGCCCTTACCTGAAACGAAGTAGAGCTTGTAGGAAGACACAGAGCCTGGGATTTAACTCCATTTCTGAGGGGAAACACACAGCACAGTTCTCATCCATGAATCACACTCTGTTTTAGAGCAAGAAGCACGCTCTTCCTTTCTAGAGTCTCTAATACAGCAGGAAACGTGATTGTGCTCAGAACAAAAGAACTGTGTTTCCTACACATACGAACCATATCTAGTCCAACTCTGTTTCTGAAACTGATGCAAAGCACTGGTCCTCTAACATCCAAAGCTTGTCAGTTAAGCTTAGAAACGTGTGAGCTTCGTGACCTATGTAGTTCGTTTCAGCTGTAAAGTTCCTGCCCTTACCTGAAACGAAGTCTTGCTTGTAGGAAGACTCAGAACCTGGAATTTAACTCCATTTCTGAAGTGAAACACACGGCAGAGTTCTCTTCCATTAATCACACTGTGCTTTAGAGCAAGAAGCACGCTCTAGGTTTCAAGAGTCTCTAAGACAGCAGAAAACGTTAGTGTGCTGAGAACAAAAGAACGGTGTTTCCTACACATACGGACCATATCTAGTCCAACTCTGCTTCTGAAATTCATACAAAGCACTGGTCCTCTCACATCCAAAGCTTGTCAGTTAAGCTTAGAAACGTGTGAGCTTCGTGAACGATGTAGTTCCTTTGAGCTGAAAAGTGACTGCCCTTACCTGAAACGAAGTCTTGCTTGTAGGAAGACACAGAGCCTGGGATTTAATTCCATTTCTGAGGGGAAACACACAGCACAGTTCTCATGCATGAATCACACTCTGTTTTAGAGCAAGAAGCACGCTCTTCCGTTCTAGAGTCTCTAATACAGCAGGAAACGTGATTGTGCTCAGAACAAAAGAGCTGTGTTTCCTACAAATACGGACCATATCTAGTTCAACTCTTCTTCTGAAAATGACACAAAGCACAGGTCCTGTAACATCCAATGTTTTTCAATTAAGACCGAGATCCGTGTGAGCTTCGTGAATGATGTAGTTCTTTTCAGCTGTAATGTAACTGACCTTACCTGAAACGAAGTCTTGCTTGTAGGAAGACTCAGAGCCTGGAATTTAACTCCATTTCTGAAGTGAAACACACAGCAGAGTTCTCATCCATTGATCACACTCTGCTTTAGAGCAAGAAGCACGCTATAGGTTTCTAGAATCTCTAAGACAGCAGGAAACGTGAGTGTGCTGAGAACAAAAGAACGGTGTTTCCTAAACATACAGACCATATCTAGTCCAAATCTGCTTCTGAAACTGATACAAACCACTGGTCCTCTAACATCCAATGCTTGTCACTTAAGCTGAGAAACGTGTGAGCTTCGGGAACGATGTAGTTCGTTTGAGCTGAAAAGTGACTGCCCTTACCTGAAACGAAGTCTTGCATGTAGGAAGATGCAGAGCCTGGAATTTAACTCCACTTCTGAATTGAAACACACAGCATAGTTCTCATCCATGGATCCCATTCTGCTTTAGAGCAAGAAGCACGCTCTTGCTTTCTAGAGTCTCTAATACAGCAGGAAACTTGAGTGTGCTCAGAACAAAAGAACAGTGTTTCCTACACATACAGACCATATCTAGTTCAACTCTGCTTCTGAAACTGAAACAAACCAGAGGTATTCTAACATCCAATGCTTGACAGTTTAGATGAGAAACGTGTGAGCTTCGTGAACGATGTAGTTCGTTTGAGCTTAAAAGTGAATGCCCTTACCTGAAACGAAGTAGAGCTTGTAGGAAGACACAGAGCCTGGGATTTAACTCCATTTCTGAGGGGAAACACACAGCACAGTTCTCATCCATGAATCACACTCTGTTTTAGAGCAAGAAGCACGCTCTTCCTTTCTAGAGTCTCTAATACAGCAGGAAACGTGATTGTGCTCAGAACAAAAGAACTGTGTTTCCTACACATACGAACCATATCTAGTCCAACTCTGTTTCTGAAACTGATGCAAAGCACTGGTCCTCTAACATCCAAAGCTTGTCAGTTAAGCTTAGAAACATGTGAGCTTCGTGACCTATGTAGTTCGTTTCAGCTGTAAAGTTCCTGCCCTTACCTGAAACGAAGTCTTGCTTGTAGGAAGACTCAGAGCCTGGAATTTAACTCCATTTCTGAAGTGAAACACACGGCAGAGTTCTCTTCCATTAATCACACTGTGCTTTAGAGCAAGAAGCACGCTCTAGGTTTCAAGAGTCTCTAAGACAGCAGAAAACGTTAGTGTGCTGAGAACAAAAGAACGGTGTTTCCTACACATACGGACCATATCTAGTCCAACTCTGCTTCTGAAATTCATACAAAGCACTGGTCCTCTCACATCCAAAGCTTGTCAGTTAAGCTTAGAAACGTGTGAGCTTCGTGAACGATGTAGTTCCTTTGAGCTGAAAAGTGACTGCCCTTACCTGAAACGAAGTCTTGCTTGTAGGAAGACACAGAGCCTGGGATTTAATTCCATTTCTGAGGGGAAACACACAGCACAGTTCTCATGAATGAATCACACTCTGTTTTAGAGCAAGAAGCACGCTCTTCCTTTCTAGAGTCTCTAATACAGCAGGAAAAGTGATTGTGCTCAGAACAAAAGAGCTGTGTTTCCTACACATACGGACCATATCTAGTTCAACTCTTCTTCTGAAAATGATACAAAGCACAGGTCCTGTAACATCCAATGTTTTTCAATTAAGACCGAGATCCGTGTGAGCGTCGGGAATGGTGTAGTTCTTTTTAGCTGTAATGTAACTGACCTTACCTGAAACGAAGTCTTGCTTGTAGGAAGACTCAGAGCCTGGAATTTAACTCCATTTCTGAAGTGAAACACACAGCAGAGTTCTCATCCATTGATCACACTCTGCTTTAGAGCAAGAAGCACGCTCTAGGTTTCTAGAGTCTCTAAGACAGAAGGAAACGTGAGTGTGCAGAGAACAAAAGAACGGTGTTTCCTACACATACAGACCATATCTAGTCCAAATCTGATTCTGAAACTGATACAAAGCACTGGTCCTCTAACATCCAAAGCTTGTCAGTTAAGCTTAGAAACGTGTGAGCTTCATGAACGATCTAGTTCATTTGAGCTGAAAGGTGACTGCCCTTACCTGAAACGAAATCTTGCTTGTAGGAAGACACAGAGCCTGGGATTTAATTCCATTTCTGAGGGGAAACACACAGCACAGTTTTCATCCATGAATCACACTCTTTTTTCGAGCAAGAAGCAGGCTCTTCCTTTCTAGAGTATCTAATACAGCAGGAAACGTGATTGTGCTCAGAACAAAAGAGCTGTGTTTCCTACACATACGGACCATATCTAGTTCAACTCTCCTTCTGAAAATGACACAAAGCACAGGTCCTGTAACATCCAATGTTTTTCAATTAAGACCGATATCCGTGTGAGCTTCGTGAACGATGTAGTTCGTTTGAGCTGTAAAGTAACTGACCTTACCTGAAACGAAGTCTTGCTTGTAGGAAGACTCAGAGCCTGGAATTTAACTCCATTTCTGAAGTGAACCACACAGCAGAGTTCTCATCCATTGATCACACTCTGCTTTAGAGCAAGAAGCACGCTCTAGGTTTCTAGAGTCTCTAAGACAGCAGGAAACGTGAGTGTGCTGAGAACAATAGAACCGTGTTTTATACATACAGACCATATCTAGTCCAACTCTGATTCTGAAACTGACACAAAGCACTGGTCCTCTAACATCCAAAGCTTGTCAGTTAAGATGAGAAACGTGTTAGTTTCGTGAACGATGTAGTTCGTTTGAGCTGAAAAGTGACTGCCCTTACCTGAAACGAAGTTTTGCTTGTAGGAAGACACAGAGCCTGGGATTTAACACCATTTCTGAAGAGAAACACACAGCATAGTTCTCATCCATGGATCCCATTCTGCTTTAGAGCAAGAAACACGCTCTTGCTTTCTAGAGTCTCTAATACAGCAGGAAACATGTGTGTGCTCAGAACAAAGAACGGTGTTTCCTACACATACAATCCATATCTAATCCAACTCTGCTTCTGAAACTGAAACCAACTACAGGTCCTCTAACATCCAATGCTTGTCAGTTAAGATGAGAAACTTGTGAGCTTCGTGAACGATGTAGTTCGTTTGAGCTGTAAAGTAACTGCCCTTACCTGAAATGAAGTGTCGCTTGTAGGAAGACTCATACCCTGAGATTTAACTCCATTTCTGAAGTGAAACACACAGCAGAGTTCTCATCCATAGATCACACTCTGCTTTAGAGCAGGAAGCACGCTCTAGCTTTTTTGAGTCTCTAAGACAGCAGGAATCGTGAGTGTGCTGAGAACAAAAGAACGGTGTTTCCTACAAATACCGACCATATCTAGTCCAACACTTCTTCGAGAACTGATACAAAGCACAGGTCCTGTAACATCCAATGCTTGTCAGTTAAGATCAGAAACGTGTGAGCTTAGTGAACAATGTTGTTCGTTTGAGCTGAAAAGTGACTGCCCTTACCTGAAACGAAATCTTGCTTGTAGGAAGACACAGAGCCTGGGATTTAATTCCATTTCTGAGGGGAAACACACAGCACAGTTCTCATCCATGAATCGAACTCTGTTTTAGAGCAAGAAGCACGCTCTTCCTTTCTAGAGTCTCTAATACAGCAGGAAACGTGATTGTGCTCAGAACAAAAGAACTGTGTTTCCTACACATACGGACCATATCTAGTTCAACTTTTCTTCTGTAACTGACACAAAGCACAGGTCCTGTTACATCCAATGCTTTCAATTAAGAGCGAGATAAGTGTGAGCGTCCTGTATGATATATTTCGTTTGAGATGTAAAGTACCTGCCCTTACCTGAAACGAAGTCTTGCTTTTAGGAAGACACAGAGCCTGGGGATTAACTCATTTCTGAAGGGAAACTCACAGCTTAGTTCTCATCCATGGATCACACTCTGCCTTAGAGCAAGAAGCATGCTCTTGCTTTCTAGAATCTCTAATACAGCAGGAAACTTGAGTGTGCTCAGAACAAAAGAACGGTGTTTCCTACACATACGAACCATATCTAGTCCAACTCTGATTCTGAAACCCATACAAATCACTGGTCCTCTCACATCCAAAGCTTGTCAGTTAAGCTTAGAAACGTGTGAGATTCGTGAACTATGTAGTTCCTTTCAGCTGTAAAGTTCCTGCCCTTACCTGAAACGAAATCTTGCTTGTAGGAAGACTCAGAGCCTGGTATTTAACTCCATTTCTGAAGTGAAACACACGGCAGAGTTCTCTTCCATTGCTCACACTGTGCTTTAGAGTAAGAAGCACGCTCTAGGTTTCTAGAGTCTCTAATACGTCAGGAAACATGATTTTGCTCAGTACAAAAGAACGGTGTTTCCTACACATACGGACCATATCTAGTTCAACTCTGCTTCTGAAACTGAAACCAACTACAGATCCTCTAACTTCCAATGCTTGTCAGATAAGATAAGAAACTTGTGAGCTTCGTGAACGATGTTGTTCTTTGAGCTGTAAAGTAACTGCCCGTACCTGAAATGAAGTGTCGCTTGTAGGAAGACTCATACCCTGGGATTTAACTCCATTTCTGAAGTGAAACACACAGCAGAGTTCTCATCCATAGATCACACTCTGCTCTAGAGTAGGAAGCACGCTCTAGCTTTCTTGAGTCTCTAGACAGCAGGAATCGTGAGTGTGCTGAGAACAAAAGAATGTTGTTTCCTACACATACCGACCATATCTAGTCCACCACTTCTTCGAGAACTGATACAAAGCACAGGTCCTGTAACATCCAATGCTTGTCAGTTAAGATCAGAAACGTGTGAGCTTAGTGAACGATGTTGTTCGTTTGAGATGAAAAGTGACTGCCCTTACCTGAAACAAAGTCTTGCATTTAGGAAGACGCAGAGCCTGGAATTTAACTCCACTTCTGACGAGAAACACACAGCATAGTTCATCCATGGATCCCATTCTGCTTTAGAGCAAGAAGCACGCTCTTGCTTTCTAGAGTCTCTAAGACAACAGGAAAAGTGAGTGTGTTGAGAACAATAGAACCGTGTTTCCTACACATACGGACCATATCTAGTCCAACTCTGATTCTGAAACTGAAACAAAGCACTGGTCCTATAACATCCAAAGCTTGTCAGTTAAGATGAGAAACGTGTTAGCTTCGTGAACGATGTCGTTCGTTTGAGCTGAAAAGTGACTGCCCTTACCAGAAACGAAGTCTTGCTTGAAGGAAGATACAGAGCCTGGGATTTAACTCCATTTCTGAAGTGAAACACACAGCAGAGTTCTCATCCTTTGATCACACTCTGCTTTAGAGCAAGAAGCACGCTCTTGCTTCTAGAGTCTCTAAGACAACAGGAAACGTGAGTGTGCTGAGAACAATAGAACCGTGTTTTATACATACAGACCATATCTAGTCCAACTTTGATTCTGAAACTGATACAAAGCACTGGTCCTCTAACATCCAAAGCCTGTCAGTTAAGATGAGAAACGTGTTAGCTTCGTGAACGATGTCGTTCGTTTGAGCTGAAAAGTGACTGCCCTTACCAGAAACGAAGTCTTGCTTGTAGGAAGACACAGAGCCTGGGGATTAACTCATTTCTGAAGGTAAACACACAGCTTAGTTCTCATCCATGGATCACACTCTGCCTTAGAGCAAGAAGCACGCTCTTGCTTTCTAGAGTCTCTAATAGAACAGGAAACTTGAGTGTGCTCAGAACAAAAGAACAGTGTTTCCTACACATACGGACCATATCTAGTCCAACTCTGCTTCTGAAACTCATACAAAGCACTGGTCCTCTCACATCCAAGGCTTGTCAGTTAAGCTTAGAAACGTGTGAGCTTCGTGAACGATGTAGTTCCTTTTAGCTGAAAAGTGACTGCCCTTACCTGAAACGAAGTCTTGCTTGTAGGAAGACACAGAGCCTGGGATTTAATTCCATTTCTGAGGGGAAACACACAGCACAGTTCTCATGCATGAATCACACTCTGTTTTAGAGCAAGAAGCATGCTCTTCCGTTCTAGAGTCTCTAATACAGCAGGAAACGTGATTGTGCTCAGAACAAAAGAGCTGTGTTTCCTACAAATACGGACCATATCTCGTTCAACTCTTCTTCTGAAAATGACACAAAGCACAGGTCCTGTAACATCCAATGTCTTTCAATTAAGACCGAGATCCGTGTGAGCTTCGTGAATGATGTAGTTCTTTTTAGCTGTAATGTAACTGACCCTACCTGAAACGAAGTCTTGCTTGTAGGAAGACTCAGAGCCTGGAATTTAACTCCATTTCTGAAGTGAAACACACAGCAGAGTTCTCATCCATTGATCACACTCTGCTTTAGAGCAAGAAGCACGCTATAGGTTTCTAGAATCTCTAAGACAGCAGGAAACGTGAGTGTGCTGAGAACAAAAGAACGGTGTTTCCTAAACATACAGACCATATCTAGTCCAAATCTGCTTCTGAAACTGATACAAACCACTGGTCCTCTAACATCCAATGCTTGTCACTTAAGCTGAGAAACGTGTGAGCTTCGGGAACGATGTAGTTCGTTTGAGCTGAAAAGTGACTGCCCTTACCTGAAATGAAGTCTTGCATGTAGGAAGATGCAGAGCCTGGAATTTAACTCCACTTCTGAATTGAAACACACAGCATAGTTCTCATCCATGGATCCCATTCTGCTTTAGAGCAAGAAGCACGCTCTTGCTTTCTAGAGTCTCTAATACAGCAGGAAACTTGAGTGTGCTCAGAACAAAAGAACAGTGTTTCCTACACATACAGACCATATCTAGTTCAACTCTGCTTCTGAAACTGAAACAAACCAGAGGTATTCTAACATCCAATGCTTGACAGTTTAGATGAGAAACGTGTGAGCTTCGTGAACGATGTAGTTCGTTTGAGCTTTAAAGTGACTGCCCTTACCTGAAACGAAGTAGAGCTTGTAGGAAGACACAGAGCCTGGGATTTAACTCCATTTCTGAGGGGAAACACACAGCACAGTTCTCATCCATGAATCACACTCTGTTTTAGAGCAAGAAGCACGCTCTTCCTTTCTAGAGTCTCTAATACAGCAGGAAACGTGATTGTGCTCAGAACAAAAGAACTGTGTTTCCTACACATACGAACCATATCTAGTCCAACTCTGTTTCTGAAACTGATGCAAAGCACTGGTCCTCTAACATCCAAAGCTTGTCAGTTAAGCTTAGAAACGTGTGAGCTTCGTGACCTATGTAGTTCGTTTCAGCTGTAAAGTTCCTGCCCTTACCTGAAACGAAGTCTTGCTTGTAGGAAGACTCAGAGCCTGGAATTTAACTCCATTTCTGAAGTGAAACACACGGCAGAGTTCTCTTCCATTAATCACACTGTGCTTTAGAGCAAGAAGCACGCTCTAGGTTTCTAGAGTCTCTAAGACAGCAGAAAAAGTTAGTGTGCTGAGAACAAAAGACCGGTGTTTCCTACACATACGGACCATATCTAGTCCAACTCTGCTTCTGAAATTCATACAAAGCACTGGTCCTCTCACATCCAAAGCTGGTCAGTTAAGCTTAGAAACGTGTGAGCTTCGTGCACGATGTAGTTCCTTTGAGCTGAAAAGTGACTGCCCTTACCTGAAACGAAGTCTTGCTTGTAGGAAGACACAGAGCCTGGGATTTAATTCCATTTCTGAGGGGAAACACACAGCACAGTTCTCATGCATGAATCACACTCTGTTTTAGAGCAAGAAGCACGCTCTTCCTTTCTAGAGTCTCTAATACAGCAGGAAAAGTGATTGTGCTCAGAACAAAAGAGCTGTGTTTCCTACACATACGGACCATATCTAGTTCAACTCTTCTTCTGAAAATGATACAAAGCACAGGTCCTGTAACATCCAATGTTTTTCAATTAAGACCGAGATCCGTGTGAGCGTCGGGAATGGTGTAGTTCTTTTTAGCTGTAATGTAACTGACCTTACCTGAAACGAAGTCTTGCTTGTAGGAAGACTCAGAGCCTGGAATTTAACTCCATTTCTGAAGTGAAACACACAGCAGAGTTCTCATCCATTGATCACACTCTGCTTTAGAGCAAGAAGCACGCTCTAGGTTTCTAGAGTCTCTAAGACAGCAGGAAACGTGAGTGTGCTGAGAACAAAAGAACGGTGTTTCCTACACATACAGACCATATCTAGTCCAAATCTGATTCTGAAACTGATACAAAGCACTGGTCCTCTAACATCCAAAGCTTGTCAGTTAAGCTTAGAAACGTGTGAGCTTCGTGAACGATCTAGTTCATTTGAGCTGAAAGGTGACTGCCCTTACCTGAAACGAAATCTTGCTTGTAGGAAGACACAGAGCCTGGGATTTAACTCGATTTCTGAAGGGAAACACAAGCATAGTTCTCATCTATGGATCACACTCTGCTTTAGAGCAAGAAGGACCCTCTTCCTTTCTAGAGTTTCTAATACAGCAGGAAACTTGAGTGTGCTCAGAACAAAAGAACGGTGTTTCCTACACATACAGACCATATCTAGTTCAACTCTGCTTCTGAAACTGAAACAAACCAGAGGTCCTCTAACATCCAATGCTTGACAGTTTAGATGAGAATCGTGTGAGCTTCGTGAACGATGTAGTTCGTTTGAGCTTATAAGTTCCTGCCCTTACCTGAAACGAAGTAGTGCTTGTAGGAAGACACAGAGCCTGGGATTTAACTCCATTTCTGAGGGGAAACACACAGCACAGTTCTCATCCATGAATAACACTCTGTTTTAGAGCAAGAAGCACGCTCTTCCTTTCTAGAGTCTCTAATACAGCAGGAAACGTGATTGTGCTCAGAACAAAAGAACTGTGTTTCCTACACATACGGACCATATCTAGTTCAACTTTTCTTCTGTAACTGACACAAAGCACAGGTCCTGTTACATCCAATGCTTTCAATTAAGACCGAGATAAGTGTGAGCGTCCTGTATGATATATTTCGTTTGAGATGTAAAGTACCTGCCCTTACCTGAAACGAAGTCTTGCTTTTAGGAAGACACAGAGCCTGGTGATTAACTCATTTCTGAAGGTAAACACACAGCTTAGTTCTCATCCATGGATCACACTCTGCCTTAGAGCAAGAAGCACGCTCTTGCTTTCTAGAATCTCTAATACAGCAGGAAACTTGAGTGTGCTCAGAACAAAAGAACGGTGTTTCCTACACATACGAACCATATCTAGTCCAACTCTGATTCTGAAACCCATACAAATCACTGGTCCTCTCACATCCAAAGCTTGTCAGTTAAGCTTAGAAACGTGTGAGATTCGTGAACTATGTAGTTCCTTTCAGCTGTAAAGTTCCTGCCCTTACCTGAAACGAAGTCTTGCTTGTAGGAAGACTCAGAGCCTGGTATTTAACTCCATTTCTGAAGTGAAACACACGGCAGAGTTCTCTTCCATTGCTCACACTGTGCTTTAGAGTAAGAAGCACGCTCTAGGTTTCTAGAGTCTCTAATACGTCACGAAACATGATTTTGCTCAGTACAAAAGAACGGTGTTTCCTACACCTACGGACCATATCTAGTTCAACTCTGCTTCTGAAACTGAAACCAACTACAGATCCTCTAACATCCAATGCTTGTCAGATAAGATGAGAAACTTGTGAGCTTCGTGAACGATGTAGTTCTTTTGAGCTGTAAAGTAACTGCCTGTACCTGAAATGAAGTGTCGCTTGTAGGAAGACTCATACCCTGGGATTTAACTCCATTTCTGAAGTGAAACACACAGCAGAGTTCTCATCCATAGAACACACTCTGCTCTAGAGCAGGAAGCACGCTCTAGCTTTCTTGAGTCTCTAGACAGCAGGAATCGTGAGTGTGCTGAGAACAAAAGAAGGGTGTTTCCTACACATATCGACCATATCTAGTCCACCAACTCTTCGAGAACTGATACAAAGCACAGGTCCTGTAACATCCAAAGCTTGTCAGTTAAGATGAGAAACATATTAGCTTCGTGAACGATGTAGTTCGTTTGAGCTGAAAAGTGACTGCCCTTACCAGAAACGAAGTCTTGCTTGTAGAAAGACACAGAGCCTGGGGATTAAGTCATTTCTGAAGGGAAACACACAGCATAGTTCTCATCCATGGATCACACTCTGCCTTAGAGCAAGAAGCACGCTCTTGCTTTCTAGAGTCTCTAATACAGCAGGAAACTTGAGTGTGCTCAGAACAAAAGAACAGTGTTTCCCACATACAGACCATATCTAGTTCAACTCTGCTTCTGAAACTGAAACAAACCAGAGGTATTCTCACATCCAATGCTTGACAGTTTAGATGAGAAACGTGTGAGCTTCGTGAACGATGTAGTTCTTTTGAGCTTAAAAGTGACTGCCCTTACCTGAAACGAAGTAGAGCTTGTAGGAAGACACAGAGCCTGGGATTTAACTCCATTTCTGAGGGGAAACACACAGCACAGTTCTCATCCATGAATCACACTCTGTTTTAGAGCAAGAAGCACGCTCTTCCTTTCTAGAGTCTCTAATACAGCAGGAAACGTGATTGTGCTCAGAACAAAAGAACTGTGTTTCCTACACATACGAACCATATCTAGTCCAACTCTGTTTCTGAAACTGATGCAAAGCACTGGTCCTCTAACATCCAAAGCTTGTCAGTTAAGCTTAGAAACGTGTGAGCTTCGTGACCTATGTAGTTCGTTTCAGCTGTAAAGTTCCTGCCCTTACCTGAAACGAAGTCTTGCTTGTAGGAAGACTCATAGCCTGGAATTTAACTCCATTTCTGAAGTGAAACACACGGCAGAGTTCTCTTCCATTAATCACACTGTGCTTTAGAGCAAGAAGCACGCTCTAGGTTTCTAGAATCTCTAAGACAGCAGAAAACGTGAGTGTGCTGAGAACAAAAGTACGGTGTTTCCTACACATACGGACCATATCTAGTCCAACTCTGCTTCTGAAATTCATATAAAGCACTGGTCCTCTCACATCCAAAGCTTGTCAGTTAAGCTTAGAAACGTGTGAGCTTCGTGAACGATGTAGTTCCTTTGAGCTGAAAAGTGACTGCCCTTACCTGAAACGAAGTCTTGCTTGTAGGAAGACACAGAGCCTGGGATTTAATTCCATTTCTGAGGGGAAACACACAGCACAGTTCTCATGCATGAATCACACTCTGTTTTAGAGCAAGAAGCACGCTCTTCCTTTCTAGAGTCTCTAATACAGCAGGAAACGTGATTGTGCTCAGAACAAAAGAGCTGTGTTTCCTACACATACGGACCATATCTAGTTCAACTCTTCTTCTGAAAATGATACAAAGCACAGGTCCTGTAACATCCAATGTTTTTCAATTAAGACCGAGATCCGTGTGAGCGTCGGGAATGGTGTAGTTCTTTTTAGCTGTAATGTAACTGACCTTACCTGAAACGAAGTCTTGCTTGTAGGAAGACTCAGAGCCTGGAATTTAACTCCATTTCTGAAGTGAAACACACAGCAGAGTTCTCATCCATTGATCACACTCTGCTTTAGAGCAAGAAGCACGCTCTAGGTTTCTAGAGTCTCTAAGACAGCAGGAAACGTGAGTGTGCTGAGAACAAAAGACCGGTGTTTCCTACACATACAGACCATATCTAGTCCAAATCTGATTCTGAAACTGATACAAAGCACTGGTCCTCTCACATCCAAAGCTGGTCAGTTAAGCTTAGAAACGTGTGAGCTTCGTGAACGATGTAGTTCATTTGAGCTGAAAGGTGACTGCCCTTACCTGAAACAAAGTCTTGCATGTAGGAAGACACAGAAGCTGGGATTTAACTCGATTTCTGAAGGGAAACACAAGCATAGTTCTCATCCATGGATCACACTCTGCTTTAGAGCAAGAAGGACCCTCTTCCTTTCTAGAGTTTCTAATACAGCAGGAAACTTGAGTGTGCTCAGAACAAAAGAACGGTGTTTCCTACACATACAGACCATATCTAGTTCAACTCTGCTTCTGAAACTGAAACAAACCAGAGGTCCTCTAACATCCAATGCTTGACAGTTTAGATGAGAAACGTGTGAGCTTCGTGAACGATGTAGTTCGTTTGAGCTTATAAGTTCCTGCCCTTACCTGAAACGAAGTAGTGCTTGTAGGAAGGCACAGAGCCTGGGATTTAACTCCATTTCTGAGGGGAAACACACAGCACAGTTCTCATCCATGAATAACACTCTGTTTTAGAGCAAGAAGCACGCTCTTCCTTTCTAGAGTCTCTAATACAGCAGGAAACGTGATTGTGCTCAGAACAAAAGAACTGTGTTTCCTACACATACGGACCATATCTAGTTCAACTTTTCTTCTGTAACTGACACAAAGCACAGGTCCTGTTACATCCAATGCTTTCAATTAAGACCAAGATAAGTGTGAGCGTCCTGTATGATATATTTCGTTTGAGCTGTAAAGTACCTGCCCTTACCTGAAACGAAGTCTTGCTTTTAGGAAGACACAGAGCCTGGGGATTAACTCATTTCTGAAGGGAAACACACAGCTTAGTTCTCATCCATGGATCACACTCTGCCTTAGAGCAAGAAGCACGCTCTTGCTTTCTAGAATCTCTAATACAGCAGGAAACTTGAGTGTGCTCAGAACAAAAGAACGGTGTTTCCTACACATACGAACCATATCTAGTCCAACTCTGATTCTGAAACCCATACAAATCACTGGTCCTCTCACATCCAAAGCTTGTCAGTTAAGCTTAGAAACGTGTGAGATTCGTGAACTATGTAGTTCCTTTCAGCTGTAAAGTTCCTGCCCTTACCTGAAACGAAGTCTTGCTTGTAGGAAGACTCAGAGCCTGGTATTTAACTCCATTTCTGAAGTGAAACACACGGCAGAGTTCTCTTCCATTGCTCACACTGTGCTTTAGAGTAAGAAGCACGCTCTAGGTTTCTAGAGTCTCTAATACGTCAGGAAACATGATTTTGCTCAGTACAAAAGAACGGTGTTTCCTACACATAAGGACCATATCTAGTTCAACTCTGCTTCTGAAACTGAAACCAACTACAGATCCTCTAACATCCAATGCTTGTCAGATAAGATGAGAAACTTGTGAGCTTCGTGACGATGTAGTTCGTTTGAGCTGTAAAGTAACTGCCCGTACCTGAAATGAAGTGTCGCTTGTAGGAAGACTCATACCCTGGGATTTAACTCCATTTCTGAAGTGAAACACACAGCAGAGTTCTCATCCATAGAACACACTCTGCTCTAGAGCAGGAAGCACGCTCTAGCTTTCTTGAGTCTCTAGACAGCAGGAATCGTGAGTGTGCTGAGAACAAAAGAAGGGTGTTTCCTACACATACCGACCATATCTAGTCCACCAACTCTTCGAGAACTGATACAAAGCACAGGTCCTGTAACATCCAAAGCTTGTCAGTTAAGATGAGAAACATATTAGCTTCGTGAACGATGTAGTTCGTTTGAGCTGAAAAGTGACTGCCCTTACCAGAAACGAAGTCTTGCTTGTAGAAAGACACAGAGCCTGGGGATTAAGTCATTTCTGAAGGGAAACACACAGCATAGTTCTCATCCATGGATCACACTCTGCCTTAGAGCAAGAAACACGCTCTTGCTTTCTAGTGTCTCTAATACAGCAGGAAACGTGATTGTGCTCAGAACAAAAGAACGGTGTTTCCTACACATACAGACCATATCTAGTTCAACTCTGCTTCTGAAACTGAAACAAACCAGAGGTCCTCTAACATCCAATGCTTGACAGTTTAGATGAGAAACGTGTGAGCTTTGTGAACGATGTAGTTCGTTTGAGCTTAAAAGTGACTGCCCTTACCTGAAACGAAGTAGAGATTGTAGGAAGACACAGAGCATGGGATTTAACTCCATTTCTGAGGAGAAACACACAGCACAGTTATCATCCATGAATCACACTCTGTTTTAGAGCAAGAAGGATGCTCTTCCTTTCTAGAGTCTCTAATACAGCAGGAAACGTGATTGTGCTCAGAACAAAAGAACTGTGTTTCCTACACATACGGACCATATCTAGTTCAACATTTCTTCTGTAACTGACACAAAGCACAGGTCCTGTTACATCCAATGCTTTTCAATTAAGACCAATATACGTGTGAGCGTCGTGTATGATATAGTTCATTTGAGCTGTAAAGTACCTGCCCTTACCTGAAACGAAGTCTTGCTTTTAGGAAGACACAGAGCCTGGGATTTAACTCCATTTCTGAAGTGAAACACACAGCAGATTTCTCATCCATTGATCACACTCTGCTTTAGAGCAAGAAGCACGCTCTAGGTTTCTAGAGTCTCTAGACAGCAGGAATCGTGAGTGTGCTGAGAACAAAAGAAGGGTGTTTCCTACACATACCGACCATATCTAGTCCACCAACTCTTCGAGAACTGATACAAAGCACAGGTCCTGTAACATCCAAAGCTTGTCAGTTAAGATGAGAAACATATTAGCTTCGTGAACGATGTAGTTCGTTTGAGCTGAAAAGTGACTGCCCTTACCAGAAACGAAGTCTTGCTTGTAGAAAGACACAGAGCCTGGGGATTAAGTCATTTCTGAAGGGAAACACACAGCATAGTTCTCATCCATGGATCACACTCTGCCTTAGAGCAAGAAACACGCTCTTGCTTTCTAGTGTCTCTAATACAGCAGGAAACGTGATTGTGCTCAGAACAAAAGAACGGTGTTTCCTACACATACAGACCATATCTAGTTCAACTCTGCTTCTGAAACTGAAACAAACCAGAGGTCCTCTAACATCCAATGCTTGACAGTTTAGATGAGAAACGTGTGAGCTTTGTGAACGATGTAGTTCGTTTGAGCTTAAAAGTGACTGCCCTTACCTGAAACGAAGTAGAGATTGTAGGAAGACACAGAGCATGGGATTTAACTCCATTTCTGAGGAGAAACACACAGCACAGTTATCATCCATGAATCACACTCTGTTTTAGAGCAAGAAGGATGCTCTTCCTTTCTAGAGTCTCTAATACAGCAGGAAACGTGATTGTGCTCAGAACAAAAGAACTGTGTTTCCTACACATACGGACCATATCTAGTTCAACATTTCTTCTGTAACTGACACAAAGCACAGGTCCTGTTACATCCAATGCTTTTCAATTAAGACCAATATATGTGTGAGCGTCGTGTATGATATAGTTCATTTGAGCTGTAAAGTACCTGCCCTTACCTGAAACGAAGTCTTGCTTTTAGGAAGACACAGAGCCTGGGATTTAACTCCATTTCTGAAGTGAAACACACAGCAGATTTCTCATCCATTGATCACACTCTGCTTTAGAGCAAGAAGCACACTCTAGGTTTCTAGAGTCTCTAAGACAGCAGGAAACGTGAGTGTGCTGAGAACAATAGAACCGTGTTTTATACATACAGACCATATCTAGTCCAACTCTGATTATGAAACTGATACAAAGCACTGGTCCTCTAACATCCAAAGCTTGTCAGTTAAGATGAGATACGTGTTAGCTTCGTGAACGATGTAGTTCGTTTGAGCTGAAAAGTGACTGCCCTTACCAGAAACGAAGTCTTGCTTGTAGGAAGACACAGAGACTGGGGATTAACTCATTTCTGAAGGGAAACACACAGCTTAGTTCTAATCCATGGATCACACTCTGCCTTAGAGCAAGAAGCACGCTCTTGCTTTCTAGAGTCTCTAATACAGCAGGAAACTTGAGTGTGCTCAGAACAAAAGAACAGTGTTTCCTACACATACGAACCATATCTAGTCCAACTCTGATTCGGAAACTGATACAAAGCACTGGTCCTCTAACATCCAAAGCTTGTCAGTTAAGCTTAGAAACGTGTGAGCTTCGTGACCTATGTAGTTCGTTTCAGCTGTAAAGTTCCTGCCCTTACCTGAAACGAAGTCTTGCTTGTAGGAAGACTCAGAGCCTGGTATTTAACTCCATTTCTGAAGTGAAACACACGGCATCGTTCTCTTCCATTGATCACACTGTGCTTTAGAGCAAGAAGCATGCTCTAGGTTTCTAGAGTCTCTAAGACAGCAGGAAACGTGAGTGTGCTGAGAACAAAAGAACGGTGTTTCCTAAACATACGGACCATATCGAGTCCAACTCTGCTTCTGTAACTCATACAAAGCACTGGTCCTCTCACATCCAAAGCTTGTCATTTAAGCTTAGAAAGGTGTGAGCTTCGTGAACGATGTAGTTCCTTTGAGCTGAAAAGTGACTGCCATTACCTGAAACGAAGTCTTGCTTGTAGGAAGACACAGAGCCTGGGATTTAATTCCATTTCTGAGTGGAAACACACAGCACAGTCCTCATCCATGAATCACACTCTGTTTTAGAGCAAGAAGCACGCTCTTCCTTTCTAGAGTCTCTAATACAGCAGGAAACATGATTGTGCTCAGAACAAAAGAGCTGTGTTTCCTACACATACAGACCATATCTAGTTCAACTCTTCTTCTGAAAATGACACAAAGCACAGGTCCTGTAATATCCAATGTTTTTCAATAAAGACCGAGATCCATGTGAGCTTCGTGAACGATGTTGCTTGTTTGAGCTGTAAAGTAACTGTCCTTACCTGAAACGAAGTCTTGCTTTTAGGAAGACACAGAGCCTGGGATTTAACTCCATTTCTGAAGTGAAACACACAGCAGAGTTCTCATCCATTCATCACACTCTGCTTTACAGCAAGAAGCACGCATTAGGTTTCTAGAGTCTCTAAGACAGCAGGAAACGTGAGTGTGCTGAGAACAATAGAACCGTGTTTTATACATACAGACCATATCTAGTCCAACTCTGATTCTGAAACTGATACAAAGCACTGGTCCTCTAACATCCAAAGCTTGTCAGTTAAGATGAGATACGTGTTAGCTTCGTGAACGATGTAGTTCGTTTGAGCTGAAAAGTGACTGCCCTTACCAGAAACGAAGTCTTGCTTGTAGGAAGACACAGAGACTGGGGATTAACTCATTTCTGAAGGGAAACACAC
The DNA here is from genome assembly GCA_949786385.1 of Onychomys leucogaster. NCBI lineage: Eukaryota > Metazoa > Chordata > Mammalia > Rodentia > Cricetidae > Onychomys > Onychomys leucogaster. The sequence continues at coordinate 3,487,307 of CATKUP010000029.1, forward strand.
AGCTTAGTTCTAATCCATGGATCACACTCTGCCTTAGAGCAAGAAGCACGCTCTTGCTTTCTAGAGTCTCTAATACAGCAGGAAACTTGAGTGTGCTCAGAACAAAAGAACAGTGTTTCCTACACATACGAACCATATCTAGTCCAACTCTGATTCGGAAACTGATACAAAGCACTGGTCCTCTAACATCCAAAGCTTGTCAGTTAAGCTTAGAAACGTGTGAGCTTCGTGACCTATGTAGTTCGTTTCAGCTGTAAAGTTCCTGCCCTTACCTGAAACGAAGTCTTGCTTGTAGGAAGACTCAGAGCCTGGTATTTAACTCCATTTCTGAAGTGAAACACACGGCATCGTTCTCTTCCATTGATCACACTGTGCTTTAGAGCAAGAAGCATGCTCTAGGTTTCTAGAGTCTCTAAGACAGCAGGAAACGTGAGTGTGCTGAGAACAAAAGAACGGTGTTTCCTAAACATACGGACCATATCGAGTCCAACTCTGCTTCTGTAACTCATACAAAGCACTGGTCCTCTCACATCCAAAGCTTGTCATTTAAGCTTAGAAAGGTGTGAGCTTCGTGAACGATGTAGTTCCTTTGAGCTGAAAAGTGACTGCCATTACCTGAAACGAAGTCTTGCTTGTAGGAAGACACAGAGCCTGGGATTTAATTCCATTTCTGAGTGGAAACACACAGCACAGTCCTCATCCATGAATCACACTCTGTTTTAGAGCAAGAAGCACGCTCTTCCTTTCTAGAGTCTCTAATACAGCAGGAAACATGATTGTGCTCAGAACAAAAGAGCTGTGTTTCCTACACATACAGACCATATCTAGTTCAACTCTTCTTCTGAAAATGACACAAAGCACAGGTCCTGTAATATCCAATGTTTTTCAATAAAGACCGAGATCCATGTGAGCTTCGTGAACGATGTTGCTTGTTTGAGCTGTAAAGTAACTGTCCTTACCTGAAACGAAGTCTTGCTTTTAGGAAGACACAGAGCCTGGGATTTAACTCCATTTCTGAAGTGAAACACACAGCAGAGTTCTCATCCATTCATCACACTCTGCTTTACAGCAAGAAGCACGCATTAGGTTTCTAGAGTCTCTAAGACAGCAGGAAACGTGAGTGTGCTGAGAACAATAGAACCGTGTTTTATACATACAGACCATATCTAGTCCAACTCTGATTATGAAACTGATACAAAGCACTGGTCCTCTAACATCCAAAGCTTGTCAGTTAAGATGAGAAAGGTGTTAGCTTCGTGAACGATGTAGTTCGTTTGAGCTGAAAAGTGACTGCCCTTACCAGAAACGAAGTCTTGCTTGTAGGAAGACACAGAGACTGGGGATTAACTCATTTCTGAAGGGAAACACACAGCTTAGTTCTAATCCATGGATCACACTCTGCCTTAGAGCAAGAAGCACGCTCTTGCTTTCTAGAGTCTCTAATACAGCAGGAAACTTGAGTGTGCTCAGAACAAAAGAACAGTGTTTCCTACACATACGAACCATATCTAGTCCAACTCTGATTCGGAAACTGATACAAAGCACTGGTCCTCTAACATCCAAAGCTTGTCAGTTAAGCTTAGAAACGTGTGAGCTTCGTGACCTATGTAGTTCGTTTCAGCTGTAAAGTTCCTGCCCTTACCTGAAACGAAGTCTTGCTTGTAGGAAGACTCAGAGCCTGGTATTTAACTCCATTTCTGAAGTGAAACACACGGCATCGTTCTCTTCCATTGATCACACTGTGCTTTAGAGCAAGAAGCATGCTCTAGGTTTCTAGAGTCTCTAAGACAGCAGGAAACGTGAGTGTGCTGAGAACAAAAGAACGGTGTTTCCTAAACATACGGACCATATCGAGTCCAACTCTGCTTCTGTAACTCATACAAAGCACTGGTCCTCTCACATCCAAAGCTTGTCATTTAAGCTTAGAAAGGTGAGAGCTTCGTGAACGATGTAGTTCCTTTGAGCTGAAAAGTGACTGCCATTACCTGAAACGAAGTCTTGCTTGTAGGAAGACACAGAGCCTGGGATTTAATTCCATTTCTGAGTGGAAACACACAGCACAGTCCTCATCCATGAATCACACTCTGTTTTAGAGCAAGAAGCACGCTCTTCCTTTCTAGAGTCTCTAATACAGCAGGAAACATGATTGTGCTCAGAACAAAAGAGCTGTGTTTCCTACACATACAGACCATATCTAGTTCAACTCTTCTTCTAAAAATGACACAAAGCACAGGTCCTGTAATATCCAATGTTTTTCAATAAAGACCGAGATCCATGTGAGCTTCGTGAACGATGTTGCTTGTTTGAGCTGTAAAGTAACTGTCCTTACCTGAAACGAAGTCTTGCTTTTAGGAAGACACAGAGCCTGGGATTTAACTCCATTTCTGAAGTGAAACACACAGCAGAGTTCTCATCCATTCATCACACTCTGCTTTACAGCAAGAAGCACGCATTAGGTTTCTAGAGTCTCTAAGACAGCAGGAAACGTGAGTGTGCTGAGAACAATAGAACCGTGTTTTATACATACAGACCATATCTAGTCCAACTCTGATTCTGAAACTGATACAAAGCACTGGTCCTCTAACATCCAAAGCTTGTCAGTTAAGATGAGAAAGGTGTTAGCTTCGTGAACGATGTAGTTCGTTTGAGCTGAAAAGTGACTGCCCTTACCAGAAACGAAGTCTTGCTTGTAGGAAGACACAGAGACTGGGGATTAACTCATTTCTGAAGGGAAACACACAGCTTAGTTCTAATCCATGGATCACACTCTGCCTTAGAGCAAGAAGCACGCTCTTGCTTTCTAGAGTCTCTAATACAGCAGGAAACTTGAGTGTGCTCAGAACAAAAGAACAGTGTTTCCTACACATACGAACCATATCTAGTCCAACTCTGATTCTGAAACTGATACAAAGCACTGGTCCTCTAACATCCAAAGCTTGTCAGTTAAGCTTAGAAACGTGTGAGCTTCGTGACCTATGTAGTTCGTTTCAGCTGTAAAGTTCCTGCCCTTACCTGAAACGAAGTCTTGCTTGTAGGAAGACTCAGAGCCTGGTATTTAACTCCATTTCTGAATTGAAACACATGGCAGAGTTCTCTTCCATTGATCACACTGTGCTTTAGAGCAAGAAGCACGCTCTAGGTTTCTAGAGTCTCTAAGACAGCAGGAAATGTGAGTGTGCTGAGAACAAAAGAGCTGTGTTTCCTACACATACAGACCATATCTAGTTCAACTCTTCTTCTGAAAATGACACAAAGCACAGGTCCTGTAAAATCCAATGTTTTTCAATTAAGACCGAGATCCGTGTGAGCTTCGTGAACGATGTAGTTTGTTTGAGCTGTAAAGTAACTGTCCTTACCTGAAACGAAGTCTTGCTTTTAGGAAGACACAGAGCCTGGGATTTAACTCCATTTCTGAGGGGAAACACACAGCACAGTTCTCATCCATGAATCACACTCTGTTTTAGAGCAAGAAGCACGCTCTTCCTTTCTAGAGTCTCTAATACAGCAGGAAACATGATTGTGCTCAGAACAAAAGAGCTGTGTTTCCTACACATACAGACCATATCTAGTTCAACTCTTCTTCTGAAAATGACACAAAGCACAGGTCCTGTAACATCCAATGTTTTTCAATTAAGACCGAGATCCGTGTGAGCTTCGTGAACGATGTAGTTTGTTTGAGCTGTAAAGTAACTGTCCTTACCTGAAACGAAGTCTTGCTTGTATGAAGACTCAGAGCCTCGAATTTAACTCCATTTCTGAAGTGAACCACACAGCAGAGTTCTCATCCATTGATCACACTCTGCTTTAGAGCAAGAAGCACGCTCTAGGTTTCTAGAGTCTCTAAGACATCAGGAAACGTGAGTGTGCTGAGAACAAAAGAACGGTGTTTCCTACACATACAGACCATATCTAGTTCAACTCTGCTTCTGAAACTGAAACAAACCAGAGGTCCTCTAACATCCAATGCTTGACAGTTTAGATGAGAAACGTGTGAGCTTTGTGAACGATGTAGTTCGTTTGAGCTTAAAAGTTCCTGCCCTTACCTGAAACGAAGTAGTGCTTGTAGGAAGACACAGAGCCTGGGATTTAACTCCATTTCTGAGGGGAAACACACAGCACAGTTCTCATCCATGAATCACACTCTGTTTTAGAGCAAGAAGCACGCTCTTCCTTTCTAGAGTCTCTAATACAGCAGGAAACGTGATTGTGCTCAGAACAAAAGAACTGTGTTTCCTACACATACGGACCATATCTAGTTCAACTTTTCTTCTGTAACTGACACAAAGCACAGGTCCTGTTACATCCAATGCTTTCAATTAAGACCGAGATAAGTGTGAGCGTCCTGTATGATATATTTCGTTTGAGATGTAAAGTACCTGCCCTTACCTGAAACGAAGTCTTGCTTTTAGGAAGACACAGAGCCTGGGGATTAACTCATTTCTGAAGGGAAACACACAGCTTAGTTCTCATCCATGGATCACACTCTGCCTTAGAGCAAGAAGCACGCTCTTGCTTTCTAGAATCTCTAATACAGCAGGAAACTTGAGTGTGCTCAGAACAAAAGAACGGTGTTTCCTACACATACGAACCATATCTAGTCCAACTCTGATTCTGAAACCCATACAAATCACTGGTCCTCTCACATCCAAAGCTTGTCAGTTAAGCTTAGAAACGTGTGAGATTCGTGAACTATGTAGTTCCTTTCAGCTGTAAAGTTCCTGCCCTTACCTGAAACGAAGTCTTGCTTGTAGGAAGACTCAGAGCCTGGTATTTAACTCCATTTCTGAAGTGAAACACACGGCAGAGTTCTCTTCCATTGCTCACACTGTGCTTTAGAGTAAGAAGCACGCTCTAGGTTTCTAGAGTCTCTAATACGTCAGGAAACATGATTTTGCTCAGTACAAAAGAACGGTGTTTCCTACACATACGGACCATATCTAGTTCAACTCTGCTTCTGAAACTGAAACCAACTAGAGATCCTCTAACATCCAATGCTTGCCAGATAAGATAAGAAACTTGTGAGCTTCGTGAACGATGTTGTTCTTTGAGCTGTAAAGTAACTGCCCGTACCTGAAATGAAGTGTCGCTTGTAGGAAGACTCATACCCTGGGATTTAACTCCATTTCTGAAGTGAAACACACAGCAGAGTTCTCATCCATAGATCACACTCTGCTCTAGAGTAGGAAGCACGCTCTAGCTTTCTTGAGTCTCTAGACAGCAGGAATCGTGAGTGTGCTGAGAACAAAAGAACGGTGTTTCCTACACATACCGACCATATCTAGTCCACCACTTCTTCGAGAACTGATACAAAGCACAGGTCCTGTAACATCCAATGCTTGTCAGTTAAGATCAGAAACGTGTGAGCTTAGTGAACGATGTTGTTCGTTTGAGATGAAAAGTGACTGCCCTTACCTGAAACAAAGTCTTGCATTTAGGAAGACGCAGAGCCTGGAATTTAACTCCACTTCTGAAGAGAAACACACAGCATAGTTCATCCATGGATCCCATTCTGCTTTAGAGCAAGAAGCACGCTCTTGCTTTCTAGAGTCTCTAAGACAACAGGAAACCTGAGTGTGTTGAGAACAATAGAACCGTGTTTCCTACACATACGGACCATATCTAGTCCATCTCTGATTCTGAAACTGAAACAAAGCACTGGTCCTCTAACATCCAAAGCTTGTCAGTTAAGATGAGAAACGTGTTAGCTTCGTGAACGATGTCGTTCGTTTGAGCTGAAAAGTGACTGCCCTTACCAGAAACGAAGTCTTGCTTGAAGGAAGATACAGAGCCTGGGATTTAACTCCATTTCTGAAGTGAAACACACAGCAGAGTTCTCATCCTTTGATCACACTCTGCTTTAGAGCAAGAAGCACGCTCTTGCTTCTAGAGTCTCTAAGACAACAGGAAACGTGAGTGTGCTGAGAACAATAGAACCGTGTTTTATACATACAGACCATATCTAGTCCAACTTTGATTCTGAAACTGATACAAAGCACTGGTCCTCTAACATCCAAAGCCTGTCAGTTAAGATGAGAAACGTGTTAGCTTCGTGAACGATGTCGTTCGTTTGAGCTGAAAAGTGACTGCCCTTACCAGAAACGAAGTCTTGCTTGTAGGAAGACACAGAGCCTGGGGATTAACTCATTTCTGAAGGTAAACACACAGCTTAGTTCTCATCCATGGATCACACTCTGCCTTAGAGCAAGAAGCACGCTCTTGCTTTCTAGAGTCTCTAATACAGCAGGAAACTTGAGTGTGCTCAGAACAAAAGAACAGTGTTTCCTACACATACGGACCATATCTAGTCCAACTCTGCTTCTGAAACTCATACAAAGCACTGGTCCTCTCACATCCAAAGCTTGTCAGTTAAGCTTAGAAACGTGTGAGCTTCGTGAACGATGTAGTTCCTTTGAGCTGAAAAGTGACTGCCCTTACCTGAAACGAAGTCTTGCTTGTAGGAAGACACAGAGCCTGGGATTTATTTCAATTTCTGAGGGGAAACACACAGCACAGTTCTCATGCATGAATCACACTCTGTTTTAGAGCAAGAAGCACGCTCTTCCGTTCTAGAGTCTCTAATACAGCAGGAAAAGTGATTGTGCTCAGAACAAAAGAGCTGTGTTTCCTACAAATACGGACCATATCTAGTTCAACTCTTCTTCTGAAAATGACACAAAGCACAGGTCCTGTAACATCCAATGTCTTTCAATTAAGACCGAGATCCGTGTGAGCTTCGTGAATGATGTAGTTCTTTTTAGCTGTAATGTAACTGACCTTACCTGAAACGAAGTCTTGCTTGTAGGAAGACTCAGAGCCTGGAATTTAACTCCATTTCTGAAGTGAAACACACAGCAGAGTTCTCATCCATTGATCACACTCTGCTTTAGAGCAAGAAGCACGCTATAGGTTTCTAGAATCTCTAAGACAGCAGGAAACGTGAGTGTGCTGAGAACAAAAGAAAGGTGTTTCCTAAACATACAGACCATATCTAATCCAAATCTGCTTCTGAAACTGATACAAACCACTGGTCCTCTAACATCCAATGCTTGTCACTTAAGCTGAGAAACGTGTGAGCTTCGGGAACGATGTAGTTCGTTTGAGCTGAAAAGTGACTGCCCTTACCTGAAACTAAGTCTTGCATGTAGGAAGATTCAGAGCCTGGAATTTAACTCCACTTCTGAATTGAAACACACAGCATAGTTCTCATCCATGGATCCCATTCTGCTTTAGAGCAAGAAGCACGCTCTTGCTTTCTAGAGTCTCTAATACAGCAGGAAACTTGAGTGTGCTCAGAACAAAAGAACAGTGTTTCCTACACATCCAGACCATATCTAGTTCAACTCTGCTTCTGAAACTGAAACAAACCAGAGGTATTCTAACATCCAATGCTTGACAGTTTAGATGAGAAACGTGTGAGCTTCGTGAACGATGTAGTTCGTTTGAGCTTAAAAGTGACTGCCCTTACCTGAAACGAAGTAGAGCTTGTAGGAAGACACAGAGCCTGGGATTTAACTCCATTTCTGAGGGGAAACACACAGCACAGTTCTCATCCATGAATCACACTCTGTTTTAGAGCAAAAAGCACGCTCTTCCTTTCTAGAGTCTCTAATACAGCAGGAAACATGATTGTGCTCAGAACAAAAGAACTGTGTTTCCTACACATACGAACCATATCTAGTCCAACTCTGTTTCTGAAACTGATGCAAAGCACTGGTCCTCTAACATCCAAAGCTTGTCAGTTAAGCTTAGAAACGTGTGAGCTTCGTGACCTATGTAGTTCGTTTCAGCTGTAAAGTTCCTGCCCTTACCTGAAACGAAGTCTTGCTTGTAGGAAGACTCAGAGCCTGGAATTTAACTCCATTTCTGAAGTGAAACACACGGCAGAGTTCTCTTCCATTAATCACACTGTGCTTTAGAGCAAGAAGCACGCTCTAGGTTTCTAGAGTCTCTAAGACAGCAGAAAACGTTAGTGTGCTGAGAACAAAAGAACGGTGTTTCCTACACATACGGACCATATCTAGTCCAACTCTGCTTCTGAAATTCATACAAAGCACTGGTCCTCTCACATCCAAAGCTTGTCAGTTAAGCTTAGAAACGTGTGAGCTTCGTGAACGATGTAGTTCCTTTGAGCTGAAAAGTGACTGCCCTTACCTGAAACGAAGTCTTGCTTGTAGGAAGACACAGAGCCTGGGATTTAATTCCATTTCTGAGGGGAAACACACAGCACAGTTCTCATGCATGAATCACACTCTGTTTTAGAGCAAGAAGCACGCTCTTCCTTTCTAGAGTCTCTAATACAGCAAGAAAAGTGATTGTGCTCAGAACAAAAGAGGTGTGTTTCCTACACATACGGACCATATCTAGTTCAACTCTTCTTCTGAAAATGATACAAAGCACAGGTCCTGTAACATCCAATGTTTTTCAATTAAGACCGAGATCCGTGTGAGCGTCGGGAATGGTGTAGTTCTTTTTAGCTGTAATGTAACTGACCTTACCTGAAACGAAGTCTTGCTTGTAGGAAGACTCAGAGCCTGGAATTTAACTCCATTTCTGAAGTGAAACACACAGCAGAGTTCTCATCCATTGATCACACTCTGCTTTAGAGCAAGAAGCACGCTCTAGGTTTCTAGAGTCTCTAAGACAGCAGGAAACGTGAGTGTGCTGAGAACAAAAGAACGGTGTTTCCTACACATACAGACCATATCTAGTCCAAATCTGATTCTGAAACTGATACAAAGCACTGGTCCTCTAACATCCAAAGCTTGTCAGTTAAGCTTAGAAACGTGTGAGCTTCGTGAACGATGTAGTTCATTTGAGCTGAAAGGTGACTGCCCTTACCTGAAACGAAGTCTTGCTTGTAGGAAGACACAGAGCCTGGGATTTAATTCCATTTCTGAGGGGAAACACACAGCACAGTTCTCATCCATGAATCACACTCTTTTTTAGAGCAAGAAGCAGGCTCTTCCTTTCTAGAGTATCTAATACAGCAGGAAACGTGATTGTGCTCAGAACAAAAGAGCTGTGTTTCCTACACATACGGACCATATCTAGTTCAACTCTTCTTCTGAAAATGACACAAAGCACAGGTCCTGTAACATCCAATGTTTTTCAATTAAGACCGATATCCGTGTGAGCTTCGTGAACGATGTAGTTCGTTTGAGCTGTAAAGTAACTGACCTTACCTGAAACGAAGTCTTGCTTGTAGGAAGACTCAGAGCCTGGAATTTAACTCCATTTCTGAAGTGAACCACACAGCAGAGTTCTCATCCATTGATCACACTCTGCTTTAGAGCAAGAAGCACGCTCTAGGTTTCTAGAGTCTCTAAGACAGCAGGAAACGTGAGTGTGCTGAGAACAATAGAACCGTGTTTTATACATACAGACCATATCTAGTCCAACTCTGATTCTGAAACTGACACAAAGCACTGGTCCTCTAACATCCAAAGCTTGTCAGTTAAGATGAGAAACGTGTTAGTTTCGTGAACGATGTAGTTCGTTTGAGCTGAAAAGTGACTGCCCTTACCTGAAACGAAGTTTTGCTTGTAGGAAGACACAGAGCCTGGGATTTAATACCATTTCTGAAGGGAAACACACAGCATAGTTCTCATCCATGGATCCCATTCTGCTTTAGAGCAAGAAACACGCTCTTGCTTTCTAGAGTCTCTAATACAGCAGGAAACATGTGTGTGCTCAGAACAAAAGAACGGTGTTTCCTACACATACAACCCATATCTAATCCAACTCTGCTTCTGAAACTGAAACCAACTACAGGTCCTCTAACATCCAATGCTTGTCAGTTAAGATGAGAAACTTGTGAGCTTCGTGAACGATGTAGTTCATTTGAGCTGTAAAGTAACTGCCCTTACCTGAAATGAAGTGTCGCTTGTAGGAAGACTCATACCCTGAGATTTAACTCCATTTCTGAAGTGAAACACACAGCAGAGTTCTCATCCATAGATCACACTCTGCTTTAGAGCAGGAAGCACGCTCTAGCTTTTTTGAGTCTCTAAGACAGCAGGAATCGTGAGTGTGCTGAGAACAAAAGAACGGTGTTTCCTACAAATACCGACCATATCTAGTCCAACACTTCTTCGAGAACTGATACAAAGCAGAGGTCCTGTAACATCCAATGCTTGTCAGTTAAGATCAGAAACGTGTGAGCTTAGTGAACAATGTTGTTCGTTTGAGCTGAAAAGTGACTGCCCTTACCTGAAACGAAATCTTGCTTGTAGGAAGACACAGAGCCTGGGATTTAATTCCATTTCTGAGGGGAAACACACAGCACAGTTCTCATCCATGAATCACACTCTGTTTTAGAGTAAGAAGCACGCTCTTCCTTTCTAGAGTCTCTAATAGAGCAGGAAACGTGATTGTGCTAAGAAAAAAAGAGCTGTGTTTCCTACACATACGGACCATATCTAGTTCAAATCTTCTTCTGAAACTGAAACCAACTACAGGTCCTCTAACATCCAAAACTTGTCAGTTAAGATGAGAAACGTTTTAGCTTCGTGAATGATGTAGTTCGTTTGAGCTGTAAAGTGACTGCCCTTACCTAAAAGGAAGTTTTGCTTGTAGGAAGACGCAGAGCCTGTGATTTAACTCCATTTCTGAAGGGAAACACACAGCATAGTTCTCATCCATGGATCCCATTCTGCTTTAGAGCAAGAAACACGCTCTTGCTTTCTAGAGTCTCTAATACAGCAGGAAACTTGAGTGTGCTCAGAACAAAAGAACGGTGTTTCCTACACATACAGACCATATCTAGTTCAACTCTGCTTCTGAAACTGAAATAAACCAGAGGTATTCTAACATCCAATGCTTGACAGTTTAGATGAGAAACGTGTGAGCTTCGTGAACGATGTAGTTCGTTTGAGCTGTAAAGTAACTGCCCTTACCTTAAACGAAGTCTTGCTTGTAGGAAGACACAGAGCCTGGGAATTAACTACATTTCAGACGTGAAACACACAGCAGAGGTCTCATCCATTGATCACACTCTGCTTTAGTGTAAGAAGCACGCTCTTGCTTTCTAGAGTCTCTAAGACAGCAGGAAACGTGAATGTGCTAGGAACAAAAGTATGGTGTTTCCGACCCATACGGACCATATCTAATCCAACTCTGCTTCTGAAACTGATGCAAAGCACAGGTCCTGTACATCCAATGCTTTTCAATTAAGACTGAGAAACGGCTGAGCTTCATGTACAATGTAGTTCGTTTGAGCTTTAAAGTAACTGCCCTTACCTGAAACGAAGTCTTGCTTGTAGGAAGACTCAGAGCCTGGGATTTAACTCCATTTCTGAATTGGAACACACAGCAGAGTTCTCATCCCTGGATCACACTCTGCTTTAGCGAAGAAGCACGCTCTTGCTTTCTAGAGTCTCTAAGACAGCAGGAAACATGAGTGTGCTGAGAACAAAAGAACGGTGTTTCCTACACATAAGGACCATATCTAGTCCAACTCTGCCTCTGAAATTTATACAAAGCAAAGGTCCTCTAACATCCAAAGCTTGTAATTTAAGATGAGAAACGTGTGAGCTTTGTGAACGATGTAGTTCTTTGGAGCTGTAAATAACTGCCCTACCTGAAACGAAGTCTTGCTTGTAGGAAGACTCAGAGCCTGGGATTAAACTCCATTTCTGACGCGAAACACACAGCAGAGTTCTCATCCATTGATGTCACTCTGCTTTAGAGCAAGAAGCACGAACTTGCTTTCTGGAGTCTCTAAGACAGCAGGAAACGTGAGTGTGCTAAGAACAAAAGAACGGTGTTTCCTACATATACGGACAATATCTAATCCAACTCTGCTTCTGAAACTGATACAAAGCACTGGTCCTCTAACATCCAATGCTTGACAGTTAAGATGAGAAACGTGTGAGCTTCCTGAACGATGTAGTTCGTTTGTAAAGTAACTGCCCTTACCTGAAACGAAGCCCTGCTTGTAGGAAGACTCAGAGCCTGGGATTTAACTCCATTTCGGAGGGGAAACACACAGCACAGTTCTCATCCATGAATCACATTCTGTTTTAGAGCAAGAAGCACGCTCTTCCTTTCTAGAGTCTCTAATACAGCAGGAAACGTGATTGTGCTCAGAACAAAAGTACTGTGTTTCCTACACATACGGACCTTATCTAGTTCAACTTTTCTTCTGTAACTGACACAAAGCAGAGGTCCTGTTACATCCAATGCTTTTCACTTAAGACCGAGATACGTGTGAGCTTCGTGTATGATATAGTTCGTTTGAGCTATAAAGTACCTGCCCTTACCTGAAACAAAGTCTTGCTTTTAGGAAGACACAGAGCCTGGGATTTAACTCCGTTTCTGAAGTGAAACACACAGCAGAGTTCTCATCCATTGATCACACTCTGCTTTAGAGCAAGAAGCACGCTCTAGGTTTCTAGATTCTCTAAGACAGCAGGAAACGTGAGTGTGCTGAGAACAATAGAACCGTGTTTTATACATACAGACCATATCTAGTCCAACTATGATTCTGAAACTGATACAAAGCACTGGTCCTCTAACATCCAAAGCTTGTCAGTTAAGATGAGAAACGTGTGAGCTTCATGAACGATGTAGTTCGTTTGAGCTTAAAAGTGACTGCCCTTACCTGAAACGAAGTTTTGCTTGTAGGAAGACGCAGAGCCTGGGATTTAACTCCATTTCTGAAGGGAAACACACAGCATAGTTCTCATCCATGGATCCCATTCTGCGTTATAGCAAGAAAAACGCTCTTGCTTTCTAGAGTCTCTAATACAGCAGGAAACATGTGTGTGCTCAGAACAAAAGAATGGTGTTTCCTACACATACAGACCATATCTAGTTCAACTCTGCTTCTGAAACTGAAACCAACTACAGGTCCTCTAATATCCAATGCTTGTCAGTTAAGATGAGAAACTTGTGAGCTTCGTTAACGATGTAGTTCATTTGAGCTCTAAAGTAATTGCCCTTACCTGAAATGAAGTGTCGCTTGTAGGAAGACTCATACCCTGGGATTTAACTCCATTTCTGAAGTGAAACACACAGCATAGTTCTTATCCATAGATCACACTCTGCTTTAGAGCAGGAAGCACGCTCTAGCTTTTTTGAGTCTCTAAGAGAGCAGGAATCGTGAGTGTGCTGAGAACAAAAGACAGGTGTTTCCTACAAATACCGACCATATCTAGTCCACCACTTCTTCGAGAACTGATACAAAGCACAGGTCCTGTAACATCTAATGCTTGTCAGTTAAGATCAGAAACGTGTGAGCTTAGTGAACGATGTTGTTCGTTTGAGCTGAAAAGTGACTGCCCTTACCTGAAACGAAGTCTTGCTTTTAGGAAGACTCAGAGCCTGGGATTAAACTCCATTTCTGACGTGAAACACACAGCAGAGTTCTCATCCATTGATCCCACTCTGCTTTAGAGCAAGAAGCACGAACTTGCTTTCCGGAGTCTTTAGACAGCAGGAAACGTGAGTGTGCTAAGAACAAAAGAACGGTGTTTCCTACACATACGGACCATATTTAATCCAACTCTGCTTCTGAAACTGATACAAAGCACTGGTCCTCTAACATCCAATGCTTGACAGTGAAGATGAGAAACGTGTGAGCTTCGTGAACGATGTAGTTCATTTGAGCTGTAAAGTAACTGCCCTTACCTGAAACGATGTCCTGCTTGTAGGAAGACTCAGAGCCTGGGATTTAACTCCATTTCGGAGGGGAAACACACAGCACAGTTCTCATCCATGAATCACATTCTGTTTTAGAGCGAGAAGCACGCTCTTCCTTTCTAGAGTCTCTAATACAGCAGGAAACGTGATTGTGCTCAGAACAAAAGTACTGTGTTTCCTACACATACGGACCTTATCTAGTTCAACATTTCTTCTGTAACTGACACAAAGCAGAGGTCCTGTTACATCCAATGCTTTTCACTTAAGACCGAGATACGTGTGAGCGTCGTGTATGATATAGTTCGTTTGAGCTATAAAGTACCTGCCCTTACCTGAAAAGAAGTCTTGCTTTTAGGAAGACACAGAGCCTGGGATTTAACTCCGTTTCTGAAGTGAAACACACAGCAGAGTTCTCATCCTTTGATCACACTCTGCTTTAGAGCAAGAAGCACGCTCTTGCTTCTAGAGTCTCTTAGACAACAGGAAACGTGAGTGTGCTGAGAACAATAGAACCGTGTTTTATACATACAGACCATATCTAGTCCAACTTTGATTCTGAAACTGATACAAAGCACTGGTCCTCTAACATCCAAAGCCTGTCAGTTAAGATGAGAAACGTGTTAGCTTCGTGAACGATGTCGTTCGTTTGAGCTGAAAAGTGACTGCCCTTACCAGAAACGAAGTCTTGCTTGTAGGAAGACACAGAGCCTGGGGATTAACTCATTTCTGAAGGTAAACACACAGCTTAGTTCTCATCCATGGATCACACTCTGCCTTAGAGCAAGAAGCACGCTCTTGCTTTCTAGAGTCTCTAATACAGCAGGAAACTTGAGTGTGCTCAGAACAAAAGAACAGTGTTTCCTACACATACGGACCATATCTAGTCCAACTCTGCTTCTGAAACTCATACAAAGCACTGGTCCTCTCACATCCAAAGCTTGTCAGTTAAGCTTAGAAACGTGTGAGCTTCGTGAACGATGTAGTTCCTTTTAGCTGAAAAGTGACTGCCCTTACCTGAAACGAAGTCTTGCTTGTAGGAAGACACAGAGCCTGGGATTTAATTCCATTTCTGAGGGGAAACACACAGCACAGTTCTCATGCATGAATCACACTCTGTTTTAGAGCAAGAAGCACGCTCTTCCGTTCTAGAGTCTCTAATACAGCAGGAAAAGTGATTGTGCTCAGAACAAAAGAGCTGTGTTTCCTACAAATACGGACCACATCTAGTTCAACTCTTCTTCTGAAAATGACACAAAGCACAGGTCCTGTAACATCCAATGTCTTTCAATTAAGACCGAGATCCGTGTGAGCTTCGTGAATGATGTAGTACTTTTTAGCTGTAATGTAACTGACCTTACCTGAAACGAAGTCTTGCATGTAGGAAGATGCAGAGCCTGGAATTTAACTCCACTTCTGAATTGAAACACACAGCATAGTTCTCATCCATGGATCCCATTCTGCTTTAGAGCAAGAAGCACGCTCTTGCTTTCTAGAGTCTCTAATACAGCAGGAAACTTGAGTGTGCTCAGAACAAAAGAACAGTGTTTCCTACACATACAGACCATATCTAGTTCAACTCTGCTTCTGAAACTGAAACAAACCAGAGGTATTCTAACATCCAATGCTTGACAGTTTAGATGAGAAACGTGTGAGCTTCGTTAACGATGTAGTTCGTTTGAGCTTAAAAGTGACTGCCCTTACCTGAAACGAAGTAGAGCTTGTAGGAAGACACAGAGCCTGGGATTTAACTCCATTTCTGAGGGGAAACACACAGCACAGTTCTCATCCATGAATCACACTCTGTTTTAGAGCAAGAAGCACGCTCTTCCTTTCTAGAGTCTCTAATACAGCAGGAAACGTGATTGTGCTCAGAACAAAAGAACTGTGTTTCCTACACATAAGAACCATATCTAGTCCAACTCTGTTTCTGAAACTGATGCAAAGCACTGGTCCTCTAACATCCAAAGCTTGTCAGTTAAGCTTAGAAACGTGTGAGCTTCGTGACCTATGTAGTTCGTTTCAGCTGTAAAGTTCCTGCCCTTACCTGAAACGAAGTCTTGCTTGTAGGAAGACTCAGAGCCTGGAATTTAACTCCATTTCTGAAGTGAAACACACGGCAGAGTTCTCTTCCATTAATCACACTGTGCTTTAGAGCAAGAAGCACGCTCTAGGTTTCTAGAGTCTCTAAGACAGCAGAAAACGTTAGTGTGCTGAGAACAAAAGAACGGTGTTTCCTACACATACGGACCATATCTAGTCCAACTCTGCTTCTGAAATTCATACAAAGCACTGGTCCTCTCACATCCAAAGCTTGTCAGTTAAGCTTAGAAACGTGTGAGCTTCGTGAACGATGTAGTTCCTTTGAGCTGAAAAGTGACTGGCCTTACCTGAAACGAAGTCTTGCTTGTAGGAAGACACAGAGCCTGGGATTTAATTCCCTTTCTGAGTGGAAACACACAGCACAGTTCTCATGCATGAATCACACTCTGTTTTAGAGCAAGAAGCACGCTCTTCCTTTCTAGAGTCTCTAATACAGCAGGAAAAGTGATTGTGCTCAGAACAAAAGAGCTGTGTTTCCTACACATACGGACCATATCTAGTTCAACTCTTCTTCTGAAAATGATACAAAGCACAGGTCTTGTAACATCCAATGTTTTTTAGTTAAGACCGAGATCCGTGTGAGCGTCGGGAATGGTGTAGTTCTTTTTAGCTGTAATGTAACTGACCTTACCTGAAACGAAGTCTTGCTTGTAGGAAGACTCAGAGCCTGGAATTTAACTCCATTTCTGAAGTGAAACACACAGCAGAGTTCTCATCCATTGATCACACTCTGCTTTAGAGCAAGAAGCACGCTCTAGGTTTCTAGAGTCTCTAAGACAGCAGGAAACGTGAGTGTGCTGAGAACAAAAGAACGGTGTTTCCTACACATACAGACCATATCTAGTCCAAATCTGATTCTGAAACTGATACAAAGCACTGGTCCTCTAACATCCAAAGCTTGTCAGTTAAGCTTAGAAACGTGTGAGGTTCGTGAACGATGTAGTTCATTTGAGCTGAAAGGTGACTGCCCTTACCTGAAACGAAGTCTTGCTTGTAGGAAGACACAGAGCCTGGGATTTAATTCTATTTCTGAGGGGAAACACACAGCACAGTTCTCATCCATGAATCACACTCTTTTTTAGAGCAAGAAGCAGGCTCTTCCTTTCTAGAGTATCTAATACAGCAGGAAACGTGATTGTGCTCAGAACAAAAGAGCTGTGTTTCCTACACATACCGACCATATCTAGTTCAACTCTCCTTCTGAAAATGACACAAAGCACAGGTCCTGTAACATCCAATGTTTTTCAATTAAGACCGATATCCGTGTGAGCTTCGTGAACGATGTAGTTCGTTTGAGCTGTAAAGTAACTGACCTTACCTGAAACGAAGTCTTGCTTGTAGGAAGACTCAGAGCCTGGAATTTAACTCCATTTCTGAAGTGAACCACACAGCAGAGTTCTCATCCATTGATCACACTCTGCTTTAGAGCAAGAAGCACGCTCTAGGTTTCTAGAGTCTCTAAGACAGCAGGAAACGTGAGTGTGCTGAGAACAATAGAACCGTGTTTTATACATACAGACCATATCTAGTCCAACTCTGATTCTGAAACTGACACAAAGCACTGGTCCTCTAACATCCAAAGCTTGTCAGTTAAGATGAGAAACGTGTTAGTTTCGTGAACGATGTAGTTCGTTTGAGCTGAAAAGTGACTGCCCTTACCTGAAACGAAGTTTTGCTTGTAGGAAGACACAGAGCCTGGGATTTAACACCATTTCTGAAGGGAAACACACAGCATAGTTCTCATCCATGGATCCCATTCTGCTTTAGAGCAAGAAACACGCTCTTGCTTTCTAGAGTCTCTAATACAGCAGGAAACATGTGTGTGCTCAGAACAAAAGAACGGTGTTTCCTACACATACAATCCATATCTAATCCAACTCTGCTTCTGAAACTGAAACCAACTACAGGTCCTCTAACATCCAATGCTTGTCAGTTAAGATGAGAAACTTGTGAGCTTCGTGAACGATGTAGTTCGTTTGAGCTGTAAAGTAACTGCCCTTACCTGAAATGAAGTGTCGCTTGTAGGAAGACTCATACCCTGAGATTTAACTCCATTTCTGAAGTGAAACACACAGCAGAGTTCTCATCCATAGATCACACTCTGCTTTAGAGCAGGAAGCACGCTCTAGCTTTTTTGAGTCTCTAAGACAGCAGGAATCGTGAGTGTGCTGAGAACAAAAGAACGGTGTTTCCTACAAATACCGACCATATCTAGTCCACCACTTCTTCGAGAACTGATACAAAGCACAGGTCCTGTAACATCCAATGCTTGTCAGTTAAGATCAGAAACGTGTGAGCTTCGTGAACGATGTAGTTCGTTTGAGCTGAAAAGTGACTGCCCTTACCTGAAACGAAGTTTTGCTTGTAAGAAGACGCAGAGCCTGGGATTTAACTCCATTTCTGAAGGGAAACACAGAGCATAGTTCTCATCCATGGATCCCATTCTGCTTTAGAGCAAGAAACACGCTCTTGCTTTCTAGAGTCTCTAATACAGCAGGAAACATGTGTGTGCTAAAAAAAAAAAAGAACGGTGTTTCCTACACATACGGACCATATCTAGTTCAACTCTGCTTCTGAAACTGAAACCAACTACAGGTTCTCTAACATCCAAAACTTGTCAGTTAAGATGAGAAACGTGTTAGCTTCGTGAATGATGTAGTTCGTTTGAGCTGTAAAGTGACTGCCCTTACCTGAAAGGAAGTTTTGCTTGTAGGAAGACGCAGAGCCTGTGATTTAACTCCATTTCTGAAGGGAAACACACAGCATAGTTCTCATCCATGGATCCCATTCTGCTTTAGAGCAAGAAACACGCTCTTGCTTTCTAGAGTCTCTTATACAGCAGGAAACTTGAGTGTGCTCAGAACAAAAGAACGGTGTTTCCTACACATACAGACCATATCTAGTTCAACTCTGCTTCTGAAACTGAAACAAACCAGAGGTATTCTAACATCCAATGCTTGACAGTTTAGATGAGAAACGTGTGAGCTTCGTGAACGATGTAGTTCGTTTGAGCTTAAAAGTGACTGCCCTTACATGAAACGAAGTAGAGCTTGTAGGAAGACACAGAGCCTGGGATTTAACTCCATTTCTGAGGGGAAACACACAGCACAGTTCTCATCCATGAATCACACTCTGTTTTAGAGCAAGAAGCACGCTCTTCCTTTCTAGAGTCTGTAATACAGCAGGAAACGTGATTGTGCTCAGAACAAAAGAACTGTGTTTCCTACACATACGATCCATATCTAGTCCAACCCTGATTCTGAAACTGATGCAAAGCACTGGTCCTCTAATATCCAAAGCTTGTCAGTTAAGCTTAGAAACGTGTGAGCTTCGTGACCTATGTAGTTCGTTTCAGCTGTAAAGTTCCTGCCCTTACCTGAAACGAAGTCTTGCTTGTAGGAAGACTCAGAGCCTGGAATTTAACTCCATTTCTGAAGTGAAACACACGGCAGAGTTCTCATCCATTGATCAAACTCTGCTTTAGAGCAAGAAGCACGCTCTAGGTTTCTAGAGTCTCTAAGACAGCAGGAAACGTGAGTGTGCTGAGAACAATAGAACCGTGTTTTATACATACAGACCATATCTAGTCCAACTCTGATTCTGAAACTGATACAAAGTACTGGTCCTGTAACATCCAAAGCTTGTCAGTTAATATGAGAATCGTGTTAGCTTCGTGAACGATGTAGTTCGTTTGAGCTGAAAAGTGACTGCCCTTACCTGAAACGAAGTTTTGCTTGTAGGAAGACTCAGAGCCTGGGATTTAACACCATTTTTGAAGGGAAACACACAGCATAGTTCTCATCCATGGATCCCATTCTGCTTTAGAGCAAGAAACACGCTCTTGCTTTCTAGAGTCTCTAATACAGCAGGAAACATGTGTGTGCTCAGAACAAAAGAACGGTGTTTCCTACACATACGGACCATATCTAGTTCAACTCGGCTTCTGAAACTGAAACCAACTACAGGTCCTCTAACATCCAATGCTTGTCAGTTAAGATGAGAAACTTGTGAGCTTCGTGAACGATGTAGTTCGTTTGAGCTGTAAAGTAACTGCCCTTACCTGAAATGAACTGTCGCTTGTAGGAAGACTCTTACCCTGGGATTTTACTCCATTTCTGAAGTGAAACACACAGCAGAGTTCTCATCCATAGATCACACTCTGCTTTAGAGCAGGAAGCACGCTCTAGCTTTTTTGAGTCTCTAAGACAGCAGGAATCGTGAGTGTGCTGAGAACAAAAGAACGGTGGTTCCTACAAATACCGACCATATCTAGTCCACCACTTCTTTGAGAACTGATACAAAGCACAGGTCCTGTAACATCCAATGCTTGTCAGTTAAGATCAGAAACGTGTGAGCTTAGTGAACGATGTTGTTCGTTTGAGCTGAAAAGTGACTGCCCTTACCTGAAACGAAGTCTTGCTTTTAGGAAGACACAGAGCCTGGAATTTAACTCCACTTCTGAAGGGAAACACACAGCATAGTTCTCATCCATGGATCCCATTCTGCTTTAGAGCAAGAAGCATGGTCTTGCTTTCTAGAGTCTCTAATACAGCAGGAAACGTGAGTGTGCTGAGAACAAAAGAACAGTGTATCCTACACATACGGAACCATATCTAGTCCAATTCTTCTTCTGAAACTGATACAAACCACAGGTCCTCTAACATCCAATGCTTGTCAGTTGACATGAGAAACGTGTGAGCTTCGTGAACGATGTAGTTCGTTTGAGCTGTAAAGTAACTGCCCTTACCTGAAACGAAGTCTTGCTTGTAGGAAGACACAGAGCCTGGGAATTAACTACATTTCAGACGTGAAACACACAGCAGAGGTCTCATCCATTGATCTCACTCTGCTTTAGTGTAAGAAGCACGCTCTTGCTTTCTAGAGTCTCTAAGACAGCAGGAAACGTGAATGTGCTAGGAACAAAAGTATGGTGTTTCCGACCCATACGGACCATATCTAATCCAACTCTGCTTCTGAAACTGATGCAAAGCACAGGTCCTGTACATCCAATGCTTTTCAATTAAGACTGAGAAACGGCTGAGCTTCATGTACAATGTAGTTCGTTTGAGCTTTAAAGTAACTGCCCTTACCTGAAACGAAGTCTTGCTTGTAGGAAGACTCAGAGCCTGGGATTTAACTCCATTTCTGAATTGGAACACACAGCAGAGTTCTCATCCCTGGATCACACTCTGCTTTAGCGAAGAAGCACGCTCTTGCTTTCTAGAGTCTCTAAGACAGCAGGAAACATGAGTGTGCTGAGAACAAAAGAACGGTGTTTCCTACACATAAGGACCATATCTAGTCCAACTCTGCCTCTGAAATTTATACAAAGCAAAGGTCCTCTAACATCCAAAGCTTGTAATTTAAGATGAGAAACGTGTGAGCTTTGTGAACGATGTAGTTCTTTGGAGCTGTAAATAACTGCCCTACCTGAAACGAAGTCTTGCTTGTAGGAAGACTCAGAGCCTGGGATTAAACTCCATTTCTGACGCGAAACACACAGCAGAGTTCTCATCCATTGATGTCACTCTGCTTTAGAGCAAGAAGCACGAACTTGCTTTCTGGAGTCTCTAAGACAGCAGGAAACGTGAGTGTGCTAAGAACAAAAGAACGGTATTTCCTACATATACGGACCATATCTAATCCAACTCTGCTTCTGAAACTGATACAAAGCACTGGTCCTCTAACATCCAATGCTTGACAGTTAAGATGAGAAACGTGTGAGCTTCCTGAACGATGTAGTTCGTTTGTAAAGTAACTGCCCTTAACTGTAACGAAGTCCTGCTTGTAGGAAGACTCAGAGCCTGGGATTTAACTCCATTTCGGAGGGGAAACACACAGCACAGTTCTCATCCATGAATCACATTCTGTTTTAGAGCAAGAAGCACGCTCTTCCTTTCTGGAGTCTCTAATACAGCAGGAAACGTGATTGTGCTCAGAACAAAAGTACTGTGTTTCCTACACATACGGACCTTATCTAGTTCAACTTTTCTTCTGTAACTGACACAAAGCAGAGGTCCTGTTACATCCAATGCTTTTCACTTAAGACCGAGATACGTGTGAGCTTCGTGTATGATATAGTTCGTTTGAGCTACAAAGTACCTGCCCTTACCTGAAACAAAGTCTTGCTTTTAGGAAGACACAGAGCCTGGGATTTAACTCCGTTTCTGAAGTGAAACACACAGCAGAGTTCTCATCCATTGATCACACTCTGCTTTAGAGCAAGAAGCACGCTCTAGGTTTCTAGATTCTCTAAGACAGCAGGAAACGTGAGTGTGCTGAGAACAATAGAACCGTGTTTTATACATACAGACCATATCTAGTCCAACTATGATTCTGAAACTGATACAAAGCACTGGTCCTCTAACATCCAAAGCTTGTCAGTTAAGATGAGAAACGTGTGAGCTTCATGAACGATGTAGTTCGTTTGAGCTTAAAAGTGACTGCCCTTACCTGAAACGAAGTTTTGCTTGTAGGAAGACGCAGAGCCTGGGATTTAACTCCATTTCTGAAGGGAAACACACAGCATAGTTCTCATCCATGGATCCCATTCTGCGTTATAGCAAGAAAAACGCTCTTGCTTTCTAGAGTCTCTAATACAGCAGGAAACATGTGTGTGCTCAAAACAAAAGAATGGTGTTTCCTACACATACAGACCATATCTAGTTCAACTCTGCTTCTGAAACTGAAACCAACTACAGGTCCTCTAATATCCAATGCTTGTCAGTTAAGATGAGAAACTTGTGAGCTTCGTTAACGATGTAGTTCATTTGAGCTCTAAAGTAACTGCCCTTACCTGAAATGAAGTGTCGCTTGTAGGAAGACTCATACCCTGGGATTTAACTCCATTTCTGAAGTGAAACACACAGCATAGTTCTTATCCATAGATCACACTCTGCTTTAGAGCAGGAAGCACGATCTAGCTTTTTTGAGTCTCTAAGACAGCAGGAATCGTGAGTGTGCTGAGAACAAAAGACAGGTGTTTCCTACAAATACCGACCATATCTAGTCCACCACTTCTTCGAGAACTGATACAAAGCACAGGTCCTGTAACATCTAATGCTTGTCAGTTAAGATCAGAAACGTGTGAGCTTAGTGAACGATGTTGTTCGTTTGAGCTGAAAAGTGACTGCCCTTACCTGAAACGAAGTCTTGCTTTTAGGAAGACTCAGAGCCTGGGATTAAACTCCATTTCTGACGTGAAACACACAGCAGAGTTCTCATCCATTGATCTCACTCTGCTTTAGAGCAAGAAGCACGAACTTGCTTTCCGGAGTCTTTAGACAGCAGGAAACGTGAGTGTGCTAAGAACAAAAGAACGGTGTTTCCTACACATACGGACCATATTTAATCCAACTCTGCTTCTGAAACTGATACAAAGCACTGGTCCTCTAACATCCAATGCTTGACAGTGAAGATGAGAAACGTGTGAGCTTCGTGAACGATGTAGTTCGTTTGAGCTGTAAAGTAACTGCCCTTACCTGAAACGATGTCCTGCTTGTAGGAAGACTCAGAGCCTGGGATTTAACTCCATTTCGGAGGGGAAACACACAGCACAGTTCTCATCCATGAATCACATTCTGTTTTAGAGCGAGAAGCACGCTCTTCCTTTCTAGAGTCTCTAATACAGCAGGAATCGTGATTGTGCTCAGAACAAAAGTACTGTGATTCCTACACATACGGACCTTATCTAGTTCAACTTTTCTTCTGTAACTGACACAAAGCAGAGGTCCTGTTACATCCAATGCTTTTCACTTAAGACCGAGATACGTGTGAGCGTCGTGTATGATATAGTTCGTTTGAGCTATAAAGTACCTGCCCTTACCTGAAACGAAGTCTTGCTATTAGGAAGACACAGAGCCTGGGATTTAACTCCGTTTCTGAAGTGAAACACACAGCAGAGTTCTCATCCATTGATCACACTCTGCTTTAGAGCAAGAAGCATGCTCTAGGTTTCTAGAGTCTCTAAGACAGCAGGAAACGTGAGTGTGCTGAGAACAATAGAACCGTGTTTTATACATACAGACCATATCTAGTCCAACTATGATTCTGAAACTGATACAAAGCACTGGTCCTCTAACATCCAAAGCTTGTCAGTTAAGATGAGAAACGTATGAGCTTCGTGAACGATGTAGTTCGTTTGAGCTTAAAAGTGACTGCCCTTACCTGAAACGAAGTTTTGCTTGTAGGAAGACGCAGAGCCTGGAATTTAACTCCATTTCTGAAGGGAAACACACAGCATAGTTCTCATCCATGGATCCCATTCTGCGTTATAGCAAGAAAAACGCTCTTGCTTTCTAGAGTCTCTAATACAGCAGGAAACATGTGTGTGCTCAGAACAAAAGAATGGTGTTTCCTACACATACAGACCATATCTAGTTCAACTCTGCTTCTGAAACTGAAACCAACTACAGGTCCTCTAATATCCAATGCTTGTCAGTTAAGATGAGAAACTTGTGAGCTTCGTTAACGATGTAGTTCATTTGAGCTCTAAAGTAACTGCCCTTACCTGAAATGAAGTGTCGCTTGTAGGAAGACTCATACCCTGGGATTTAACTCCATTTCTGAAGTGAAACACACAGCATAGTTCTTATCCATAGATCACACTCTGCTTTAGAGCAGGAAGCACGCTCTAGCTTTTTTGAGTCTCTAAGACAGCAGGAATTGTGAGTGTGCTGAGAACAAAAGAAAGGTGTTTCCTACAAATACCGACCATATCTAGTCCACCACTTCTTAGAGAACTGATACAAAGCACAGGTCCTGTAACATCTAATGCTTGTCAGTTAAGATCAGAAACGTGTGAGCTTAGTGAACGATGTTGTTCGTTTGAGCTGAAAAGTGACTGCCCTTGCCTGAAACGAAATCTTGCTTGTAGGAAGACACAGAGCCTGGGATTTAATTCCATTTCTGAGGGGAAACACACAGCACAGTTCTCATCCATGAATCACACTCTGTTTTAGAGTAAGAAGCACGCTCTTCCTTTCTAGAGTCTCTAATAGAGTAGGAAACGTGATTGTGCTAAGAACAAAAGAGCTGTGTTTCCTACACATACGGACCATATCTAGTTCAACTCTTCTTCTGAAAATGACACAAAGCACAGGTCCTGTAACATCCAATGTTTTTCAATTAAGACCGAGATCCGTGTGAGCTTAGTGAACGATGTAGTTCGTTTGAGCTGAAAAGTGACTGCCCTTACCTGAAACGAAGTTTTGCTTGTAGGAAGACGCAGAGCCTGGGATTTAACTCCATTTCTGAAGGGAAACACAGAGCATAGTTCTCATCCATGGATCCCATTCTGCTTTAGAGCAAGAAACACGCTCTTGCTTTCTAGAGTCTCTAATACAGCAGGAAACATGTGTGTGCTAAAAAAAAAAAGAACGGTGTTTCCTACACATACGGACCATATCTAGTTCAACTCTGCTTCTGAAACTGAAACCAACTACAGGTCCTCTAACATCCAAAACTTGTCAGTTAAGATGAGAAACGTGTTAGCTTCATGAATGATGTAGTTCGTTTGAGCTGTAAAGTGACTGCCCTTACCTGAAAGGAAGTTTTGCTTGTAGGAAGACGCAGAGCCTGTGGTTTAACTCAATTTCTGAAGGGAAACACACAGCATAGTTCTCATCCATGGATCCCATTCTGCTTTAGAGCAAGAAACATGCTCTTGCTTTCTAGAGTCTCTAATACAGCAGGAAACTTGAGTGTGCTCAGAACAAAAGAACGGTGTTTCCTACACATACAGACCATATCTAGTTCAACTCTGCTTCTGAAACTGAAACAAACCAGAGGTATTCTAACATCCAATGCTTGACAGTTTAGATGAGTAACGTGTGAGCTTCGTGAACGATGTAGTTCGTTTGAGCTTAAAAGTGACTGCCCTTACCTGAAACGAAGTAGAGCTTGTAGGAAGACACAGAGCCTCGGATTTAACTCCATTTCTGAGGGGAAACACACAGCACAGTTCTCATCCATGAATCACACTCTGTTTTAGAGCAAGAAGCACGCTCTTCCTTTCTAGTGTCTGTAATACAGCAGGAAACGTGATTGTGCTCAGAACAAAAGAACTGTGTTTCCTACACATACGAACCATATCTAGTCCAACTCTGATTCTGAAACTGATGCAAAGCACTGGTCCTCTAATATCCAAAGCTTGTCAGTTAAGCTTAGAAACGTGTGAGCTTCGTGACCTATGTAGTTCGTTTCAGCTGTAAAGTTCCTGCCCTTACCTGAAACGAAGTCTTGCTTGTAGGAAGACTCAGAGCCTGGAATTTAACTCCATTTCTGAAGTGAAACACACGGCAGAGTTCTCATCCATTGATCAAACTCTGCTTTAGAGCAAGAAGCACGCTCTAGGTTTCTAGAGTCTCTAAGACAGCAGGAAACGTGAGTGTGCTGAGAACAATAGAACCGTGTTTTATACATACAGACCATATCTAGTCCAACTCTGATTCTGAAACTGATACAAAGCACTGGTCCTGTAACATCCAAAGCTTGTCAGTTAAGATGAGAAACGTGTTAGCTTCGTGAACGATGTAGTTCGTTTGAGCTGAAAAGTGACTGCCCTTACCTGAAACGAAGTTTTGCTTGTAGGAAGACTCAGAGCCTGGGATTTAACACCATTTTTGAAGGGAAACACACAGCATAGTTCTCATCCATGGATCCCATTCTGCTTTAGAGCAAGAAACACGCTCTTGCTTTCTAGAGTCTCTAATACAGCAGGAAACATGTGTGTGCTCAGAACAAAAGAACGGTGTTTCCTACACATACGGACCGTATCTAGTTCAACTCTGCTTCTGAAACTGAAACCAACTACAGGTCCTCTAACATCCAATGCTTGTCAGTTAAGATGAGAAACTTGTGAGCTCAGTGAACGATGTAGTTCGTTTGAGCTGTAAAGTAACTGCCCTTACCTGAAATGAACTGTCGCTTTTAGGAAGACTCTTACCCTGGGATTTTACTCCATTTCTGAAGTGAAACACACAGCAGAGTTCTCATCCATAGATCACACTCTGCTTTAGAGCAGGAAGCACGCTCTAGCTTTTTTGAGTCTCTAAGACAGCAGGAATCGTGAGTGTGCTGAGAACAAAAGAACGGTGTTTCCTACAAATACCGACCATATCTAGTCCACCACTTCTTCGAGAACTGATACAAAGCACAGGTCCTGTAACATCCAATGCTTGTCAGTTAAGATCAGAAACGTGTGAGCTTAGTGAACGATGTTGTTCGTTTGAGCTGAAAAGTGACTGCCCTTACCTGAAACGAAGTCTTGCTTTTAGGAAGACACAGAGCCTGGAATTTAACTCCACTTCTGAAGGGAAACACACAGCATAGTTCTCATCCATGGATCCCATTCTGCTTTAGAGCAAGAAGCACGGTCTTGCTTTCTAGAGTCTCTAATACAGCAGAAAACGTGAGTGTGCTGAGAACAAAAGAACAGTGTATCCTACACATACGGAACCATATCTAGTCCAATTCTTCTTCTGAAACTGATACAAACCACAGGTCCTCTAACATCCAATTCTTGTCAGTTGACATGAGAAACGTGTGAGCTTCGTGAACGATGTAGTTCGTTTGAGCTGTAAAGTAACTGCCCTTACCTCAAACGAAGTCTTGCTTGTAGGAAGACACAGAGCCTGGGAATTAACTACATTTCAGACGTGAAACACACAGCAGAGGTCTCATCCATTGATCTCACTCTGCTTTAGTGTAAGAAGCACGCTCTTGCTTTCTAGAGTCTCTAAGACAGCAGGAAATGTGAATGTGCTAGGAACAAAAGTATGGTGTTTCCGACCCATACGGACCATATCTAATCCAACTCTGCTTCTGAAACTGATGCAAAGCACAGGTCCTGTACATCCAATGCTTTTCAATTAAGACTGAGAAACGGCTGAGCTTCATGTACAATGTAGTTCGTTTGAGCTTTAAAGTAACTGCCCTTACCTGAAACGAAGTCTTGCTTGTAGGAAGACTCAGAGCCTGGGATTTAACTCCATTTCTGAATTGGAACACACAGCAGAGTTCTCATCCCTGGATCACACTCTGCTTTAGCGAAGAAGCACGCTCTTGCTTTCTAGAGTCTCTAAGACAGCAGGAAACATGAGTGTGCTGAGAACAAAAGAACGGTGTTTCCTACACATAAGGACCATATCTAGTCCAACTCTGCCTCTGAAATTTATACAAAGCAAAGGTCCTCTAACATCCAAAGCTTGTAATTTAAGATGAGAAACGTGTGAGCTTTGTGAACGATGTAGTTCTTTGGAGCTGTAAATAACTGCCCTACCTGAAACGAAGTCTTGCTTGTAGGAAGACTCAGAGCCTGGGATTAATCTCCATTTCTGACGCGAAACACACAGCAGAGTTCTCATCCATTGATGTCACTCTGCTTTAGAGCAAGAAGCACGAACTTGCTTTCTGGAGTCTCTAAGACAGCAGGAAACGTGAGTGTGCTAAGAACAAAAGAACGGTGTTTCCTACATATACGGACCATATCTAATCCAACTCTGCTTCTGAAACTGATACAAAGCACTGGTCCTCTAACATCCAATGCTTGACAGTTAAGATGAGAAACGTGTGAGCTTCCTGAACGATGTAGTTCGTTTGTAAAGTAACTGCCCTTACCTGAAACGAAGTCCTGCTTGTAGGAAGACTCAGAGCCTGGGATTTAACTCCATTTCGGAGGGGAAACACACAGCACAGTTCTCATCCATGAATCACATTCTGTTTTAGAGCAAGAAGCACGCTCTTCCTTTCTAGAGTCTCTAATACAGCAGGAAACGTGATTGTGCTCAGAACAAAAGTACTGTGTTTCCTACACATACGGACCTTATCTAGTTCAACTTTTCTTCTGTAACTGACACAAAGCAGAGGTCCTGTTACATCCAATGCTTTTCACTTAAGACCGAGATACGTGTGAGCTTCGTGTATGATATAGTTCGTTTGAGCTATAAAGTACCTGCCCTTGCCTGAAACAAAGTCTTGCTTTTAGGAAGACACAGAGCCTGGGATTTAACTCCGTTTCTGAAGTGAAACACACAGCAGAGTTCTCATCCATTGATCACACTCTGCTTTAGAGCAAGAAGCACGCTCTAGGTTTCTAGATTCTCTAAGACAGCAGGAAACGTGAGTGTGCTGAGAACAATAGAACCGTGTTTTATACATACAGACCATATCTAGTCCAACTCTGATTCTGAAACTGATACAAAGCACTGGTCCTCTAACATCCAAAGCTTGTCAGTTAAGATGAGAAACGTGTTAGCTTCGTGAATGATATAGTTCGTTTGAGCTGTAAAGTACGGGCCGTTACCTGAAACGAAGTCTTGCTTTTAGGAAGACACAGAGCCTGGGATTTAACTCCATTTCTGAAGTGAAACACTCAGCAGTGTTCTCATCCATTCATCACACTCTGCTTTAGAGCAAGAAGCACGCTCTAGGTTTCTAGAGTCTCTAAGACAGCAGGAAACGTGAGTGTGCTGAGAAAAATAGAACCGTGTTTTATACATACAGACCATATCTAGTCCAACTATGATTCTGAAACTGATACAAAGCACTGGTCCTCTAACATCCAAAGCTTGTCAGTTAAGATGAGAAACGTGTGAGCTTCGTGAACGATGTAGTTCGTTTGAGCTTAAAAGTGACTGCCCTTACCTGAAACGAAGTTTTGCTTGCAGGAAGACGCAGAGCCTGGGATTTAACTCCATTTCTGAAGGGAAACACACAGCATAGTTCTCATCCATGGATCCCATTCTGCGTTATAGCAAGAAAAACGCTCTTGCTTTCTAGAGTCTCTAATACAGCAGGAAACATGTGTGTGCTCAGAACAAAAGAATGGTGTTTCCTACACATACAGACCATATCTAGCTCAACTCTGCTTCTGAAACTGAAACCAACTACAGGTCCTCTAATATCCAATGCTTGTCAGTTAAGATGAGAAACTAGTGAGCTTCGTTAACGATGTAGTTCATTTGAGCTCTAAAGTAATTGCCCTTACCTGAAATGAAGTGTCGCTTGTAGGAAGAATCATACCCTGGGATTTAACTCCATTTCTGAAGTGAAACACACAGCATAGTTCTTATCCATAGATCACACTCTGCTTTAGAGCAGGAAGCACGCTCTAGCTTTTTTGAGTCTCTAAGACAGCAGGAATCGTGAGTGTGCTGAGAACAAAAGACAGGTGTTTCCTACAAATACCGACCATATCTAGTCCACCACTTCTTCGAGAACTGATACAAAGCACAGGTCCTGTAACATCTAATGCTTGTCAGTTAAGATCAGAAACGTGTGAGCTTCGTGAACGATGTTGTTCGTTTGAGCTGAAAAGTGACTGCCCTTACCTGAAACGAAGTCTTCCTTGTAGGAAGACACAGAGCCTGGATTTTAATTCCATTTCTGAGGGGAAACACACAGCACAGTTCTCATCCATGAATCACACTCTGCTTTAGAGCAAGAAGCACGCTCTTGCTTTCTAGAGTCTCTAAGAGAGCAGGAAACTTGAGTGTGCTGAGAACAAAAGAACGGTGTTTCCTACACATACGGACCATATCTAGTTCAACTCTTCTTCTGAAAATGACACAAAGCACAGGTCCTGTAACATCCAATGTTTTTCAATTAAGACCAAGATCCGTGTGAGCTTTGTAAACGATGTAGTTCGTTTGAGCTGTAAAGTAACTGACCTTACCTGAAACGAAGTCTTGCTTGTAGGAAGACACAGAAGCTGGGATTTAACTCGATTACTGAAGGGAAACACAAGCATAGTTCTCATCCATGGATCACACTCTGCTTTAGAGCAAGAAGGACCCTCTTCCTTTCTAGAGTTTCCAATACAGCAGGAAACTTGAGTGTGCTCAGAACCAAAGAACGGTGTTTCCTAAACATACAGACCATATCTAGTTCAACTCGGCTTCTGAAACTGAAACAAACCAGAGGTCCTCTAACATCCAATGCTTTACAGTTTAGATGAGAAACGTGTGAGCATCGAGAACGATGTAGTTCGTTTGAGCTGTAAAGTAACTGCCCTTACCTGAAATGAAGTGTCGCTTGTAGGAAGACTCATACCCTGGGATTTAACTCCATTTCTGAAGTGAAACACACAGCAGAGTTCTCATCCATAGGTCACACTCTGCTTTAGAGCTGGAAGCACGCTCTAGCTTTTTTGAGTCTCTAAGACAGCAGGAATCGTGAGTGTGCTGAGAACAAAAGAACGGTGTTTCCTACAAATACCGACCATATCTAGTCCACCACTTCTTCGAGAACTGATACAAAGCACAGGTCCTGTAACATCCAATGCTTTTCCATTAAGACTGAGAATAGGCTGAGCTTCGTGTACAATGTAGTTCGTTTGAGCTTTAAAGTAACTGCCCTTATCTGAAACGAAGTCTTGCTTGTAGGAAGACTCAGAGCCTGGGATTTAACTCCATTTCTGAATTGGAACACACAGCAGAGTTCTCATCCCTGGATCACACTCTGCTTTAGCGAAGAAGCACGCTCTTGCTTTCTAGAGTCTCTAAGACAGCAGGAAACATGAGTGTGCTGAGAACAAAAGAACGGTGTTTCCTACACATAAGGACCATATCTAGTCCAACTCTGCCTCTGAAATTTATACAAAGCAAAGTACCTCTAACATCCAAAGCTTGTAATTTAAGATGAGAAACGTGTGAGCTTTGTGAACGATGTAGTTCTTTGGAGCTGTAAATAACTGCCCTACCTGAAACGAAGTCTTGCTTGTAGGAAGACTCAGAGCCTGGGATTAAACTCCATTTCTGTCGCGAAACACACAGCAGAGTTCTCATCCATTGATCTCACTCTGCTTTAGAGCAAGAAGCACGAACTTGCTTTCTGGAGTCTCTAAGACAGCAGGAAACGTGAGTGTGCTAAGAACAAAAGAACGGTGTTGCCTACACATACGGACCATATCTAATCCAACTCTGCTTCTGAAACTGATACAAAGCACTGGTCCTCTATTATCCAATGCTTGACAGTTAAGATGAGAAACGTGTGAGCTTCCGGAACGATGTAGTTCGTTTGTAAAGTAACTGCCCTTACCTGAAACGAAGTCCTGCTTGTAGGAAGACTCAGAGCCTGGGATTTAACTCCATTTCAGAGGGGAAACACACAGCACAGTTCTCATCCATGAATCACATTCTGTTTTAGAGCAAGAAGCACGCTCTTCCTTTCTAGAGTCTCTAATACAGCAGGAAACGTGATTGTGCTCAGAACAAAAGTACTGTGTTTCCTACACATACGGACCTTATCTAGTTCAACTTTTCTTCTGTAACTGACACAAAGCAGAGTTCCTGTTACATCCAATGCTTTTCACTTAAGACCGAGATACGTGTGAGCGTCGTGTATGATATAGTTCGTTTGAGCTATAAAGTACCTGCCCTTACCTGAAACGAAGTCTTGCTTTTAGGAAGACACAGAGCCTGGGATTTAACTCCGTTTCTGAAGTGAAACACACAGCAGAGTTCTCATCCATTGATCACACTCTGCTTTAGAGCAAGAAGCACGCTCTAGGTTTCTAGAGTCTCTAAGACAGCAGGAAACGTGAGTGTGCTGAGAACAATAGAACCGTGTTTTATACATACAGACCATATCTAGTCCAACTATGATTCTGAAACTGATACAAAGCACTGGTCCTCTAACATCCAAAGCTTGTCAGTTAAGATGAGAAACGTGTGAGCTTCGTGAACGATGTAGTTCGTTTGAGCTTAAAAGTGACTGCCCTTACCTGAAACGAAGTTTTGCTTGTAGGAAAAGGCAGAGCCTGGGATTTAACTCCATTTCTGAAGGGAAACACACAGCATAGTTCTCATCCATGGATCCCATTCTGCGTTATAGCAAGAAAAACGCTCTTGCTTTCTAGAGTCTCTAATACAGCAGGAAACATGTGTGTGCTCAGAACAAAAGAATGGTGTTTCCTACACAAACAGACCATATCTAGTTCAACTCTGCTTCTGAAACTGAAACCAACTACAGGTCCTCTAATATCCAATGCTTGTCAGTTAAGATGAGAAACTTGTGAGCTTCGTGAAGATGTAGTTCGTTTGAGCTGTAAAGTAACTGCCCTTACCTGAAATGAAGTGTCGCTTGTAGGAAGACTCATACCCTGGGATTTAACTCCATTTCTGAAGTGAAACACACAGCATAGTTCTTATCCATTGATCACACTCTGCTTTAGAGCAGGAAGCACGCTCTAGCTTTTTTGAGTCTCTAAGAGAGCAGGAATCGTGAGTGTGCTGAGAACAAAAGAAAGGTGTTTCCTACAAATACCGACCATATCTAGTCCACCACTTCTTCGAGAACTGATACAAAGCACAGGTCCTGTAACATCTAATGCTTGTCAGTTAAGATCAGAAACGTGTGAGCTTAGTGAACGATGTTTTTCATTTGAGCTGAAAAGTGACTGCCCTTACCTGAAACGAAGTCTTGCTTTTAGGAAGACTCAGAGCCTGGGATTAAACTCCATTTCTGACGTGAAACACACAGCAGAGTTCTCATCCATTGATCTCACTCTGCTTTAGTGCAAGAAGCACGAACTTGCTTTCTGGAGTCTTTAGACAGCAGGAAACTTGAGTGTGCTAAGAACAAAAGAACGGTGTTTCCTACACATACGGACCATATCTAATCCAACTCTGCTTCTGAAACTGATACAAAGCACTGGTCCTCTAACATCCAATGCTTGACAGTTAAGATGAGAAACGTGTGAGCTTCGTGAACGATGTAGTTCATTTGAGCTGTAAAGTAACTGCCCTTACCTGAAACGATGTCCTGCTTGTAGGAAGACTCAAAGCCTGGGATTTAACTCCATTTCTGAGGGGAAACACACAGCAGAGTTCTCATCCATTCATCACACTCTGCTTTAGAGCAAGAAGCACGCTCTTTCTTTCTAGAGTCTCTTAGACAGCAGGAAATGTGAGTGTGCTAAGAACAAAAGAACGGTGTTTCCTACACATACGGACCATATCTAGTCCAACTCTGCTTCTGAAACTCATACAAAGCACTGGTCCTCTAACATCCAAAGCTTGTCAGTTAAGCTTAGAAACATGTGAGATTCGTGAACGGTGTAGTTCGTTTGAGCTGAAAAGTGACTGCCCTTACCTGAAACGAAGTCTTGCTTGTAGGAAGACACAGAGCCTGGGATTTAATTCCATTTCTGAGGGGAAACACACAGCACAGTTCTCTTCCATGAATCACACTGTGTTTTAGAGCAAGAAGCACGCTCTTCCTTTCTAGAGTCTCTAATACAGCAGGAAACGTGATTGTGCTCAGAACAAAAGAAATGTGTTTCCTACACATACGGACCATATCTAGTTCAACTCTTCTTCTGTAACTGACACGAAGCACAGGTCCTGTTATATCCAATGCTTTTCAATTACGACCGAAATACGTGTGAGCGTCGAGTATGATATAGTTTGTT
Source organism: Onychomys leucogaster (assembly GCA_949786385.1). Taxonomy (NCBI): domain Eukaryota; kingdom Metazoa; phylum Chordata; class Mammalia; order Rodentia; family Cricetidae; genus Onychomys; species Onychomys leucogaster. The sequence goes on from CATKUP010000029.1 coordinate 3,521,460, forward strand.
TGAGCTGTAAAGTACCAGCCCTTACCTGAAACGAAGTCTTGCTTTTAGGAAGACACAGAGTCTGGGATTTAACTCCATTTCTGAATTGAAACACACAGCAGAGTTCTCATCCATTGATCACACTCTGCTTTAGAGCAAGAAGCACGCTCTTGCTTTCTAGAGTCTCTAAGACAGCAGGAAATGTGAGTGTGCTGAGAACAATAGAACCGTGTTTTCTACACATACGGACCATATCTAGTCCAACTCTGCTTCTGAAACTGAAACCAACTACAGGTCCTCTAACATCCAATGCTTGTCAGTTAAGATGAGAAACTTGTGAGCTTCGTAAATGATGTAGTTCGTTTAAGCTGTAAAGTAACTGCCCTTACCTGAAATGAAGTGTCGCTTGTAGGAAGACTCATACCCTGGGATTTAACTCCATTTCTGAAGTGAAACACACAGCAGAGTTCTCATCCATTGATCACACTCTGCTTTAGAGCAGGAAGCACGCTCTAGCTTTCTTGAGTCTCTAAGACAGCAGGAATCGTGAGTGTGCTGAGAACAAAAGAAGGGTGTTTCCTACAAACACCGACCATATCTAGTCCACCACTTCTTCGAGAACTGATACAAAGCACAGGTCCTGTAACATCCAATGCTTGTCAGTTAAGATCAGAAACGTGTGAGCTTAGTGAACGATGTTGTTTGTTTGAGCTGAAAAGTGACTGCCCTTACCTGAAACGAAATCTTGCTTTTAGGAAGACGCAGAGCCTGCAATTTAACTGCACTTCTGAAGGGAAACACACAGCATAGTTCTCATCCATGGATCCCATTCTGCTTTAGAGCAAGAAGCACGCTCTTGCTTTCTAGAGTCTCTAATACAGCAGGAAAAGTGAGTGTGCTGAGAACAAAGAACAGTGTTTCCTACACATAAGGAACCATATCTAGCTCAACTCTGCTTCTGAAACTGAAACAAATCAGAGGTCCTCTAACATCCAATGCTTGACAGTTTAGATGAGAAACGTGTGAGCTTCGTGAACGATGTAGTTCGTTTGAGCTGAAAAGTGACTGCCCTTACCTGAAACGAAGTCTTGCTTTTAGGAAGACACAGAGCCTGGGATTTAACTCCGTTTCTGAAGTGAAACACACAGCAGAGTTCTCATCCATTGATCACACTCTGCTTTAGAGCAAGAAGCACGCTCTAGGTTTCTAGAGTCTCTAAGACAGCAGGAAACGTGAGTGTGCTGAGAACAAAAGAACAGTGTATCCTACATATACGGAACCATATCTAGTCCAATTCTTCTTCTGAAACTGATACAAACCACAGGTCCTCTAACATCCAATGCTTGTCAGTTGACATGAGAAACGTGTGAGCTTCGTGAACGATGTAGTTCGTTTGAGCTGTAAAGTAACTGCCCTTACCTTAAACGAAGTCTTGCTTGTAGGAAGACACAGAGCCTGGGAATTAACTACATTTCAGAGGTGAAACACACAGCAGAGGTCTCATCCATTGATCTCACTCTGCTTTAGTGCAAGAAGCATGCTCTTGCTTTCTAGAGTCTCTAAGACAGCAGGAAATGTGAATGTGCTAGGAACAAAAGTACGGTGTTTCCGACCCATACGGACCACATCTAATCCAACTCTGCTTCTGAAACTGATACAAAGCACAGGTCCTGTAACATCCAATGCTTTTCCATTAAGACTGAGAATAGGCTGAGCTTCGTGTACAATGTAGTTCGTTTGAGCTTTAAAGTAACTGCCCTTACCTGAAACGAAGTCTTGCTTGTAGGAAGACTCAGAGCCTGGGATTTAACTCCATTTCTGAATTGGAACACACAGCAGAGTTCTCATCCCTGGATCACACTCTGCTTTAGCGAAGAAGCACGCTCTTGCTTTCTAGAGTATCTAAGACAGCAGGAAACATGAGTGTGCTAAGAACAAAAGAACGGTGTTTCCTACACATAAGGACCATATCTAGTCCAACTCTGCCTCTGAAATTTATACAAAGCAAAGTTCCTCTAACATCCAAAGCTTGTAATTTAAGATGAGAAACGTGTGAGCTTTGTGAACGATGTAGTTCTTTGGAGCTGTAAATAACTGCCCTACCTGAAACGAAGTCTTGCTTGTAGGAAGACTCAGAGCCTGGGATTAAACTCCATTTCTGACGCGAAACACACAGCAGAGTTCTCATCCATTGATCTCACTCTGCTTTAGAGCAAGAAGCACGAACTTGCTTTCTGGAGTCTCTAAGACAGCAGGAAACGTGAGTGTGCTAAGAACAAAAGAACGGTGTTTCCTACACATACGGACCATATCTAATCCAACTCTGCTTCTGAAACTGATACAAAGCACTGGTCCTCTATTATCCAATGCTTGACAGTTAAGATGAGAAACGTGTGAGCTTCCTGAACGATGTAGTTCGTTTGTAAAGTAACTGCCCTTACCTGAAACGAAGTCCTGCTTGTAGGAAGACTCAAAGCCTGGGATTTAACTCCATTTCAGAGGGGAAACACACAGCACAGTTCTCATCCATGAATCACATTCTGTTTTAGAGCAAGAAGCACGCTCTTCCTTTCTAGAGTCTCTAATACAGCAGGAAACGTGATTGTGCTCAGAACAAAAGTACTGTGTTTCCTACACATACGGACCTTATCTAGTTCAACTTTTCTTCTGTAACTGACACAAAGCAGAGTTCCTGTTACATCCAATGCTTTTCACTTAAGACCGAGATACGTGTGAGCGTCGTGTATGATATAGTTCGTTTGAGCTATAAAGTACCTGCCCTTACCTGAAACGAAGTCTTGCTTTTAGGAAGACACAGAGCCTGGGATTTAACTCCGTTTCTGAAGTGAAACACACAGCAGAGTTCTCATCCATTGATCACACTCTGCTTTAGAGCAAGAAGCACGCTCTAGGTTTCTAGAGTCTCTAAGAGAGCAGGAAACGTGAGTGTGCTGAGAACAATAGAACCGTGTTTTATACATACAGACCATATCTAGTCCAACTATGATTCTGAAACTGATACAAAGCACTGGTCCTCTAACATCCAAAGCTTGTCAGTTAAGATGAGAAACGTGTGAGCTTCGTGAACGATGTAGTTCGTTTGAGCTTAAAAGTGACTGCCCTTACCTGAAACGAAGTTTTGCTTGTAGGAAGACGCAGAGCCTGGGATTTAACTCCATTTCTGAAGGGAAACACACAGCATAGTTCTCATCCATGGATCCCATTCTGCGTTATAGCAAGAAAAACGCTCTTGCTTTCTAAAGTCTCTAATACAGCAGGAAACATGTGTGTGCTCAGAACAAAAGAATGGTGTTTCCTACACATACAGACCATATCTAGTTCAACTCTGCTTCTGAAACTGAAACCAACTACAGGTCCTCTAATATCCAATGCTTGTCAGTTAAGATGAGAAACTTGTGAGCTTCGTGAACGATGTAGTTCATTTGAGCTCTAAAGTAACTGCCCTTACCTGAAATGAAGTGTTGCTTGTAGGAAGACTCATACCCTGGGATTTAACTCCATTTCTGAAGTGAAACACACAGCATAGTTCTTATCCATAGATCACACTCTGCTTTAGAGCAGGAAGCACGCTCTAGCTTTTTTGAGTCTAAGACAGCAGGAATCGTGAGTGTGCTGAAAACAAAAGAAAGGTGTTTCCTACAAATACCGACCATATCTAGTCCACCACTTCTTCGAGAACTGATACAAAGCACAGGTCCTGTAACATCTAATGCCTGTCAGTTAAGATCAGAAACGTGTGAGCTTAGTGAACGATGTTTTTCATTTGAGCTCAAAAGTGACTGCCCTTACCTGAAACGAAGTCTTGCTTTTAGGAAGACTCAGAGCCTGGGATTTAACTCCATTTCTGACGTGAAACACACAGCAGAGTTCTCATCCATTCATCACACTCTGCTTTAGAGCAAGAAGCACGCTCTTTCTTTCTAGAGTCTCTTAGACAGCAGGAAACGTGAGTGTGCTAAGAACAAAAGAACGGTGTTTCCTACACATACAGACCATATCTAGTCCAACTCTGCTTCTGAAACTCATACAAAGCACTGGTCCTCTAACATCCAAAGCTTGTCAGTTAAGCTTAGAAACATGTGAGATTCGTGAACGATGTAGTTCGTTTGAGCTGAAAAGTGACTGCCCTTACCTGAAACGAAGTCTTGCTTGTAGGAAGACACAGAGCCTGGGATTTAATTCCATTTCTGAGGGGAAACACACAGCACAGTTCTCTTCCATGAATCACACTGTGTTTTAGAGCAAGAAGCACGCTCTTCCTTTCTAGAGTCTCTAATACGGCAGGAAACGTGATTGTGCTCAGAACAAAAGAAATGTGTTTCCTACACATACGGACCATATCTAGTTCAACTCTTCTTCTGTAACTGACACGAAGCACAGGTCCTGTTACATCCAATGCTTTTCAATTACGACCGAAATACGTGTGAGCGTCGAGTATGATATAGTTTGTTTGAGCTGTAAAGTACCAGCCCTTACCTGAAACGAAGTCTTGCTTTTAGGAAGACACAGAGTCTGGGATTTAACTCCATTTCTGAATTGCAACACACAGCAGAGTTCTCATCCATTGATCACACTCTGCTTTAGAGCAAGAAGCACGCTCTTGCTTTCTAGAGTCTCTAAGACAGCAGGAAATGTTAGTGTGCTGAGAACAATAGAACCGTGTTTTCTACACATACGGACCATATCTAGTCCAACTCTGATTCTGAAACTGATACAAAGCACTGGTCCTCTAACATCCAAAGCTTGTCAGTTAAGCTTAGAAACGTGTGAGCTTCGTGAACGATGTAGTTCTTTTGAGCTGAAAAGTGACTGCCCTTACCGGAAACGAAGTCTTGCTTGTAGGAAGACACAGAGCCTGGGATTTAATTCCATTTCTGAGGGGAAACACACAGCACAGTTCTCATCCATGAATCACACTCTGTTTTAGAGCAAGAAGCACGCTCTTCCTTTCTAGGGTCTCTAATACAGCAGGAAACGTGATTGTGCTCAGTACAAAAGAACTGTGTTTCCTACACATACGGACCATATCTAGTTCAACTCTTCTTCTGTAACTGACACAAAGCACAGGTCCTGTTACATCCAATGCTTTTCAATTAAGACCGAGATACGTGTGAGTGTCGTGTATGATATAGTTCGTTTGAGCTGTAAAGTACCTGCCCTTACCTGAAACGAAGTCTTGATTTTAGGAAGACACAGAGCCTGGGATTTAACTCCATTTCTGAATTGAAACACACAGCAGAGTTCTCATCCATTGATCACACTCTGCTTTAGAGCAAGAAGCACGCTCTAGGTTTCTAGAGTCTCTAAGACACCAGGAAACGTGAGTGTGCTGAGAAAAATAGAACCGTGTTTCCTACCCATACGGACCATATCTAGTCCAACTCTGATTCTGAAACTGATACAAAGCACTGGTCCTCTAACATCCAAAGCTTGTCAGTTAAGATGAGAAATGTGTGAGCTTCGTGAACGATGTAGTTCTTTTGAGCTGAAAAGTGACTGCCCTTACCTGAAATGAATTCATGCTTGTAGGAAGACACAGAGCCTGGGATTTAATTCCATTTCTGAGGGGAAACACACAGCACAGTTCTCATCCATGAATCACACTCTGTTTTAGAGCAAGAAGCACGCTCTTCCTTTCTAGAGTCTCTAATACAGCAGGAAACGTGATTGTGCTCAGAACAAAAGAACTGTGTTTCCTACACATACGGACCATATCTAGTTCAACTCTGCTTCTGAACCTGAAACCAACTACAGGTCCTCTAACATCCAATGCTTGTCAGTTAAGATGAGAAACTTGTGAGCTTCGTAAATGATGTAGTTCGTTTAAGGTGTAAAGTAACTGCCCTTACCTGAAATGAAGTGTCGCTTGTAGGAAGACTCATACCCTGGGATTTAACTCCATTTCTGAAGTGAAACACACAGCAGAGTTCTCATCCATTGATCACACTCTGCTTTAGAGCAGGAAGCACGCTCTAGCTTTCTTGAGTCTCTAAGACAGCAGGAATCGTGAGTGTGCTGAGAACAAAAGAAAGGTGTTTCCTACAAACACCGACCATATCTAGTCCACCACTTCTTCGAGAACTGATACAAAGCACAGGTCCTGTAACATCCAATGCTTGTCAGTTAAGATCAGAAACGTGTGAGCTTAGTGAACGATGTTGTTTGTTTGAGCTGAAAAGTGACTGCCATTACCTGAAACGAAATCTTGCTTTTAGGAAGACACAGAGCCTGCAATTTAACTGCACTTCTGAAGGGAAACACACAGCATAGTTCTCATCCATGTATTCCATTCTGCTTTAGAGCAAGAAGCATGCTCTTGCTTTCTAGAGACTCTAATACAGCAGGAAAAGTGAGTGTGCTGAGAACAAAAGAACAGTGTTTCCTACACATAAGGAACCATATCTAGTTCAACTCTGCTTCTGAAACTGAAACAAACCAGAGGTCCTCTAACATCCAATGCTTGACAGTTTAGATGAGAAACATGTGAGCTTCGTGAACTATGTAGTTCGTTTGAGCTTAAAAGTGACTGCCCTTACCTGAAACGAAGTAGTGCTTGAAGGAAGACACAGAGCCTGGGATTTAACTCCATTTCTGAGGGGAAACACACAGCACAGTTCTCATCCATGAATCACATTCTGTTTTAGAGCAAGAAGCATGCTCTTCCTTTCTAGAGTCTCTAATACAGCAGGAAACGTGATTGTGCTCAGAACAAAAGAACTGTGTTTCCTACACATATGGACCATATCTAGTTCAACTTTTCTTCTGTAACTGACACAAAGCACAGGTCCTGTTACATCCAATGCTTTTCAATTAAGACCGAGATACGTGTGAGCGTCGTGTATGATATAGTTCGTTTGAGCTGTAAAGTACCTGCCCTTACCTGAAACGAAGTCTTGCTTTTAGGAAGAAACAGAGCCTGGGATTTAACTCTATTTCTGAAGTGAAACACACAGCAGAGTTCTCATCCATTGATCACACTCTGCTTTAGAGCAAGAAGCACGCTCTAGGTTTCTAGAGTCTCTAAGACAGCAGGAAACGTGAGTGTGCTGAGAACAATAGAACCGTGTTTTATACATACAGACCATATCTAGTCCAACTCTGATTCTGAAACTGATACAAAGCACTGGTCCTCTAACATCCAAAGCTTGTCAGTTAAGATGAGAAACGTGTGAGCTTCGTGAACGATGTAGTTCGTTTGAGCTGTAAAGTAACTGCCCTTACCTGAAATGAAGTGTCGCTTGTAGGAAGACTCATACCCTGGGATTTAACTCCATTTCTGAAGTGAAACACACAGCAGAGTTCTCATCCATAGATCACACTCTGCTTTAGAGCAGGAAGCACCCTCTAGCTTTCTTGAGTCTCTAAGACAGCAGGAATCGTGAGTGTGCTGAGAACAAAAGAAGGGTGTTTCCTACAAATACCGACCATATCTAGTCCACCACTTCTTCGAGAACTGATACAAAGCACAGGTCCTGTAACATCCAATGCTTGTCAGTTAAGATCAGAAACGTGTGAGCTTAGTGAACGATGTTGTTCCTTTGAGCTGAAAAGTGACTGCCCTTACCTGAAACGAAGTCTTGCTTTTAGGAAGACTCAGAGCCTGGGATTAAACTCCATTTCTGACGTGAGACACACAGCAGAGTTCTCATCCATTGATCTCACTCTGCTTTAGAGCAAGAAGCACGAACTTGCTTTCTGGAGTCTTTAGACAGCAGGAAACCTGAGTGTGCTAAGAACAAAAGAACGGTGTTTCCTACACATACGGACCATATCTAATCCAACTCTGCTTCTGAAACTGATACAAAGCACTGGTCCTCTAACATCCAATGCTTGAAAGTTAAGATGAGAAACGTGTGAGCTTCCTGAATGATGTAGTTCGTTTGTAAAGTAACTGCCCTTACCTGAAACGAAGTCCTGCTTGTAGGAAGACTCAGAGACTGGGATTTAACTCCATTTCGGAGGGGAAACACACAGCACAGTTCTCATCCATGAATCACATTCTGTTTTAGAGCAAGAAGCACGCTCTTCCTTTCTGGAGTCTCTAATACAGCAGGTAACGTGATTGTGCTCAGAACAAAAGTACTGTGTTTCCTACACATACGGACCTTATCTAGTTCAACTTTTCTTCTGTAACTGACACAAAGCAGAGGTCCTGTTACATCCAATGCTTTTCACTTAAGACCGAGATACGTGTGAGCGTCGTTTATGATATAGTTCGTTTGAGCTATAAAGTACCTGCCGTTACCTGAAACGAAGTCTTGCTTTTAGGAAGACACAGAGCCTGGGATTTAACTCCGTTTCTGAAGTGAAACACACAGCAGAGTTCTCATCCATTGATCACACTCTGCTTTAGAGCAAGAAGCACGCTCTAGGTTTCTAGAGTCTCTAAGACAGCAGGAAACGTGAGTGTGCTGAGAACAATAGAACCGTGTTTTATACATACAGACCATATCTAGTTTAACTCTGCTTCTGAAACTGAAACCAACTACAGGTCCTCTAATATCCAAGCTTGTCAGTTAAGATGAGAAACTTGTGAGCTTCGTGAATGATGTAGTTCATTTGAGCTCTAAAGTAACTGCCCTTACCTGAAATGAAGTGTCGCTTGTAGGAAGACTCATACCCTGGGATTTAACACCATTTCTGAAGTGAAACACACAGCATACTTCTTATCCATAGATCACACTCTGCTTTAGAGCAGGAAGCACACTCTAGCTTTTTTGAGTCTCTAAGACAGCAGGAATCGTGAGTGTGCTGAGAACAAAAGAAAGGTGTTTCCTACAAATACCGACCATATCTAGTCCACCACTTCTTCGAGAACTGATACAAAGCACAGGTCCTGTAACATCCAATGCTTGTCAGTTAAGATCAGAAACGTGTGAGCTTAGTGAACGATGTTGTTCATTTGAGCTGAAAAGTGACTGCCCTTACCTGAAGCGAAGTCTTGCTTTTAGGAAGACTCAGAGCCTGGGATTAAACTCCATTTCTGACGTGAAACACACAGCAGAGTTCTCATCCATTGATCTCACTCTGCTTTAGAGCAAGAAGCACGAACTTGCTTTCTGGAGTCTTTAGACAGCAGGAAACGTGAGTGTGCTAAGAACAAAAGAACGGTGTTTCCTACACATACAGACCATATCTAATCCAACTCTGCTTCTGAAACTGATACAAAGCACTGGTCCTCTAACATCCAAAGCTTGTCAGTTAAGCTTAGAAACATGTGAGCTTCGTGAACGATGTAGTTCGTTTGAACTGAAAAGTGACTGCCCTTACCTGAAAAGAAGTCTTGCTTGTAGGAAGACACAGAGCCTGGAATTTAATTCCATTTCTGAGGAGAAACACACAGCACAGTTCTCATCCATGAATCACACTTTGCTTTAGAGCAAGAAGCACGCTCTTGCTTTCTAGAGTCTCTAAGAGAGCAGGAAATTGAGTGTGCTGAGAACAAAAGAACGGTGTTTCCTACACACACGGACCATATCTAGTTCAACTCTTCTTCTGAAAATGACACAAAGCACAGGTCCTGTAACATCCAATGTTTTTCAATTAAGACCGAGATCCGTGTGAGCTTTGTAAATGATGTAGTTCGTTTGAGCTGTAAAGTAACTGCCCTTACCTGAAATGAAGTGTCGCTTGTAGGAAGACTCATACCTTGGGATTTAACTCCATTTCTGAAGTGAAACACACAGCAGAGTTCTCATCCATAGATCACACTCTGCTTTAGAGCAGGAAGCACCCTCTAGCTTTCTTGAGTCTCTAAGACAGCAGGAATCGTGAGTGTGCTGAGAACAAAAGCAGGGTGTTTCCTACAAATACCGACCATATCTAGTCCACCACTTCTTTGAGAACTGATACAAAGCACAGGTCCTGTAACATCCAATGCTTGTCAGTTAAGATCAGAAACGTGTGAGCTTAGTGAACGATGTTGTTCGTTTGAGCTGAAACGTGACTGCCCTTACCTGAAACGAAATCTTGCTTTTAGGAAGATTCAGAGCCTGGGATTAAACTCCATTTCTGACGTGAAACACACAGCAGAGTTCTCATCCATTGATCTCACTCTGCTTTAGAGCAAGAAGCACGAACTTGCTTTCTGGAGTCTTTAGACAGCAGGAAACGTGAGTGTGCTAAGAACAAAAGAACGGTGTTTCCTACACATACGGACCATATCTAATCCAACTCTGCTTCTGAAACTGATACAAAGCACTGGTCCTCTAACATCCAATGCTTGACAGTTAAGATGAGAAACGTGTGAGCTTCCTGAACGATGTAGTTCGTTTGAGCTGTAAAGTAACTGCCCTTACCTGAAACGATGTCCTGCTTGTAGGAAGTCTCAGAGCCTGGGATTTAACTCCATTTCTTAGGGGAAACACACAGCAGAGTTCTCATCCATTCATCACACTCTGCTTTAGAACAAGAAGCACACTCTTTCTTTCTAGAGTCTCTTAGACAGCAGGAAACGTGATTGTGCTCAGAACAAAAGAACTGTGTTTCCTACATATACGGACCATATCTAGTTCAACTCTTCTTCTGTAACTGACACGAAGCACAGGTCCTGTTACAGCCAATGCTTTTCAATTAAGACCGAGATACGTGTGAGCTTCGAGTATGATATAGTTCGTTTGAGCTGTAAAGTACCAGCCCTTACCTGAAACGAAGTCTTGCTTTTAGGAAGACACAGAGCCTGGGATTTAACTCCATTTCTGAATGGAAACACACAGCAGAGTTCTCATCCATTCATCACACTCTGCTTTAGAGCAAGAAGCACGCTCTAGGTTTCTAGAGTCTCTAAGACAGCATGAAACGTGAGTGTGCTGAGAACAATAGAACTGTGTTTCCTACACATACGGACCATATCTAGTCCAACTGTGCTTCTGAAACTCATACAAAGCACTGGTCCTCTAACATCCAAAGCTGGTCAGTTAAGTTTAGAAACATGTGAGCTTCGTGAACGATGTAGTTCGTTTGAGCTGAAAAGTGACTGCCCTTACCTGAAACGAAGTCTTGCTTGTAGGAAGACACAGAGCCTGGGATTTAATTCCATTTCTGAGGGGAAACACACAGCACAGTTCTCATCTATGAATCACACTGTGTTTTAGAGCAAGAAGCACGCTCTTCCTTTCTAGAGTCTCTAATACAGCAGGAAACGTGATTGTGCTCAGAACAAAAGAACTGTGTTTCCTACATATACGGACCATATCTAGTTCAACTCTTCTTCTGTAACTGACACGAAGCACAGGTCCTGTTACATCCAATGCTTTTCAATTAAGACCGAGATACGTGTGAGCTTCGAGTATGATATAGTTCGTTTGAGCTGTAAAGTACCAGCCCTTACCTGAAACGAAGTCTTGCTTTTAGGAAGACACAGAGCCTGGGATTTAACTTCATTTCTGAATGGAAACACACAGCAGAGTTCTCATCCATTGATCACACTCTGCTTTAGAGCAAGAAGCACGCTCTAGGTTTCTAGAGTCTCTAAGACAGCAGGAAACGTGAGTGTGCTGAGAACAATAGAACCGTGTTTCCTACCCATACGGACCATATATAGTCCAACTATGATTCTGAAACTGATACAAAGCACTGGTCCTCTAACATCCAAAGCTTGTCAGTTAAGATGAGAAACGTGTGAGCTTCGTGAACGATGTAGTTCTTTTGAGCTGAAAAGTGACTGCCCTTACCTGAAATGAAGTCTTGCTTGTAGGAAGACACAGAGCCTGGGATTTAATTCCATTTCTGAGGGGAAACACACAGCACAGTTCTCATCCATGAATCACACTCTGTTTTAGAGCAAGAAGCACGCTCTTCCTTTCTAGAGTCTCTAATACAGCAGGAAACGTGATTGTGCTCAGAACAAAAGAACTGTGTTTCCTACACATACGGACCATATCTAGTTCAACTCTGCTTCTGAAACTGAAACCAACTACAGGTCCTCTAACATCCAATGCTTGTCAGTTAAGATGAGAAACTTGTGAGCTTCGTAAATGATGTAGTTCGTTTAAGCTGTAAAGTAACTGCCCTTACCTGAAATGAAGTGTCGCTTGTAGGAAGACTCATACCCTGGGATTTAACTCCATTTCTGAAGTGAAACACACAGCAGAGTTCTCATCCATTGATCACACTCTGCTTTAGAGCAGGAAGCACGCTCTAGCTTTCTTGAGTCTCTAAGACAGCAGGAATCGTGAGTGTGCTGAGAACAAAAGAAGGGTGTTTCCTACAAACACCGACCATATCTAGTCCACCACTTCTTCGAGAACTGATACAAAGCACAGGTCCTGTAACATCCAATGCTTGTCAGTTAAGATCAGAAACGTGTGAGCTTAGTGAACGATGTTGTTTGTTTGAGCTGAAAAGTGACTGCCCTTACCTGAAACGAAATCTTGCTTTTAGGAAGACGCAGAGCCTGCAATTTAACTGCACTTCTGAAGGGAAACACACAGCATAGTTCTCATCCATGGATCCCATTCTGCTTTAGAGCAAGAAGCACGCTCTTGCTTTCTAGAGTCTCTAATACAGCAGGAAAAGTGAGTGTGCTGAGAACAAAGAACAGTGTTTCCTACACATAAGGAACCATATCTAGCTCAACTCTGCTTCTGAAACTGAAACAAATCAGAGGTCCTCTAACATCCAATGCTTGACAGTTTAGATGAGAAACGTGTGAGCTTCGTGAACGATGTAGTTCTTTTGAGCTGAAAAGTGACTGCCCTTACCTGAAACGAAGTCTTGCTTTTAGGAAGACACAGAGCCTGGGATTTAACTCCGTTTCTGAAGTGAAACACACAGCAAAGTTCTCATCCATTGATCACACTCTGCTTTAGAGCAAGAAGCACGCTCTAGGTTTCTAGAGTCTCTAAGACAGCAGGAAACGTGAGTGTGCTGAGAACAAAAGAACAGTGTATCCTACATATACGGAACCATATCTAGTCCAATTCTTCTTCTGAAACTGATACAAACCACAGGTCCTCTAACATCCAATGCTTGTCAGTTGACATGAGAAACGTGTGAGCTTCGTGAACGATGTAGTTCGTTTGAGCTGTAAAGTAACTGCCCTTACCTTAAACGAAGTCTTGCTTGTAGGAAGACACAGAGCCTGGGAATTAACTACATTTCAGAGGTGAAACACACAGCAGAGGTCTCATCCATTGATCTCACTCTGCTTTAGTGCAAGAAGCATGCTCTTGCTTTCTAGAGTCTCTAAGACAGCAGGAAATGTGAATGTGCTAGGAACAAAAGTACGGTGTTTCCGACCCATACGGACCACATCTAATCCAACCCTGCTTCTGAAACTGATACAAAGCACAGGTCCTGTAACATCCAATGCTTTTCCATTAAGACTGAGAATAGGCTGAGCTTCGTGTACAATGTAGTTCGTTTGAGCTTTAAAGTAACTACCCTTACCTGAAACGAAGTCTTGCTTGTAGGAAGACTCAGAGCCTGGGATTTAACTCCATTTCTGAATTGGAACACACAGCAGAGTTCTCATCCATTGATCACACTCTGCTTTAGAGCAAGAAGCACGCTCTAGGTTTCTAGAGTCTCTAAGACAGCAGGAAACGTGAGTGTGCTTTGAACAATAGAACCGTGTTTCCTACACATACGGACCATATCTAGTCCAACTCTGCTTCTGAAACTGATACAAAGCACTGGTCCTCTAACATCCAAAGCTTGTCAGTTAAGCTTAGAAACATGTGAGCTTCGTGAACGATGTAGTTCGTTTGAGCTGAAAAGTGACTGCCCTTACCTGAAAAGAAGTCTTGCTTGTAGGAAGACACAGAGCCTGGAATTTAATTCCATTTCTGAGGGGAAACACACAGCACAGTTCTCATCCATGAATCACACTTTGCTTTAGAGCAAGAAGCACGCTCTTGCTTTCTAGAGTCTCTAAGAGAGCAGGAAATTGAGTGTGCTGAGAACAAAAGAACGGTGTTTCCTACACATACGGACCATATCTAGTTCAACTCTTCTTCTGAAAATGACACAAAGCACAGGTCCTGTAACATCCAATGTTTTTCAATTAAGACCGAGATCCGTGTGAGCTTTGTAAACGATGTAGTTCGTTTGAGCTGTAAAGTAACTGCCCTTACCTGAAATGAAGTGTCGCTTGTAGGAAGACTCATACCCTGGGATTTAACTCCATTTCTGAAGTGAAACACACAGCAGAGTTCTCATCCATAGATCACACTCTGCTTTAGAGCAGGAAGCACCCTCTAGCTTTCTTGAGTCTATAAGACAGCAGGAATCGTGAGTGTGCTGAGAACAAAAGAAGGGTGTTTCCTACAAATACCGACCATATCTAGTCCACCACTTCTTCGAGAACTGATACAAAGCACAGGTCCTGTAACATCCAATGCTTGTCAGTTAAGATCAGAAACGTGTGAGCTTAGTGAACGATGTTGTTCGTTTGAGCTGAAAAGTGACTGCCCTTACCTGAAACGAAGTCTTGCATTTAGGAAGACTCAGAGCCTGGGATTAAACTCCATTTCTGACGTGAGACACACAGCAGAGTTCTCATCCATTGATCTCACTCTGCTTTAGAGCAAGAAGCACGAACTTGCTTTCTGGAGTCTTTAGACAGCAGGAAACGTGAGTGTGCTAAGAACAAAAGAACGGTGTTTCCTACACATACGGACCATATCTAATCCAACTCTGCTTCTGAAACTGATACAAAGCACTGGTCCTCTAACATCCAATGCTTGAAAGTTAAGATGAGAAACGTGTGAGCTTCCTGAATGATGTAGTTCGTTTGTAAAGTAACTGCCCTTACCTGAAACGAAGTCCTGCTTGTAGGAAGACTCAGAGACTGGGATTTAACTCCATTTCGGAGGGGAAACACACAGCACAGTTCTCATCCATGAATCACATTCTGTTTTAGAGCAAGAAGCACGAACTTGCTTTCTGGAGTCTTTAGACAGCAGGAAACGTGAGTGTGCTAAGAACAAAAGAACGGTGTTTCCTACACATACGGACCATATCTAGTCCAACTCTGCTTCTGAAACTGATACAAAGCACTGGTCCTCTAACATCCAAAGCTTGTCACTTAAGCTTAGAAACATGTGAGCTTCGTGAACGATGTAGTTCTTTGAGCTGAAAAGTGACTGCCCTTACCTGAAACGAAGTCTTGCTTGTAGGAAGACACAGAGCCTGGGATTTAATTCCATTTCTGAGGGGAAACACACAGCACAGTTCTCATGTATGAATCACACTGTGTTTTAGAGCAAGAAGCACGCTCTTCCTTTCTAGAGTCTCTAATACAGCAGGAAACGTGATTGTGCTCAGAACAAAAGAACTGTGTTTCTTACATATACGGACCATATCTAGTTCAACTCTTCTTCTGTAACTGACACGAAGCACAGGTCCTGTTACAGCCAATGCTTTTCAATTAAGACCGAGATACGTGTGAGCGTCGAGTATGATATAGTTTTGAGCTGTAAAGTACCAGCCCTTACCTGAAACGAAGTCTTGCTTTTAGGAAGACACAGAGCCTGGGATTTAACTCCATTTCTGAATGGAAACACACAGCAGAGTTCTCATCCATTGATCACACTCTGCTTTAGAGCAAGAAGCACGCTCTAGGTTTCTAGAGTCTCTAAGACAGCAGGAAACGTGAGTGTGCTTTGAACAATAGAACCGTGTTTCCTACACATACGGACCATATCTAGTCCAACTCTGCTTCTGAAACTGATACAAAGCACTGGTCCTCTAACATCCAAAGCTTGTCAGTTAAGCTTAGAAACATGTGAGCTTCGTGAACGATGTAGTTCGTTTGAGCTGAAAAGTGACTGCCCTTACCTGAAAAGAAGTCTTGCTTGTAGGAAGACACAGAGCCTGGAATTTAATTCCATTTCTGAGGGGAAACACACAGCACAGTTCTCATCCATGAATCACACTTTGCTTTAGAGCAAGAAGCACGCTCTTGCTTTCTAGAGTCTCTAAGAGAGCAGGAAATTGAGTGTGCTGAGAACAAAAGAACGGTGTTTCCTACACATACGGACCATATCTAGTTCAACTCTTCTTCTGAAAATGACACAAAGCACAGGTCCTGTAACATCCAATGTTTTTCAATTAAGACCGAGATCCGTGTGAGCTTTGTAAACGATGTAGTTCGTTTGAGCTGTAAAGTAACTGCCCTTACCTGAAATGAAGTGTCGCTTGTAGGAAGACTCATACCTTGGGATTTAACTCCATTTCTGAAGTGAAACACACAGCAGAGTTCTCATCCATAGATCACACTCTGCTTTAGAGCAGGAAGCACCCTCTAGCTTTCTTGAGTCTCTAAGACAGCAGGAATCGTGAGTGTGCTGAGAACAAAAGAAAGGTGTTTCCTACAAATACCGACCATATCTAGTCCACCACTTCTTCGAGAACTTTTACAAAGCACAGGTCCTGTAACATCCAATGCTTGTCAGTTAAGATCAGAAACGTGTGAGCTTAGTGAACGATGTTGTTCGTTTGAGCTGAAAAGTGACTGCCCTTACCTGAAACGAAGTCTTGCTTTTAGGAAGATTCAGAGCCTGGGATTAAACTCCATTTCTGACGTGAAACACACGGCAGAGTTCTCATCCATTGATCTCACTCTGCTTTAGAGCAAGAAGCACGAACTTGCTTTCTGGAGTCTTTAGACAGCAGGAAACGGGAGCGTGCTAAGAACAAAAGAACGGTGTTTCCTACACATACGGACCATATCTAATCCAACTCTGCTTCTGAAACTGATACAAAGCACTGGTCCTCTAAAATCCAATGCTTGACAGTTAAGATGAGAAACGTGTGAGCTTCCTGAACGATGTAGTTCGTTTGAGCTGTAAAGTAACTGCCCTCACCTGAAACGATGTCCTGCTTGTAGGAAGTCTCAGAGCCTGGGATTTAACTCCATTTCTGAGGGGAAACACACAGCAGAGTTCTCATCCATTCATCACACTCTGCTTTAGAACAAGAAGCACGCTCTTTCTTTCTAGAGTCTCTTAGACAGCAGGAAACGTGAGTGTGCTAAGAACAAAAGAACGGTGTTTCCTACACATACGGACCATATCTAGTCCTACTGTGCTTCTGAAACTCATACAAAGCACTGGTCCTCTAACATCCAAAGCTTGTCACTTAAGCTTAGAAACATGTGAGCTTCGTGAACGATGTAGTTCGTTTGAGCTGAAAAGTGACTGCCCTTACCTGAAACGAAGTCTTGCTTGTAGGAAGACACAGAGCCTGGGATTTAATTCCATTTCTGAGGGGAAAAACACAGCACAGTTCTCATCTATGAATCACACTCTGTTTTAGAGCAAGAAGCACGCTCTTCCTTTCTAGAGTCTCTAATACAGCAGGAAACGTGATTGTGCTCAGAACAAAAGAACTGTGTTTCCTACATATACGGACCATATCTAGTTCAACTCTTCTTCTGTAACTGACACGAAGCACAGGTCCTGTTACATCCAATGCTTTTCAATTAAGACCGAGATACGTGTGAGCTTCGAGTATGATATAGTTCGTTTGAGCTGTAAAGTACCAGCCCTTACCTGAAACGAAGTCTTGCTTTTAGGAAGACACAGAGTTTGGGATTTAACTCCATTTCTGAATGGAAACACACAGCAGAGTTCTCATCCATTGATCACACTCTGCTTTAGAGCAAGAAGCACGCTCTAGGTTTCTAGAGTCTCTAAGACAGCAGGAAACGTGAGTGTGCTGAGAACAACAGAACAGTGTGTCCTACACATACGGAACCATATCTAGTCCAATTCTTCTCCTGAAACTGATACAAACTACAGGTCCTCTAACATCCAATGCTTTTCAATTAAGACGGAGAAACGGCTGAGCTTCGTGTACAATGTAGTTCGTTTGAGCTTTAAAGTAACTGCCCTTACCTGAAATGAAATCTTGCTTGTAGGAAGACTCAGAGCCTGGGATTTAACTCCATTTCTGAATTGGAACACACAGCAGAGTTCTCATCCCTGGATCACAGTCTGCTTTAGAGGAAGAAGCACAATCTTGCTTTCTAGAGTCTCTAAGACAGCAGGAAACATGAGTGTGCTGAGAACAAAGAACGGTGTTTCCTACACATAAGGACCATATCTAGTCCAACTCTGCCTCTGAAATTTATACAAAGCAAAGGTCCTCTAACATCCAAAGCTTGTCATTTAAGATGAGAAAAGTGTGAGCTTTGTGAACGATGTAGTTCTTTGGAGCTGTAAATAACTTACCTACCAGAAATGAAGGCTTGCTTTTAGGAAGCCACAGAGCCTGGGATTTAACTCCATTTCTGAATTGAAACACACAGCAGAGTTCTCATCCATTGATCATACACTGCTTTAGAGCAAGAAGCACGCTGTAGGTTTCTAGACTCTCTAAGACAGCAGGAAACGTGCGTGTGCTCAGAACAAAAGATCGGTGTTTCCTAAACATACAGACCATACCTAGTTCAACTCTGCTTCTGAAACTGAAACAAACCAGAGGTCCTCTAATATCAAATGCTTGACAGTTTAGATGAGAAACGTGTGAGCTTCGTGAATGATGTAGTACATTTGAGATGTAAAGTAACTGCCCTTACCTGAAACGAAGTCCTGCTTGTAGGAAGACTCAGAGTCTGGGATTTAACTCCAATTCTGAGGGGAAACACACAGCACAGTTCTCATCCATGAATCACATTCTGTTTTAGAGCAAGAATCACGCTCGTCCTTTCTAGAGTCTCTAATACAGCAGGAAACGTGATTGTGCCCAGAACAAAAGTACTGTGTTTCCTACACATACGGACCTTATCTAGTTCAACTTTTCTTCTGTAACTGACACAAAGCAGAGGTCCTGTTACATCCAATGCTTTTCACTTAAGACCGAGATACGTGTGAGCGTCGTGTATGATATAGTTCATTTGAGATGTAAAGTACCTGCCCTTACCTGAAACGAAGTCTTGCTTTTAGGAAGACAGAGAGCCTGGGATTTAACTCCATTTCTGAAGTGAAACACACAGCAGAGTTCTCATCCATTGATCACACTCTGCTTTAGAGCAAGAAGCACGCTCTAGGTTTCTAGAGTCTCTAAGACAGCAAGAAACGTGAGTGTGCTGAGAACAAAAGAACGGTGTTTCCTACACATACAGACCATATCTAGTACACCTCTGCTTCTGAAACTGATACAAACCACTGGTCCTCTAACATCCAATGCTTGTCACTTAAGCTGAGAAACGTGTGAGCTTCGGGAACGATGTAGTTCGTTTGAGCTGAAAAGTGACTGCCCTGAGCTGAAACAAAGTCTTGCATGTAGGATGACACAGAAGCTGGGATTTAACTCGATTTCTGAAGGGAACACAAGCATAGTTCTCATCCATGGATCACACTCTGCTTTAGAGCAAGAAGCACCCTCTTCCTTTCTAGAGTTTCTAATACAGCAGGAAACTTGAGTGTGCTCAGAACAAAAGAACGGTGTTTCCTACACATACAGACCATATCTAGTTCAACTCTGCTTCTGAAACTGAAACAAACCAGAGGTCCTCTAACATCCAATGCTTGACAGTTTAGATGAGAAACGTGTGATCTTCGTGAACGATGTAGTTCGTTTGAGCTTAAAAGTGACTGCCCTTACCTGAAACGAAGTAGTGCTTGTAGAAAGACACAGAGCCTGGGATGTAACTCCATTTCTGAGGGGAATCACACAGCAAAGTTCTCATCCATGAATCACACTCTGTTTTAGAGCAAGAAGCACGCTCTTCCTTTCTAGAGTCTCTAATACAGCAGGAAACGTGATTGTGCTCAGAACAAAAGAACTGTGTTTCCTACACATACGGACCATATCTAGTTCAACTTTTCTTCTCTAACTGACACAAAGCACAGGTCCTGTTACATCCAATGCTTTTCACTTAAGACCGAGATACGTGTGAGCGTCGTGTATGATATAGTTCGTTTGAGCTGTAAAGTACCTGCCCTTACCTGAAACGAAGTCTTGCTTGTAGGAAGACTCAGAGCCTGGGATTTAACTCCATTTCTGAATTGGAACACAAAGCAGAGTTCTCATCCCTGGATCACAGTCTGCTTTAGAGGAAGAAGCACGCTCTTGCTTTCTAGAGTCTCTAAGACAGCAGGAAACATGAGTGTGCTGAGAACAAAAGAACGGTGTTTCCTACACATAAGGACCATATCTAGTCCAACTCTGCCTCTGAAATTTATACAAAGCAAAGGTCCTCTAACATCCGAAGCTTGTCATTTAAGATGAGAAACGTGTGAGCATTGTGAACGATGTAGTTCTTTGGAGCTGTAAATAACTTACCTACCAGAAATGAAGGCTTGCTTTTAGGAAGACACAGAGCCTGGGATTTAACTCCATTTCTGAATTGAAACACACAGCAGAGTTCTCATCCATTGATCATACTCTGCTTTAGAGCAAGAAGCACGCTCTAGGTTTCTAGAGTCTCTAAGACAGCAGGAAACGTGCGTGTGCTCAGAACAAAAGATCGGTGTTTCCTAAACATACAGACCATACCTAGTTCAACTCTGCTTCTGAAACTGAAACAAACCAGAGGTCCTCTAATATCCAATGCTTGACAGTTTAGATGAGAAACGTGTGAGCTTCGTGAATGATGTAGTACATTTGAGATGTAAAGTAACTGCCCTTACCTGAAACGAAGTCCTGCTTGTAGGAAGACTCAGAGTCTGGGATTTAACTCCATTTCTGAGGGGAAACACACAGCACAGTTCTCATCCATGAATCACATTCTGTTTTAGAGCAAGAATCACGCTCTTCCTTTCTAGAGTATCTAATACAGCAGGAAACGTGATTGTGCCCAGAACAAAAGTACTGTGTTTCCTACACATACGGACCTTATCTAGTTCAACTTTTCTTCTGTAACTGACACAAAGCAGAGGTACTGTTACATCCAATGCTTTTCACTTAAGACCGAGATACGTGTGAGCGTCGAGTATGATATAGTTCGTTTGAGCTGTAAGTACCTGCCCTTACCTGAAACGAAGTCTTGCTTTTAGGAAGACAGAGAGCCTGGGATTCAACTCCATTTCTGAAGTGAAACACACAGCAGAGTTCTCATCTATTGATCACACTCTGCTTTAGAGCAAGAAGCACGCTGTAGGTTTCTAGAGTCTCTAAGACAGCAAGAAACGTGAGTGTGCTGAGAACAAAAGAACGGTGTTTCCTACACATACAGACCATATCTAGTACACCTCTGCTTCTGAAACTGATACAAACCACTAGTCCTCTAACATCCAATGCTTGTCACTTAAGCTGAGAAACGTGTGAGCTTTGGGAACGATGTAGTTCCTTTGATCTGAAAAGTGCCTGCCCTTACCTGAAACAAAGTCTTGCATGTAGGATGACACAGAAGCTGGGATTTAACTCGATTTCTGAAGGGAAACACAAGCATAGTTCTCGACCATGGATCACACTCTGCTTTAGAGCAAGAAGGACCCTCTTCCTTACTAGAGTTTCTAATACAGCAGGAAACTTGAGTGTGCTCAGAACAAAAGAACGGTGTTTCCTACACATACAGACCATATCTAGTTCAACTCTGCTTCTGAAACTGTAACAAACCAGAGGTCCTCTAACATCCAATGCTTGACAGTTTAGATGAGAAACGTGTGAGCTTCGTAAACGATGTAGTTCGTTTGAGCTTAAAAGTGACTGCCCTTACCTGAAATGAAGTAGTGCTTGTAGGAAGACACAGAGCCTGGGATTTAACTCCATTTCTGAGGGGAAACACACAGCAAAGTTCTCATCCATGAATCATACTATGTTTTAGAGCAAGAAGCACGCTCTTCCTTTCTAGAGTCTCTAATACAGCAGGAAACGGGATTGTGCTCAGAACAAAAGAACTGTGTTTCCTACACATACGGACCATATCTAGTTCAACTTTTCTTCTGTAACTGACACAAAGCACAGGTCCTGTTACATCCAATGCTTTTCACTTAAGACCGAGATACGTGTGAGCGTCGTGTATGATATAGTTCATTTGAGCTGTAAAGTACCTGCCCTTACCTGAAACGAAGTCTTGCTTTTAGGAAGACAGAGAGCCTGGGATTTAACTCCATTTCTGAAGTGAAACACACAGCAGAGTTCTCATCCATTGATCACACTCTGCTTTAGAGCAAGAAGCACGCTCTAGGTTTCTAGAGTCTCTAAGACAGCAAGAAACGTGAGTGTGCTGAGAACAAAAGAACGGTGTTTCCTACACATACAGACCATATCTAGTACACCTCTGCTTCTGAAACTGATACAAACCACTGGTCCTCTAACATCCAATGCTTGTCACTTAAGCTGAGAAACGTGTGAGCTTCGGGAACGATGTAGTTCGTTTGAGCTGAAAAGTGACTGCCCTGAGCTGAAACAAAGTCTTGCATGTAGGATGACACAGAAGCTGGGATTTAACTCGATTTCTGAAGGGAACACAAGCATAGTTCTCATCCATGGATCACACTCTGCTTTAGAGCAAGAAGCACCCTCTTCCTTTCTAGAGTTTCTAATACAGCAGGAAACTTGAGTGTGCTCAGAACAAAAGAACGGTGTTTCCTACACATACAGACCATATCTAGTTCAACTCTGCTTCTGAAACTGAAACAAACCAGAGGTCCTCTAACATCCAATGCTTGACAGTTTAGATGAGAAACGTGTGATCTTCGTGAACGATGTAGTTCGTTTGAGCTTAAAAGTGACTGCCCTTACCTGAAACGAAGTAGTGCTTGTAGAAAGACACAGAGCCTGGGATGTAACTCCATTTCTGAGGGGAAACACACAGCAAAGTTCTCATCCATGAATCACACTCTGTTTTAGAGCAAGAAGCACGCTCTTCCTTTCTAGAGTCTCTAATACAGCAGGAAACGTGATTGTGCTCAGAACAAAAGAACTGTGTTTCCTACACATACGGACCATATCTAGTTCAACTTTTCTTCTCTAACTGACACAAAGCACAGGTCCTGTTACATCCAATGCTTTTCACTTAAGACCGAGATACGTGTGAGCGTCGTGTATGATATAGTTCGTTTGAGCTGTAAAGTACCTGCCCTTACCTGAAACGAAGTCTTGCTTGTAGGAAGACTCAGAGCCTGGGATTTAACTCCATTTCTGAATTGGAACACAAAGCAGAGTTCTCATCCCTGGATTACAGTCTGCTTTAGAGGAAGAAGCACGCTCTTGCTTTCTAGAGTCTCTAAGACAGCAGGAAACATGAGTGTGCTGAGAACAAAAGAACGGTGTTTCCTACACATAAGGACCATATCTAGTCCAACTCTGCCTCTGAAATTTATACAAAGCAAAGGTCCTCTAACATCCGAAGCTTGTCATTTAAGATGAGAAACGTGTGAGCTTTGTGAACGATGTAGTTCTTTGGAGCTGTAAATAACTTACCTACCAGAAATGAAGGCTTGCTTTTAGGAAGACACAGAGCCTGGGATTTAACTCCATTTCTGAATTGAAACACACAGCAGAGTTCTCATCCATTGATCATACTCTGCTTTAGAGCAAGAAGCACGCTCTAGGTTTCTAGACTCTCTAAGACAGCAGGAAACGTGCGTGTGCTCAGAACAAAAGATCGGTGTTTCCTAAACATACAGACCATACCTAGTTCAACTCTGCTTCTGAAACTGAAACAAACCAGAGGTCCTCTAATATCCAATGCTTGACAGTTTAGATGAGAAACGTGTGAGCTTCGTGAATGATGTAGTACATTTGAGATGTAAAGTAACTGCCCTTACCTGAAACGAAGTCCTGCTTGTAGGAAGACTCAGAGTCTGGGATTTAACTCCATTTCTGAGGGGAAACACACAGCACAGTTCTCATCCATGAATCACATTCTGTTTTAGAGCAAGAATCACGCTCTTCCTTTCTAGAGTCTCTAATACAGCAGGAAACGTGATTGTGCCCAGAACAAAAGTACTGTGTTTCCTACACATACGGACCTTATCTAGTTCAACTTTTCTTCTGTAACTGACACAAAGCAGAGGTACTGTTACATCCAATGCTTTTCACTTAAGACCGAGATACGTGTGAGCGTCGAGTATGATATAGTTCGTTTGAGCTGTAAGTACCTGCCCTTACCTGAAACGAAGTCTTGCTTTTAGGAAGACAGAGAGCCTGGGATTCAACTCCATTTCTGAAGTGAAACACACAGCAGAGTTCTCATCTATTGATCACACTCTGCTTTAGAGCAAGAAGCACGCTGTAGGTTTCTAGAGTCTCTAAGACAGCAAGAAACGTGAGTGTGCTGAGAACAAAAGAACGGTGTTTCCTACACATACAGACCATATCTAGTACACCTCTGCTTCTGAAACTGATACAAACCACTAGTCCTCTAACATCCAATGCTTGTCACTTAAGCTGAGAAACGTGTGAGCTTTGGGAACGATGTAGTTCCTTTGATCTGAAAAGTGCCTGCCCTTACCTGAAACAAAGTCTTGCATGTAGGATGACACAGAAGCTGGGATTTAACTCGATTTCTGAAGGGAAACACAAGCATAGTTCTCGACCATGGATCACACTCTGCTTTAGAGCAAGAAGGACCCTCTTCCTTACAAGAGTTTCTAATACAGCAGGAAACTTGAGTGTGCTCAGAACAAAAGAACGGTGTTTCCTACACATACAGACCATATCTAGTTCAACTCTGCTTCTGAAACTGAAACAAACCAGAGGTCCTCTAACATCCAATGCTTGACAGTTAAGATGAGAAACGTGTGAGCTTCGTAAACGATGTAGTTCGTTTGAGCTTAAAAGTGACTGCCCTTACCTGAAATGAAGTAGTGCTTGTAGGAAGACACAGAGCCTGGGATTTAACTCCATTTCTGAGGGGAAACACACAGCAAAGTTCTCATCCATGAATCATACTATGTTTTAGAGCAAGAAGCACGCTCTTCCTTTCTAGAGTCTCTAATACAGCAGGAAACGTGATTGTGCTCAGAACAAAAGAACTGTGTTTCCTACACATACGGACCATATCTAGTTCAACTTTTCTTCTGTAACTGACACAAAGCACAGGTCCTGTTACATCCAATGCTTTTCACTTAAGACCGAGATACGTGTGAGCGTCGTGTATGATATAGTTCGTTTGAGCTGTAAAGTACCTGCCCTTACCTGAAACGAAGTCTTGCTTGTAGGAAGACTCAGAGCCTGGGATTTAACTCCATTTCTGAATTGGAACACACAGCAGAGTTCTCATCCCTGGATCACAGTCTGCTTTAGAGGAAGAAGCACGCTCTTGCTTTCTAGAGTCTCTGAGACAGCAGGAAACATGAGTGTGCTGAGAACAAAAGAACGGTGTTTCCTACACATAAGGACCATATTTAGTCCATCTCTGCCTCTGAAATTTATACAAAGCAAAGGTCCTCTAACATCCAAAGCTTGTCATTTAAGATGAGAAACGTGTGAGCTTTGTGAACGATGTAGTTCTTTGGAGCTGTAAATCACTGACCTACCTGAAATGAAGGCTTTCTTTTAGGAAGACACAGAGCCTGGGATTTAACTCCATTTCTGAATTGAAACACACAGCAGAGTTCTCATCCATTGATCATACTCTGCTTTAGAGCAAGAAGCACGCTCTAGGTTTCTAGAGTCTCTAAGACAGCAGGAACGTGTGTGTGCTCAGAACAAAAGATCGGTGTTTCCTAAACATACAGACCATATCTAGTTCAACTCTGCTTCTGAAACTGAAACAACCAGAGGTCCTCTAATATCCAATGCTTGACAGTTTAGATGAGAAACGTGTGAGCTTCGTGAATGATGTAGTACATTTGAGATGTAAAGTAACTGCCCTTACCTGAAACGAAGTCCTGCTTGTAGGAAGACTCAGAGTCTGGGATTTAACTTCATTTCTGAGGGGAAACATACAGCACAGTTCTCATCCATGAATCACATTCTGTTTTAGAGCAAGAAGCACGCTCTTGCTTTCTAGAGTCTCTAATACAGCAGGAAACGTGATTGTGCCCAGAACAAAAGTACTGTGTTTCCTACACATACGGACCTTATCTAGTTCAACTTTTCTTCTGTAACTGACACAAAGCAGAGGTCCTGTTACATCCAATGCTTTTCACTTAAGACCGAGATACGTGTGAGCGTCGAGTATGATATAGTTCGTTTGAGCTGTAAGTACCTGCCCTTACCTGAAACGAAGTCTTGCTTTTAGGAAGACAGAGAGCCTGGGATTCAACTCCATTTCTGAAGTGAAACACACAGCAGAGTTCTCATCTATTGATCACACTCTGCTTTAGAGCAAGAAGCACGCTGTAGGTTTCTAGAGTCTCTAAGACAGCAAGAAACGTGAGTGTGCTGAGAACAAAAGAACGGTGTTTCCTACACATACAGACCATATCTAGTACACCTCTGCTTCTGAAACTGATACAAACCACTAGTCCTCTAACATCCAATGCTTGTCACTTAAGCTGAGAAACGTGTGAGCTTTGGGAACGATGTAGTTCCTTTGATCTGAAAAGTGCCTGCCCTTACCTGAAACAAAGTCTTGCATGTAGGATGACACAGAAGCTGGGATTTAACTCGATTTCTGAAGGGAAACACAAGCATAGTTCTCGACCATGGATCACACTCTGCTTTAGAGCAAGAAGGACCCTCTTCCTTTCTAGAGTTTCTAATACAGCAGGAAACTTGAGTGTGCTCAGAACAAAAGAACGGTGTTTCCTACACATACAGACCATATCTAGTTCAACTCTGCTTCTGAAACTGAAACAAACCAGAGGTCCTCTAACATCCAATGCTTGACAGTTTAGATGAGAAACGTGTGAGCTTCGTGAACGATGTAGTTCGTTTGAGCTTAAAAGTGACTGCCCTTACCTGAAATGAAGTAGTGCTTGTAGGAAGACACAGAGCCTGGGATTTAACTCCATTTCTGAGGGGAAACACACAGCACAGTTCTCATCCATGAATCACACTCTGTTTTAGAGCAAGAAGCACGCTCTTCCTTTCTAGAGTCTCTAATACAGCAGGAAACGTGAGTGTGCTGAGAACAATAGAACCGTGTTTTATACATACAGACCATATCTAGTCCAACTCTGATTCTGAAACTGATACAAAGCACTGGTACTCTAACATCCAAAGCTTGTCAGTTAAGATGAGAAACGTGTTAGCTTCATGAACGATGTAGTTCGTTTGAGCTGAAAAGTGACTGCCCTTACCAGAAACGAAGTCTTGCTTTTAGGAAGACACAGAGCCTGGGGATTAACTCATTTCTGTAGGGAAACACACAGCTTTGTTCTCATCCATGGATCACACATTGCCTTAGAGAAAGAAGCACGCTCTTGCTTTCTAGAGTCTCTAATACAGCAGGAAACTTGAGTGTGCTCAGAACAAAAGAACAGTGTTTCCTACACATACGAACCATATCTAATCCAACTCTGCTTCTGAAACTCATACAAAGCACTGGTCCTCTCACATCCAAAGCTTGTCAGTTAAGCTTAGAAACGTGTGAGCTTCGGGAACGATGTAGTTCCTTTGAGCTGAAAAGTGACTGCCCTTACCTGAAATGAAGTCTTGCTTGTAGGAAGACACAGAGCCTGGGATTTAATTCCATTTCTGAGGGGAAACACACAGCACAGTTCTCATGCATGAATCACACTCTGTTTTAGAGCATGAAGCATGCTCTTCCTTTCTAGAGTCTCTAATACAGCAGGAAACGTGATTGTGCTCAGAACAAAAGAACGGTGTTTCCTACACATACGGACCATATCTAGTTCAACTCTTCTTCTGAAAATGACACAAAGCACAGGTCCTGTAACATCCAATGTTTTTCAATTAAGACCGAGATCCATGTGAGCTTCGTGAACGATGTAGTTTATATGAGCTGAAAAGTGACTGCCCTTACCTGAAACAAAGTCTTGCATGTAGGAAGACACAGAAGCTGGGATTTAACTAGATTTCTGAACGGAAACACAAGCATAGTTCTCATCGATGGATCACACTCTGCTTTAGAGCAAGAAGGACCCTCTTGCTTTCTAGAGTTTCTAATACAGCAGGAAACTTGAGTGTGCTGAGAGCAATAGAACCGTGTTTCCTACACAAAAGGACCATATGTAGTCCAACTCTGATTCTGAAACTTATACAAAGCACTGGTCCTCTAACATCCAAAGCTTGTCAGTTAAGATGAGAAACGTGTTAGCTTCTTGAACGATGTAGTTCGTTTGAGCTTAAAAGTGACTGCCCTTACCTGAAACGAAGTTTTGCTTGTAGGAAGACTCAGAGCCTGGGATTTAACTCCATTTCTGAAGGGAAACACACAGCATAGTTCTCATCCATGGATCCCATTCTGCTTTAGAGCAAGAAACACGCTCTTGCTTTCTAGAGTCTCTAATACAGCAGGAAACATGGGTGTGCTCAGAACAAAAGAACGGTGTTTCCTACACATACGGACCATATCTAGTTCAACTCTGCTTCTGAAACTGAACCCAACTACAGGTCCTCTAACATCCAATGCTTGTCAGTTAAGATGAGAAACTTGTGAGCTTCCTGAACGATGTAGTTCGTTTGAGCTGTAAAGTAACTGCCCTTACCTGAAATGAAGTGTCGCTTGTAGGAAGACTCATACCCTGGGATTTAACTCCATTTCTGAAGTGAAACACACAGCAGAGTTCTCATCCATAGATCACACTCTGCTTTAGAGCAGGAAGCACGCTCTAGCTTTTTTGAGTCTCTAAGACAGCAGGAATCATGAGTGTGCTGAGAACAAAAGAACGATGTTTCCTACAAATACCGACCATATCGAGTCCACCACTTCTTCGAGAACTGATACAAAGCACAGGTCCAGTAAAATCCAATGCTTGTCAGTTAAGATCAGAAACGTGTGAGCTTAGTGAATGATGTTGTTCGTTTGAGCTGAAAAGTGACTGCCCTTACCTGAAACGAAGTCTTGCTTGTAGGAAGACACAGAGCCTGGGAATTAACTACATTTCAGACGTGAAACACACAGCAGAGGTCTCATCCATTGATCTCACTCTGCTTTAGTGCAAGAAGCACGCTCTTGCTTTCTAGAGTCTCTAAGAGAGCAGGAAACGTGAATGTGCTAGGAACAAAAGTATGGTGTTTCCGACACATACGGACCATATCTAATCCAACTCTGCTTCTGAAACTGATACAAAGCACAGGTCCTGTAACATCCAATGCTTTTCAATTAAGACTGAGAAACGGCTGAGCTTCGTGTACAATGTAGTTCGTTTGAGCTTTAAAGTAACTGCCCTTACCTGAAATGAAGTCCTGCTTGTAGGAAGACTCAGAGCCTGGGATTTAACTCCATTTCTGAGGGGAAACACACAGCACAGTTCTCATCCATGAATCACATTCTGTTTTAGAGCAAGAAGCACGCTCTTCCTTTCTAGAGTCTCTAATACAGCAGGAAACGTGATTGTGCTCAGAACAAAAGTACTGTGTTTCCTACACATACGGACCTTATCTAGTTCAACTTTTCTTCTGTAACTGACACAAAGCAGAGGTCCTGTTACATCCAATGCTTTTCACTTAAGACCGAGATACGTGTGAACGTCGTGTATGATATAGTTCGTTTGATCTGTAAAGTACCTGCCCTTACCTGAAACGAAGTCCTGCTTTTAGGAAGACAAAGAGCCTGGGATTTAACTCCATTTCTGAAGTGAAACACAAAGCAGAGTTCTCATCCATTGATCACACTCTGCTTTAGAGCAAGAAGCACGCTCTAGGTTTCTAGAGTCTCTAAGACAGCAGGAAACGTGAGTGTGCTGAGAACAATAGAACCGTGTTTTATACATACAGACCATATCTAGTCCAACTCTGATTCTGAAACTGATACAAAGCACTGGTCCTCTAACATCCAAAGCTTGTCAGTTAAGATGAGAAACGTGTTAGCTTCTTGAACGATGTAGTTCGTTTGAGCTGAAAAGTGACTGCCCTTACCTGAAACGAAGTTTTTCTTGTAGGTAGACGCAGAGCCTGGGATTTAACTCCATTTCTGAAGGGAAACACACAGCATAGTTCTCATCCATGGATCCCATTCTGCTTTAGAGCAAGAAACACGCTCTTGTTTTCTAGAGTCTCTAATACAGCAGGAAACATGGGTGTGCTCAGAACAAAAGAACGGTGTTTCCTACACATACAGACCATATCTAGTTCAACTCTGCTTCTGAAACTGAAACAAACCAGAGGTCCTCTAACATCCAATGCTTGACAGTTTAGATGAGAAACGTGTGATCTTCGTGAACGATGTAGTTCGTTTGAGCTTAAAAGTGACTGCCCTTACCTGAAACGAAGTAGTGCTTGTAGAAAGACACAGAGCCTGGGATGTAACTCCATTTCTGAGGGGAAACACACAGCAAAGTTCTCATCCATGAATCACACTCTGTTTTAGAGCAAGAAGCACGCTCTTCCTTTCTAGAGTCTCTAATACAGCAGGAAACGTGATTGTGCTCAGAACAAAAGAACTGTGTTTCCTACACATACGGACCATATCTAGTTCAACTTTTCTTCTCTAACTGACACAAAGCACAGGTCCTGTTACATCCAATGCTTTTCACTTAAGACCGAGATACGTGTGAGCGTCGTGTATGATATAGTTCGTTTGAGCTGTAAAGTACCTGCCCTTACCTGAAACGAAGTCTTGCTTGTAGGAAGACTCAGAGCCTGGGATTTAACTCCATTTCTGAATTGGAACACAAAGCAGAGTTCTCATCCCTGGATTACAGTCTGCTTTAGAGGAAGAAGCACGCTCTTGCTTTCTAGAGTCTCTAAGACAGCAGGAAACATGAGTGTGCTGAGAACAAAAGAACGGTGTTTCCTACACATAAGGACCATATCTAGTCCAACTCTGCCTCTGAAATTTATACAAAGCAAAGGTCCTCTAACATCCGAAGCATGTCATTTAAGATGAGAAACGTGTGAGCTTTGTGAACGATGTAGTTCTTTGGAGCTGTAAATAACTTACCTACCAGAAATGAAGGCTTGCTTTTAGGAAGACACAGAGCCTGGGATTTAACTCCATTTCTGAATTGAAACACACAGCAGAGTTCTCATCCATTGATCATACTCTGCTTTAGAGCAAGAAGCACGCTCTAGGTTTCTAGACTCTCTAAGACAGCAGGAAACGTGCGTGTGCTCAGAACAAAAGATCGGTGTTTCCTAAACATACAGACCATACCTAGTTCAACTCTGCTTCTGAAACTGAAACAAACCAGAGGTCCTCTAATATCCAATGCTTGACAGTTTAGATGAGAAACGTGTGAGCTTCGTGAATGATGTAGTACATTTGAGATGTAAAGTAACTGCCCTTACCTGAAACGAAGTCCTGCTTGTAGGAAGACTCAGAGTCTGGGATTTAACTCCATTTCTGAGGGGAAACACACAGCACAGTTCTCATCCATGAATCACATTCTGTTTTAGAGCAAGAATCACGCTCTTCCTTTCTAGAGTCTCTAATACAGCAGGAAACGTGATTGTGCCCAGAACAAAAGTACTGTGTTTCCTACACATACGGACCTTATCTAGTTCAACTTTTCTTCTGTAACTGACACAAAGCAGAGGTACTGTTACATCCAATGCTTTTCACTTAAGACCGAGATACGTGTGAGCGTCGAGTATGATATAGTTCGTTTGAGCTGTAAGTACCTGCCCTTACCTGAAACGAAGTCTTGCTTTTAGGAAGACAGAGAGCCTGGGATTCAACTCCATTTCTGAAGTGAAACACACAGCAGAGTTCTCATCTATTGATCACACTCTGCTTTAGAGCAAGAAGCACGCTGTAGGTTTCTAGAGTCTCTAAGACAGCAAGAAACGTGAGTGTGCTGAGAACAAAAGAACGGTGTTTCCTACACATACAGACCATATCTAGTACACCTCTGCTTCTGAAACTGATACAAACCACTAGTCCTCTAACATCCAATGCTTGTCACTTAAGCTGAGAAACGTGTGAGCTTTGGGAACGATGTAGTTCCTTTGATCTGAAAAGTGCCTGCCCTTACCTGAAACAAAGTCTTGCATGTAGGATGACACAGAAGCTGGGATTTAACTCGATTTCTGAAGGGAAACACAAGCATAGTTCTCGACCATGGATCACACTCTGCTTTAGAGCAAGAAGGACCCTCTTCCTTTCTAGAGTTTCTAATACAGCAGGAAACTTGAGTGTGCTCAGAACAAAAGAACGGTGTTTCCTACACATACAGACCATATCTAGTTCAACTCTGCTTCTGAAACTGAAACAAACCAGAGGTCCTCTAACATCCAATGCTTGACAGTTTAGATGAGAAACGTGTGAGCTTCGTGAACGATGTAGTTCGTTTGAGCTTAAAAGTGACTGCCCTTACCTGAAATGAAGTAGTGCTTGTAGGAAGACACAGAGCCTGGGATTTAACTCCATTTCTGAGGGGAAACACACAGCACAGTTCTCATCCATGAATCACACTCTGTTTTAGAGCAAGAAGCACGCTCTTCCTTTCTAGAGTCTCTAATACAGCAGGAAACGTGAGTGTGCTGAGAACAATAGAACCGTGTTTTATACATACAGACCATATCTAGTCCAACTCTGATTCTGAAACTGATACAAAGCACTGGTACTCTAACATCCAAAGCTTGTCAGTTAAGATGAGAAACGTGTTAGCTTCATGAACGATGTAGTTCGTTTGAGCTGAAAAGTGACTGCCCTTACCAGAAACGAAGTCTTGCTTGTAGGAAGACTCAGAGCCTGGGATTTAACTCCATTTCTGAATTGGAACACACAGCAGAGTTCTCATCCCTGGATCACAGTCTGCTTTAGAGGAAGAAGCACGCTCTTGCTTTCTAGAGTCTCTGAGACAGCAGGAAACATGAGTGTGCTGAGAACAAAAGAACGGTGTTTCCTACACATAAGGACCATATTTAGTCCATCTCTGCCTCTGAAATTTATACAAAGCAAAGGTCCTCTAACATCCAAAGCTTGTCATTTAAGATGAGAAACGTGTGAGCTTTGTGAACGATGTAGTTCTTTGGAGCTGTAAATCACTGACCTACCTGAAATGAAGGCTTTCTTTTAGGAAGACACAGAGCCTGGGATTTAACTCCATTTCTGAATTGAAACACACAGCAGAGTTCTCATCCATTGATCATACTCTGCTTTAGAGCAAGAAGCACGCTCTAGGTTTCTAGAGTCTCTAAGACAGCAGGAACGTGTGTGTGCTCAGAACAAAAGATCGGTGTTTCCTAAACATACAGACCATATCTAGTTCAACTCTGCTTCTGAAACTGAAACAACCAGAGGTCCTCTAATATCCAATGCTTGACAGTTTAGATGAGAAACGTGTGAGCTTCGTGAATGATGTAGTACATTTGAGATGTAAAGTAACTGCCCTTACCTGAAACGAAGTCCTGCTTGTAGGAAGACTCAGAGTCTGGGATTTAACTTCATTTCTGAGGGGAAACATACAGCACAGTTCTCATCCATGAATCACATTCTGTTTTAGAGCAAGAAGCACGCTCTTGCTTTCTAGAGTCTCTAATACAGCAGGAAA
The DNA here is from genome assembly GCA_949786385.1 of Onychomys leucogaster. Lineage (NCBI taxonomy): Eukaryota > Metazoa > Chordata > Mammalia > Rodentia > Cricetidae > Onychomys > Onychomys leucogaster. Next base: position 3,554,867 of record CATKUP010000029.1, read on the forward strand.
CGTGATTGTGCCCAGAACAAAAGTACTGTGTTTCCTACACATACGGACCTTATCTAGTTCAACTTTTCTTCTGTAACTGACACAAAGCAGAGGTCCTGTTACATCCAATGCTTTTCACTTAAGACCGAGATACGTGTGAGCGTCGAGTATGATATAGTTCATTTGAGCTGTAAGTACCTGCCCTTACCTGAAACGAAGTCTTGCTTTTAGGAAGACAGAGAGCCTGGGATTCAACTCCATTTCTGAAGTGAAACACACAGCAGAGTTCTCATCTATTGATCACACTCTGCTTTAGAGCAAGAAGCACGCTGTAGGTTTCTAGAGTCTCTAAGACAGCAAGAAACGTGAGTGTGCTGAGAACAAAAGAACGGTGTTTCCTACACATACAGACCATATCTAGTACACCTCTGCTTCTGAAACTGATACAAACCACTAGTCCTCTAACATCCAATGCTTGTCACTTAAGCTGAGAAACGTGTGAGCTTTGGGAACGATGTAGTTCCTTTGATCTGAAAAGTGCCTGCCCTTACCTGAAACAAAGTCTTGCATGTAGGATGACACAGAAGCTGGGATTTAACTCGATTTCTGAAGGGAAACACAAGCATAGTTCTCGACCATGGATCACACTCTGCTTTAGAGCAAGAAGGACCCTCTTCCTTTCTAGAGTTTCTAATACAGCAGGAAACTTGAGTGTGCTCAGAACAAAAGAACGGTGTTTCCTACACATACAGACCATATCTAGTTCAACTCTGCTTCTGAAACTGAAACAAACCAGAGGTCCTCTAACATCCAATGCTTGACAGTTTAGATGAGAAACGTGTGAGCTTCGTGAACGATGTAGTTCGTTTGAGCTTAAAAGTGACTGCCCTTACCTGAAATGAAGTAGTGCTTGTAGGAAGACACAGAGCCTGGGATTTAACTCCATTTCTGAGGGGAAACACACAGCACAGTTCTCATCCATGAATCACACTCTGTTTTAGAGCAAGAAGCACGCTCTTCCTTTCTAGAGTCTCTAATACAGCAGGAAACGTGAGTGTGCTGAGAACAATAGAACCGTGTTTTATACATACAGACCATATCTAGTCCAACTCTGATTCTGAAACTGATACAAAGCACTGGTACTCTAACATCCAAAGCTTGTCAGTTAAGATGAGAAACGTGTTAGCTTCATGAACGATGTAGTTCGTTTGAGCTGAAAAGTGACTGCCCTTACCAGAAACGAAGTCTTGCTTTTAGGAAGACACAGAGCCTGGGGATTAACTCATTTCTGTAGGGAAACACACAGCTTTGTTCTCATCCATGGATCACACATTGCCTTAGAGAAAGAAGCACGCTCTTGCTTTCTAGAGTCTCTAATACAGCAGGAAACTTGAGTGTGCTCAGAACAAAAGAACAGTGTTTCCTACACATACGAACCATATCTAATCCAACTCTGCTTCTGAAACTCATACAAAGCACTGGTCCTCTCACATCCAAAGCTTGTCAGTTAAGCTTAGAAACGTGTGAGCTTCGGGAACGATGTAGTTCCTTTGAGCTGAAAAGTGACTGCCCTTACCTGAAATGAAGTCTTGCTTGTAGGAAGACACAGAGCCTGGGATTTAATTCCATTTCTGAGGGGAAACACACAGCACAGTTCTCATGCATGAATCACACTCTGTTTTAGAGCATGAAGCATGCTCTTCCTTTCTAGAGTCTCTAATACAGCAGGAAACGTGATTGTGCTCAGAACAAAAGAACGGTGTTTCCTACACATACGGACCATATCTAGTTCAACTCTTCTTCTGAAAATGACACAAAGCACAGGTCCTGTAACATCCAATGTTTTTCAATTAAGACCGAGATCCATGTGAGCTTCGTGAACGATGTAGTTTATATGAGCTGAAAAGTGACTGCCCTTACCTGAAACAAAGTCTTGCATGTAGGAAGACACAGAAGCTGGGATTTAACTAGATTTCTGAACGGAAACACAAGCATAGTTCTCATCGATGGATCACACTCTGCTTTAGAGCAAGAAGGACCCTCTTGCTTTCTAGAGTTTCTAATACAGCAGGAAACTTGAGTGTGCTGAGAGCAATAGAACCGTGTTTCCTACACAAAAGGACCATATGTAGTCCAACTCTGATTCTGAAACTTATACAAAGCACTGGTCCTCTAACATCCAAAGCTTGTCAGTTAAGATGAGAAACGTGTTAGCTTCGTGAACGATGTAGTTCGTTTGAGCTTAAAAGTGACTGCCCTTACCTGAAACGAAGTTTTGCTTGTAGGAAGACTCAGAGCCTGGGATTTAACTCCATTTCTGAAGGGAAACACACAGCATAGTTCTCATCCATGGATCCCATTCTGCTTTAGAGCAAGAAACACGCTCTTGCTTTCTAGAGTCTCTAATACAGCAGGAAACATGGGTGTGCTCAGAACAAAAGAACGGTGTTTCCTACACATACGGACCATATCTAGTTCAACTCTGCTTCTGAAACTGAACCCAACTACAGGTCCTCTAACATCCAATGCTTGTCAGTTAAGATGAGAAACTTGTGAGCTTCCTGAACGATGTAGTTCGTTTGAGCTGTAAAGTAACTGCCCTTACCTGAAATGAAGTGTCGCTTGTAGGAAGACTCATACCCTGGGATTTAACTCCATTTCTGAAGTGAAACACACAGCAGAGTTCTCATCCATAGATCACACTCTGCTTTAGAGCAGGAAGCACGCTCTAGCTTTTTTGAGTCTCTAAGACAGCAGGAATCATGAGTGTGCTGAGAACAAAAGAACGATGTTTCCTACAAATACCGACCATATCGAGTCCACCACTTCTTCGAGAACTGATACAAAGCTCAGGTCCAGTAAAATCCAATGCTTGTCAGTTAAGATCAGAAACGTGTGAGCTTAGTGAATGATGTTGTTCGTTTGAGCTGAAAAGTGACTGCCCTTACCTGAAACGAAGTCTTGCTTGTAGGAAGACACAGAGCCTGGGAATTAACTACATTTCAGACGTGAAACACACAGCAGAGGTCTCATCCATTGATCTCACTCTGCTTTAGTGCAAGAAGCACGCTCTTGCTTTCTAGAGTCTCTAAGAGAGCAGGAAACGTGAATGTGCTAGGAACAAAAGTATGGTGTTTCCGACACATACGGACCATATCTAATCCAACTCTGCTTCTGAAACTGATACAAAGCACAGGTCCTGTAACATCCAATGCTTTTCAATTAAGACTGAGAAACGGCTGAGCTTCGTGTACAATGTAGTTCGTTTGAGCTTTAAAGTAACTGCCCTTACCTGAAATGAAGTCCTGCTTGTAGGAAGACTCAGAGCCTGGGATTTAACTCCATTTCTGAGGGGAAACACACAGCACAGTTCTCATCCATGAATCACATTCTGTTTTAGAGCAAGAAGCACGCTCTTCCTTTCTAGAGTCTCTAATACAGCAGGAAACGTGATTGTGCTCAGAACAAAAGTACTGTGTTTCCTACACATACGGACCTTATCTAGTTCAACTTTTCTTCTGTAACTGACACAAAGCAGAGGTCCTGTTACATCCAATGCTTTTCACTTAAGACCGAGATACGTGTGAACGTCGTGTATGATATAGTTCGTTTGATCTGTAAAGTACCTGCCCTTACCTGAAACGAAGTCCTGCTTTTAGGAAGACAAAGAGCCTGGGATTTAACTCCATTTCTGAAGTGAAACACAAAGCAGAGTTCTCATCCATTGATCACACTCTGCTTTAGAGCAAGAAGCACGCTCTAGGTTTCTAGAGTCTCTAAGACAGCAGGAAACGTGAGTGTGCTGAGAACAATAGAACCGTGTTTTATACATACAGACCATATCTAGTCCAACTCTGATTCTGAAACTGATACAAAGCACTGGTCCTCTAACATCCAAAGCTTGTCAGTTAAGATGAGAAACGTGTTAGCTTCTTGAACGATGTAGTTCGTTTGAGCTGAAAAGTGACTGCCCTTACCTGAAACGAAGTTTTTCTTGTAGGTAGACGCAGAGCCTGGGATTTAACTCCATTTCTGAAGGGAAACACACAGCATAGTTCTCATCCATGGATCCCATTCTGCTTTAGAGCAAGAAACACGCTCTTGTTTTCTAGAGTCTCTAATACAGCAGGAAACATGGGTGTGCTCAGAACAAAAGAACGGTGTTTCCTACACATACAGACCATATCTAGTTCAACTCTGCTTCTGAAACTGAAACAAACCAGAGGTCCTCTAACATCCAATGCTTGACAGTTTAGATGAGAAACGTGTGATCTTCGTGAACGATGTAGTTCGTTTGAGCTTAAAAGTGACTGCCCTTACCTGAAACGAAGTAGTGCTTGTAGAAAGACACAGAGCCTGGGATGTAACTCCATTTCTGAGGGGAAACACACAGCAAAGTTCTCATCCATGAATCACACTCTGTTTTAGAGCAAGAAGCACGCTCTTCCTTTCTAGAGTCTCTAATACAGCAGGAAACGTGATTGTGCTCAGAACAAAAGAACTGTGTTTCCTACACATACGGACCATATCTAGTTCAACTTTTCTTCTCTAACTGACACAAAGCACAGGTCCTGTTACATCCAATGCTTTTCACTTAAGACCGAGATACGTGTGAGCGTCGTGTATGATATAGTTCGTTTGAGCTGTAAAGTACCTGCCCTTACCTGAAACGAAGTCTTGCTTGTAGGAAGACTCAGAGCCTGGGATTTAACTCCATTTCTGAATTGGAACACAAAGCAGAGTTCTCATCCCTGGATTACAGTCTGCTTTAGAGGAAGAAGCACGCTCTTGCTTTCTAGAGTCTCTAAGACAGCAGGAAACATGAGTGTGCTGAGAACAAAAGAACGGTGTTTCCTACACATAAGGACCATATCTAGTCCAACTCTGCCTCTGAAATTTATACAAAGCAAAGGTCCTCTAACATCCGAAGCATGTCATTTAAGATGAGAAACGTGTGAGCTTTGTGAACGATGTAGTTCTTTGGAGCTGTAAATAACTTACCTACCAGAAATGAAGGCTTGCTTTTAGGAAGACACAGAGCCTGGGATTTAACTCCATTTCTGAATTGAAACACACAGCAGAGTTCTCATCCATTGATCATACTCTGCTTTAGAGCAAGAAGCACGCTCTAGGTTTCTAGACTCTCTAAGACAGCAGGAAACGTGCGTGTGCTCAGAACAAAAGATCGGTGTTTCCTAAACATACAGACCATACCTAGTTCAACTCTGCTTCTGAAACTGAAACAAACCAGAGGTCCTCTAATATCCAATGCTTGACAGTTTAGATGAGAAACGTGTGAGCTTCGTGAATGATGTAGTACATTTGAGATGTAAAGTAACTGCCCTTACCTGAAACGAAGTCCTGCTTGTAGGAAGACTCAGAGTCTGGGATTTAACTCCATTTCTGAGGGGAAACACACAGCACAGTTCTCATCCATGAATCACATTCTGTTTTAGAGCAAGAATCACGCTCTTCCTTTCTAGAGTCTCTAATACAGCAGGAAACGTGATTGTGCCCAGAACAAAAGTACTGTGTTTCCTACACATACGGACCTTATCTAGTTCAACTTTTCTTCTGTAACTGACACAAAGCAGAGGTACTGTTACATCCAATGCTTTTCACTTAAGACCGAGATACGTGTGAGCGTCGAGTATGATATAGTTCGTTTGAGCTGTAAGTACCTGCCCTTACCTGAAACGAAGTCTTGCTTTTAGGAAGACAGAGAGCCTGGGATTCAACTCCATTTCTGAAGTGAAACACACAGCAGAGTTCTCATCTATTGATCACACTCTGCTTTAGAGCAAGAAGCACGCTGTAGGTTTCTAGAGTCTCTAAGACAGCAAGAAACGTGAGTGTGCTGAGAACAAAAGAACGGTGTTTCCTACACATACAGACCATATCTAGTACACCTCTGCTTCTGAAACTGATACAAACCACTAGTCCTCTAACATCCAATGCTTGTCACTTAAGCTGAGAAACGTGTGAGCTTTGGGAACGATGTAGTTCCTTTGATCTGAAAAGTGCCTGCCCTTACCTGAAACAAAGTCTTGCATGTAGGATGACACAGAAGCTGGATTTAACTCGATTTCTGAAGGGAAACACAAGCATAGTTCTCGACCATGGATCACACTCTGCTTTAGAGCAAGAAGGACCCTCTTCCTTTCTAGAGTTTCTAATACAGCAGGAAACTTGAGTGTGCTCAGAACAAAAGAACGGTGTTTCCTACACATACAGACCATATCTACTTCAACTCTGCTTCTGAAACTGAAACAAACCAGAGGTCCTCTAACATCCAATGCTTGACAGTTTAGATGAGAAACGTGTGAGCTTCGTGAACGATGTAGTTCGTTTGAGCTTAAAAGTGACTGCCCTTACCTGAAATGAAGTAGTGCTTGTAGGAAGACACAGAGCCTGGGATTTAACTCCATTTCTGAGGGGAAACACACAGCACAGTTCTCATCCATGAATCACACTCTGTTTTAGAGCAAGAAGCACGCTCTTCCTTTCTAGAGTCTCTAATACAGCAGGAAACGTGAGTGTGCTGAGAACAATAGAACCGTGTTTTATACATACAGACCATATCTAGTCCAACTCTGATTCTGAAACTGATACAAAGCACTGGTACTCTAACATCCAAAGCTTGTCAGTTAAGATGAGAAACGTGTTAGCTTCATGAACGATGTAGTTCGTTTGAGCTGAAAAGTGACTGCCCTTACCAGAAACGAAGTCTTGCTTTTAGGAAGACACAGAGCCTGGGGATTAACTCATTTCTGTAGGGAAACACACAGCTTTGTTCTCATCCATGGATCACACATTGCCTTAGAGAAAGAAGCACGCTCTTGCTTTCTAGAGTCTCTAATACAGCAGGAAAATTGAGTGTGCTCAGAACAAAAGAACAGTGTTTCCTACACATACGAACCATATCTAATCCAACTCTGCGTCTGAAACTCATACAAAGCACTGGTCCTCTCACATCCAAAGCTTGTCAGTTAAGCTTAGAAACGTGTGAGCTTCGGGAACGATGTAGTTCCTTTGAGCTGAAAAGTGACTGCCCTTACCTGAAATGAAGTCTTGCTTGTAGGAAGACACAGAGCCTGGGATTTAATTCCATTTCTGAGGGGAAACACACAGTACAGTTCTCATGCATGAATCACACTCTGTTTTAGAGCAAGAAGCACGCTCTTCCTTTCTAGAGTCTCTAATACAGCAGGAAACGTGATTGTGCTCAGAACAAAAGAACGGTGTTTCCTACACATACGGACCATATCTAGTTCAACTCTTCTTCTGAAAATGACACAAAGCACAGGTCCTGTAACATCCAATGTTTTTCAATTAAGACCGAGATCCATGTGAGCTTCGTGAACGATGTAGTTTATATGAGCTGAAAAGTGACTGCCCTTACCTGAAACAAAGTCTTGCATGTAGGAAGACACAGAAGCTGGGATTTAACTAGATTTCTGAACGGAAACACAAGCATAGTTCTCATCGATGGATCACACTCTGCTTTAGAGCAAGAAGGACCCTCTTGCTTTCTAGAGTTTCTAATACAGCAGGAAACTTGAGTGTGCTGAGAGCAATAGAACCGTGTTTCCTACACAAAAGGACCATATGTAGTCCAACTCTGATTCTGAAACTTATACAAAGCACTGGTCCTCTAACATCCAAAGCTTGTCAGTTAAGATGAGAAACGTGTTAGCTTCGTGAACGATGTAGTTCGTTTGAGCTTAAAAGTGACTGCCCTTACCTGAAACGAAGTTTTGCTTGTAGGAAGACTCAGAGCCTGGGATTTAACTCCATTTCTGAAGGGAAACACACAGCATAGTTCTCATCCATGGATCCCATTCTGCTTTAGAGCAAGAAACACGCTCTTGCTTTCTAGAGTCTCTAATACAGCAGGAAACATGGGTGTGCTCAGAACAAAAGAACGGTGTTTCCTACACATACGGACCATATCTAGTTCAACTCTGCTTCTGAAACTGAACCCAACTACAGGTCCTCTAACATCCAATGCTTGTCAGTTAAGATGAGAAACTTGTGAGCTTCGTGAACGATGTAGTTCGTTTGAGCTGTAAAGTAACTGCCATTACCTGAAATGAAGTGACGCTTGTAGGAAGACTCATACCCTGGGATTTAACTCCATTTCTGAAGTGAAACACACAGCAGAGTTCTCATCCATAGATCACACTCTGCTTTAGAGCAGGAAGCACGTTCTAGCTTTTTTGAGTCTCTAAGACAGCAGGAATCGTGAGTGTGCTCAGAACAAAAGAACGGTGTTTCCTACAAATACCGACCATAACTAGTCCACCACTTCTTCGAGAACTGATACAAAGCAAAGGTCCTGTAACATCTAATGCTTGTCAGTTAAGATCAGAAACGTGTGAGCTTAGTGAACGATGTTGTTTGTTTGAGCTGAAAAGTGACTGCCCTTACCTGAAACGAAGTCCTGCTTGTAGGAAGACTCAGAGCCTGGGATTTAACTGCATTTCTGAAGTGAAACACACAGCAGAGTTCTCATCCATTCATCACACTCTGCTTTAGAACAAGAAGCATGCTCTTTCTTTCTAGAGTCTCTTAGACAGCAGGAAACGTGAGTGTGCTAAGAACAATAGAACGGTGTTTCCTACACATAAGGACCATATCTAGTCCAACTCTGCTTCTGAAACTCATACAAAGCACTGGTCCTCTAACATCCAAAGCTTGTCAGTTAAGCTTAGAATCATGTGAGCTTCTTGAACGATGTAGTTCGTCTGAGCTGAAAAGTGACTGCCCTTACCTGAAACGAAGTTTTGCTTGTAGGAAGACGCAGAGTCTGGGATTTAACTTCATTTCTGAGGGGAAACATACAGCACAGTTCTCATCCATGAATCACATTCTGTTTTAGAGCAAGAAGCACGCTCTTCCTTTCTAGAGTCTCTAATACAGCAGGAAACGTGATTGTGCCCAGAACAAAAGTACTGTGTTTCCTACACATACGGACCTTATCTAGTTCAACTTTTCTTCTGTAACTGACACAAAGCAGAGGTCCTGTTACATCCAATGCTTTTCACTTAAGACCGAGATACGTGTGAGCGTCGTGTATGATATAGTTCGTTTGAGCTGTAAGTACCTGCCCTTACCTGAAACGAAGTCTTGCTTTTAGGAAGACAGAGAGCCTGGGATTCAACTCCATTTCTGAAGTGAAACACACAGCAGAGTTCTCATCCATTGATCACACTCTGCTTTAGAGCAAGAAGCACGCTCTAGGTTTCTAGAGTCTCTAAGACAGTAAGAAATGTGAGTGTGCTGAGACAAAAGAACGGTGTTTCCTACACATACAGACCATATCTAGTACACCTCTGCTTCTGAAACTGATACAAACCACTAGTCCTCTAACATCCAATGCTTGTCACTTAAGCTGAGAAACGTGTGAGCTTTGGCAACGATGTAGTTCCTTTGAGCTGAAAAGTGCCTGCCCTTACCTGAAACAAAGTCTTGCATGTAGGATGACACAGAAGCTGGATTTAACTCGATTTCTGAAGGGAAACACAAGCATAGTTCTCGACCATGGATCACACTCTGCTTTAGAGCAAGAAGGACCCTCTTCCTTTCTAGAGTTTCTAATACAGCAGGAAACTTGAGTGTGCTCAGAACAAAAGAACGGTGTTTCCTACACATACAGACCATATCTAGTTCAACTCTGCTTCTGAAACTGAAACAAACCAGAGGTCCTCTAACATCCAATGCTTGACAGTTTAGATGAGAAACGTGTGAGCTTCGTGAACGATGTAGTTCGTTTGAGCTTAAAAGTGACTGCCCTTACCTGAAATGAAGTAGTGCTTGTAGGAAGACACAGAGCCTGGGATTTAACTCCATTTCTGAGGGGAAACACACAGCACAGTTCTCATCCATGAATCACACTCTGTTTTAGAGCAAGAAGCACGCTCTTCCTTTCTAGAGTCTCTAATACAGCAGGAAACGTGAGTGTGCTGAGAACAATAGAACCGTGTTTTATACATACAGACCATATCTAGTCCAACTCTGATTCTGAAACTGATACAAAGCACTGGTACTCTAACATCCAAAGCTTGTCAGTTAAGATGAGAAACGTGTTAGCTTCATGAACGATGTAGTTCGTTTGAGCTGAAAAGTGACTGCCCTTACCAGAAACGAAGTCTTGCTTTTAGGAAGACACAGAGCCTGGGGATTAACTCATTTCTGTAGGGAAACACACAGCTTTGTTCTCATCCATGGATCACACATTGCCTTAGAGAAAGAAGCACGCTCTTGCTTTCTAGAGTCTCTAATACAGCAGGAAAATTGAGTGTGCTCAGAACAAAAGAACAGTGTTTCCTACACATACGAACCATATCTAATCCAACTCTGCGTCTGAAACTCATACAAAGCACTGGTCCTCTCACATCCAAAGCTTGTCAGTTAAGCTTAGAAACGTGTGAGCTTCGGGAACGATGTAGTTCCTTTGAGCTGAAAAGTGACTGCCCTTACCTGAAATGAAGTCTTGCTTGTAGGAAGACACAGAGCCTGGGATTTAATTCCATTTCTGAGGGGAAACACACAGTACAGTTCTCATGCATGAATCACACTCTGTTTTAGAGCAAGAAGCACGCTCTTCCTTTCTAGAGTCTCTAATACAGCAGGAAACGTGATTGTGCTCAGAACAAAAGAACGGTGTTTCCTACACATACGGACCATATCTAGTTCAACTCTTCTTCTGAAAATGACACAAAGCACAGGTCCTGTAACATCCAATGTTTTTCAATTAAGACCGAGATCCATGTGAGCTTCGTGAACGATGTAGTTTATATGAGCTGAAAAGTGACTGCCCTTACCTGAAACAAAGTCTTGCATGTAGGAAGACACAGAAGCTGGGATTTAACTAGATTTCTGAACGGAAACACAAGCATAGTTCTCATCGATGGATCACACTCTGCTTTAGAGCAAGAAGGACCCTCTTGCTTTCTAGAGTTTCTAATACAGCAGGAAACTTGAGTGTGCTGAGAGCAATAGAACCGTGTTTCCTACACAAAAGGACCATATGTAGTCCAACTCTGATTCTGAAACTTATACAAAGCACTGGTCCTCTAACATCCAAAGCTTGTCAGTTAAGATGAGAAACGTGTTAGCTTCGTGAACGATGTAGTTCGTTTGAGCTTAAAAGTGACTGCCCTTACCTGAAACGAAGTTTTGCTTGTAGGAAGACTCAGAGCCTGGGATTTAACTCCATTTCTGAAGGGAAACACACAGCATAGTTCTCATCCATGGATCCCATTCTGCTTTAGAGCAAGAAACACGCTCTTGCTTTCTAGAGTCTCTAATACAGCAGGAAACATGGGTGTGCTCAGAACAAAAGAACGGTGTTTCCTACACATACGGACCATATCTAGTTCAACTCTGCTTCTGAAACTGAACCCAACTACAGGTCCTCTAACATCCAATGCTTGTCAGTTAAGATGAGAAACTTGTGAGCTTCGTGAACGATGTAGTTCGTTTGAGCTGTAAAGTAACTGCCATTACCTGAAATGAAGTGACGCTTGTAGGAAGACTCATACCCTGGGATTTAACTCCATTTCTGAAGTGAAACACACAGCAGAGTTCTCATCCATAGATCACACTCTGCTTTAGAGCAGGAAGCACGTTCTAGCTTTTTTGAGTCTCTAAGACAGCAGGAATCGTGAGTGTGCTCAGAACAAAAGAACGGTGTTTCCTACAAATACCGACCATAACTAGTCCACCACTTCTTCGAGAACTGATACAAAGCAAAGGTCCTGTAACATCTAATGCTTGTCAGTTAAGATCAGAAACGTGTGAGCTTAGTGAACGATGTTGTTTGTTTGAGCTGAAAAGTGACTGCCCTTACCTGAAACGAAGTCCTGCTTGTAGGAAGACTCAGAGCCTGGGATTTAACTGCATTTCTGAAGTGAAACACACAGCAGAGTTCTCATCCATTCATCACACTCTGCTTTAGAACAAGAAGCATGCTCTTTCTTTCTAGAGTCTCTTAGACAGCAGGAAACGTGAGTGTGCTAAGAACAATAGAACGGTGTTTCCTACACATAAGGACCATATCTAGTCCAACTCTGCTTCTGAAACTCATACAAAGCACTGGTCCTCTAACATCCAAAGCTTGTCAGTTAAGCTTAGAATCATGTGAGCTTCTTGAACGATGTAGTTCGTCTGAGCTGAAAAGTGACTGCCCTTACCTGAAACGAAGTTTTGCTTGTAGGAAGACGCAGAGTCTGGGATTTAACTTCATTTCTGAGGGGAAACATACAGCACAGTTCTCATCCATGAATCACATTCTGTTTTAGAGCAAGAAGCACGCTCTTCCTTTCTAGAGTCTCTAATACAGCAGGAAACGTGATTGTGCCCAGAACAAAAGTACTGTGTTTCCTACACATACGGACCTTATCTAGTTCAACTTTTCTTCTGTAACTGACACAAAGCAGAGGTCCTGTTACATCCAATGCTTTTCACTTAAGACCGAGATACGTGTGAGCGTCGTGTATGATATAGTTCGTTTGAGCTGTAAGTACCTGCCCTTACCTGAAACGAAGTCTTGCTTTTAGGAAGACAGAGAGCCTGGGATTCAACTCCATTTCTGAAGTGAAACACACAGCAGAGTTCTCATCCATTGATCACACTCTGCTTTAGAGCAAGAAGCACGCTCTAGGTTTCTAGAGTCTCTAAGACAGTAAGAAATGTGAGTGTGCTGAGACAAAAGAACGGTGTTTCCTACACATACAGACCATATCTAGTACACCTCTGCTTCTGAAACTGATACAAACCACTAGTCCTCTAACATCCAATGCTTGTCACTTAAGCTGAGAAACGTGTGAGCTTTGGCAACGATGTAGTTCCTTTGAGCTGAAAAGTGCCTGCCCTTACCTGAAACAAAGTCTTGCATGTAGGATGACACAGAAGCTGGATTTAACTCGATTTCTGAAGGGAAACACAAGCATAGTTCTCGACCATGGATCACACTCTGCTTTAGAGCAAGAAGGACCCTCTTCCTTTCTAGAGTTTCTAATACAGCAGGAAACTTGAGTGTGCTCAGAACAAAAGAACGGTGTTTCCTACACATACAGACCATATCTAGTTCAACTCTGCTTCTGAAACTGAAACAAACCAGAGGTCCTCTAACATCCAATGCTTGACAGTTTAGATGAGAAACGTGTGAGCTTCGTGAACGATGTAGTTCGTTTGAGCTTAAAAGTGACTGCCCTTACCTGAAATGAAGTAGTGCTTGTAGGAAGACACAGAGCCTGGGATTTAACTCCATTTCTGAGGGGAAACACACAGCACAGTTCTCATCCATGAATCACACTCTGTTTTAGAGCAAGAAGCACGCTCTTCCTTTCTAGAGTCTCTAATACAGCAGGAAACGTGAGTGTGCTGAGAACAATAGAACCGTGTTTTATACATACAGACCATATCTAGTCCAACTCTGATTCTGAAACTGATACAAAGCACTGGTACTCTAACATCCAAAGCTTGTCAGTTAAGATGAGAAACGTGTTAGCTTCATGAACGATGTAGTTCGTTTGAGCTGAAAAGTGACTGCCCTTACCAGAAACGAAGTCTTGCTTTTAGGAAGACACAGAGCCTGGGGATTAACTCATTTCTGTAGGGAAACACACAGCTTTGTTCTCATCCATGGATCACACATTGCCTTAGAGAAAGAAGCACGCTCTTGCTTTCTAGAGTCTCTAATACAGCAGGAAAATTGAGTGTGCTCAGAACAAAAGAACAGTGTTTCCTACACATACGAACCATATCTAATCCAACTCTGCGTCTGAAACTCATACAAAGCACTGGTCCTCTCACATCCAAAGCTTGTCAGTTAAGCTTAGAAACGTGTGAGCTTCGGGAACGATGTAGTTCCTTTGAGCTGAAAAGTGACTGCCCTTACCTGAAATGAAGTCTTGCTTGTAGGAAGACACAGAGCCTGGGATTTAATTCCATTTCTGAGGGGAAACACACAGTACAGTTCTCATGCATGAATCACACTCTGTTTTAGAGCAAGAAGCACGCTCTTCCTTTCTAGAGTCTCTAATACAGCAGGAAACGTGATTGTGCTCAGAACAAAAGAACGGTGTTTCCTACACATACGGACCATATCTAGTTCAACTCTTCTTCTGAAAATGACACAAAGCACAGGTCCTGTAACATCCAATGTTTTTCAATTAAGACCGAGATCCATGTGAGCTTCGTGAACGATGTAGTTTATATGAGCTGAAAAGTGACTGCCCTTACCTGAAACAAAGTCTTGCATGTAGGAAGACACAGAAGCTGGGATTTAACTAGATTTCTGAACGGAAACACAAGCATAGTTCTCATCGATGGATCACACTCTGCTTTAGAGCAAGAAGGACCCTCTTGCTTTCTAGAGTTTCTAATACAGCAGGAAACTTGAGTGTGCTGAGAGCAATAGAACCGTGTTTCCTACACAAAAGGACCATATGTAGTCCAACTCTGATTCTGAAACTTATACAAAGCACTGGTCCTCTAACATCCAAAGCTTGTCAGTTAAGATGAGAAACGTGTTAGCTTCGTGAACGATGTAGTTCGTTTGAGCTTAAAAGTGACTGCCCTTACCTGAAACGAAGTTTTGCTTGTAGGAAGACTCAGAGCCTGGGATTTAACTCCATTTCTGAAGGGAAACACACAGCATAGTTCTCATCCATGGATCCCATTCTGCTTTAGAGCAAGAAACACGCTCTTGCTTTCTAGAGTCTCTAATACAGCAGGAAACATGGGTGTGCTCAGAACAAAAGAACGGTGTTTCCTACACATACGGACCATATCTAGTTCAACTCTGCTTCTGAAACTGAACCCAACTACAGGTCCTCTAACATCCAATGCTTGTCAGTTAAGATGAGAAACTTGTGAGCTTCGTGAACGATGTAGTTCGTTTGAGCTGTAAAGTAACTGCCATTACCTGAAATGAAGTGACGCTTGTAGGAAGACTCATACCCTGGGATTTAACTCCATTTCTGAAGTGAAACACACAGCAGAGTTCTCATCCATAGATCACACTCTGCTTTAGAGCAGGAAGCACGTTCTAGCTTTTTTGAGTCTCTAAGACAGCAGGAATCGTGAGTGTGCTCAGAACAAAAGAACGGTGTTTCCTACAAATACCGACCATAACTAGTCCACCACTTCTTCGAGAACTGATACAAAGCAAAGGTCCTGTAACATCTAATGCTTGTCAGTTAAGATCAGAAACGTGTGAGCTTAGTGAACGATGTTGTTTGTTTGAGCTGAAAAGTGACTGCCCTTACCTGAAACGAAGTCCTGCTTGTAGGAAGACTCAGAGCCTGGGATTTAACTGCATTTCTGAAGTGAAACACACAGCAGAGTTCTCATCCATTCATCACACTCTGCTTTAGAACAAGAAGCATGCTCTTTCTTTCTAGAGTCTCTTAGACAGCAGGAAACGTGAGTGTGCTAAGAACAATAGAACGGTGTTTCCTACACATAAGGACCATATCTAGTCCAACTCTGCTTCTGAAACTCATACAAAGCACTGGTCCTCTAACATCCAAAGCTTGTCAGTTAAGCTTAGAATCATGTGAGCTTCTTGAACGATGTAGTTCGTCTGAGCTGAAAAGTGACTGCCCTTACCTGAAACGAAGTTTTGCTTGTAGGAAGACGCAGAGTCTGGGATTTAACTTCATTTCTGAGGGGAAACATACAGCACAGTTCTCATCCATGAATCACATTCTGTTTTAGAGCAAGAAGCACGCTCTTCCTTTCTAGAGTCTCTAATACAGCAGGAAACGTGATTGTGCCCAGAACAAAAGTACTGTGTTTCCTACACATACGGACCTTATCTAGTTCAACTTTTCTTCTGTAACTGACACAAAGCAGAGGTCCTGTTACATCCAATGCTTTTCACTTAAGACCGAGATACGTGTGAGCGTCGTGTATGATATAGTTCGTTTGAGCTGTAAGTACCTGCCCTTACCTGAAACGAAGTCTTGCTTTTAGGAAGACAGAGAGCCTGGGATTCAACTCCATTTCTGAAGTGAAACACACAGCAGAGTTCTCATCCATTGATCACACTCTGCTTTAGAGCAAGAAGCACGCTCTAGGTTTCTAGAGTCTCTAAGACAGTAAGAAATGTGAGTGTGCTGAGACAAAAGAACGGTGTTTCCTACACATACAGACCATATCTAGTACACCTCTGCTTCTGAAACTGATACAAACCACTAGTCCTCTAACATCCAATGCTTGTCACTTAAGCTGAGAAACGTGTGAGCTTTGGCAACGATGTAGTTCCTTTGAGCTGAAAAGTGCCTGCCCTTACCTGAAACAAAGTCTTGCATGTAGGATGACACAGAAGCTGGATTTAACTCGATTTCTGAAGGGAAACACAAGCATAGTTCTCGACCATGGATCACACTCTGCTTTAGAGCAAGAAGGACCCTCTTCCTTTCTAGAGTTTCTAATACAGCAGGAAACTTGAGTGTGCTCAGAACAAAAGAACGGTGTTTCCTACACATACAGACCATATCTACTTCAACTCTGCTTCTGAAACTGAAACAAACCAGAGGTCCTCTAACATCCAATGCTTGACAGTTTAGATGAGAAACGTGTGAGCTTCGTGAACGATGTAGTTCGTTTGAGCTTAAAAGTGACTGCCCTTACCTGAAATGAAGTAGTGCTTGTAGGAAGACACAGAGCCTGGGATTTAACTCCATTTCTGAGGGGAAACACACAGCACAGTTCTCATCCATGAATCACACTCTGTTTTAGAGCAAGAAGCACGCTCTTCCTTTCTAGAGTCTCTAATACAGCAGGAAACGTGAGTGTGCTGAGAACAATAGAACCGTGTTTTATACATACAGACCATATCTAGTCCAACTCTGATTCTGAAACTGATACAAAGCACTGGTACTCTAACATCCAAAGCTTGTCAGTTAAGATGAGAAACGTGTTAGCTTCATGAACGATGTAGTTCGTTTGAGCTGAAAAGTGACTGCCCTTACCAGAAACGAAGTCTTGCTTTTAGGAAGACACAGAGCCTGGGGATTAACTCATTTCTGTAGGGAAACACACAGCTTTGTTCTCATCCATGGATCACACATTGCCTTAGAGAAAGAAGCACGCTCTTGCTTTCTAGAGTCTCTAATACAGCAGGAAAATTGAGTGTGCTCAGAACAAAAGAACAGTGTTTCCTACACATACGAACCATATCTAATCCAACTCTGCGTCTGAAACTCATACAAAGCACTGGTCCTCTCACATCCAAAGCTTGTCAGTTAAGCTTAGAAACGTGTGAGCTTCGGGAACGATGTAGTTCCTTTGAGCTGAAAAGTGACTGCCCTTACCTGAAATGAAGTCTTGCTTGTAGGAAGACACAGAGCCTGGGATTTAATTCCATTTCTGAGGGGAAACACACAGTACAGTTCTCATGCATGAATCACACTCTGTTTTAGAGCAAGAAGCACGCTCTTCCTTTCTAGAGTCTCTAATACAGCAGGAAACGTGATTGTGCTCAGAACAAAAGAACGGTGTTTCCTACACATACGGACCATATCTAGTTCAACTCTTCTTCTGAAAATGACACAAAGCACAGGTCCTGTAACATCCAATGTTTTTCAATTAAGACCGAGATCCATGTGAGCTTCGTGAACGATGTAGTTTATATGAGCTGAAAAGTGACTGCCCTTACCTGAAACAAAGTCTTGCATGTAGGAAGACACAGAAGCTGGGATTTAACTAGATTTCTGAACGGAAACACAAGCATAGTTCTCATCGATGGATCACACTCTGCTTTAGAGCAAGAAGGACCCTCTTGCTTTCTAGAGTTTCTAATACAGCAGGAAACTTGAGTGTGCTGAGAGCAATAGAACCGTGTTTCCTACACAAAAGGACCATATGTAGTCCAACTCTGATTCTGAAACTTATACAAAGCACTGGTCCTCTAACATCCAAAGCTTGTCAGTTAAGATGAGAAACGTGTTAGCTTCGTGAACGATGTAGTTCGTTTGAGCTTAAAAGTGACTGCCCTTACCTGAAACGAAGTTTTGCTTGTAGGAAGACTCAGAGCCTGGGATTTAACTCCATTTCTGAAGGGAAACACACAGCATAGTTCTCATCCATGGATCCCATTCTGCTTTAGAGCAAGAAACACGCTCTTGCTTTCTAGAGTCTCTAATACAGCAGGAAACATGGGTGTGCTCAGAACAAAAGAACGGTGTTTCCTACACATACGGACCATATCTAGTTCAACTCTGCTTCTGAAACTGAACCCAACTACAGGTCCTCTAACATCCAATGCTTGTCAGTTAAGATGAGAAACTTGTGAGCTTCCTGAACGATGTAGTTCGTTTGAGCTGTAAAGTAACTGCCCTTACCTGAAATGAAGTGTCGCTTGTAGGAAGACTCATACCCTGGGATTTAACTCCATTTCTGAAGTGAAACACACAGCAGAGTTCTCATCCATAGATCACACTCTGCTTTAGAGCAGGAAGCACGCTCTAGCTTTTTTGAGTCTCTAAGACAGCAGGAATCATGAGTGTGCTGAGAACAAAAGAACGATGTTTCCTACAAATACCGACCATATCGAGTCCACCACTTCTTCGAGAACTGATACAAAGCACAGGTCCAGTAAAATCCAATGCTTGTCAGTTAAGATCAGAAACGTGTGAGCTTAGTGAATGATGTTGTTCGTTTGAGCTGAAAAGTGACTGCCCTTACCTGAAACGAAGTCTTGCTTGTAGGAAGACACAGAGCCTGGGAATTAACTACATTTCAGACGTGAAACACACAGCAGAGGTCTCATCCATTGATCTCACTCTGCTTTAGTGCAAGAAGCACGCTCTTGCTTTCTAGAGTCTCTAAGAGAGCAGGAAACGTGAATGTGCTAGGAACAAAAGTATGGTGTTTCCGACACATACGGACCATATCTAGTCCAACTCTGATTCTGAAACTGATACAAAGCACTGGTCCTCTAACATCCAAAGCTTGTCAGTTAAGCTTAGAAACGTGTGAGCTTCGTGAACGATGTAGTTCTTTTGAGCTGAAAAGTGACTGCACTTACCTGAAACGAAGTCTTGCTTGTAGGAAGACACAGAGCCTGGGATTTAATTCCATTTCTGAGGGGAAACACACAGCACAGTTCTCATCCATGAATCACACACTGTTTTAGAGCAAGAAGCACGCTGTTCCTTTCTAGAGTCTCTATACAGCAGGAAATGTGATTGTGCTCAGAACAAAAGAACTGTGTTTCCTACACATGCGGACCATATCTAGTTCAACTCTGCTTCTGAAACTGAAACCAACTACAGGTCCTCTAACATCCAATGTTTGTCAGTTAAGATGAGATACTTGTGAGCTTCGTAAACGATGTATTTCGTTTGAGCTGTAAAGTAACTGCCCTTACCTGAAATGAAGTGTCGCTTGTAGGAAGACTCATACCATGGGATTTAACTCCATTTCTGAAGTGAAACACACAGCAGAATTCTCATCCATAGATCACACTCTGCTTTAGAGCAGGAAGCACGCTCTAGCTTTCTTGAGTCTCTAAGACAGCAGGAATCGTGAGTGTGCTGAGAACAAAGAAGGGTGTTTCCTACAAACACCGACCGTATCTAGTCCACCACTTCTTCGAGAACTGATACAAAGCACAGGTCCTGTAACATCCAATGCTTGTCAGTTAAGATCAGAAACGCTTGAGCTTAGTGAACGATGTTGTTTGTTTGAGCTGAAAAGTGACTGCCCTTACCGGAAACGAAGTCTTGCTTTTAGGAAGACACAATGCCTGCAATTTAACTCCACTTCTGAAGGGAAACACACAGCATAGTTCTCATCCATGGATCCCAGTCTGCTTTAGAGCAAGAAGCACGCTCTTGCTTTCTAGAGTCTCTAATAGAGCAGGAAAAGTGAGTGTGCTCAGAAAAAAAGAACGGTGTTCCCTACACATACAGACCATATCTAGTTCAACTCTGCTTCTGAAACTGAAACAAACCAGAGGTCCTCTAACATCCAATGCTTGACAGTTGACATGAGAAACGTGTGAGCTACGTGAACGATGTAGTTCTTTTGAGCTGAAAAGTGACTGCCCTTACCTGAAACGAAGTAGTGCTTGTAGGAAGACACAGAGCCTGGGATTTAACTCCATTTCTGAGGGGAAACACACAGCACAGTTCTCTTCCATGAATCACATTCTGTTTTAGAGCAAGAAGCACGCTCTTCCTTTCTAGATTCTCTAATACAGCAGGAAACGTGATTGTGCTCAGAACAAAAGAACTGTGTTTCCTACATATACGGACCATATCTAGTTCAACTCTTCTTCTCTAACTGACACAAAGCACAGGTCCTGTTACATCCAATGCTTTTCAATTAAGACTGAGATACCTGTGAGCGTCGTGTATGATGTAGTTCGTTTGAGCTGTAAAGTACCTGCCCTTACCTGAAACGAAGTCTTGCTTTTAGGAAGACACAGAGCCTGGGATTTAACTCCATTTCTGAAGTGAAACACACAGCAGAGTTCTCATCCATTGATCACACTCTGCTTTAGAGCAAGAAGCACGCTCTAGGTTTCTAGAGTCTCTAAGACAGCAGGAAACGTGAGTGTGCTGAGAACAATAGAACCGTGTTTTATACATATAGACCATATCTAGTCCAACTCTGATTCTGAAACTGATACAAAGCACTGGTCCTCTAACATCCAAAGCTTGTCAGTTAAGATGAGAAACGTGTTAGCTTCGTGAACGATGTAGTTCGTTTGAGCTGAAAAGTGACACCCCTTACCTGAAACGAAGTTTTGCTTGTAGGAAGACGCAGAGCCTGGGATTTAACTCCATTTCTGATGGGAAACAAACAGCATAGTTCTCATCCATGGATCCCATTCTGCTTTAGAGCAAGAAACACGCTCTTGCTTTCTAGAGTTTCTAATAGAGCAGGAAACATGAGTGTGCTCAAAAAAAAAAAACTGTGGTTCCTACACCTACGGACCATATCTAGTTCAACTTTTCTTCTGTAACTGACGCAAAGCACAGGTCCTGTTACATCCAATGCTTTTCAATTAAGACCGAGATACGTGTGATCGTCGTGTATGATATAGATCGTTTGAGCTGTAAAGTAACTGCCCTTACCTGAAACGAAGTCTTGCTTGTAGGAAGACACAGAGCCTGGGAATTAACTCCATTTCAGACGTGAAACACACAGCAGAGGTCTCATCCATTGATCTCACTCTGCTTTAGAGCAAGAAGCACGCTCTTGCTTTCTAGAATCTCTAAGACAGCAGGAAACGTGAATGTGCTAGCAACAAAAGTACGGTGTTTCCGTCCCATTCGGACCATATCTAATCCAACTCTGCTTCTGAAACTGATACAAAGCACAGGTCCTGTAACATCCAATGCTTTTCAATTAAGACCGAGAAACGGGTGAGCTTTGTGTACAATGTAGTTCGTTTGAGCTTTAAAGTAACTGCCCTTACCTGAAACGAAGTCTTGCTTGTAGGAAGACTCAGAGCCTGGGATTTAACTCCATTTCTGAATTGGAACACACAGCAGAGTTCTCATCCCTGGATCACACTCTGCTTTAGAGGAAGAAGCACGCTCTTGCTTTCTAGAGTCTCTAAGACAGCAGGAAACATGAGTGTGCTGAGAACAAAAGAACGGTGTTTCCTACACATAAGAACCATATCTAGTCCAACTCTGCCTCTGAAATTAATACAAGGCAAAGGTCCTCTAACATCCAAAGCTTGTCAGTTAAGCTTAGAAACGTGTGAGCTTCGTGAACAATGTAGTTCTTTTGAGCTGAAAAGTGACTGCCCTTATCTGAAACGAAGTCTTGCTTGTAGGAAGACACAGAGCCTGGGATTTAATTCCATTTCTGAGGGGAAACACACAGCACAGTTCTCATCCATGAAACACACTCTGTTTTAGAGCAAGAAGCACGCTTTTCCTTTCTAGAGTCTCTAATACAGCAGGAAACGTGATTGTGCTCAGAACAAAAGAACTGTATTTCCTACACATACGGACCATATCTAGTTCAACTCTTCTTCTGAAACTGACACAAAGCACAGGTCCTGTAACATCCCATGTTTTTCAATTAAGACCGAGATCCGTGTGAGCTTCGTAAACGATGTAGTTTGTTTGAGCTCTAAAGTAACTGACCTTACCTGAAAGGAATTCTTGCTTGTAGGAAGACACAGATTCTGGGATTCAACTCGATTTCTGAAGGGAAACACAAGCATAGTTCTCATCCATGGATCACACTCTGCTTTAGAGCAAGAAGGACCCTCTACCTTTCTAGAGTTTCCAATACAGCAGGAAATTTGAGTGTGCTCAGAACAAAAGAACGCTGTTTCCTAAACATACAGACCATAAGTAGTCCAACTCTGCTTCTGAAACTGAAACAAACCAGAGGTCCTCTAACATCCAATGCTTGACAGTTTAGATGAGAAACGTGTGAGCTTCGTGAATGATGTAGTTCGTTTGAGCTGTAAAGTATCAGCCCTTACCTGAAACGAAGTCCTGCTTGTAGGAAGACTCAGAGTCTGGGATTTAACTCCATTTCTGAAGTGAAACACACAGCAGAGTTCTCATCCATTCATCACACTCTGCTTTAGAGCAAGAAGCACGCACTTGCTTTCTAGAGTCTCTAAGACAGCAGGAAACGTGAGTGTGCTGAGAACAAAAGAACGGTGTTTATACACATACAGACCATATCTAGTCCAACTCTGATTCTGAAACTGATACAAAGCACTGGTCCTCTAACATCCAAAGCTTGTCAGTTAAGCTTAGAAACGTGTGAGCTTCGTGAATGATGTAGTTCGTTTGAGCTGAAAAGTGACTGCCCTTACCTGAAACGAATTCTTGCTTGTAGGAAGACACAGAGCCTGGGATTTAATTCCATTTCTGAGGGGAAACACACAGCACAGTTCTCACGCATGAATCACACTCTGTTTTAGAGCAAGAAGCACGCTCTTCCTTTCTAGAGTCTCTAATACAGCAGGAAACATGATTGTGCTCAGAACAAAAGAACTGTGTTTCCTACACATACAGACCATATCTAGTTCAACTCTTCTTCTGAAAATGACACAAAGCACAGGTCCTGTAACATCCCATGTTTTTCAATTAAGACCGAGATCCGTGTGAGCTTCGTAAACAATGTAGTTCGTTTGAGCTCTAAAGTAACTGACCTTACCTGAAACGAAGTCTTGGTTGTAGGAAGACACAGAAGCTGGGATTTAACCCGATTTCTGATGGGAAACACAAGCATAGTTCTCATCCAAGGTTCACACTCTGCTTTAGAGCAAGAAGGACCCTCTTCCTTTCTAGAGTTTCCAATACAGCAGGAAACTTGAGTGTGCTCAGAACAAAAGAACGCTGTTTCCTAAACATACAGACCATATCTAGTTCAACTCTGCTTCTGAAACTGAAACCAACTACAGGTCCTCTAACATCCAATGCTTGACAGTTTAGATGAGAAACATGTGAGCTTCGTGAATGATGTAATTCGTTTGAGCTGTAAAGTAACAACCCTTACCTGAAACTAAGTCCTGCTTGTAGGAAGACTCAGAGTCTGGGATTTAACTCCATTTCTGAAGTGAAACACACAGCAGAGTTCTATTCCATAGATCACACTCTGCTTTAGAGCAGGAAGCACAATCTAGCTTTCTTGAGTCTCTAAGACAGCAGGAATCATGACTGTGCTGAGAACAAAAGAACGGTGTTTCCTACAAATACCGACCATATGTAGTCCACCACTTCTTTGAGAACTGATACAAAGTACAGGTCCTGTAACATCCAATGCTTGTCAGTTAAGATCAGAAATGTCTGAGCTTAGTGAATGATGTTGTTCGTTTGAGCTGAAAAGTGACTGCCCTTACCTGAAACGAAGTCTTGCTTTTAGGAAGACACAGAGCCTGGAATTTAACTCCACTTCTGAAGGGAAACACACAGCATACTTCTCATCCATGGATCCCATTCTTCTTTAGAGCAAGAAGCACGCTCTTGCTTTCTAGAGTCTCTAATACAGCAGGAAACGTGAGTGTGCTGAGAACAAAAGAACAGTGTTTCCTACACATACGGAACCATATCTAGTCCAATTCTACTTCTGAAACTGATACAAACCACAGGTCCTCTAACATCCAATGCTTGTCAGTTGACATGAGAAACGTGTGAGCTTCGTGAACGATGTAGTTCGTTTGAGCTGTAAAGTAACTGACCTTACCTGAAATGAAGTCTTGCTTGTAGGAAGACACAGAGCCTGGGAATTAACTCCATTTCAGACGTGAAACACAGAGCAGAAGTCTCATCCATTGATCTCACTCTGCTTTAGAGCAAGAAGCACGCTCTTGCTTTCTAGAGTCTCTAAGACAGCAGGAAACGTGAATGTGCTAGGAACAAAAGTACGGTGTTTCCGTCCCATTCGGACCATATCTAATCCAACTCTGCTTCTGAAACTGATACAAAGCACAGGTCCTGTAACATCCAATGCTTTTCAATTAAGACCGAGAAACGGGTGAGCTTTGTGTACAATGTAGTTCGTTTGAGCTTTAAAGTAACTGCCCTTACCTGAAACGAAGTCTTGCTTGTAGGAAGACTCAGAGCCTGGGATTTAACTCCATTTCTGAATTGGAACACACAGCAGAGTTCTCATCCCTGGATCACACTCTGCTTTAGAGGAAGAAGCACGCTCTTGCTTTCTAGAGTCTCTAAGACAGCAGGAAACATGAGTGTGCTGAGAACAAAAGAACGGTGTTTCCTACACATAAGGACCATATCTAGTCCAACTCTGCCTCTGAAATTAATACAAGGCAAAGGTCCTCTAACATCCAAAGCTTGTCAGTTAAGCTTAGAAACGTGTGAGCTTCGTGAACAATGTAGTTCTTTTGAGCTGAAAAGTGACTGCCCTTATCTGAAACGAAGTCTTGCTTGTAGGAAGACACAGAGCCTGGGATTTAATTCCATTTCTGAGGGGAAACACACAGCACAGTTCTCATCCATGAAACACACTCTGTTTTAGAGCAAGAAGCACGCTTTTCCTTTCTAGAGTCTCTAATACAGCAGGAAACGTGATTGTGCTCAGAACAAAAGAACTGTATTTCCTACACATACGGACCATATCTAGTTCAACTCTTCTTCTGAAACTGACACAAAGCACAGGTCCTGTAACATCCCATGTTTTTCAATTAAGACCGAGATCCGTGTGAGCTTCGTAAACGATGTAGTTTGTTTGAGCTCTAAAGTAACTGACCTTACCTGAAAGGAATTCTTGCTTGTAGGAAGACACAGATTCTGGGATTCAACTCGATTTCTGAAGGGAAACACAAGCATAGTTCTCATCCATGGATCACACTCTGCTTTAGAGCAAGAAGGACCCTCTACCTTTCTAGAGTTTCCAATACAGCAGGAAATTTGAGTGTGCTCAGAACAAAAGAACGCTGTTTCCTAAACATACAGACCATAAGTAGTCCAACTCTGCTTCTGAAACTGAAACAAACCAGAGGTCCTCTAACATCCAATGCTTGACAGTTTAGATGAGAAACGTGTGAGCTTCGTGAATGATGTAGTTCGTTTGAGCTGTAAAGTATCAGCCCTTACCTGAAACGAAGTTCTGCTTGTAGGAAGACTCAGAGTCTGGGATTTAACTCCATTTCTGAAGTGAAACACACAGCAGAGTTCTCATCCATTCATCACACTCTGCTTTAGAGCAAGAAGCACGCACTTGCTTTCTAGAGTCTCTAAGACAGCAGGAAACGTGAGTGTGCTGAGAACAAAAGAACGGTGTTTATACACATACAGACCATATCTAGTCCAACTCTGATTCTGAAACTGATACAAAGCACTGGTCCTCTAACATCCAAAGCTTGTCAGTTAAGCTTAGAAACGTGTGAGCTTCGTGAATGATGTAGTTCGTTTGAGCTGAAAAGTGACTGCCCTTACCTGAAACGAATTCTTGCTTGTAGGAAGACACAGAGCCTGGGATTTAATTCCATTTCTGAGGGGAAACACACAGCACAGTTCTCACGCATGAATCACACTCTGTTTTAGAGCAAGAAGCACGCTCTTCCTTTCTAGAGTCTCTAATACAGCAGGAAACATGATTGTGCTCAGAACAAAAGAACTGTGTTTCCTACACATACAGACCATATCTAGTTCAACTCTTCTTCTGAAAATGACACAAAGCACAGGTCCTGTAACATCCCATGTTTTTCAATTAAGACCGAGATCCGTGTGAGCTTCGTAAACAATGTAGTTGTTTGAGCTCTAAAGTAACTGACCTTACCTGAAACGAAGTCTTGGTTGTAGGAAGACACAGAAGCTGGGATTTAACCCGATTTCTGATGGGAAACACAAGCATAGTTCTCATCCAAGGTTCACACTCTGCTTTAGAGCAAGAAGGACCCTCTTCCTTTCTAGAGTTTCCAATACAGCAGGAAACTTGAGTGTGCTCAGAACAAAAGAACGCTGTTTCCTAAACATACAGACCATATCTAGTTCAACTCTGCTTCTGAAACTGAAACCAACTACAGGTCCTCTAACATCCAATGCTTGACAGTTTAGATGAGAAACGTGTGAGCTTCGTGAATGATGTAATTCGTTTGAGCTGTAAAGTAACAAACCTTACCTGAAACTAAGTCCTGCTTGTAGGAAGACTCAGAGTCTGGGATTTAACTCCATTTCTGAAGTGAAACACACAGCAGAGTTCTCATCCATTCATCACACTCTGCTTTAGAGCAAGAAGCACGCACTTGCTTTCTAGAGTCTCTAAGACAGCAGGAAACGTGAGTGTGCTGAGAACAAAAGAACGGTGTTTATACACATACAGACCATATCTAGTCCAACTCTGATTCTGAAACTGATACAAAGCACTGGTCCTCTAACATCCAAAGCTTGTCAGTTAAGCTTAGAAACGTGTGAGCTTCGTGAATGATGTAGTTCGTTTGAGCTGAAAAGTGACTGCCCTTACCTGAAACGAATTCTTGCTTGTAGGAAGACACAGAGCCTGGGATTTAATTCCATTTCTGAGGGGAAACACACAGCACAGTTCTCACGCATGAATCACACTCTGTTTTAGAGCAAGAAGCACGCTCTTCCTTTCTAGAGTCTCTAATACAGCAGGAAACATGATTGTGCTCAGAACAAAAGAACTGTGTTTCCTACACATACAGACCATATCTAGTTCAACTCTTCTTCTGAAAATGACACAAAGCACAGGTCCTGTAACATCCCATGTTTTTCAATTAAGACCGAGATCCGTGTGAGCTTCGTAAACAATGTAGTTCGTTTGAGCTCTAAAGTAACTGACCTTACCTGAAACGAAGTCTTGGTTGTAGGAAGACACAGAAGCTGGGATTTAACCCGATTTCTGATGGGAAACACAAGCATAGTTCTCATCCAAGGTTCACACTCTGCTTTAGAGCAAGAAGGACCCTCTTCCTTTCTAGAGTTTCCAATACAGCAGGAAACTTGAGTGTGCTCAGAACAAAAGAACGCTGTTTCCTAAACATACAGACCATATCTAGTTCAACTCTGCTTCTGAAACTGAAACCAACTACAGGTCCTCTAACATCCAATGCTTGACAGTTTAGATGAGAAACGTGTGAGCTTCGTGAATGATGTAATTCGTTTGAGCTGTAAAGTAACAAACCTTACCTGAAACTAAGTCCTGCTTGTAGGAAGACTCAGAGTCTGGGATTTAACTCCATTTCTGAAGTGAAACACACAGCAGAGTTCTCATCCATTCATCACACTCTGCTTTAGAGCAAGAAGCACGCACTTGCTTTCTAGAGTCTCTAAGACAGCAGGAAACGTGAGTGTGCTGAGAACAAAAGAACGGTGTTTATACACATACAGACCATATCTAGTCCAACTCTGATTCTGAAACTGATACAAAGCACTGGTCCTCTAACATCCAAAGCTTGTCAGTTAAGCTTAGAAACGTGTGAGCTTCGTGAATGATGTAGTTCGTTTGAGCTGAAAAGTGACTGCCCTTACCTGAAACGAATTCTTGCTTGTAGGAAGACACAGAGCCTGGGATTTAATTCCATTTCTGAGGGGAAACACACAGCACAGTTCTCACGCATGAATCACACTCTGTTTTAGAGCAAGAAGCACGCTCTTCCTTTCTAGAGTCTCTAATACAGCAGGAAACATGATTGTGCTCAGAACAAAAGAACTGTGTTTCCTACACATACAGACCATATCTAGTTCAACTCTTCTTCTGAAAATGACACAAAGCACAGGTCCTGTAACATCCCATGTTTTTCAATTAAGACCGAGATCCGTGTGAGCTTCGTAAACAATGTAGTTCGTTTGAGCTCTAAAGTAACTGACCTTACCTGAAACGAAGTCTTGGTTGTAGGAAGACACAGAAGCTGGGATTTAACCCGATTTCTGATGGGAAACACAAGCATAGTTCTCATCCAAGGTTCACACTCTGCTTTAGAGCAAGAAGGACCCTCTTCCTTTCTAGAGTTTCCAATACAGCAGGAAACTTGAGTGTGCTCAGAACAAAAGAACGCTGTTTCCTAAACATACAGACCATATCTAGTTCAACTCTGCTTCTGAAACTGAAACCAACTACAGGTCCTCTAACATCCAATGCTTGACAGTTTAGATGAGAAACGTGTGAGCTTCGTGAATGATGTAATTCGTTTGAGCTGTAAAGTAACAACCCTTACCTGAAACTAAGTCCTGCTTGTAGGAAGACTCAGAGTCTGGGATTTAACTCCATTTCTGAAGTGAAACACACAGCAGAGTTCTCTTCCATAGATCACACTCTGCTTTAGAGCAGGAAGCACGCTCTAGCTTTCTTGAGTCTCTAAGACAGCAGGAATCATGACTGTGCTGAGAACAAAAGAACGGTGTTTCCTACAAATACCGACCATATGTAGTCCACCACTTCTTTGAGAACTGATACAAAGTACAGGTCCTGTAACATCCAATGCTTGTCAGTTAAGATCAGAAATGTCTGAGCTTAGTGAATGATGTTGTTCGTTTGAGCTGAAAAGTGACTGCCCTTACCTGAAACGAAGTCTTGCTTTTAGGAAGACACAGAGCCTGGAATTTAACTCCACTTCTGAAGGGAAACACACAGCATACTTCTCATCCATGGATCCCATTCTTCTTTAGAGCAAGAAGCACGCTCTTGCTTTCTAGAGTCTCTAATACAGCAGGAAACGTGAGTGTGCTGAGAACAAAAGAACAGTGTTTCCTACACATACGGAACCATATCTAGTCCAATTCTACTTCTGAAACTGATACAAACCACAGGTCCTCTAACATCCAATGCTTGTCAGTTGACATGAGAAACGTGTGAGCTTCGTGAACGATGTAGTTCGTTTGAGCTGTAAAGTAACTGACCTTACCTGAAATGAAGTCTTGCTTGTAGGAAGACACAGAGCCTGGGAATTAACTCCATTTCAGACGTGAAACACAGAGCAGAAGTCTCATCCATTGATCTCACTCTGCTTTAGAGCAAGAAGCACGCTCTTGCTTTCTAGAGTCTCTAAGACAGCAGGAAACGTGAATGTGCTAGGAACAAAAGTACGGTGTTTCCGTCCCATTCGGACCATATCTAATCCAACTCTGCTTCTGAAACTGATACAAAGCACAGGTCCTGTAACATCCAATGCTTTTCAATTAAGACCGAGAAACGGATGAGCTTTGTGTACAATGTAGTTCGTTTGAGCTTTAAAGTAACTGCCCTTACCTGAAACGAAGTCTTGCTTGTAGGAAGACTCAGAGCCTGGGATTTAACTCCATTTCTGAATTGGAACACACAGCAGAGTTCTCATCCCTGGATCACACTCTGCTTTAGAGGAAGAAGCACGCTCTTGCTTTCTAGAGTCTCTAAGACAGCAGGAAACATGAGTGTGCTGAGAACAAAAGAACGGTGTTTCCTACACATAAGGACCATATCTAGTCCAACTCTGCCTCTGAAATTAATACAAGGCAAAGGTCCTCTAACATCCAAAGCTTGTCAGTTAAGCTTAGAAACGTGTGAGCTTCGTGAACAATGTAGTTCTTTTGAGCTGAAAAGTGACTGCCCTTATCTGAAACGAAGTCTTGCTTGTAGGAAGACACAGAGCCTGGGATTTAATTCCATTTCTGAGGGGAAACACACAGCACAGTTCTCATCCATGAATCACACACTGTTTTAGAGCAAGAAGCACGCTGTTCCTTTCTAGAGTCTCTATACAGCAGGAAATGTGATTGTGCTCAGAACAAAAGAACTGTGTTTCCTACACATGCGGACCATATCTAGTTCAACTCTGCTTCTGAAACTGAAACCAACTACAGGTCCTCTAACATCCAATGTTTGTCAGTTAAGATGAGATACTTGTGAGCTTCGTAAACGATGTATTTCGTTTGAGCTGTAAAGTAACTGCCCTTACCTGAAATGAAGTGTCGCTTGTAGGAAGACTCATACCATGGGATTTAACTCCATTTCTGAAGTGAAACACACAGCAGAATTCTCATCCATAGATCACACTCTGCTTTAGAGCAGGAAGCACGCTCTAGCTTTCTTGAGTCTCTAAGACAGCAGGAATCGTGAGTGTGCTGAGAACAAAGAAGGGTGTTTCCTACAAACACCGACCGTATCTAGTCCACCACTTCTTCGAGAACTGATACAAAGCACAGGTCCTGTAACATCCAATGCTTGTCAGTTAAGATCAGAAACGCTTGAGCTTAGTGAACGATGTTGTTTGTTTGAGCTGAAAAGTGACTGCCCTTACCGGAAACGAAGTCTTGCTTTTAGGAAGACACAATGCCTGCAATTTAACTCCACTTCTGAAGGGAAACACACAGCATAGTTCTCATCCATGGATCCCAGTCTGCTTTAGAGCAAGAAGCACGCTCTTGCTTTCTAGAGTCTCTAATAGAGCAGGAAAAGTGAGTGTGCTCAGAAAAAAAGAACGGTGTTCCCTACACATACAGACCATATCTAGTTCAACTCTGCTTCTGAAACTGAAACAAACCAGAGGTCCTCTAACATCCAATGCTTGACAGTTGACATGAGAAACGTGTGAGCTACGTGAACGATGTAGTTCTTTTGAGCTGAAAAGTGACTGCCCTTACCTGAAACGAAGTAGTGCTTGTAGGAAGACACAGAGCCTGGGATTTAACTCCATTTCTGAGGGGAAACACACAGCACAGTTCTCTTCCATGAATCACATTCTGTTTTAGAGCAAGAAGCACGCTCTTCCTTTCTAGATTCTCTAATACAGCAGGAAACGTGATTGTGCTCAGAACAAAAGAACTGTGTTTCCTACATATACGGACCATATCTAGTTCAACTCTTCTTCTCTAACTGACACAAAGCACAGGTCCTGTTACATCCAATGCTTTTCAATTAAGACTGAGATACCTGTGAGCGTCGTGTATGATGTAGTTCGTTTGAGCTGTAAAGTACCTGCCCTTACCTGAAACGAAGTCTTGCTTTTAGGAAGACACAGAGCCTGGGATTTAACTCCATTTCTGAAGTGAAACACACAGCAGAGTTCTCATCCATTGATCACACTCTGCTTTAGAGCAAGAAGCACGCTCTAGGTTTCTAGAGTCTCTAAGACAGCAGGAAACGTGAGTGTGCTGAGAACAATAGAACCGTGTTTTATACATATAGACCATATCTAGTCCAACTCTGATTCTGAAACTGATACAAAGCACTGGTCCTCTAACATCCAAAGCTTGTCAGTTAAGATGAGAAACGTGTTAGCTTCGTGAACGATGTAGTTCGTTTGAGCTGAAAAGTGACACCCCTTACCTGAAACGAAGTTTTGCTTGTAGGAAGACGCAGAGCCTGGGATTTAACTCCATTTCTGATGGGAAACAAACAGCATAGTTCTCATCCATGGATCCCATTCTGCTTTAGAGCAAGAAACACGCTCTTGCTTTCTAGAGTTTCTAATAGAGCAGGAAACATGAGTGTGCTCAAAAAAAAAAAAAACTGTGGTTCCTACACCTACGGACCATATCTAGTTCAACTTTTCTTCTGTAACTGACGCAAAGCACAGGTCCTGTTACATCCAATGCTTTTCAATTAAGACCGAGATACGTGTGATCGTCGTGTATGATATAGATCGTTTGAGCTGTAAAGTAACTGCCCTTACCTGAAACGAAGTCTTGCTTGTAGGAAGACACAGAGCCTGGGAATTAACTCCATTTCAGACGTGAAACACACAGCAGAGGTCTCATCCATTGATCTCACTCTGCTTTAGAGCAAGAAGCACGCTCTTGCTTTCTAGAATCTCTAAGACAGCAGGAAACGTGAATGTGCTAGCAACAAAAGTACGGTGTTTCCGTCCCATTCGGACCATATCTAATTCAACTCTGCTTCTGAAACTGATACAAAGCACAGGTCCTGTAACATCCAATGCTTTTCAATTAAGACCGAGAAACGGGTGAGCTTTGTGTACAATGTAGTTCGTTTGAGCTTTAAAGTAACTGCCCTTACCTGAAACGAAGTCTTGCTTGTAGGAAGACTCAGAGCCTGGGATTTAACTCCATTTCTGAATTGGAACACACAGCAGAGTTCTCATCCCTGGATCACACTCTGCTTTAGAGGAAGAAGCACGCTCTTGCTTTCTAGAGTCTCTAAGACAGCAGGAAACATGAGTGTGCTGAGAACAAAAGAACGGTGTTTCCTACACATAAGAACCATATCTAGTCCAACTCTGCCTCTGAAATTAATACAAGGCAAAGGTCCTCTAACATCCAAAGCTTGTCAGTTAAGCTTAGAAACGTGTGAGCTTCGTGAACAATGTAGTTCTTTTGAGCTGAAAAGTGACTGCCCTTATCTGAAACGAAGTCTTGCTTGTAGGAAGACACAGAGCCTGGGATTTAATTCCATTTCTGAGGGGAAACACACAGCACAGTTCTCATCCATGAAACACACTCTGTTTTAGAGCAAGAAGCACGCTTTTCCTTTCTAGAGTCTCTAATACAGCAGGAAACGTGATTGTGCTCAGAACAAAAGAACTGTATTTCCTACACATACGGACCATATCTAGTTCAACTCTTCTTCTGAAACTGACACAAAGCACAGGTCCTGTAACATCCCATGTTTTTCAATTAAGACCGAGATCCGTGTGAGCTTCGTAAACGATGTAGTTTGTTTGAGCTCTAAAGTAACTGACCTTACCTGAAAGGAATTCTTGCTTGTAGGAAGACACAGATTCTGGGATTCAACTCGATTTCTGAAGGGAAACACAAGCATAGTTCTCATCCATGGATCACACTCTGCTTTAGAGCAAGAAGGACCCTCTACCTTTCTAGAGTTTCCAATACAGCAGGAAATTTGAGTGTGCTCAGAACAAAAGAACGCTGTTTCCTAAACATACAGACCATAAGTAGTCCAACTCTGCTTCTGAAACTGAAACAAACCAGAGGTCCTCTAACATCCAATGCTTGACAGTTTAGATGAGAAACGTGTGAGCTTCGTGAATGATGTAGTTCGTTTGAGCTGTAAAGTATCAGCCCTTACCTGAAACGAAGTCCTGCTTGTAGGAAGACTCAGAGTCTGGGATTTAACTCCATTTCTGAAGTGAAACACACAGCAGAGTTCTCATCCATTCATCACACTCTGCTTTAGAGCAAGAAGCACGCACTTGCTTTCTAGAGTCTCTAAGACAGCAGGAAACGTGAGTGTGCTGAGAACAAAAGAACGGTGTTTATACACATACAGACCATATCTAGTCCAACTCTGATTCTGAAACTGATACAAAGCACTGGTCCTCTAACATCCAAAGCTTGTCAGTTAAGCTTAGAAACGTGTGAGCTTCGTGAATGATGTAGTTCGTTTGAGCTGAAAAGTGACTGCCCTTACCTGAAACGAATTCTTGCTTGTAGGAAGACACAGAGCCTGGGATTTAATTCCATTTCTGAGGGGAAACACACAGCACAGTTCTCACGCATGAATCACACTCTGTTTTAGAGCAAGAAGCACGCTCTTCCTTTCTAGAGTCTCTAATACAGCAGGAAACATGATTGTGCTCAGAACAAAAGAACTGTGTTTCCTACACATACAGACCATATCTAGTTCAACTCTTCTTCTGAAAATGACACAAAGCACAGGTCCTGTAACATCCCATGTTTTTCAATTAAGACCGAGATCCGTGTGAGCTTCGTAAACAATGTAGTTCGTTTGAGCTCTAAAGTAACTGACCTTACCTGAAACGAAGTCTTGGTTGTAGGAAGACACAGAAGCTGGGATTTAACCCGATTTCTGATGGGAAACACAAGCATAGTTCTCATCCAAGGTTCACACTCTGCTTTAGAGCAAGAAGGACCCTCTTCCTTTCTAGAGTTTCCAATACAGCAGGAAACTTGAGTGTGCTCAGAACAAAAGAACGCTGTTTCCTAAACATACAGACCATATCTAGTTCAACTCTGCTTCTGAAACTGAAACCAACTACAGGTCCTCTAACATCCAATGCTTGACAGTTTAGATGAGAAACATGTGAGCTTCGTGAATGATGTAATTCGTTTGAGCTGTAAAGTAACAACCCTTACCTGAAACTAAGTCCTGCTTGTAGGAAGACTCAGAGTCTGGGATTTAACTCCATTTCTGAAGTGAAACACACAGCAGAGTTCTATTCCATAGATCACACTCTGCTTTAGAGCAGGAAGCACAATCTAGCTTTCTTGAGTCTCTAAGACAGCAGGAATCATGACTGTGCTGAGAACAAAAGAACGGTGTTTCCTACAAATACCGACCATATGTAGTCCACCACTTCTTTGAGAACTGATACAAAGTACAGGTCCTGTAACATCCAATGCTTGTCAGTTAAGATCAGAAATGTCTGAGCTTAGTGAATGATGTTGTTCGTTTGAGCTGAAAAGTGACTGCCCTTACCTGAAACGAAGTCTTGCTTTTAGGAAGACACAGAGCCTGGAATTTAACTCCACTTCTGAAGGGAAACACACAGCATACTTCTCATCCATGGATCCCATTCTTCTTTAGAGCAAGAAGCACGCTCTTGCTTTCTAGAGTCTCTAATACAGCAGGAAACGTGAGTGTGCTGAGAACAAAAGAACAGTGTTTCCTACACATACGGAACCATATCTAGTCCAATTCTACTTCTGAAACTGATACAAACCACAGGTCCTCTAACATCCAATGCTTGTCAGTTGACATGAGAAACGTGTGAGCTTCGTGAACGATGTAGTTCGTTTGAGCTGTAAAGTAACTGACCTTACCTGAAATGAAGTCTTGCTTGTAGGAAGACACAGAGCCTGGGAATTAACTCCATTTCAGACGTGAAACACAGAGCAGAAGTCTCATCCATTGATCTCACTCTGCTTTAGAGCAAGAAGCACGCTCTTGCTTTCTAGAGTCTCTAAGACAGCAGGAAACGTGAATGTGCTAGGAACAAAAGTACGGTGTTTCCGTCCCATTCGGACCATATCTAATCCAACTCTGCTTCTGAAACTGATACAAAGCACAGGTCCTGTAACATCCAATGCTTTTCAATTAAGACCGAGAAACGGGTGAGCTTTGTGTACAATGTAGTTCGTTTGAGCTTTAAAGTAACTGCCCTTACCTGAAACGAAGTCTTGCTTGTAGGAAGACTCAGAGCCTGGGATTTAACTCCATTTCTGAATTGGAACACACAGCAGAGTTCTCATCCCTGGATCACACTCTGCTTTAGAGGAAGAAGCACGCTCTTGCTTTCTAGAGTCTCTAAGACAGCAGGAAACATGAGTGTGCTGAGAACAAAAGAACGGTGTTTCCTACACATAAGGACCATATCTAGTCCAACTCTGCCTCTGAAATTAATACAAGGCAAAGGTCCTCTAACATCCAAAGCTTGTCAGTTAAGCTTAGAAACGTGTGAGCTTCGTGAACAATGTAGTTCTTTTGAGCTGAAAAGTGACTGCCCTTATCTGAAACGAAGTCTTGCTTGTAGGAAGACACAGAGCCTGGGATTTAATTCCATTTCTGAGGGGAAACACACAGCACAGTTCTCATCCATGAAACACACTCTGTTTTAGAGCAAGAAGCACGCTTTTCCTTTCTAGAGTCTCTAATACAGCAGGAAACGTGATTGTGCTCAGAACAAAAGAACTGTATTTCCTACACATACGGACCATATCTAGTTCAACTCTTCTTCTGAAAATGACACAAAGCACAGGTCCTGTAACATCCCATGTTTTTCAATTAAGACCGAGATCCGTGTGAGCTTCGTAAACGATGTAGTTTGTTTGAGCTCTAAAGTAACTGACCTTACCTGAAAGGAATTCTTGCTTGTAGGAAGACACAGATTCTGGGATTCAACTCGATTTCTGAAGGGAAACACAAGCATAGTTCTCATCCATGGATCACACTCTGCTTTAGAGCAAGAAGGACCCTCTACCTTTCTAGAGTTTCCAATACAGCAGGAAATTTGAGTGTGCTCAGAACAAAAGAAGGCTGTTTCCTAAACATACAGACCATAAGTAGTCCAACTCTGCTTCTGAAACTGAAACAAACCAGAGGTCCTCTAACATCCAATGCTTGACAGTTTAGATGAGAAACGTGTGAGCTTCGTGAATGATGTAGTTTGTTTGAGCTGTAAAGTATCAGCCCTTACCTGAAACGAAGTCCTGCTTGTAGGAAGACTCAGAGTCTGGGATTTAACTCCATTTCTGAAGTGAAACACACAGCAGAGTTCTCATCCATTCATCACACTCTGCTTTAGAGCAAGAAGCACGCACTTGCTTTCTAGAGTCTCTAAGACAGCAGGAAACGTGAGTGTGCTGAGAACAAAAGAACGGTGTTTATACACATACAGACCATATCTAGTCCAACTCTGATTCTGAAACTGATACAAAGCACTGGTCCTCTAACATCCAAAGCTTGTCAGTTAAGCTTAGAAACGTGTGAGCTTCGTGAATGATGTAGTTCGTTTGAGCTGAAAAGTGACTGCCCTTACCTGAAACGAATTCTTGCTTGTAGGAAGACACAGAGCCTGGGATTTAATTCCATTTCTGAGGGGAAACACACAGCACAGTTCTCACGCATGAATCACACTCTGTTTTAGAGCAAGAAGCACGCTCTTCCTTTCTAGAGTCTCTAATACAGCAGGAAACATGATTGTGCTCAGAACAAAAGAACTGTGTTTCCTACACATACAGACCATATCTAGTTCAACTCTTCTTCTGAAAATGACACAAAGCACAGGTCCTGTAACATCCCATGTTTTTCAATTAAGACCGAGATCCGTGTGAGCTTCGTAAACAATGTAGTTGTTTGAGCTCTAAAGTAACTGACCTTACCTGAAACGAAGTCTTGGTTGTAGGAAGACACAGAAGCTGGGATTTAACCCGATTTCTGATGGGAAACACAAGCATAGTTCTCATCCAAGGTTCACACTCTGCTTTAGAGCAAGAAGGACCCTCTTCCTTTCTAGAGTTTCCAATACAGCAGGAAACTTGAGTGTGCTCAGAACAAAAGAACGCTGTTTCCTAAACATACAGACCATATCTAGTTCAACTCTGCTTCTGAAACTGAAACCAACTACAGGTCCTCTAACATCCAATGCTTGACAGTTTAGATGAGAAACGTGTGAGCTTCGTGAATGATGTAATTCGTTTGAGCTGTAAAGTAACAAACCTTACCTGAAACTAAGTCCTGCTTGTAGGAAGACTCAGAGTCTGGGATTTAACTCCATTTCTGAAGTGAAACACACAGCAGAGTTCTCATCCATTCATCACACTCTGCTTTAGAGCAAGAAGCACGCACTTGCTTTCTAGAGTCTCTAAGACAGCAGGAAACGTGAGTGTGCTGAGAACAAAAGAACGGTGTTTATACACATACAGACCATATCTAGTCCAACTCTGATTCTGAAACTGATACAAAGCACTGGTCCTCTAACATCCAAAGCTTGTCAGTTAAGCTTAGAAACGTGTGAGCTTCGTGAATGATGTAGTTCGTTTGAGCTGAAAAGTGACTGCCCTTACCTGAAACGAATTCTTGCTTGTAGGAAGACACAGAGCCTGGGATTTAATTCCATTTCTGAGGGGAAACACACAGCACAGTTCTCACGCATGAATCACACTCTGTTTTAGAGCAAGAAGCACGCTCTTCCTTTCTAGAGTCTCTAATACAGCAGGAAACATGATTGTGCTCAGAACAAAAGAACTGTGTTTCCTACACATACAGACCATATCTAGTTCAACTCTTCTTCTGAAAATGACACAAAGCACAGGTCCTGTAACATCCCATGTTTTTCAATTAAGACCGAGATCCGTGTGAGCTTCGTAAACAATGTAGTTCGTTTGAGCTCTAAAGTAACTGACCTTACCTGAAACGAAGTCTTGGTTGTAGGAAGACACAGAAGCTGGGATTTAACCCGATTTCTGATGGGAAACACAAGCATAGTTCTCATCCAAGGTTCACACTCTGCTTTAGAGCAAGAAGGACCCTCTTCCTTTCTAGAGTTTCCAATACAGCAGGAAACTTGAGTGTGCTCAGAACAAAAGAACGCTGTTTCCTAAACATACAGACCATATCTAGTTCAACTCTGCTTCTGAAACTGAAACCAACTACAGGTCCTCTAACATCCAATGCTTGACAGTTTAGATGAGAAACGTGTGAGCTTCGTGAATGATGTAATTCGTTGGAGCTGTAAAGTAACAAACCTTACCTGAAACTAAGTCCTGCTTGTAGGAAGACTCAGAGTCTGGGATTTAACTCCATTTCTGAAGTGAAACACACAGCAGAGTTCTCATCCATTCATCACACTCTGCTTTAGAGCAAGAAGCACGCACTTGCTTTCTAGAGTCTCTAAGACAGCAGGAAACGTGAGTGTGCTGAGAACAAAAGAACGGTGTTTATACACATACAGACCATATCTAGTCCAACTCTGATTCTGAAACTGATACAAAGCACTGGTCCTCTAACATCCAAAGCTTGTCAGTTAAGCTTAGAAACGTGTGAGCTTCGTGAATGATGTAGTTCGTTTGAGCTGAAAAGTGACTGCCCTTACCTGAAACGAATTCTTGCTTGTAGGAAGACACAGAGCCTGGGATTTAATTCCATTTCTGAGGGGAAACACACAGCACAGTTCTCACGCATGAATCACACTCTGTTTTAGAGCAAGAAGCACGCTCTTCCTTTCTAGAGTCTCTAATACAGCAGGAAACATGATTGTGCTCAGAACAAAAGAACTGTGTTTCCTACACATACAGACCATATCTAGTTCAACTCTTCTTCTGAAAATGACACAAAGCACAGGTCCTGTAACATCCCATGTTTTTCAATTAAGACCGAGATCCGTGTGAGCTTCGTAAACAATGTAGTTCGTTTGAGCTCTAAAGTAACTGACCTTACCTGAAACGAAGTCTTGGTTGTAGGAAGACACAGAAGCTGGGATTTAACCCGATTTCTGATGGGAAACACAAGCATAGTTCTCATCCAAGGTTCACACTCTGCTTTAGAGCAAGAAGGACCCTCTTCCTTTCTAGAGTTTCCAATACAGCAGGAAACTTGAGTGTGCTCAGAACAAAAGAACGCTGTTTCCTAAACATACAGACCATATCTAGTTCAACTCTGCTTCTGAAACTGAAACCAACTACACAGGTCCTCTAACATCCAATGCTTGACAGTTTAGATGAGAAACGTGTGAGCTTCGTGAATGATGTAATTCGTTTGAGCTGTAAAGTAACAACCCTTACCTGAAACTAAGTCCTGCTTGTAGGAAGACTCAGAGTCTGGGATTTAACTCCATTTCTGAAGTGAAACACACAGCAGAGTTCTCTTCCATAGATCACACTCTGCTTTAGAGCAGGAAGCACGCTCTAGCTTTCTTGAGTCTCTAAGACAGCAGGAATCATGACTGTGCTGAGAACAAAAGAACGGTGTTTCCTACAAATACCGACCATATGTAGTCCACCACTTCTTTGAGAACTGATACAAAGTACAGGTCCTGTAACATCCAATGCTTGTCAGTTAAGATCAGAAATGTCTGAGCTTAGTGAATGATGTTGTTCGTTTGAGCTGAAAAGTGACTGCCCTTACCTGAAACGAAGTCTTGCTTTTAGGAAGACACAGAGCCTGGAATTTAACTCCACTTCTGAAGGGAAACACACAGCATACTTCTCATCCATGGATCCCATTCTTCTTTAGAGCAAGAAGCACGCTCTTGCTTTCTAGAGTCTCTAATACAGCAGGAAACGTGAGTGTGCTGAGAACAAAAGAACAGTGTTTCCTACACATACGGAACCATATCTAGTCCAATTCTACTTCTGAAACTGATACAAACCACAGGTCCTCTAACATCCAATGCTTGTCAGTTGACATGAGAAACGTGTGAGCTTCGTGAACGATGTAGTTCGTTTGAGCTGTAAAGTAACTGACCTTACCTGAAATGAAGTCTTGCTTGTAGGAAGACACAGAGCCTGGGAATTAACTCCATTTCAGACGTGAAACACAGAGCAGAAGTCTCATCCATTGATCTCACTCTGCTTTAGAGCAAGAAGCACGCTCTTGCTTTCTAGAGTCTCTAAGACAGCAGGAAACGTGAATGTGCTAGGAACAAAAGTACGGTGTTTCCGTCCCATTCGGACCATATCTAATCCAACTCTGCTTCTGAAACTGATACAAAGCACAGGTCCTGTAACATCCAATGCTTTTCAATTAAGACCGAGAAACGGGTGAGCTTTGTGTACAATGTAGTTCGTTTGAGCTTTAAAGTAACTGCCCTTACCTGAAACGAAGTCTTGCTTGTAGGAAGACTCAGAGCCTGGGATTTAACTCCATTTCTGAATTGGAACACACAGCAGAGTTCTCATCCCTGGATCACACTCTGCTTTAGAGGAAGAAGCACGCTCTTGCTTTCTAGAGTCTCTAAGACAGCAGGAAACATGAGTGTGCTGAGAACAAAAGAACGGTGTTTCCTACACATAAGGACCATATCTAGTCCAACTCTGCCTCTGAAATTAATACAAGGCAAAGGTCCTCTAACATCCAAAGCTTGTCAGTTAAGCTTAGAAACGTGTGAGCTTCGTGAACAATGTAGTTCTTTTGAGCTGAAAAGTGACTGCCCTTATCTGAAACGAAGTCTTGCTTGTAGGAAGACACAGAGCCTGGGATTTAATTCCATTTCTGAGGGGAAACACACAGCACAGTTCTCATCCATGAAACACACTCTGTTTTAGAGCAAGAAGCACGCTTTTCCTTTCTAGAGTCTCTAATACAGCAGGAAACGTGATTGTGCTCAGAACAAAAGAACTGTATTTCCTACACATACGGACCATATCTAGTTCAACTCTTCTTCTGAAACTGACACAAAGCACAGGTCCTGTAACATCCCATGTTTTTCAATTAAGACCGAGATCCGTGTGAGCTTCGTAAACGATGTAGTTTGTTTGAGCTCTAAAGTAACTGACCTTACCTGAAAGGAATTCTTGCTTGTAGGAAGACACAGATTCTGGGATTCAACTCGATTTCTGAAGGGAAACACAAGCATAGTTCTCATCCATGGATCACACTCTGCTTTAGAGCAAGAAGGACCCTCTACCTTTCTAGAGTTTCCAATACAGCAGGAAATTTGAGTGTGCTCAGAACAAAAGAACGCTGTTTCCTAAACATACAGACCATAAGTAGTCCAACTCTGCTTCTGAAACTGAAACAAACCAGAGGTCCTCTAACATCCAATGCTTGACAGTTTAGATGAGAAACGTGTGAGCTTCGTGAATGATGTAGTTTGTTTGAGCTGTAAAGTATCAGCCCTTACCTGAAACGAAGTCCTGCTTGTAGGAAGACTCAGAGTCTGGGATTTAACTCCATTTCTGAAGTGAAACACACAGCAGAGTTCTCATCCATTCATCACACTCTGCTTTAGAGCAAGAAGCACGCACTTGCTTTCTAGAGTCTCTAAGACAGCAGGAAACGTGAGTGTGCTGAGAACAA
Source organism: Onychomys leucogaster (assembly GCA_949786385.1). NCBI lineage: Eukaryota > Metazoa > Chordata > Mammalia > Rodentia > Cricetidae > Onychomys > Onychomys leucogaster. Next base: position 3,596,705 of record CATKUP010000029.1, read on the forward strand.
AAGAACGGTGTTTATACACATACAGACCATATCTAGTCCAACTCTGATTCTGAAACTGATACAAAGCACTGGTCCTCTAACATCCAAAGCTTGTCAGTTAAGCTTAGAAACGTGTGAGCTTCGTGAATGATGTAGTTCGTTTGAGCTGAAAAGTGACTGCCCTTACCTGAAACGAATTCTTGCTTGTAGGAATACACAGAGCCTGGGATTTAATTCCATTTCTGAGGGGAAACACACAGCACAGTTCTCACGCATGAATCACACTCTGTTTTAGAGCAAGAAGCACGCTCTTCCTTTCTAGAGTCTCTAATACAGCAGGAAACATGATTGTGCTCAGAACAAAAGAACTGTGTTTCCTACACATACAGACCATATCTAGTTCAACTCTTCTTCTGAAAATGACACAAAGCACAGGTCCTGTAACATCCCATGTTTTTCAATTAAGACCGAGATCCGTGTGAGCTTTGTGTACAATGTAGTTCGTTTGAGCTTTAAAGTAACTGCCCTTACCTGAAACGAAGTCTTGCTTGTAGGAAGACTCAGAGCCTGGGATTTAACTCCATTTCTGAATTGGAACACACAGCAGAGTTCTCATCCCTGGATCACACTCTGCTTTAGAGGAAGAAGCACGCTCTTGCTTTCTAGAGTCTCTAAGACAGCAGGAAACATGAGTGTGCTGAGAACAAAAGAACGGTGTTTCCTACACATAAGGACCATATCTAGTCCAACTCTGCCTCTGAAATTTATACAAAGCAAAGGTCCTCTAACATCCAAAGCTTGTAATATAAGATGAGAAACGTGTGAGCTTTGTGAACGATGTAGTTCTTTGGAGCTGTAAATAACTGCCCTACCTGAAACGAAGTCTTGCTTGTAGGAAGACTCAGAGCCTGGGATTAAACTCCATTTCTGACGTGAAACACACAGCAGAGTTCTCATCCATTGATCTCACTCTGCTTTAGAGCAAGAAGCACGAACTTGCTTTCTGGAGTCTCTAAGACAGCAGGAAACGTGAGTGTGCTAAGAACAAAAGAACGGTGTTTCCTACACATATGGACCATACTAATCCAACTCTACTTCTGAAACTGATACAAAGCAAAGGTCCTCTAACATCCAAAGCTTGTAATTTAAGATGAGAAACGTGTGAGCTTTGTGAACGATGTAGTTCTTTGGAGCTCTAAATAACTGCACTACCTGAAACGAAGTCTTGCTTTTAGGAAGACACAGAGCCTGGGATTTAACTCCATTTCTGAATTGAAACACACAGCAGAGTTCTCATCCATTGATCATACTCTGCTTTAGAGCAAGAAGCACGCTCTAGGTTTCTAGAGTCTCTAAGACAGCAGGAAACGTGAGTGTGCTGAGAACAATAGAACCGTGTTTCCTACACATATGGACCATATCTAGTCCAACTCTGATTCTGAAACTGATACAAAGCACTGGTCCTCTAACATCCAAAGCTTGTCTGTTAAGCTTAGAAACGTGTGAGCTTCGTGAACGATGTAGTTCGTTTGAGCTGAAAAGTGACTGCCCTTATCTGAAACGAAGTCTTGCTTGTAGGAAGACACAGAGCCTGGGATTTAATTCCATTTCTGAGGGGAAACACACAGCACAGTTCTCATCCATGAATCACACTCTGTTTTAGAGCAAGAAGCACGCTCTTCCTTTCTAGAGTCTCTAATACAGCAGGAAACATGATTGTGCTCAGAACAAAAAAACTGTGTTTCCTACACATACAGACCATATCTAGTTCAACTCTTCTTCTGAAAATGACACAAAGCACAGGTCCTGTAACATCCCATGTTTTTCAATTAAGACCGAGATCCGTGTGAGCTTCGTAAACAATGTAGTTCGTTTGAGCTCTAAAGTAACTGACCTTACCTGAAACGAAGTCTTGGTTGTAGGAAGACACAGAAGCTGGGATTTAACTCGATTTCTGATGGGAAACACAAGCATAGTTCTCATCCAAGGTTCACACTCTGCTTTAGAGCAAGAAGGACCCTCTTCCTTTCTAGAGTTTCCAATACAGCAGGAAACTTGAGTGTGCTCAGAACAAAAGAACGCTGTTTCCTAAACATACAGACCATATCTAGTTCAACTCTGCTTCTGAAACTGAAACCAACTACAGGTCCTCTAACATCCAATGCTTGACAGTTTAGATGAGAAACGTGTGAGCTTCGTGAATGATGTAATTCGTTTGAGCTGTAAAGTAACAGCCCTTACCTGAAACTAAGTCCTGCTTGTAGGAAGACTCAGAGTCTGGGTTTTAACTCCATTTCTGAAGTGAAACACACAGCAGAGTTCTCTTCCATAGATCACACTCTGCTTTAGAGCAGGAAGCACGCTCTAGCTTTCTTGAGTCTCTAAGACAGCAGGAATCATGACTGTGCTGAGAACAAAAGAACGGTGTTTCCTACAAATACTGACCTTATGTAGTCCACCACTTCTTTGAGAACTGATACAAAGTACAGGTCCTGTAACATCCAATGCTTGTCAGTTAAGATCAGAAACGTCTGAGCTTAGTGAATGATGTTGTTCGTTTGAGCTGAAAAGTGACTGCCCTTACCTGAAACGAAGTCTTGCTTTTAGGAAGACACAGAGCCTGGAATTTAACTCCATTTCTGAAGTGAAACACACAACAGAGTTCTCATATAAAGATCACACTCTGCTTTAGAGCAAGAAGCACGCTAGTTCTTTCTAGACTCTCTAAGACAGCAGGAATCAGGAGTGTGCTGAGAACAAAAGAACGGGGTTTCCTAATCATACGGACCATATCTATTACAACTCTGTGCTGAAAGTGATACAAAGCACAGTTCCTCTAACATCCAATGCTTCTCATTTAAGATGAGAAAGGGGTGAGCTTCGTGAACGATGTAGTTCTTTTGAGCTGTAAAGTGACTGCCCTTACCTGAAACGAATTCTTGTTTGTTAGAAGACTCAGAGCCTGGGATTTAACTCCATTTCTGAAGTGAAACACACAGCAGAGTTCTCATCCATTGATCACTCTCTGCTTTAGAGCAAGAAGCACGCTCTTACTATCTAGATTCTCTAAGACAGCAGGAAACATGGTTGTGCTCAGAACAAAAGAACTATGTTTCCTACACATACGGACCATATCTAGTCCAACTCTCCTTGTGAAACTGAAACAAACCACAGGTCCACTAACATCCAATGCTTGTCAGTTTAGATGAGAAACGTGTGAGCTTTGTGAACGATGTAGTTCGTTTGAGCTGTAAAGTAACTGGCCTTACCTGAAACGAAGTCTTGCTTGTAGGAAGACTCAGAGCCTGGGATATAAC